>JAQMCX010000057.1:11980622-12008570 GCA_029814765.1 Acanthurus leucopareius | reverse complement strand
ATCTATCTATCTATCTATCTATCTATCTATCTATCTATCTATCTATCTATCTATCTATCTATCTATCTATCTATTATAGCCCACAACTTTAATGTTTAAATTTTCGCTCACCATTCTCATCAGTGTCTCTACCTGTCACAGATGTCTTTTTTCAGCAAAACAAAAGCTCTGATAAATTCACTGTATCTTCCCTGCAAAAAAAAAGAGCACAATTACACGCACATACAAATAATTAGCTGCTGGAGGATTTTGCATCAAAGCCCATGTAACATCAATACCTCATTTCTGCCACTAGAGGTTGCATTATCAGGACAAAGGACACAAAGGATGAAATTTTGATGATGCAAGTGGCATGACATCATAGGGTTTGATTATTTCAGTGTTAAACAGCCACACTGAGTCAAAATATATCAGACTGGCTCTGTCAGAAAAGTATGCAGATGAGGTCATGTCTGAAAAGTGTTTTCATGTTATTTATACTCACGTTTGCTGAACTTCCTCCTTACCATCTGACTGGTGTTACCACAGAAGTTAGCGGCAGGTGACCGACACAAAATAGAAAACAAAGATGTAGTCGTTTTTAGACATGTGATGTAGAAATGATGTAGAAAGACCCAGACACTTTTCTGATAAACTGGATTACATAAATTTGTATGACATTCATTGTATGCTACTGCTCTTTATTGCTACTTGATTATGGTAATTTTAGAAAAACACCAAACAAGAGTTAGATGTGAAGATCATGACACTGCTAGGCAACAAGTGGAAACTCAACCAACTCCAGTAAAGAATTTATGACAATTACACAACTACTCTTAGATAATCAAGCTAATCAATGCTAAATATTTTTTGAGTCAATATTATCCATAGTTGACTATACAAAGATGATTCATGCTTCTTGGAGACACTTTTAGGCAATGCTCCACTGGATCTTTTGCCATTATGTGAGATTGTTTTGATATGTACAGTATTTCACTGACTACAGGTCAATGACCTTCAGTAAGAGGGGGTGATTACAAAAGTGAAATGATCACATGGATGTCACACGAAACCAGACTCATCACAGCGATGACACTTGAAACAGACTCAAAGGAAGAAGTTTAAAAAACTCAAAGGAGAAATGGTTAAAAGTTCAAAAGATGAACCATAGGCAGCTGAGATATTAAAAAAAAAAAAACAACTTCCTCTTTCTCATCCTCCTCCTTCTGCCCCTTCCTCTCCTCCTCCCTTCTCCTACCACCTGATTCTGATCACCATGCAACTCTCACTGCTCCAATAAAACCACCTCCACCGTTGCTTGGATGGAACACATCCTTCAAACCCTGATCTGTTTGACCGACTGAGCCGAATGAAGATACTTTAAGAGGTGAGTGCCTCACTTGTAACCATCTGGCTGCTGCTCATCCTGATAAATGTTTTGTTCACTTCTTTGTCTCTCTGTGCTTTTCTCCTCGTCTGGTGACATTATGACAAAGGGCTCGTGTCAGCGGAGATGTTGGCAGGTGCTTTAGTTCTAGGCACCATCCTTACAGCTTTACCAGGTAAGAAAAAACACAAGAGTGCATTTAAAATCACAGCTTGTTTTCATAATGAGCCAAAATATTAAATTAAAAAAGCTTTTCATACAAATATTGTCATAACTTCAGAGTATAAGATTAACAGCTCGGCTCTGTAATTATCAGATATTATTACTGTATTCAAGAAGTATAATAAATGTGTCTATATACTTTAAAACAATTGTTGAAAATAAATGCCTGACTTATTGGCTCTATTATGCACATGAGGTCTTGCAGCCAGGTGCCCTTGCCTTTATGCTCCAGTTATTTATAAGTATTGATTGCCTTTTGTGCAAGGTAGTCAGCCAGGCAGGCAGTTAGCAGCACAGGACGACACAATGGCTGCACATCAGGGCTCATTCTCACTGCCACAGTTTTATGTGTCACTCTCTGAGCTGATCAGAGCTGTGGTTTGACAAGTTTGTCTCTGTGGAGCCTCACTGAAGGAAAACTTTGACTTGTGAGCAGTTTAAATTTGCACTTTATTTAAGTCCCCAAGTATGTAATCCCTTAACCTCTGGTAGCCTATTTTTAAATGGCAAGTCGTCTGTGGAAGTGAAAGCTAGTAGCTATGGATGTTTATTTTTTATCTTAACTGAGCTGATTCTGGAATAAAAAATTAGAATAAATCTTTTTAGAAAACAGAGTGCTCAGATGCTCTTCATCCAGCTCCTCTTTGCTAAGTTTTTAGGTAGAAAATGACGCATGTATGGTTTTGTTTGAATATATACTGTCTACTTTTTTAAATCTGTGTATAAGTGAATGATCTTGTTTCACTTGTGTTTTTGGCTCTTTTTGGTTTTGCATGTTTGTTTCTTTAAATTGTCGTGCAGGTATCCAGAGCAGGTGGAGTGTGACGTTTTCCAGGAGGGAGATCTGTGTGTGGGCGGGAACAACGGTCACTCTGCCCTGCCGCTATGATCACCCATCAGGTATCAGATCACTGCATAAACCCTCTATTTTGTAACTTTTTTTTTTTTAAAGCAAAAGCCAAAATATCTATAAACACCAAAATAGAGCCACAAAATGCTCTGAATCTAGCGCATCTCTGAGTTCCAAACCATTGAGGTAAACTCAAACACATAAGCCTTGCAAACGCATTATCTCAACTCTTAATTATTTTCAGTGCAGTGATAAATCTTTGCTTTTGTTACTGTGGGTGTCTTTGAATGTAAACCCTTGCTGTGGTCCTCGCAGGTCACACTGTGAAGCGGGTCATGTGGTTCCGTGTGTCTGCAGAAGGCCGCAGGGAGTTCAGTCACCACACTGACCCCAACCAGATCAGCCTGTCTTACCGAGGACGTACACGGTGGGAGAAGAGCAAAGAGATTTCTGAAAGCTGACACGTTTGTTAATGTGAAATGTTGCACGAATATAAAAAAATGAGTTATGTGTTTCAGCTATATTGGAGGCAGCTATTCCAGCTGTTCAGTTCAGATTCGGGGGGTGAAGCTGAGTGATGCAGGCGATTACCACTTCAGGTTTGAGACAGACCAACCGCTGGGAAGATGGACCTCCCCGAACACCATCACTCTCGCTGTCACAGGTTGGTCCATGCAAACTAAAACTGCTGCAGTGGACTCATGCAGCCAGTGCTTTTGTGTATTGTATGAATGTGTGTGTATGTGTGTGTGTGTGTATGTGTGTTTCAGACCTCCAGGTCCAGGTGCATCCAGCAAGGCCCGCCAACATGTTTGGCTTTGGAGAGACTGTGTTTGTAGGCTGCCAGGCCAGAGGATGTGCTGCTCCAGGAAGGAGCCTCGCACTGTACAGGTGTGTGTTACAGATGGTCACAGTTTGTGGTATATACTGTAGCCAATGTTTAAAAAGCACAGAATGCTGCCCTGTAGATATGAAATGATGCTCTGCACACAGAAACGGACTAAACCTCGGCTCCTATGAAAAATGGATGATTATAAACCGCTTTGACCAGCAGCATACTGGAGCGTACACCTGTCGACCAATCCCACCACAGAACGTCCAATCACCATCTGTATCCCTGGACCTGGGACGTGAGTATCAACCGATCAACTGATCAACCAATCATGGAGACCAGAACAGAAATTTACGCAAACAGGCCTTTAGAGGTCCATTTGTTGGATACAAGGACTTATAGTTCACTGTTGTGTTTTACTGTCTGGGCGTAAGACTGTCAGGATAGAAGAGTATTTTTTCAGTGTTTACATGCCTGCTTAGGCTATGAAAAATGTTAAATCAATAAAACAAATTTGATTCTAATTCAATCATTTGCATATCACATCTTCACTCTAATTATACTGTTCTCTTTTTCCCTTTTTTCCTCTTATATTGCCCTTTTCTTTCCCTCCAGACTCTCCTCACACCACCTCCATATCAGTGTTCCCAGCGGGGGAGGTGTCAGAGGGGGGGTCCATCACTCTGACATGCAGTAGTGATGCAGCTCCACCTGTCGAGAGCTTTGCATGGTTCAAAGGTACAGCCAGCATTTAATGACACTTCCACCTGCCTCCTCTTGCACACATTCACTGGCTGTGTCACAAAAAAGAGCTAAAAAAGTCAGTTTTAAGTAGCGTACCTTTATTTATGTTGGCAGTGTAAATGTATGTGTGCACTAATCTTTACACGAGTCTTTTTGTGCTCTCCAGACATGAACAGTGGCAGCATCCCAGACAGTTTCAGGCCTCAACTCCAACTGTCCCACCTCAAATACACAGACAGAGGAGAGTACTTCTGTGTAGCACGTAACTCTCTGGGAACAGACCGCTCCAAGCCACTTCTACTCAATGTCACTTGTAAGTTCATATGATGTTTTATCGTTATCACAGGCAACTCGTGGTTTTAGATCTGACTTTAATATTGAGAGAAAAAAACCTCCTCTAAACCCATGTTATGTCTGGATGTGTGTCTCTATCTTTGGCCTTGTTGTGTAAATCTGTCAAAGGTTAGTCTGGGTCAAACTGATTGGGAAACAAATCTATTTGAAACTTTTGTTTTAGAGAGAGAGCTCTATCATGAGGACTGAGGAGGAAGTGATCAAAGGGATGATCTGTCACACTTCGACTCTACTTGTGTTGCTAAGAATATGCTTTAAAATAAAGTAGAGTTAAAGTGAGAGTTATCAGACATTAACCAGATGCTCAGAT
The DNA here is from genome assembly GCA_029814765.1 of Acanthurus leucopareius. NCBI lineage: Eukaryota > Metazoa > Chordata > Actinopteri > Acanthuriformes > Acanthuridae > Acanthurus > Acanthurus leucopareius. Next base: position 12,003,892 of record JAQMCX010000057.1, on the reverse strand, counting down.
GTAAGAATCTGTTGCTGTTTATGTGTAACTGAATATTTGTATGTTTCTGACAGACAAACATCCTGCTATCATTACTATTTTTCTTCATACCTAAAGCAAAAAAATTCTGCAGGCTGCAAATACTTGTCATAGCCTTTTTTTGCTTGTGATTAGTTGATTTTATCAGCCACACAGCACATTTACATTCCTCCATTCAACTCCACATTATTCGATGATAAACTGTATAAAGGTGTTAGTAGTGGCATAGACTGGACCAAGAACTGATCCAATAAAAACATAAACAAAAGCCAAAGATGCTCCTGTTTTTTTCTCTGGCTGTGTTCTTGTTTAGACTCTCCAAAGAACACAAGAGTGCTGGTGAGTCCTTCAGGTGACATTAGAGAGGGTTCCTATGTAAACCTGAGCTGTGTGAGTGACGCCAACCCCCCCACCAGCAGGTATGGGGATTGCATCTCTCCAGGGTTTACTTACAAATAATACATGATGCTGATGCTTAACTGTTGTTGAATGATGCTCTTTGTTCTGATTATGGTCCTTACAGGTGTTTTTTGCTGTTTTTGTCATCATCATGATCATTTTTACATCTGCTGTCATCTTGAAATTGTCCTTTTCTCTCTAATGTCGTAACTTTTTTTACTTTAGACTTATACCTTCCTCTGATAGATATGGACTGGGCAATGTAAAAAAAACCCAAAACATTTAATTAAGAATAAATAATGTTATGCAATCTAATTATTAATGGCCACATATCATATTATTGCAATGCTATTATTGCCCAGTCCTATGATCAGTGCCACCATCATCATCCTCAGCATCCTCTCTCCTGCAGGTATGCCTGGTATCATATCCTAGGTGACCAGGTGTTGGTTAAAGGATCCTTCCAGAACCTGACGTTCCCTCTAGTACGAGCTCAGCACGCTGGTCAGTACTACTGCAAAGCCTGGAGCCGCATAGGATACCAAACCTCTCCTGTTGTCACACTTACTATACTTTGTAAGTAGTGGGTCTGTTGTTAATGTGTGTATGATATGTTTGAGTTTGAGATCTCGTTTTTATCTGAGTTTGGTTTGTCTGTTTAATATAAATATTATTTTTTTATAAGGCCATGCGTCTGAGTGACAGTCCTCTCCTATGCACGGAGCATCAGTACCTCTACCTCTACTTTTCCTCCTATCTGTCTTTTCTGCCACCTTTTCCTTCTCATTTTCCTGTTTATCCCAATATTTCTTTCATATAAATGATCAAAACTTTGCTCAAGTCACCAGCAATTTTTATTACTCTTTGTTGAACCTTAATATGATACACACTGTACATTATAATCGAGATAGGATTTGACCGTTGGGTTTGCTCAAATTCTACAAACAACTGGTGGTCAATGGTATCATATTAATTTTCTTCATGACCCTGTTTCTTTTTCTTTTTTCTTCTTTCTTATTTTTTGTTATAAATTTGCATAGCTTAATACTAAATCTTAATCCTCTGTATCTATCTTTCTGTTCCTCTCTCTCCAGATCCTCCTAAAAACACTTCAGTTCTGGCTCGTCCCTCCAGCGTGGTGGATGCTGGCCGACCTTTGACCTTGACCTGCAGCAGTCAGGCAAACCCAGCAGTGGACAACTTCACATGGCACCGCTTATCTCTGGACGGGGGCTCTGCACAATGTGAGCATCGTGTAAATGTGGTTCAACTTAAGGTTAACATTACAAAATCATCAGTGAAACCTGTGCTAAGTGTTTGCAGTCAGGAAGGTTTAATGCTCTGTGTGTCTCTGTGCTGCCTGTTGGTTTGTATCCTCCAACACAGTCAGAAACAGTAAATGGATCTGTTTCCTTTCTGTGCAGCTTGGGGCACCAAGTCCGGTCCTGTCTTCACCTTCTCAGAGGTCGGCCCTGGAGAGAGCGGTCAGTACTACTGTGAGGCCAGGAATCGAATCGGAGCCCACAGCTCTCCTGTCCTCACCGTACGAGTCAGAGGTACACAGTGTTTCCTGCATGGATGTCACTTTTTTTTTCTGTTAGTTCACTTCCAAGGAGCGATTAATTCAACAACTATCACACAGATTGCATTGAAACATTCCTTCCCATCTTGACAATGAACAATAATAATTTATTGTCATCATTAGGTTATTTTTTGATTTGTCCGTTACTTTGATGTGTAATCAAATACCTGCAAAACTGATAAATTTCCCATCAGCCTCAGCTGTCCTTTGTATTCAGTGCTAATTAACAAATTAGCATGCTCACATGCTGAACGAAGATGCTGAACACAGCAAATATTATACATGCTAAACAGGCATGTAAGCATTATCATTGGGAATATGTTAGCATGTTGATGTTAGCATTTAGCTCAAACGATGCCTAATCTTAACCTAAACACAGCCTCTGGAGCCAAAGCATGACTGTAAGCTTTGGGAAAATAAATACCAACTAGAGGATTTTTTCTTGGAAATAACTTTCAAAATGTAGACAGACCATCAAAATTGGCAAAAATAAAAAACAGTGTCAATATAGCGGTTATCTGCCAATAACTTAAATCAGCTGGCAATAGAGGGAGAAAAACTGGAAACTCTCTCTATGAAAATGTAATGGATTACTTAACAATGAAAGTTTTGACCCTTGCAAGAAGAATAATGAGCCCCCTCACTATGAGCTCTTTAACAGCATAACAACCTTCAAGACAAAGAAATATTACAAATTATTTTTTTATGTGGTGTTTTTATGAGTGCTGAAGGTGTCAGAGTTACGTTAACTCTCAGTCAAAAGGCCTTTAGTGATCGCCTCCACTTTAGTGAGTTGTACCAAGACTTTTTCTCTTTTTCCTCATTGTGCATGCCATTGTTACTTTCAGAGGTGGGATGGAAGAGATGAGGTGTCACTGATAAGCTTAGTGAAACACCCCGGCCCCATTTTTACATCTATGTTTCTGATTATCTCATACAATGAAGAGAGAAGGGTTTGAAGTGTTTCCCTGTAGATTTTAGCACCGGGGATGTTTGGATAGATTTCTGTGAGTTTGAAATGATGAGTGATGAAACCTCCCCTGTCACTGTTTGCAGCATGAGGTCCAGGCTCCAGTCTTTATTGTGTATGGCCTCATGGTTTCTGACTGTTTTTTCTGTGAGTCACGGTGAGTCATGTAAAACCCTCTCGCTATGAGGGGAGAGGAAGGGGTGATGAGGTGTTGTGGAAAACTACTATTTGAGTCTAGACAGCTAAAGAAGTGGAGTTAGGTTTGGAAGTCAGAACTGGAAACACAAGTCTCGAGTCTAGACGCCTGCAAATGATGCACAGTTCTTTCCCCATTCCTCACTTTCTCTCTTTCTATTTTTGTCCGTTGATCTTTTTTAGTTTGCTGCACTTCTATTTTTACTCCTCCTCATGTTAACCCTATTCCCCTTTCAGTTTTTGTTTGTAGTCTTGCTGATAATGGTAAAATTATCACCCTCCTGGCAGGTCGTCTTAAGGTCATTGCCTTGGCATCAGCAGTAGGCGTGTCTGCTGGACTCATCACTCTCACAGTGGCCATTATGATCAGGTGACACACTGATAGTCATTTTCATAAACAGTTGTATGGATTTTTGTAAGAGGTTAATCAGGCCAATTTGATCATTTTATTTGTATTATTTTTTTCCCAGAATTCATTACTTGATTAGATTTTTATAATATTGTTCTGTGTCTTCTTAGTAAGAACATGCACAGAGTGGACATGGAGTCAGGAGAAGTAGCAAACAAGGTACAGTAATTATCATACTATCGTTTTTAATTTGTCTAATGTACTCGACATCCTCAGGTTTTGTTTTCATCTGTAATTGCCAGTTCCAAAAATGCTTTTAAATGATGCAACATCCCGCAATAGTTTCATCACAGTGCCACTGTCATTTTCTCTGCTACTTTAGAACGACCCTTAGTCTTACACTGTTTTGTTGTGTGTGTTGTGTGTGTGTGACCCCAGCGTCCGTCACTGACAGCTGACACCATGTTCTATGAGTCAGCCCAGCAGACCTTTCCGGTGAGGAGGGGCAAGATGTCTGACATTACGGTACACAACTCAGTACGCAGTTTGAGAGTCTTGTAAAACTCTGGAAAATGACTTTGAATTATCTAAATTTCTGATATATCTGTGTATCTGTGTGACTCTGTGTGTGTGTGTGTGTGTGTGTGTGTGTGTGTGTGTGTGCAGGAGGAGCCTGAAGATTTGAGTGACAGCTCCCACCCTGCCATCGTTCCTCTAAAGGATGCGCCGCCAATCACAGAAGTTGAAAGCCACAGCCCCGCCCCCAACTACATCACTGTCCACTACTCCAAGTTATCCAGGTACAAACGTCACAATTCATCTCTCTCTCACCTCCTCTCCTCCTCTGACCTGCTCTCTCTGCCTGTTTCCTTCTCCTTCAGCAACATTCTGGGATTTTCTGTCTCCCATCTAAACCATCTGTGTCCAGAACAGAGCCGTTGACCACAGCAGAAATCCACTGTTTCATGTCTTGTATGTCACAGATTTTATTTTACAGCTGCACTGGCCCATATTCTTTCTTCTTTATCTTCCTGTCATCTATACTTTCCAAGCCTTGTCTTTCCTTCTGTCTGCTGTCTTTTGTCTGTGATATCCAACACCTTCTCCTGTTTATGAGAGCACAATAAATTTCTCATCCCAGTTTTGAATTTTACGGTTCTGGAGCTAAATAAAGACCTGTTTTTTTCATGATTTGATCTGAGTCAGATGTTGAGATGAACTCATATGGTTTCTGTTTGTTGTTGATACTGGTTCAGTGGGGACCAGGTGCAGGTCCACAACCTGCCACTGGGTGGTGATAGAAAGCCAAAGGATTCTTGCAAAGTTGTTTACACTTTACTGCAGCAACCTCGCCACTGACCGGGAGGAAAAAAACACATCAGGTATGACACTTTGTACCTTGTAGCACTATCTTTTAAAAAAGCTCAGAGGAACAGTTTGGTTTGGTCTGGTTTTAATCTTTGCTGTGCATTTTTTTAATCAAATGATGTGCATTTTTGTACCTTATATACATAATTTCATATATTTTATGACCTATATGGGTGTATATAAACTCTGTGATTACCCCACACGCTGTAGGATTCTCAAAATGGATGAGCTTTTACAAAAATATGGTAAAATTAAGCACCTGGTTTAAAACAAATGCCACAAAAACCATGAAAAAGTGTAAATTCAGAGCTCAGCTGTCTATTTTAATAATATACCAAATTTGGAGAGTTTCAGTCATGCAACAACCAAAACCATGCAGGAAAAAAGATTAAAATATAATTTGAACTTTTGCATGAAATGATATATGCAAATTATTATGATTAAATTGCATTATGTTGCTTTGTAATGTAACATGTTCAACTCTCTTTATTCTCAGCTGAACAACACTTAAGCGTTCCTCAAGTGAACCACTTGCTCTACATTTTTCAGAGAGGAGAACTGTGGGACAGGAAACACTTTCTTGTGAACTCTGACGATGCCTTGTGCTGTAACGCTGTCATACATGTTTTTGTGGAGTCCTCACAGGTCACCACAACGTATGGATAACATGTGGTTCTGCTCCTGACTGAAGGTCCAGCTCCTGAACTCTGTTGCATGTCTCTCCCTTTGTGTTCTCTGTATCTTTCCACTGTGTGCTGATGAAGCATAAAAAACAATCCAAGAGCAAAAAGTGAAAAGTAACATTTACATTGTTGGTTGTCTTTTTGCTTATATTTAAATCAGCAGAGGAGGCTGAGAAGAGGCTGCATCTACTGTTGCTTGTATTTGATGTGTTACATTTAAAGCCCCAACCAAGTAAATGTAAGACTTGACACAATATGACTGGTTGCATCATTTGTATCCTCTAACCACTGAAGAGTGATAATCATTTGTACTGATAACATAACTGTTTCCATAAGTATAACAAAATTAGGAACAAGAACTGCAGAGGATTGTCTCATATCTATAAAAAATAAACAGTTTTTGACATGTTTAGAAATTTCACTGTTTTCAGCAATGTTCTTAACTGTTGACTGGCTTGTTTTGATTGCTGATGCTGCAACATTTATTCCGTTTACATAGTTTGCTTCAATTAAATCAGTATTAAACAAAAGCAGTGATAATGCAAAATCACATGGTGTTGCAGTAAAAAAAATAAAAACAAACAATTAAAATAGAGAAAATGAGTTTTAGAAGTGCTAAAAGTGAGGAAAGTGTATTAATGAGAAGAGGTGTTTAATAAACTGTTTTGGATATACTTTGACCCATAATAAAATTGACTTTCTCTTATTGTAGTAAATGGTTTCTATGTTTTATTAAAAGCTAAATACAGCTAGTGAAATCAGTCAAACTTATTCGTCATTAATCTTAGAGTTTCTTTCATTTTAATAAAATTGACTGTTATCTGTTTTAGAGGGCAAACGTTTTAACCGTCAGCATAATTGGTAGATTTGCAAGCATTGCTTACAAAAGTGGCACCAATAAAGACTTTTTACTAAAACCATCAACTCGCACATTCTCTTTTCTATTAAACCTGAAATATGTCAATTTCCCCCTTTTTATATTTCTGTGTCCTTGTTGTTTTTGTTTTCCTGTTTTTCAGTGTACTTCTAATAATGAAATTTTATATACCAAGAAAATAATGAAAATACTACAGCAAAGAGGTTACTTCCACAGAAAATATATAATACATAATCATATAATCTAATTACATATTTTAAACCATCATCTTTAGTGATTACAAATTCAAAGGCTATGGATTGCAGCATTTTACCGGTGGCTTAATTTAAAAAAATTTCATAATGACAGTGAACAGCTGAAAAAGGTGTTGCTACAGTGTTCCCATGTTCTCTGATCCCTTCAAATGACTGTATGCTGCAGTGCACACATGATCTTACAACATGTGAGGGTATGAAACGTCACCTTTTTGGACAATTTGACAATTGTCAATTGAGAAATGAGACTGACATCAAGGCTACAAACCGGCATCTTGCATTACACACAGTATAACACGACTGTCAGCTGCTGAACCATTCCCTCTATTTTTCTAACCAATGTGGTGCAGAGAAAATGTTTGGTGCAAAGTATATGACACTGTCATCTATATATTAATGACATTTCTTTGCTTGATGTGGCGCTGCAGTGATAGTATTTAGTAGGTTTAAAATATGATATAACAACAAGCAAAACCTATGCAGTCACAATGATTCATGACATACATTAACCCTTATTTCTCTCTCATATCAGGTAGTGATAAAGACATGAGCAAAGCAGTGAAGAAAGGAAAATCAGGGCCCATGTCAAACAGTTTATTTGTTTTCATTAAAACTGAGTCTCTGTTATATATATTGTTGAGAAAATCCATCTTCTACATGTCTAAGTTATACTAAATAAAGCAAAACTCTCTTTTTATTCTTTGTAGTAATTTAAATCTATTTGGAAATGTAACCAAAGCATGAAAAAAATGAGGCAGAGGTTATCCTTGAATAAACTCTTGTTCCTCTTTACCTAGTCTAGGTCTCAGCAGGAAGTCTGTTGCCTTCATAGCGAGTTTCAGTCTCTGTGGCTATTTGAATGGCAAGTTGTGGTTTCTGCGAATGGGTGGACTGAGACCTCTGCCCCCTTACCATGCGCTTGATAATAAGCGAATTGTGGCTTTGTATCTGAAACATGATAAACAAAAAACAAGCTGTGGTTTCTGCACCTGACTGTCACTCTGTTGATGCTTGAAAACTTCTGATGGAAACTAAGAAAAGGTCAAACAGACAGAAAAAAGTTTTGGTTGGCCAGGAGACCTCGTTGTTGTCTCTTGTTTTTTAAGTCTCAAATTATGGGGTGCAAGATGGATAAATGGTTTCTAGTTTGTTCTCTATGGTTACAAAAAGTTTAACTTCAAAATTATAAAACAGGATATAAAGAAGACAACAAAGGACGCCTCGGGGCTTCAGAAAGGTAAAAAATACTGAACGATACATACTTAAAAATACTTTGCTCTCAGTTTTGACCTCTGAGACACCAAATTTAATTTGTATATGACATTGAGAGGGTAAACCCTTATTTCTATTTTCATTGTATTTTTTACATTTTGTTATGTCTTTCTTTTTTGTAACTTTTTGTGCATTACACACAAAAAAACTCTCAAAGTTCATATAAAACTGAGATGTTCGATCTCTGCTCATCTCTCAGATCATCTCTCTAAGCTGGTAAGAAAACTTATCACTGTCCTGAAAAATGTTAGTTTAAGATTTAATTAGCTTCTAAAATTAATAATAATTTAACTTAGTAAGTAACATTTGAGACATGAGTAAATGATGGAGAAATCACGGTCAAAACATGGCCATGCATTTGCAATTGTTTACCTGATATATTAAAAATATGTTGTAAACCATTTTCAAATCATTGGTTACCTTTATAAATTATTCATTAACAAATAATTTGTAAAAATATAATTTGAAATAAATATATGTTATAACTGACTATTAAAATTAGAAAAATATGTCATATGTCATCTACAAAGTATAGGTTTGCTTTTATTAAATATTCATGAACAAATCATTAGTGAATGTTACCTAATATATTGTTGATGTATTGTGAATTAGTCCCATTGCTCATCAGTTATAAATGATGTGAAAATTAATTCTTAATCATGTGTAAGTCATGAACAACTGCATTTGCATGATCTTGTCTGAAGGACAAACAGATTTCATGGACAAAAAAGCAGCACAGTGTTTTAACTGATCTGCATCTGTTAAAATGGACATGATAGTTAATAAATTATGTTAAAAAATGTGCGCAAAGATGGTTTTGATCTATTTTACTGGAGAAGAGTGTAAAGTCAGTGGATGTTCAAAGTAACAATTTTAACTGAAACAATTTGCCCTTGTGGCAAAAACATCACATCTGGCGATTTTTATTTATTTATTTCCAAAATTACATAACTTTGCATATGGCTGTGGTATTTTTACTGATTAAAGCACAAAGTTACTACTATGAAACTTCTTAAATACTTAAAATGCTTGATTGAAAACTAGACCTCAGGTCCAATTAATTCTAATTAATTCTAATGGGTCGTCTGTTGTGATTTCATCAAACAGTTTTCACATTTAATTTAAAAAAAGCATGATTTAGGTACTTTACATAAATTACATTCTTGTCACAAACAGTGACTGTGCTTATCTTCAATAACTGCATTGATTGCACTCTTGCATTATAAAAGTGTACATTTTATAGGCCTCTACTCCTCTTTCACATTGTAAGGGATGTTGAAATGTTTTGAAATGGAAAAGTAAAATATTTTACTAATGGAAAAGAAAAGTTTGGTTAAAATATTTTTTGGAGGGGGGGGCTCTCTATTATTTTTAGGTCTTACTCTGTAACAAGACTACAGAGTCATTGCTGAAATAATCTGAACACTTTAAACCTTCAGCTCTTTTTACCTTAGGAGAGACCTTGTAGTTCCTCAAACTTTGCCTGTTACACATTAAAAAGCTTTGCATTTACTGGTTAATGCTTAGTAAATATATATGTGTTTGTGCATATTTTATAAACATCAGTGATTATATCAGCAGTTTCAGGTTTGGAGGTTTTGAACACGTTTAAATTAAGCCACCAGATTCTTATTGTAACTACAAACTGTAAAGCATTGCTTACTTTGGTTACATAGTCATGTGCTGCCACCCTGTGGACATGTTTTCTAACATGTTAGTTACTTGTAGATCAAGATCTACTATACTGAAATTACCTTCAATTATTAGCTAGATTAAAAATTGCTTTAAAATGAGTGACCTTCACTTGAAATGAACTCTAAATCAGCAAGAGCAAAATAAGTTTATGAATCTCTGTAGTCGGATCACAAAGCATCACGCTCAGTATTTTTTGCTTCACAATGTAAGATATAAGAAATAGAATTTGTAAGATCTATTCGATCAACTTGATTTTTCTCTTTCTCTCTCACTATTGGATTTATAGCCTGTAAGGCGTCATGTGCAGGTCCAACAGGATGAAACCACTTATCCATTTCATTAAGCACTGCAGAATCACTCTATTTCAAGGGCACGGACACAAGACAGTACAAAATGTTCAGTGCCCATCAGTTTGTTAAGTTTTAACATCTCTTGCACACATGCTTTTGGAACATGACATTTGGAAACAACAGAGGGATGCTCCACCCTTAGCGTGTGTATGTTACCTTTGCATTGTGAAACGTGCTACTGAGCGTACAACACTGTGTTGCCAGTGTGTCATGTTGTGTGACAAAATGGATCTTTCTTGTGTCCACTCATCATGCGTGTGTGTGTGTAAATGTCTGTGTGGGTGTGGGTGTATTGGGGCTGGTCAGACTAAAATCTTATTATGTGAGGCTTTCTGACTTTATTTAATCATAATTCTGGATGTGACAACATAATGAGAGGAAGCAGGGAGGGGATACACTCCCACTTCTGCTTTTAAACTCCACAAGAGTGAGGGAATCCAGGAATGTAGAAATCAGTAACTCAGCCACTTGTAGTTGGTAAGGATTACTGACTTTGATATAAAAATTGTATCTGTGTGTTTCTTCTTGACATTGTCCTAGTAGCCATGTTTTTCATTTGTCTATGTGCCGTATCATAATGTTTCAGGTTGATCTTAATCATGGAATATTTGATTCTGACTCTTCTGGTTCTGATACAAGGTAAGGAGACAATTTCATTATAATATTGTGTGCTGACTGAATGAAATGACTGTAAACCATCACCTTAAACCTTTTAAATAAGACAGATTCATTTTTTACGGTCTAATTTGAACATTTTTGAACAAATTTTTTGGGGGTTTTATTTATGTTGTGTGAGGAAAAGGAGAACAACAAAATTTTAAATGACAGTATCTTTTTTGTGTTTGCCTGAAGGTGTCTGGAATGCAGACTGGAGGGTGACCTTTGAAAGTCATTGTGCTCTAAAAGGGACCTCAGTTGTTATACCGTGCGAGTATGACTATCCCACTGGTCATTTGGTCACTAAACTCAGCTGGTCTAAAGCCCAGTTTGTATCAGCCAAGTGGATGCGGTTTCCCCTGTCAGAGCTCCCTTCACCCCCAGACCACTTTATATACGAGGGCAACCGCTGGTCTGACTGCAGTCTGAGGATCAATAATGTGCAACTCACTGATGAAGGACAGTACTTTTTCAGTTTTGAGACAACATTTGGAGGATATACAAGTAGAAAATCTTCTTATCTTTCTGTAAAAGGTAAATACTTAATAGAATGAGACTGTCAATGAATTCAATGTTTAGTAAAATTAATTGATTCCTGCTTCTGTGTCTGGATCAGAGTTGATCACTGTTGTTCACCCGAGCACTGTGACAGAGGGAGAAAGTGTCAGTCTGACCTGTGTGTCAGACTGTCGTACACCTGTAAACATCGTCTGGTTCAGAAATGGACAATTAGTACAAAATCCAGTCTTCAAGGCCAGGAGAGAGGATGCTGGTCGGTACCACTGTGCCGTTCGGGGACAAACGACAGCCAGATCTGTCCCTGTGCCTCTGAACATTCAGTGTAAGTACATCGATAACACATATACAGCAAAAACTTTAAAGACAGTCACCATTTTATTTTTGTCCTCCTTTAAAGTGAAAAAATACCATAAATATCTTTTCATTTTTTTGGCAACAACATACTAGAGTCTCTTTTTTTTTTTTTCAAAACTCCAGTATGCATTGTGTTTCACAGGCTGACTGAACTCTGTGAAGCTAAAACACCTTATCTTTTCTCAGATGCTCCTGAGAAAGTCTCATTGTTGATGAGTCCATCAAGAAACATTGTCAGAGGAGGATCGGTGACTTTAAGCTGCAGCAGCAATGCTCGGCCATCTGTGACACAAAGTGGATACAGCCTGTTTAAAGACGGACACTTTATCAGTTCAGGACAGAGTCACACCATCTCTGACATCCAGCCCAGCCACAGCGGACTGTACCACTGTCAGGCCTCGAATAATGTCAGCTCGAGGGTCATCGGCTTCATGAAGTCCCCTGATATCCACCTCAACATCCAGTGTGAGTATGTTGACATGTCACACTGACAACTCTGCCTTATGATGTCTATTTGGATTTGTTACAGAAACTGTGTCATTGTGGATAAAGCCCTTTAGAGTATTCAGACACATGAGTTAGCAGGTTTTCATGCTGTGTTCAAGAGATGAAGAAGAGGTCAGTCAAGTGCCAAATTAAAGGACTTTAAATTTCTTGAACTCATGACTTCCTTTGTTTTATTATTGCTTAAAGTGCATTTGAAATACTCATGTCAATTATCTTACAAGACACATAGATCATGAAATCATATATCAAGTTAAAGCTAATGTGTTAAATAATAATTAACTTTGGGAAGTATTCACTCTATAAGCCTGAGATCTCTTGACAAGTATATGATAAATATATTGTAGTCCTTCAGATATATACTTCTGAGGTTTTCCAGATTTTTACACTTATGAGCCTCCAGTCAGGTCCCAGTCTTAGTTGTACAAAGTTCAACCACAGAGGGATTTTCCCCTCCTTTTTTAATCTGAAGGTCAAGAAGAGGTGAAAGTGTCCAGTATTTCATATGAAATAGGCAGAAAAAAAGAGAAATCAAAAAGCATAAAGGAGAATTTGTCTATAAGAGAATTTTTAATTATTTTAATTGTATGACCCCACAGACATATCCCATGAGAAGCCCCCAGGGGTTGAGACCCTTTTTGCTTTAGTGGACTGTCTTTTTGCTACAGCACAATATAAGGGTCACTTTAGGCTTCTCTGTCATTTTGAAATAAACCTGCTAACAGTGCAGTGTTTGGGCTTCTTTCAGACCCTCCAGTGAACATTTCCATTCTAATGAACCCACAACATGTTGTCCGGGGCATCAGTGTGAATCTGACCTGCAGCAGTGATGCTAACCCTGCAGCAGACACATACACCTGGTTCAGGGGGACAGCTGCCTCCAGCTCCATGTTGCCGGTGGGCTCAGGACAGCTGCTGTCTTTTCCCTCTGTGAACGCGTCCCACACTGGACTTTACCTCTGTCAGGCCAGGAACCGACTGGGGGAAAAATACTCAACTGAAGTGCAGCTAACTGTGAAGGAGAAGGAGGATGGTTTGTGTCACTTTACAGTCAAAATGAATCATTCAAAGTGATGAACTGTTAAAAAATAACGACTTAATCATCATTCTCAATAAAGAAGGGTTAAGTGATCGGCCTTTTTTCATCTTAAAAACTTATTACTTTATATTTATGCCATACTTGGTGACACAGGGCACAAGTACTTCATTTTCCAATCTGCTTTCAGTAATCTAACCATACAAATGTTTGTCCTCAGGCAGCCAGTCCCTCCTGATCATAGCCGGAGTTGGAGTCTCTCTTTTTGTGACGCTTGTCTTAGCTCTTCTTTTACTCTGGTGAGTCAATGAATGATGGTGAGTGTGAGCATGACTGAATGATTAATCATTAGTGGTGCAGCAATGCATGTGCTTCTCTTTTTCCACATGTAGTTCAATGTGTTTTATCTGATGTTGTAATGTTGTGGATGTGTGTCTTTTTAATTTACATTCTGTGGCCACTTTTACCCACCAACTCAGTTTTTAAACATGTCATTAGCACAGGCATATTAATACTTTCAATATGTTGGTTACTTTTTAAGTTTGAGGTTGTGTTTCTTTATCTTAAATTTTTGAAATGATGATATGTAAGTTTTAAAAACAACTTCATAATTATCTGATTAGGTGACTTATACTATAATATATATAAATTTCATATATTTGCTACTACATTCATTTTGTTATGATGGCTAAAGACATACATGACAAGTTTTATTTATCCTAAATCTGAACATTTTCTAGATCTTATATCCAACAAAATGGGGAAAATGAGAAGATCTATGTGTACCAAGCAGTTTACAAAAGTGTCAAGCCGCAGAGTTCCCTATTATTACAAAACAACTTCTCTAAAATGTGACGTGAAAATTTGAGCAACAGTGGTTTTCCAGACTTTTTTTTTAAAAATTAATTTACTTCTCTTGTGTTCTTTTGTTTTCTTTGTAGGAGGAAACAGAGGATTCACGAGGAAACGAAAGTGAGTACATCTTATTTAAGTCATTAGAAAACTCATGAATCTGTTAAACTCTTATGATAGACTGTTAGTGATTTAAAAAAAAAAAAAAAAAAAAAAACTGAGGGGAATTTTAAGTTCCCATTAAAGAGTCCCGGTTATTTAAAGAATTGAAGTTTCTTACATTAGTTTATCTGCGGTGTTTTCCTGTTTTTAAATTTTTCCATCTAACTGTATCAAAGCACATGCATGTTTCCATTGACTTTATGTGTCACCTCCAGCAGGCTGCTGTGTTTGGCTACGAGCTCAGCAGTCAGGGTTTGAGCTCTTCAGCTGCTGAAGAACAATCCATGAGTGTTTACATGAACATCCACACCCTGCAATCCTCTCCTCCCCCTGCGACAGACATAAAAGCTCATGCAAACATGAGCACACTCCATGAGCACGATGTAAATATGTTGCACACACATGAATGTTAAAATAACATCTTCAATCAATCAAGTGTTTGCAAATTCTGAACAAAATAAATGGACTCCTTTCCCCTCAGGCCCCTGCAGCTCATACAAATGAGGTTATCTACTCAACAGTGACCATCAAACCCAGAGACCCCAGTGATCCACATGGGAGAGACACCAGCAGAGCCCCACAGTAGGTTCACTGCCTATATTTGCCCTGATAAAAGCACCATAGTGCCATTATTTCACACCACATTACTAACACTCTGTCAGTCAAGTTAACCAAGTCTTCAGTCATTGTACAGTCTTAAGTAATCCAGTTGCAAAATGATGAAAAAGAGAAAAAAAAGAACACTCAAGAACCTTTGCCCTTACCGAGAAAAATGAGACATTCCCTTTTTTCATAACTCAGCTGTAGACAGAAGTTTATTATAACTGAGGTCATGAGTGAAAGTATTTGTTTACCAAAACCACCAGAGATATTTTTGACCAGTGTGTATTTGGACTTTCATACTTCACTTTCTGTGTGGAATCTTTTGAGATGAGATAATTTCTTAATAATCTTTGTTCAAATTTGCACTATTACTCTCATCATTACGTTGACTTTATAAGCAATCACACTGCCATTGTATCAGTTTGTATATGTGTCACATTCAGTGTCAAAACACCACAAAATATTTTAAAAAATATATAAAACTTATTTGTTTTACTATTCAATTATGTTTCCTATGAATATTATCTCTCAGAATTTAATATATTCATCTAATCTTGTTCAAATGTCAGAATCCTCCTTGGACATCTAGTATGTGTAATATGTTAATGATCATAACTGTAATTTCCCTCTCAGGTCATTAGAATACACAATTTCCCAGTAATACCATACAGGAAGCATGATTTCAACAGAGGCTACAGCTCTTGAATATGTGAGGTGTTAGAAAGGGTTTAAAAATACAAAGCTGAAGCTTCTGTATTTGACATGAAAAGTATCAATGCTGCTGTCACCATCAGCCGGATGACACTGACACTGCTTTCACTGCAGTTTGATTGAAATTCACAAAAAACATTTTTCCTTTTTAGGTCGAAGGCAGGAAAGAATTACAGTACTGTGATCTACTCTGCAGTGGCTGAATCCAGCTGAGTCTGTCAGAAACCTTTTCCAATCCTTTGAGTGTAGCTTCGTAATCATCTGGACACCAACAGATTGCTGAGTGTCACATGGTGTCTTCCTCTTAAGAGAGATATGAATAGTTCATGGCTCAGTCTCTCAGGGACTTTTAATTTAGATCAGAAGAGAATGGACATTATTCTTAAAACCCTGCTATGTTCAAAATTTCTTTGATGTTCTTTTTTTATTATATTAAATTATATGGCTGTAAAGCTTTTTGTTTATTGTTTTGTACAGATGTCTTTTAGTGGGACTTTTCAATATTTTTGATGTTCTAAAAGGATGATGTTCCTGAAATATTTGATTCCTGTCTGTTTATTTCTGTCTACAAAAGCATTTTAGTTGCCTCACTGTCCTGATATCATAGGTTTTTTTAAAAAATGAATGATACTGTTACACAATGACTATGGGCAGGTTATTTTTAATTAAGACTTTATTTCAAAACAATGTACAAGATAACAATTCACATTTCAAAATATGTTTCTCATCACATCATATGTCCTATTACTGTGTGTACATTAATATTAGTTACAAATGGGAACTGGTGGTGAGTGGTATAGACTTTATGAATGTAAATTACTATCTTTTTAGTCAGCAACTAGAAATCAGTGCCAGAAGAGGTTAAAATGTATTTTGCAGAAACTAAGTTGTGTTTCTATTTCACCCTCTATTTAGGCCAGCTGCAGGTTGAAGATTCAGTCATATCTGTGCTTTTACAAAATTGTAATTACTTATTGTTTGTGATGTTGGCCAAGTGCCTAAAGATCAGATTTAGTTGAAACATTTTATTTTTACAGCTCAGTAATATCCTAAGAGCTTTAATCTAGGATGCTCTCCATCAGTAAATAAAAATGATACATTGTGTTGCTAAAGACATATTAAAGTGGGAGAGTGACTTCTTAGAGTAATCTAAACCATAAAAGTAAATAATTCTAAGCAAAAATTTGTTGCTGAAATATTTTGTGGGTTTATGTTAAATGGTAGCAGAGGAATTTTAGCAAATAAAACTACACACTTGTGTCATCTAATGTGATAAGACATCATTAGCATTTAAAATCTGAGACTCAATATGTGCTTCAGAAATGGATACAAGTTCTGAAAAGATGATTTTTGTTGTTATTGCACTCTTGGCTCTAAGATCTGTGGATCATGATGACATCTGTAACATGTCTCAAATAAACACCTACAAAGAACAAAACACAGACTAATATTTACAAGACAGCAATACAATACTTATTTCATTATAAGCATCGTCTTCCTCAGTTTATGTAGGAATAAAGACAGAACTTGTATGAACAATTAGTCCTCATACAAAAATCAGGCTACTTCATATAAAAACATGACATCTGTCACATAAGTTTCAGTATAACATAAGATGCTTAATATTTGAAAAGTTTGATGTGTGCGTTAATGGTGCAAAACAAAGGTCACCAGGAAGTGTGTGTGTGTGTCTGTGTGTGTCTGTGTGTATCTTAGTGTCTTAGTGTCATAGCAAAAGTATTGAGAGATATGTTTGCACGATATCAATTTGTGATCTTTATTACAAATCAGCAATGTAGTTTGTGCTCATTGTGGCTCAATCCTTTTATTTTAATCTACAGTATTTAAGATGAACCTGAGCCTTAATATCTAAAATCTATTTATTACTGTTGGCTCACAACTTATAGTGGTTATCTAACTTCATTTCTGGTGACAGAAACATGCAGCTTAAGATGCAAGAGGAAAACAATCTCCATATATTTAACAAAACTAGCTTTTTAAAGTTCCAGTTGAAATTATATGACTATTTTTTTTTTAAAGTTCTCATGTATATAGATTATATAGCTCTTTGCTCCCTTGTTTAGAAATTCTGAACCACTGTTGCTTGCACTGAGTTGACCATTGGTAGAGGATTAAGATCAATATAGCCAATGTTAGCATGGAGGAGATACGGAAGAGAAACTGTGCCAGGCTCATATATGTATTGGACTTGGATGAAGAGTGTTGTAAACCAAAATCTCTGCCTAGCAGACATATTGGAATGGATTAGTGTAGTTAGCTTCTCTTATTTAAGTTGTTTCTTGGCTCGTTAGCTTGTATCTAGCAGTGGCTGACACATTAGTGGTTGTGTTAGCCCTGAGGGTTACTTTCTGTCCTGAAAGTTATCGTAATGCACAGATACAACTAGCTATACAAGGTACAATCAAAAAGGTTCAAGACTTTTTCAGTTATGAAGTCAGTGCTGCATAATAGTGTGCTTGAAGCAGTGTGAGCAATAAGTTTCGTGATTAAGTATTCCAAGTAACATTGCTTGTTCACCATCATCACCATGATTGAGAACATTTACTGCAAAAAGCCTGAACTATGGCAAATGGGTTCTTCAGCATTATATTGTGCCTGCTTGCAGTGCATTGAGTTTTTCACGGTGCATTGAGTTTTTTCTTGCAGCAGCACAGTTGTTGCTCTCCATCTCCACTACTCCAATGATTTGGGAGCAGCAACATCTTTCTGTTCCCAAAAAAGAATTTAAAGCTTAAGGGTCACTGACACATTTCAGCTTGAAACTGTGGAGGAGATCCGGTGCAAATTGCAGATGGTGCTTGAAATGTTTACTGGATATGACTTCCAGTAAGTATTTCAAGCATGCTATGAATGCTGGGAGCTGTGCCTCACTGCACAGAGGCACTACTTTGAAGAGAGAGATAGTCAGATTTAAATTAGATAGAATTTTTTGCTTTTTATAGACACAGTCATGGAAATCTTTGATCACACCTCATGGGAAATGTCTGACATTTTAGGGGACTTAATCAGAACATCCCACCTCCAAATTTTCAATACTAAAATTTAAATAAAAAAAGTTAGCCAACCTTAATAAATCTGCTAACAAGTATAAAATGTCAGGTCTCTTCAGAAGCTCTATATGTGTGTATATGCAATGATACATGTTACCTTTTGGCAAGTAAGGTACAAGCAGACATGAACAACGTGAGAAGGTTCAGGAAGTGATTAAGCCCTAAAAAAAAATGTTTAAGGTAAGAAGTGGAATCTGAAACTGTGATATTAGGCCAACACCACAGCCTTACATCCTCCTGTTTAACAGTCCTCGCTGATATTTACAAGGTCTACTAATATTTTCATCCAAAAGTGGAAAAAGTAGAAACATGGGAGCAGGAGTCTCATGTCCGAGCCATTTTATGAACCCCAGGTGAGTTGTGATAGTTCTAGAGGAGAGAGATGAAAGTGGAAAGTGTCAAACCCATTTTTAATGTCACAAGAAGCGATAATAGGTAAAAATGACTGAATCTTTCACTCAGATCTTGAAGCATGTATGTCACATTAATTTCACAACTCTTAACATGTGTATTTGCACTTCTGGTGGTGGCACAAAAGGCTATGATGACATTTTGTTTCCTTTGTTTGGCCATCACATGTTTTAAGTGTGTAGGGGAGGAAAAACTATCATGTGGCCAAATGATCATTCTTTTTGCCATAGTTGGCTTAATGCATCACATGGTTTTGGTGTTAATGATTAGAAAAAATGTTGTCAAGTGTAAAAAAAGTCACTGTTCTTTTCATGAAGGGTAAATTCCTAAGACCTAAATATGAATACAGACTCTGTGTGTGTGTGTGTGCTGTGTGTATGTGGAAGTGTGGACAGTCTTTGTATATTGGTGGTGAATGATTTTTCAAAATGAGTAACTCTTCTGTTAATCTGTGAATTTTTGCTTTTATTGAGTGGCAAAGACTCTGGTATATGTACTTCGTTGACATTACCACAACACAACAAAATACAAGAAATATAGTAACAGTCAAAAAAAGTGTTCAGTCTCTCACCCTCATGGCTGTAGATATCCAGGGCAGAAATCTGGACACTCTCGTATAGACACCAGGTTTCTTGGCCATTGCACAGCCTGTTCCCCAGCTCACCACGCCCAGCAGTCGATACCGACTGGTTTTAGACAGGCAGTCATCTGCCACAAAAGGACCTCCGCTGTCTCCCTGAAACCACAGGGGATTACAGAAATTCACACACCAAAGCATTACAACCATCTGTTTTAGGAAAGCATAAACACAAATTCAGGCAAATGAAAATGGGAAGACATGTCGAACAAGCAGCTATATGCATTGGTTACACGGACATTTAGATTAAAAGCAGAAAACATGCATCAGATTCAACAAAGCAGACACACATATATATGACAAATCAGAGAAAAGAGGTCCCTTATTAGAAACCCATGCATAAACACCAAGCTTTGATGCACCAGAAAGCATCAACATAGGCACACTCTGACCTGGCAGGCATCAGTTCCTCCTTTCTCGAAACCAGCACAGAACATGCTGGTGGTGATCTGATTGTCATAGAAATCAGGACCATTACAGACAGCGTCACTGATGATGGGGACGTTTGCTTCCTGGAGAACATCTGCTAGATGAGCTGTGAGTGAAAATATCAACAACAGTTCAAAACAATGATACTGCAGAAGGCGTTCATCTAAAAAGAAGCATTTGTGTATAGAGATGTTATTAAAATGGGTTCTTTTATGTCACACAAAGTTCAATCTTTTACTTTGTCTTTCATTTTTTTGTGGATTTAGGCAAATTATCATGGTCTGCAGTCTGATCATCACTGGTCTCTCCGTTTCACCCTGAATGCAGCATAAGCACTCACTCACTCCCCAGCCAATCTTCACTGCAATCAGCTTCAACCACCTGAACTTGTTCACCACAGTATATAAGCCACACTTACCCTCTGTTCACTGCCAGATTGTTCTTATGATAATCAAGACTTTCTAGCACTAACCTCCGAACTGATCACCTGTTGCCAATCTTGCCTGTTCCTGACTTCTTCTTTTAGCTAACCCTCTGGTAACATCTCAGCCTTGTTCCTTGGGCACTAGCTCTGTTAAATTAGCTAGTGCCTTAAGCTTTGTTTGGGCTGTTTGTTGCTTGGCCTCATTGGCACAATTGTTTGAGCTTATTAATTCAAGTTGTTGTGTAGACAACAAAGAGACTCTGCTTGTTCTTTTTTGTGAAGAGGGTTTTGATCACTTTGGACTGTATTTTTTTTGAGAAAAGGATTTTTTTTTTTTTACTGTGGCCTGTGTTTCTTGTGAGAAGAGGATTTTGATCATATGTATCTGCTCCCTGAACCACCAGTTAAATGAAATAAGACACCATTCTGCTCAACTTTTTCTCTGCACCTTTGTTTAAAAATAAAAGTCATTACCAATTATATCCCTGTTCTCTGTGTGTTGCATTTGGGTCCATAGTTACCTTGTTACACAAATGTAGTCTTCAGTTGTTATATGAATACAATGAGCATACTGACACATTTAAACACATAAAACCGCTACTGGAAGGCAAAATGAGGATGAATTGACA
Source organism: Acanthurus leucopareius (assembly GCA_029814765.1). Taxonomy (NCBI): domain Eukaryota; kingdom Metazoa; phylum Chordata; class Actinopteri; order Acanthuriformes; family Acanthuridae; genus Acanthurus; species Acanthurus leucopareius. The sequence goes on along the minus strand of JAQMCX010000057.1, from coordinate 11,982,881 downwards.
CAAATTTCAATCGAGTCAGAAGAGTCAAAAGTCAGAAGATGCATATGATGTCATAATGTTATTTTTTTTACAATTATTACAGCAGAGCTGAAATGTAGACTCACCATAGTATCCTACATTTCCCCAGCCAGTTACAGTTCCCATCTGCCCATCTATCAGTCTTTGACCGTATGCTGGCAGACAAATAGGCTGGATGTATTCTGAATACAAACATATGGATTATGATATATATAAACACACATACATAGTAATGCTTTGCTGTGAAACACAAAATTATCCAAAGTTTACTCATAATAAAATTCATAGGAAACAACTGCAATGTGTCAGGACATGAAGACAAGAAATGATGAACTTTTATTTTGTAGGTAACAATGAGGATAAATAATTTGCAATTTTTTTTAGATTCTTTTACTGTATATCGATGCCTCCACAGACCTTTATACAGTATTAATAAACTAAAACAGTACATTTCATGTTAATATTAGCTCCAGTCCTCTTCACCATCCCACTTTTAATATGAAACACTTTGCTTATGGTGTCATTAATTCTTATTTCTCAAAATCTAAGGTTCTGTTAAAGAATTAATGAGTGAATTAATGAACACATATACATGAAAGAGCTGACTGGAACAAGTTACTTGCCATCCACAGCATGTGAAAAAACAGAACACTAAAAGAAAGTAATTTAACCTTTAACCTCATTCTTCATGTTATTCTTAATCCAGTGGACTTTATGTGATGGTTGTAATTATGAAGAGTAAACACTAGATGTCAGACTGCCTACTGAACATTGCCTTTGGAGTTGCACTGACATAAAATGTAGCCTTGTTGTTTTATATCAGTGTCTCTGCCCAGGTCTTAAACAATTTTTTTCTTATCAGTAGTCATCCCAGATAAATTACCCGCAAAATGCACATTTATATATTTGGAATTTCCACAAAACATATCCCTGCAACCCATTTCTTATATGATTTGGTTACTGAGTTGTCACATACTTTGTAAGACAGAGCTAACCTCTCTCTGTCACTCTAAAGCCTACAATGCAGCATAAAATACTATACTAATATTATACTAGAATTATATTTCTTCTCATCCTTTAGCATGTCCTGAGCTGACAGACAGATTACAGTAAAAGGAGGATACCTCTCATTTTGAAAGTATGGGTATTTTACTGTGGGAATTATGGGATTCCAGGACACAAAGACAACATCTGACACAAGAAGAAACAGTGGTTACATCCTGTTTGGGCTTATATAGTCATTTTGAATAAAGGAACTTTTGTTCAGCTGACTTGAACCAGAGAAACAGGAAGCCTGAAGTAGGCAAATTGTCTTGATGACTGACTCTTTAGCCACATTTCATTAGTTCTATAAAATGCCCTCACTGACTTTCCACTCAGCCCTTGGTATTTCGTAACACCATGCGACACGTGAGTGGCAACTTGAAGAGCAGAGGGGCAGCACAAAAGGGATGCATGAATTCAACAGATGGAACAGACTTGCCCTTGAAACAGACCCTGAAACATTTAAGTTAAAGATAAAATCATAGTTGCCTTATATTATGTGGGTTTTATTAGTACAAGGCTAAATTATTTTTACCCATACAGCAACTTTAAGTAATAGTTTTAGAAGTAAAGGTGCAAGTAAAGGGGATTTTAATGTCCCATGGCTGTGTTAGAGTGCAAGTTAAAACACAGAGGAATGAAATGTTAAGTATCATAGACAAATATATTTCCAAGATTATTTGTTTACATGCATTTGTAAATCGTCCATTTTAGCATGTTGCCATCAGCACCACTTGTACAGAAAATGACACAATATTGTGATGCATTCTGGTTTAGAAGTGCATCCTGAGCATACACTGTCACTGACTTGCTTTGCCCTTAGAGGGTGCATCCCAAGAAGTTCACTAGAATTTAACTGTGATTGAATGGTACCTAAGATAGCAGCAGAGACTTCCCCCAAGGGGAAGTGCAGAGGGGAAGTGAGCAAGGGCCTTTTACAAGAAAGAAAGAAATGCAGCACTGCTACTCTGACTTTCCTTTTTAGTCATGCTTCGTTGTCACTAATCACTGTCATCATGCCATAAAGTACTTAAGTGTGTAGATTAGGCCTGAACGATTAATCGTTTTAGAGCCTCGATGTAGATTCACCCCTACATGCGATTTCATTTCTAAATTACGCCGATTTTTTTTTTCCAAGAGCCGGCGGCATGTGTCAGAGTTGTAAACAAGCGCTCCAAGGCTTCTCCCTTATCCTAT
>JAQMCX010000057.1:11954203-11980522 GCA_029814765.1 Acanthurus leucopareius | reverse complement strand
TAAGACTTTTGAATAGGAGCATCTGTAACTAAAGGCAATTTCCCCTCGGGATAAATAAAGTATTTCTGATTCTGATTTATACAAGAGACTAATGTCAATGAAATGCAGCACTGTCCAACTGCCAAACTGGCTGACCGACACACATCAAAACATTACAACTGAAATAAATAATAATAATAATAATAAGGAAAATAATTTTGATAAAAATCTGTTTCCCCTCAAACCCTATGCCTGTTGAGCACAACGATGGTTTCCCTCAGAGCTCAGAGTGCAGCAGAGAGGCTGCTCTCAGCTGCTGGAGCTATAACTTAAAAACACAGCTAAGCATTCTGCCTCTTTTTTTTAATTCTCAGGCAGGCAGGAGAGTGAAAGATGCTTTAAAATAATTTAATAAATTAGTGAATAATCTTACCTTATTAAATGAAAAGGCTGCGGATCATTTATCTTAATTGTCTGTTATGTTTCATATTGTATTTCAAGGGCCAAGGACATCAGTGAGTGGTTTGACACACAGTATAGTGAAACAAGACAGTATTCTGTTGAGGCTCAATTCATTAATTGGAGAATGAGTTTGGAATGGAGTTTTTTTCAACCAAGAAATCAAAATTGAATCATATAATTTTAAAAACTGAATACCCTTAGTCTTAAGTGAAAATTTGGACCAGTTAATTGTAAAATAATTTTAAAAATATTTAAACTTTTATTATTATTGCAAAATGCTGTAGATATAAAATATTCCTTTCCTTGACATTTTCCTCAGGGACACCTCTATTTTAAATCACATTTTTGTAATGTCACTTATGATTAACATCATGATATTTTAATTATGATGTTTGTCCTGACTGTGGACAAACAACTAGTGTTGTTTTAAGTCCTACCGCCTCACTTTCAGCTGATTAAAACTGCCCTCAGCCTCACAGCAGGCTCAGCAACTGCAACTGATTGTTAGCGAAATAGCTATCTATTTAGCTACTATTGAATTGAGGAACACCAATAACCAGGAGTTTTGGATCAGAAAATTCCAAGGAGGTACTGAGGAGGGAGTTTGACAACTGACAACAGTTATTGATTGACAATGTCACTTCAATATGCTATCAATATAGGTATGTTTGGGAAGAAAGACGATATGATAGAAAAACTTACCACTACAAAATTATATACTTAAAAATCCATAATTAACTTTAATCAGTATAACTACAGTTTAACTACAACAAAGTTTTGCAAGATGAGAACAAGACAAATAAAATATTGTATTTATCTATAGGGCTTACTATGCTATTGCTCTCAGCATGGTTAAAGTCAAGTAAAACTAATTTTAGTGTGCGATTGCAATAAACAGACTGAGCTATGGGCAGCTTTGCTGCAGCGTCTCGTTGAGTTAAGGAGGGTTCCAGTCCTGTCTGGATATTAGAAGAGGAGATGGGTGGGAGAGAGGTGGAGTGCTCAGGATTATGTACTTAAAAGATTCTCTGCCCCACCTCCTCTTCAGTGCCAAGATATCAATACTGCAGGACACCGTACATACGCACACACACACAGACCCACACACAAACCCTCACACATACAAGCACACCCACACACACACACACACACACACACACGCACACACAAGCTCTTAACCAACACATGGATTAGTTATGGATATACCTCACCATTACTTTGGCAGACCAGATACAGGCTCAGTGCAATACACAGAGCTCCCACAGAGGTCATAAAATCTACAAAGGTATGAAATGTGATATGTATTAACAGACAAAAATGTATTTTAAGACAAAGGTATTACAGACCAGTAGTCTGAAAAAGTTGGAATATTCTGCATTGATTGCACAGAGAATACTAATGCTATCTGCTTTAAACTTGAAAAGTATTAAAATAAAAAAAAAACAAAACTGAAAAAACAGGTCAGAGCTGAATGGATTATTATCGAAAGAAAAGTAATCAACTACTGTGACAATCAAGTGACCTTATAGTCATTTCTACAAGTGAAAAGACCAAATGTTCCTTTGTTAGCATTTGTTAGTTGTGAGGATTTTAAGCTTATCTTTTCCTGATAAAATGGTTAAATGAATAGCTGTGGGGTAAGCCTGCACGATTAATCGATTTAGAACCTCTATGTTGATTCACCCCTACATGCGATTTAATTTCTAGATTACGTCGATTTTTTTTTTTCCAAGAGCCGGCAGCATGTGTCAGAGTTGTAAACATGTGCTCTAAGGCTTCTCCCTTATCCTATGACAAAGCGCCTTTTGATCACGCGATCCACGGCACGCAGAATCAAATAGTTGCGTTAAAAGTTTCTGAGGAGGGACTGCGGCGTTGCCGAAATAACATTAATCGCAAGGAAAACTCAGTGAACAAATGAACGCAAAATGGATGTTGCTGAAAGCCCAGGTAGTAGTGACGAGAATCAGCCCGCCACCCAAACCAACGTCGTTACGAAAATAGGTGGTACTTCGGTGGTGTGGAACTACTTTGGATTTAGACAAGACGTTGAAAGCTCATCTGTACTGGTGTGTGGACCCAAGAACCATAGTTCATGTGTACAATAAACATTTCAGTTTGTGAGAAAAAAAATCGTGGCAGAAAATCGTGATTTCAATTCAAAGCTGAAAAATCGAGATTCATATTTTTTCCTGAATCGTGCAGGCCTAGTGTAGATTAGTGTTTCTGATTTGATAAACATGTGTGTATGCCTTTTGTGTCCTACCATTGAAAGTGAGGGGCTGGGCGAGGGCCAACACAGCGATGTCCCTGCTGTTGTCATCGATATTAGCATCAACAAAAGGCAGGTAGCTGCTGTGGTAAACAATGGTCTTCACCTCCGCCACATTGGCATTGACTGGCTTATTATAGATGGAGCCCAACAGCACACGCCAGCGATTAACGAAGCGATACCGCCTGTCATAGAAAGTTTTTTCAGTTACTGAACAGATACATATAACATTTTTCAAATACCCAATCAGAAATGCAAATTAGGTTTCTGTCATATGATAATGAGACATCTTGGATTTGTATGTGATTGTGATCATTATGATTCTGCTTGTGTTCTATTCAGATAGTACATTATTTTATCTCTGTTTCAGAGTTTGTTGTACTCACACCTCACAAGTTAAAAAATGAAGTGCACATAAAAATGTGAACAAGCATTTTGTTCTGACTCTTCGCTTCCATGATATTGAATCTAACATAATAACTGAAGCTTTATTTACTTACTCAGGGAAGCAGTGAGCTGCAGAGACAATCCAGCGGTTTGAGATGATGGATCCTCCGCACTGATGAACTCCATCATACTGCAAGCTGACCTGCCAAGGCCAACTGCCCTGTCTGGCATCCACACCACCAACTATGCGGTCTGCTGCAAAACTACGCCTGCCACAGTCTGCCAAGGAGACAGAGCAGAGATAGATTGACACAGAGGAAGAGAAGTTCAATGTGTCGGCGAGCTAAAGGTAAAGGAGGTAAACATTTAATGACAGGACAAATAAAGAAAGACAAGTAATACAAGTATGGGAATGGGAGAGTGATGAGTCCCCAACATCAATTACAGTAAAAAAAATGATTTACAAAGTTTAAGTTTAAGTTTAAGTAGAAGGATAAGGAGCTAAAGTACAGAAAAGACATGAGCGCAAACCTGAGCTCACATCTTACCTTGGCACAACAGTGTGAGAACCTCTCTGCTCTCACAGTCACTACAACAAAAGACACACAGAGTTAGTAACAGCCTGTCAGAGAAAAAGAAAACAACCAAAATAATTTGATGTTCAGCTTTCTCTATTGTAAAAAAGTAGACAACTGAGAGAAAAGAGCAACAGAGCGTGTGTAGCGTAGAAGCATGTAAGGCTACTGTGAGACAGGTGCAGGACCAAACAGACAGGTGTTTGTTACCAAGGAAACAATGAGTCTTTAATCTTCTTGCCATAGCTGAGCTCTTCCTGTCTGACACAGAAAAACTCCCCACCATCTCCACTGGCCTCTGGCACTGATGCAACAGAGTAATTGACGACACTATAAAAACAGCACACACACTTTAGTCCTGTATCACACTATAGGTCATTAAAACATTGATATACAACTGTAAAAACATCCCACCTGACAAAGCCCACTTCTTCGCAGCTGATGCTAGCTAGCAACTCATTGGCTGAGGAGGAACACACCTGACGCCACCTCTTCTGGGCGGGGTCAAAGACTCTGAGATGTTGGTCTGCAGAATTTACCTGGACTGAGGGGATATGATATGGGAATAAATGTAAATGAGCTATAAAAGCATACACTTCTGCCACCCTGTAACACTTTTTGTCTTGCTGTATAGTAATCATTTATATATATTACAAAACTAGATAGTTTGTTTCTCTGTTTCTATCCAGGTTTTATTAAGCAGCATGTGCCCAAAATAAAAGATCACAAATGTAACTTTCTTCTGCTTTGAGTTAAGCCTGTTCTTAGTGGCAGTGCAGCCACTTCTGTGGACAATAATACCACAGTGAGGTCCCAGTGATTCCTGATGTTTGTCAGTTAGTTGTGCCTAAAATTTGCCTTAAGACTACTTCAGTAATTTTGAAAGTACCACCCAGTATTCAGTGGCTTACCATCATACAGTCCTGTGTCTTCCTCCATTGTGCAATAGGTAACTACAGAGGAGGAATAAAAAACATCAGGCAGTTTATAAATCAATGCAATAAATAAAACAGAAAAAAACAAAGGATTTTTGATCGTCAGATATTAGATAGTAGGAATTTCTAATAAGTACTCCTTGAAATATAAGAAAAATAGATAGCAGCTATCCAATGTTTGAAAAGAATGTATGTCTATATGTATGTATGGGCGTGTGTGCGTGTGTGTGTGTGTAAGCATGTGGGCTGACCTACGGCCCAGACGGCTGCTCCAATGGCTCCCAAGGTCATCAGCATCACACACACTCCAATGACACGGCAAGGGGTTAACACACAGGTCAGAGAGATTCCCCTACTCCCTGCAGATACACATATACACAATTTGGTGCACTCACTTGAAAGTGTGTGTGTAGAGAGACTCACATACGAACGCGTGCAGACAGGACACATGATATACAGCAGCACTCAAGGCTTTAACATTATACAATGTTCCCATAAACACAGGTGGCTGAAGACAAAAGAATAAATATTACAGCAGTCAAGTGAAGGTAACTGTGCTGTTGCTAACTTGTAAATACATCCAGTGTAGAGTGCTTTTAGTGATCATATCTGTCAGGTTCACATTTCTTTCCTTCCTCTTTATTTCTCTTGTAGATTTTCTAATTGATTTTCATTGTTTCAAAAAACAGTACAGTTTTTCCTTCAAGATCGGCTTATTCAGGAGGCATGAGAGTATGTGACTAACCAGACATTACCAATCCACTTGACAAGAGCAGCTTTAACCAGCTGCTTATTTATTCATTTCCCGTATCCATCACTAGCAGCCATAATTATTTTCGGTTGTCTGAGCAGCCTGCACAAGGTAGCCTGAGAGATGTCAAGTCGCTGTAATATGATGTTGGCTCATTTTTCGGCATTTTTGTCAGAACATCAAAAAAAGACAGAAAACAAGAAAAAGAGAAAAATCTCTTCTTCATGTCAATGAGCACTCAGCACCTCAGGTAGCCAGCAGATGACTGCAAGAGGCTAAAGAAAAGCAAAATATAAAACAGTATATATTCAGTGCTGTTTTTCCACATGTTGTCATGTATGACAGTGCCCCAAGTGATTTTAATGTACGACAAAATAATCAAGGTAAACCAACAGTTCAGACTGCTTCTATTTAGTTTGGACTCTTAAGCCACCCTACGACAAACATGAGCAAAATGACCAGCTTCGGTTCACTGTCCCAACATGAAGGGGCACACGGCACTTTTCCTGGCACAGACAGAAAAGAACAAATGACACTGATAAGATCAATAGTCTAAAGTCTAGCTTTTCTCCACAAAGCAAGAACAAACTCTTAAGCTAGGATATGGTGCCATCATGTCATGCAAGAGCATGTGTGTGCACCCTGTTGTCGTCTGCTCGGCTTTGATCCGAGTTTGTCTGCTTGTCTCTCCAAGTTAATACGTTTCTCATTGCAGACATGTAATGGACTGAAAAACAATGTGTAATTATTAATTAATCTGTTCAGGTGTGCCAGTTCAAGGGCCTGTACTGTTTGGTACTGTTTATGCTGACTCAGTGTCATGGGTAACTGGGGCACTCATGATGGCACTGAGCCATTATTAATTTCATCGGTTCAAACTGTCCTGTTCCTGCTTTGACAGATTTGTTGAAAAAAGGTTTGCTGATATTTCATTCTCCTGACTCTTGTCTTTTTACTTTCTTTTTTGTGACTTACCCTTAACTAGTGTGGAAAAGAGAAGAGATTTGGAAAAAGTGCAAGCGTTATTGAACAAAAATCATCTTTTTATGTGAGCTGTCAGACTGCCATGGCTACTAGTAATCATTACATACAGCTCAGCTCAGCTCACTTCACTTCTGTTCATCAGCTTACATAAACCCCCGGTCATTATCATCATCAAAGTTAGATCAACAGTGCAGACAAAAGCAGGAGGCTAGGGTTACACCTCATGGCGCACACTTTATATCACATTGCAAAGCTGTAAGTTGTGACTGCAGGCAACATTAAACTGTGTTATCTGTTGTTTTACATTTTTCATAACCTAACAAAAATAGTAATAGTGGTAGTATTTACATCTGTGTAGAGCCATTAAGAGGTATTTATTTCCCCTGTATCAATGATGATTAAGTCAATATCACATCATTTTTAACAGCACTGTCAAAACAAACAAAGCAGGTTTTACTGATAAAAATCAAATGTATTGTCTGTTCTTGCACTGCATGAGACGGTCTGTGCTGTAATAGCAACACTTTCCTTCAATGTGCCAGGAAGCAACTGGAGATATTGTAAGTATCAGAGAAAACATTTTACATGCCAAGTTTCCGTCCTGCCCCTAATAACACTCGAACATGCCCTCTCACAACTCTACCTTTCTCACAAAGCCACAATCAATAAAAACATCAAATTGAAAGGTTATGGTGGAGTTTAAATCAGACCTATCATATGTAAACATATACAGGGATGGTGTTTGGTGCTGCTGGACTAGATCTTAATTAGGAAGCATTTTTCATTTTATTCTTTAAACGATATAGGGTCAACAAAGGATGCTGGGCTTCTGGATGCAGAGCCACGATGAGCCCTCACAATTACAAACTATTTCTGTTCTTCCCTTTTATGCAGACTCCTTAGTTTTGTCTCTTGATCTGTGAGTGAACAACTCAGAGTGACAAGGAATCAGTGTTATACAGAAGGAGTTACACTACACTTTTTGGTCCCACAGTGACCGAATTTCCATGTTGTTATCAAGAAAGGTGATAGCTGTGGAGACCTGCTAATCCTGTGACCTTAACCTCCCTCCAGCTATCTACCCACATCTGTTCTTTCCCTCTTCACTACATCCTCTCCCTGACCAGCTCTACTTCTCTCCTAACTTTTCTCTGCCTCTCTGCATCCATCTCTAATCTTCCTCTCTTCCCTGATTTGTGTTAAAAGTCTGTTCAGTTGTCCCATCTGTGCCTGTCCTTTCTTTCCCCTCCTGTCCACGGGCTTCCCCTTCAAACATTCTGCAGGTATGACAATGGTGTTACTGTTCCTGGGGTTGTAAAACTGGTGTAGACACATCAGAGGAACAATTCCAGCAGAAAATATTTCAGTAAGGAATAAAAAGAAGTGAACATGAGTATCTAAACATGTCTAATGGACATATTATCAGAGCGACATTTCAAGAAAGTGCTAACTCATTCAAAGTATGTTTTCCAGGAAATACCCCAACATTTTGTTCACACACCTTAACTCCAGCACAGACACATAGTACACACACATCTACACTGGTGCTTCCCTCTCTCCTTGTTCCCAAAATCCTTTCGTTGTCTGTCTTTCTGACTGTTTTTCCCCCAACACAACCCTGGTCACAATCACACTGCAGGACAGAACAAGCACTCTATTGTGTGCTCTTCTACCTGAGACCACATTCTCCTGTGTGCATCTGTGTCTGCATGTATGTTCAGTTGTTATGAGGAGTGGTTTTCTCTGAAATCACTGTGGTATTATGTGTTGATGAATTCACTGTAATAAAAAAAGGTGACAAACGGTTGTGAGGGCAGTTCACATTTAAGACATTATGTATTATATTAATAAGAGTACTGGTGAATGTTTTGTGTTGTGTTCAAAGATGATAACAGACTTCTCCATAGCAAGACAGGGCCATAAAACTGAATTATGTTAAGTGTATGGTTAATAAAAAAAAAAAAAAAAATGCAATATTCAAGTACATGTTTCACATTACTGTTAAATATATATCAGACTTTGAGCTCATTAACAACGAACTCAATTAATGTTCAACAAAGAGATACCTTGTTTAACAGCTACAGTGAAACAATGCATCACCGTTGTTGAACATGAGTATTTCACAATGCAGTCAACATTCAGGGTTGCCCCACGGTGTGATTGGATAATTTGTTGCTATGGCTTGGGAATGTTGGGAAAATATGGCTGGCATGAGAGGTAAAAATGAATCACTGCTTACTGTCTGAGGCCCTTTCACGCAAACACACAACATAAATACATGTTCTTTATTTTGGGTTATTTCTAACCTGCTCTGTGAGTCACATGAACAGCAAGAAATAGTGTGATGGAAATGGTTTAGTGTGTCATTTATGTGTCATCACTCTCTGGCATGCTGGGAGGTATACCCTTAAATATGCCCTCCCACTAAACACCTCACTGCTGGGTAAAAGCAGCAGCTATGAACCAGATGAGACATGCAGCTAGTGGTCTTTCTTTCAAAACAATAAAAAATGAAAGATGAAGTTTGATAACATTCTGAGTGGCATAGGATCATGAGATTTGGTTATTTTGTTGTAAAACAGAACAATAGAAAAGAAAATCTTACAAACTCAGGCAGATTTTAACAGATGAGTTGATATATCAAAGTTTTATTCATGTTACGTTTAGTCACGTTTGCTGACTTCCTTCCTCACTCTCTGACTGATGTTGCTACTGAAGTTAGTGACAGGTGACAAAATGAAACACACTGTCTCCTTGAATAAAATGATATATTTCTCTAAACTTGAGTACTGTTAGAAACATTTGGAATAATGTAATTACACAACTCAAACAAGATATAGTCACTTTAATGCATTTTAATCTGGCAGTGTTACATATTTTAAGTACTACTGTATCCCACATAGTCCAGTCTCACACAATCAGACATTCATATGCTTTTATGGTGACTGATCTGATGTGCAAACACAGTATCTGTTATGGTATCACTTTTATGACTTCTCATCATTTTCGGCTTAAAGTTAGGTATGAAAGTTAATTGTTGACCTTGAAAAACACTGGTCTGACAAAAACAAACTCAAGCTCCATGTACTAGCTTACAAGCTGACAAGCTGACAGCTCAGTCAGCATCTACTGCATTATCCTTTGTCCTCTTCCAGGCACTGACATGTGGACTTTGGAAAGCAGATTCTTAAACTTCTTTCAAAACAGGAAGATCAGATTTTTATGTATCTGGTCCATCAAAAACAGGGTCGAGCTTATTTCAACATACATTCACTCCAATTTAAATAGGAAAGGAGCTTTTCAGTGTTGTGAACACTGAAGAATACACTCTCCTTTCCTGATACAGACCATAAGTGAACGTAGGTGTGATAAGAGTGGGATAAAACAAACATACCAGTGCAGAAGCAGAAAGAGACCTCACACGCGTAGTTGAAGACACCACAGAAGCTATGACTCATGTACCAGTAGTGGTTGTCTTGGTGGAAAAGCAAAAAATAAACACAATATACTGTATAGTAAATATTGGGGAAATTAGTGTGGACACCTTGCCATATCTTGACTGCTTTGCGTGTGAATGTACGTATTTGTTTTTTTTCTTGTTAACACATGTGTGAAGTATAGGCATGTCATGTTCAAGGTAAACACGACTTGATACTGAAAACAGATGGAGGCCCATCTAATCTAAGCACAGCCTCAGTATAAGCCACATCGTGTGCCACTCCTTGACTACACTATGTTTCTCTTGTAATTACACAAACCAAAGACACAGCCTGATTCATTGCATCTGGGTGGACTCCCTTAAGTCAGGCAACAGAAACTACAAAACCAAACGTCTTTCTGACCATGTTCGGGCGCAGTGAGTAAGTTACAGTAACAGGGACACAACAACCAAGAAGACCTATACGCAAAAGCTACAAAAGATGTGGAAATGATATCAGTTTTTAACTAAAAACTTCACTTGGAGGGATCAAGTCGCTTGTCACTGGACTGGCACTCAGTTTGTTCTTGCAGTGTAAGGTAGGTGGTTATACTGTTGTCTTGCAGATCATAGCAGGGTAAAAATGATTAAATATGTTGCCTCTAGAAAGTTTTAAATTGAATTGTTGTAAAATGTTTACAGTAAAAAAAAACAGGACATCACTGGAAAACAAAGGTCAACATACATAGATATATATATATACACACATATCACAAGTTCAGGTTTCACAGTTCATGCTGACACACCGCTCACACTCTCTGGCAACAGTATATCACAGCCAGTTATCTTATCTTTGCCTCTATATTACAACATAATATGGTCGGCAGTGAACTCATCAGGAGCCATAAAGCTTCTGCACCACAACACTGCCTTACAGCTCATGCCAAGTAACAGGAGGACAGATGTGGATTCTCTAGCTTCTCTTTAAATAGTTGCTTGTGGGAGTGTTTGCTGCAATAAGACAGAGAGCTTAATATTAAGAGAGACAAGGACACAGTGAGTTATTTGTTTATAGCTGCCAGGAGAGTGTATTGTTTTTGGCATAGGTATGTGTTGCTATTAGGTGTAATTTGATGTAAATTGCGGTGGTTATTTTTGGTCCCTGATATCAACATCAATATTACTTTTCACTTTGAGTTAGGACTTGATATTGTTGGATGAGAGAATATTACAGCCAATCTAAGGTAGTTTTTCTAAGTGACAGCTGAATGTCAAAAATGAATCCAGGGAACACAAGAGAGGGACCCAGCCAGCTTTAAACAAACCAGTTAATGGTTAACTGCCAAGTGGACTGATGTCTGGTCCCAAATACAGAAAACAGGCAGCATGCACTGCAGCATGATCAGCACAGCATTTTAATTTGTGTGTGAGTGTGTGTGTGTGTGCATGTGTGTGTGTGTGTGTCTTTGTGTGTGTTTTTGTGTCTATGTTTAAAGAAGGAGGGATGGGTGGTCGGAGTAAGAGCCAGAAAAACAGTGTATGAAATATGTGCACTCACCCATCTTCCCCTCTGTCACAACTTTCTCAGCATACATCTGTACACAACAGGAAGCAGAGGGCAGCAAAAGACACCGATTTGACTCCCTCTATCTCTTCTCAATTCCTCAGGACAGGTGGTTAAAGACCTTTGCCGTCACCTTTGCCTGGATAGATAATGATGAGGGTCTTCAGTAACAAACAAACAGCATATTTTAGAAAATACCAGTTTTTCGATGAGCATTTGCCAGGCATACCCTCACAGACACAAGAATGTGTTTAAGTTTACAAAAAGTGAGAGTACTAACTAATTTTGCCTTGAAGCAAAATACTCAAAACTTATAAAACTATACATTCATTACACTTCAACTGATGACATTGCTTTTATCTGTTAACTGATAAAGATTAAAGACTAAAGATCAGTCACGCACACACACACAAACTCACAAACACATAGACAAACAGAGCAAGTCTACAAAGTTCTCATTATGTAACTGTTATTTTTCTCTAACATTTGTATCTTAATTTCCTATTTGAACAAGTTTTTGTGCTAATAAATAAACATACCTTAATACAAATTAACCACTAAAAGAGTGGCCCTCCAAACATTAAAAACATAAACTTGTATGGGACCACTGAAGGCACAAAGACATTAATGGAAGTAAAACGCAGGCCTATCTTCAGCTTAAACCAAGGTATTTTAGACTAAGCCTGAGTTTTATCTGCTGTTGTATCACTACACCACACAGGCTGCAGTATTTTAAAAATGTTCATATTCAGTGTTGTTCGTTGGTTTGTACTTAACTTTTGAAGACCACTAAGAAAGTTTCATGCTGGTGTAAAATAATTAGATATAACATATAGTCCACTACGTCTTATATATATTTTTAAAATAGCTACTAAATAATATTTTTCATCAGTACAGTCTGCAGCAGGTTAATAACAATTCAGTGACGCCGAAATAAGGCTACTAGCTAATAGCATAAAGCTGCAGGCTAAAATCAACTTCAAGTTTTCTTCTGGAAAGTGACTCACCTGTCTTTTCCTGCAGGTGAAGCCCTGACCTCCTCCTTCTTTAGTGATTAATATTTTCTTTTTTTTTTTAAGTTCGTCTTAAAAAATAAAAATATAATGCCTCGAAGACACACAACAATACGATTTCAACGCCAACGTGGATTATTCCCCGTTTTGAGTAAATCCTTTTTTTTTTGCTCTCCTCACAGGTTACTGACCCCAAAGAAAAAAGAAAAAAAGGGTAGAAAAGTTTTTAACGACCTTTTCTATCAACCAAAACCTCCTTCGCCCGCTAACAACAGAAATGAGAGGAACATCTGGGAGAGTGGACTAATTGAAGCAGAGTTTGTGAAAGTTTATCCACAGTTTGTCGGTTTGTGTGGTCGTCCCGCGTGCGGTCAGCTGCGCACTCAAGAGGGGGCAAGTGACGTCAGCAACAAGTCTGCGAGTGGACAAACGGGGCACGAGAGCTCTCACACAGGCTACGTGACCCTGCATACCTGCTACAAGTGAACACATTGTCCCATAAGCCTCATAATGATACTTAACAGTAACAACACAACTCAACAGTGACAGAAACTGATTTAAGAATTTTAAAGCTTTTATTTTTGTATGTTACCCCTTGTGATGCATCATATTCCAACTGGATATGACTTAGTCAGCAAACACATACAGTATCCGTCCTCCATCACCTCAACACACGCATAATTCACACAGGTATTTATATATAGTTTCCTTTGATGGCATGAAAGTCTAGTCATCACCCCACTTCCTCGTCAACAGAGAAAATAAAGGGGAAGTTGGACAATCTGACCTTTAAGAGTGTCTTGGAAAAAGTCAAGCACACACAACACTGACATAAGTACAGAGAGAGGAGGGTACATTGGTAGACGTAGATCCTGGAGTTACAGAGAGGGGTGAGAGGCCAGAAAAGGAGAACAGGTGACTGAAGGAGGAAGGTCAAGTGCAATAGGAGCAACAAAACAAGCAACTGCCACAGCAGGACAAGGTGAAGATGGGTGGAGGAGCTGCACAGAGCTGCTGGATACTGCTCACACTGTCTCTCACAGGTAAGCACCTGCAAATATTTATGGCGTTGAGCTTGACAGTTCAGTCATATGGTGTTATAATGAAAAAATAAAGCTGATGTGTGATCAGTTTGGAGGATCATTTTATTGTCAGGGGTAGGACTGCTACATTCAAAGTTTCATGTTTTTAAGTTATGTTGCAGTTGCCCCCAAAAAATGGAAAGTGTTTATCTTTTTGTTGACATTATTATTATTTTCTGATGACGTATTAGAGTTTTAAAATGTTCTATAAATGTGCTCAGCACAACTGTAAATCTTGTTCCTTTAATATTTAAAATCAACCAATAGTTATTAAAATTATGCATTATTTTTAAGTGGTGGTCATAAAATATTAACTTGTTGAAATTTTACTGTCCCTAAGGTATTCTTGCTGGTGATTGGTCAGTTCATCTCCCCTCCGGTCCTATCTGTGCTGTGATTGGTTCCTCAGTGGTTCTCCCTTGTTCCTATGACTACCCCCAAAGTTCTAATGAAACCAAGGAGGAGGCACAGCTCTCCGCTCAGGTAATGAAATAAAGGAGGCATTGTTAGCAGTTGCAGCCTGTGCTGCAGTGTGTCTTCAACCAGATGAACTCCCTACAGAAGACAAAAACTCTATTTAAAACCATTTTAAGCTGGCAGCTAAGTTTTGGGGATGGTTTGATCATCATCAACTAATTAGAATTTTCTACATGAAAATGCATTGTTCCTTTTTCAAAGATGAATTGTTTGCCATTTCTAGCAGCTGTGTTTATTTGCACTGTTGATATTTTTTCTGTTAGGATGGAGGAGAGGAGGAACGAAAACAGTTCAAAGAGCTGTCTAAGATGTGGTGTCTCCAAGATAGCCGCTGTGTCACATCAAGGTATTGTGTAAAGACACTCACACATACACACACACACACACACACACACACACACACACACACACGCACCACACATCTGATTCATTTTAGCAGAGAACTCATAGCAAAAGGTTGAGACAAACTAAGTACCTGTCTGTCTGTCTGTCTGTCTGTCTGTCTGTCCCTCTTAGTTATGTATTCCACAGTGACGGCATCTTCTTAGATCCATCCTACCAGAACAGGGTAGAGTACCTGGGACAACCAGGATCAAAAAACTGCTCTCTTAGGATTTCTGATGTGAGACCGTTGGACAGTGGAGCATATGTGTTTTACCTTATCACCAGCCACCCTACACAGAAGATGCCGGAGCAGAGTGGTGTACAGCTTCTGGTTATAGGTGGGAATATTTCATTTACAACTAGCATTACAACTTATCCTGGTGAACATAATCACAACCAAAATCAACAATCAAAACATTGAAGACAGGCAGAGGTTTTAATATGGCAGAAACAGTTACAGTGGATAATAAAAATTGGATTTAAATGTTGCTGAATCTACGTTGTTGGCACAAATAATAGCACTTGAGTCAAGATATTAAAAAGAAGTTATAGGAGGTTGATTTATATCAATCATGCCCTGAGTTTCACTCACAATTATCTCAAAGGAAAAGAAAAAAACATACACTTTCAGATGTGTTTGTACTCAAAACGAACAGTAGACTAACCACAATTTTTTTTGTTCTTCCTCTCTGTCTTGACTGTTGTTTCCTTCTTTGTGTCTCACTCTGCCAGTCTGTCTGATTGTTGCTCCATGTCTGTCTCTCTGGGAGCAACTGCCAGTTATAATAAGAGTATCAAGTGGCAGATATTTCATCATGATTTTTTAAGAAACAAACACAAAAATAAGAATATTTGCTCTTTGTTGACTTGTACTTGAATAAACAAAGTTGATGTTTTAGCTGAAAGAATGAATCACTTCCTGTGTATGAGCTCCTTGGTGACACTTTATGTTGTCAGGAGAACTGAAACTGACTGGTTTGCTGACTGCATTTAAATACTATGTAAACTTCACATGACACGGAGTTGAAAGCTAGTATCACTTTCTGACCTACATTGATGTGCCACTCAAACACAGTCAGACATGCAAAGACAAAGTGTAACTTGTCTTTGATGACACCATTTAAAGAAAGGGATTGAGAGCAGTTTCAGGTATTATAGCCTGATTTCATTCTATATGTGTCGAGTGGTTGATGTTGTTCAACCTTGAGAAATTATTGTGAAACATCTGTGTGAAGAAACACACCAGTTTTTTTGTTTTTCCTCTCAGTTGCCACGCTGTATCATTCTCTAAAATTCTCAAAATCCATTAAATACTGGCAACCTTTAGAGTGAACAAAACAACCAAAGATGAAAAAATCCAGAACAACAGAAGGAGCTGTTGGCGAGAATTTGGATACATGTATTTAGCTGAATTTTTTTGGCTCATACTGGGTATTCATTGTCAGGCCAAATTGTTCGGTTTATGACAACTTTGGCCTCAGCTAAATCCTATAAAGGTCAGAGGCTCAAAAAGTCAGTGAGTGTCTCTGCAAGTCTGCAAGTTGTTTTTTTGATTATATGGAGCCCTGCAGTGCTTTTTCCTCCCCATTTGTACAACATACATTTGATTAAATGATCCTGCATTGCTAAAATACTCACAGTTTTGACCTTCCAGTCAAGCTATGACTTAAGTTATCTAACCACTTTATGTACTCTCCTGTTTCCTCTCCCTTGTTTTCCTCAGACTCATCCAGTGCAGTCGCAGTGTTAGCAAGTCCCTCCAGTGGCACCGCTGAGGGAGGGGACTTGTGTCTGGCCTGCTGCAGCCCTGCAGCTGGTCCACAAACCCATTTCACATGGTACAAGAGCCCTAGCACCAACCCAAGACACACTGGACAGGTGTGGCACATCAGTGAGGCTTCATCTGATGACTCTGGCAGCTACTACTGTCAGATACACACTGGAGAGGAAGTGCAGAACTCTACACTGCTGAGCATTGATGTAGAGTGTAAGTGTGTGTTAATCCTGGTGTAGATTCATATGAATATGTCATGTTATATAGTATATTATATGTAAATCTACATTGTTCAGGACAAACAAAGATCTTCGATCATTTGTTAACTTATAGCTCTCAATCTCTCACGTCACACAAGTAACCAAAAAAAGAAGGAAAAAAGGAAGCAAGAAAAGAAACAAAAGTAGTTATTTACCCTGTTTCTGCTCTGAACATGAGTTGAGCAACATGTTGTACAATTGTAAATTTCTTGAGACATGAATGAAGAAACTTTGTTACCAATTTGGATAACTGGGTTAATATTTTGTTCAATAAATATGTTAAAGCAGTAAATATTTTGACAGAATCTCTTGAAATGTGAGGCCAGCTGTAATTAACTCTTCATATCCCTCCTGTGTAGACTCTCCCCGGCAAACACAAGTCTCAGTCTCCCCTGCTGGAGAGCTACATGACGAGCTTCCTGTGACTCTCACCTGCAGCAGTGATGCTAATCCACCTGTCCACACATACACCTGGTACCAGGGTGCAGCATGTCTCCCTTCAGCAGACAAAAGCTTTCATCCAGCCAGACAATCACTGGCTGCGCCCTTAGGAGGAGGAGGAGGCCTGATGCTCACCAGTGCAAACATCAGTGCTGAGGACTACGGGCAGCACTGCTGTGTGGCACGAAACAGACATGGATCACAGACTTACAGTGTAACGCTCAAAAGTTCCAGAGGTAGGTGGAAGACTGAAATTCCCAGAGTCTGAGCTGTATGGTTTTCAGTGGCAGCCAAGTTCTTGAAAAGTACAAAACTTGGAAACAAATTCCAAGTGTACAAAAACAGGCATTGCTTGTATGAAGGAGATGTCAGATTTACCCATGAATACTGACGTGGACAGTGGTATTGTAAATTGTTCCTGACAGAGACTTTTCTTTCACATTTTTAATCTGAATTTACTGCTAAAATATTATAAATTATGGGATGAATTCTTACTGTCACAGAGGTTGAACCCTTACTCTATCATTTTATATATTATTTGCATTAATTTGTTTAACAACATTTTAGTATAGAGAAATGAATGGTTCATTGTTATGCTCAAAAACACTTTAATAGGTAGACATGACTGGATTGAACCCCCCACCCTCTGAATAATGGCTGACCCACTCCTCCACATTTTAAAGTTCTATGAGGTCAACATTATTTTTTGTGAAACCTTATTTAAGTAAAACCAGTGCTGGGATTATCTTGATCCAAAGTTTAGCCATTCACACGGATGATGAATTTAAAAAATAGACAGTTTGACCAACAGTTAAATCTCATCCTTTCTGCCCACTGCAGCAACAGCCTCATCTGACTCTCCAGGAGGCAGTTTGGTGTTTATTGGAGTGGCCATTGGTGTCCTTTTGGCTATTATAGCCATAGTAGCTTTTGCCATAAAGAGGTGAGTTCTTCGCTTTCTTACAGTATTATGTATATCTTTATTCACTAACATGTTTTGTTGATCTATTAGAATTTTAGCGTCAGTAGTTCTGCGATGTACTAAGCTGTAATAATGCAATTTTTAAAAAGTGCAAAAATCACTGTTTTAGTGCTTTAAATAAAGAGAAAATGCTTATCAAAAGTGTGCAAAGATCCAGTATGTGTCACACAGCCTAGCATGTGTTACAAAGTGAAACTCTGTCTAAGGCCAGCGGATACATTTGTTATATAATAAATGTATGCATTCACTGGTTGTTGCCTGAACTATTTCAGTAATCCCATCTATGAGATCCAGCAATAAAATGAATAAAGGCTTTGCCATATTAAAAAAAAAGACAAAAGGAAAAGGGAAAAAAAGGGAAAAATTTGTTACTGTCACTGTGAATATTTTTCATGAGCTGTTTTTCTGTCCTTTTAGGAGAAAGAAATCATCTCGACACCAGTCATATGTCCTCACTGAGACAACTGCTACAGCACCTTAAGGACTCAGCAAGAGCAGAACATATTTTGCACAATGTACAAACATCTGACAACCACCAAGTCAAGCACAAGAGACCTTTTTTATTATATTCAAGTCACTCCAGATAGACTCTCTTCCCAATACCTTCAGACAGTCCTCCTAATGATGCCAAGTAGGCTTCCTGAAACTAGTACAGCATCACATCCTAAAGCACATTTTGGCTGTTTGAGCACAGGACTGAAGTCATGGGCACAGGAAAAAAACTGCTCCAAGGACAGTTGAAAGTGGTACCAGATCACTCAGGACTGTGAGGACATGTACATCATGAGAAAGACATTACTGTATTTAAACAAGCCAGACACAACATTGAAACTATGCTTTGATTTCAATGTGCTGAGATAAAGAAGAATGAACTTAGCCAACTTGGGTTTTTAAAGAGAAAATGCTTCATTTGAAATTGACAGGAGGAGAAACTGTTTTCTTTTGCCTCATGTGTTTCTGATCTTTCTTCCATTTGTTTCAGTGCAGTTGTGCTGTGGGATAAGCTAACTCAGAAGTTAACCTTCTACTTTGAGCTGTGGCCCGTTAAACCTTTGCAACAACAGATGTGAACTCAAACGCTCTCTCAACGGTTCATCACAAAAAAAGCACAGACGGCAGTTGTTATTGACACTGACACTTTCACTGTGCTGTGTAAGCCATGCCCAGATAGAGAAAACACTGAGCAGCTCTTTCTGAAGCAATGTTTGTTTTGGTGACGAGTACACAGATGATGACGGAAAATATTGTTATAATGATCCAATTAAAAGCAGTTAGCAGTTGGGACTGGGTCGCACACTGTGGCTTTGAGTAAACTCTTCAGCGTGATAAGGCTCCAGCAGATACTGACCAGAGCTCATGGAGAGGTGGAGGAGGATGAAAACCAGCAGGACAGTGACTCTGGAACCAGGACATCCATTTACAAAATGTACTTGGATATCAACTATCAACGTAGTCTATTTTTAGGATTTAGCTTTTGTCTGATTCATCATATTAATGTAAGAATAGCCAAGTAAAGAAAGGCACATATCATGTTCTTTAAAGCAAAATAAGTTGTAAACTTGTACAATGTTTTATTTCCAAGAGTGAGATTTGCATCACTTAAAGAGCTTTTTTGTTCAGTTGCATTTTTCTGTAAGTTTTTAATATTCATATGATGTTTTTTGGTGAAATACAGGTAATTAGGGATTGAAATCTAAGTTCTCTAAGCCACACACACACAGGCATGGGCACACACAAAAAAGGCAGTTTGGTAAGCACGTACTGAGGAGGGTGATAATAGATTTTTTTTAATATCTTTGGTTTAATGACAGCCATTTGTTTACTTTCCCTTTTCTAACACTTAACAGAGATTATTGATGATAAACATATAATAACTTGATAATATTCTTCAAAAAAAATAATTTGAATGTAAAGGCATGGCAACATGCCTTACAGAAATAATAAACCATACAGTCTTTAGCATTTATTCAAACTGCATGCAGCAGGTGTTTACATCAGAAAGTTCACGATAAGATTATTTAACAACAATCACTGATTTTTTCTATATTTAACCAGAGTTCTGCTGTGTCTGTTCGGGTCTGACTGATCGTTTTAAAATGTAAAACATTAAAAAAAAATGCTTTGACTCAATTAATTCTATGCTGTTTTGTGTGGTTTATGTGGAATTAAAAGCACTGAATATGATTGTAGAGACATAATCAACCTCTAACCCAACATCTTAACCAACCCTAATCTTCAAAAGTCTAGGGCTGAGATCAGTAATTTAAATAGCCAAAAGACTGAGGAGTAGTTATAAGTATACCAGAGCAAAATGCACATGAGTATTTTAAACACAAGGGGGCAGCACATCCCTGTGTAATAATAATACAATTGTTCCAAGTGTTATTACTGCTGCAGTCATGGTGACTAGCTGAATTGAAAGAGATGAAAACAACTTAATTTAGGTAAATTTTAACAACTGGCTATTTATTTGATTAAATAATCATCAGTGATGTTTTGTTTTTTGATAATGTTTCCACCTATAAGCCTTTGGTCTCCAGTTCGAGTCATAAGAAGGACTGATCATTTGCATATTCAGGACTCAGGAATTTGTGCTGCATTTTTCATGCCAGCCAACTTGTTTATCAACTCTAACTTAAGTGTTTCTTTTGGTTAAGCTCCAGGCAGCTTGCAAAGGACACAGATCTTTGTGCCAGGACGAGTTTTTAATGTAATGGAATGTCATAACACTTCTCTGGTTTCTTCAAACAGTCATTTCCTTCCTTGAAGCTCCTTTTCTTCTGGTAAGACAGTGACAGATGTTTTCACAACCATGTCTGTTTTCCTGAGGCATAACAGAGCAACATTAGACATTTGTTAGACACTGCATTAATTAGATTAAACAAAGTTTGGCCTCCCCCACCTCTTTGTCCACAGCAGAGCAATATCTCTGCCCTCTTTAACAATGAAAAAGCAAATGTTTATAAATAACTAGCTTCCAATTTGACAGTCAAAATAAATTTAACAATGTCCACTGTTGTTCTGTACCTTAAACTACCAAGCCCAGATAATTACCTGTGTAAGCAACAGCGCAATAAACACGTAACAGCACTAACACCTCCACAGATCTCTTCTGTTACAAAGCGTAGTGCCAGTGTCAGATCTATCTTCCTGTCTTGCCTGTAAACTCCCTGTAAACTCATTGTCTTCTGTCAGCAGTTGTTTTCCAGGCGGATGTAGAGTCGTGTGTTGGTCACTACCACAATGGAAACAGAAAGCACTACATCCCCTCCATCTAATGGAGCTAAAAACTAGATACAGAACCAGGTGTAGTTACCTGCTGCAGGTTAGATTCACGCTGCTGTCAGATGGACTCACCTCAGATGCATTCAGTAGGGAATCCAACTGTGCAGTTGTGTATATTTACTTGTAAACTGTATTTTTATATGTATGGTTAAAAGAAAATATTTGTGCATAAAGCCAAAGCATAAACTGACAGATCTGTATGGGTGAAACAAATTTGCTCAAAGTACTAAATATTGCTATCTTCAGCTGAGCACATAGACTGGACAAAGGGGGAGCAGCAGCCTGGCTGTGACCAAAAGTAATAAAACACTTCAGTTTGTGCACAGATTAAACAAATGTGATTCATCGTGTTAAATACTGAGCTTTAGAGGTGCTGTTTAAAGTCTCTGTTTACAGTCTTTCTAGCTTGCTATTTGATGGACAAAAAACAGGTACAGTGTAACTGTAGACAATAATAAGCAGTAATGTTAGCTGTATGTTACTACCGTTGTCTTATGTATTGCCTTCTATTCCTTTTAGTACATGCATCACACACTGAAATTCCTCTTTGTGCAGGAAGATGAAAAGTGAGAGTTTCCATTTCTGCTGTGATGGAGGCTGAAAACCTTCTCTTCCTTCAGAAAGACAGAACTTATTTGAAAGTAAAATTTGTCACATTTTTTAAGACTAAGAGAGGATAGGAAAAGCAAAAGAGTGTGTGTTTGTGTGTGTGTGTGTGTGTGTGTGTGTGTGTGTGTGTGTGTGTATGTGCGTGTGTGTGTGTGAGAGAGAGAGAGAGAGAGGGAGAGAGAGAAAGAGAGAGAGTGAGTGAGTGCCAGTAAAAGAGGCAGCAAGAAGACTTTGCATGATATACTGACGTGCAGCAGCTATTATTGGCTCCGCCCAGGCCTGCTCAACCTGTTTGCTGCATTTGCAGAAATCCATCTTGTAAGTCAGGAAGACAAAACTCCTTCATACCTTCAAGTGTTTTGTTGGTCTTAAATTTCCAGTTAGACTCTGAAGACATGACAAAGAGAGCTGAAGCAAGAGTTAATATTGTGTGGAGAAATTGACGGCTTTCTCAGTGTTTATTAAGACATTGACACTAAATTTACATCAGACAAACAGTTTGGAGAAAGTGTCCTGGCATCGGACCACTATCTTCATTTTTTTTTAACAAAGCTGCCTGCAGAGCTGCTGGGAAATTTCCAGTTCATGTTGTGGTCATTGTTAATCTTCAAGTTTTGTCTTTCTTCAAATTTAAGGTACTTTTTTCTATTCAACTTTACTTTTCAAATTTACAAACACTCAGTCAGATTTATGGATAACAGATTGAGGGTCATGGGTGACAGGATGGCATCACTGATTAAAAAGAAACATTTGAATGTAGGAATGACAAAAGGATAAAAAAAATGGAGATTTCTTTTATGTTTATCAGAAGAATCTAATGATGGGAGTCTAATGATGGTGAGATGTTAATGAGCTTAATTATTACTATTATAATGATTATTAGTACAAAAAGAACAAGCTAAAAAAGGAAAATTGTGTAAATACAGTGTAATTGTGCTTCTTTATATTGTTGTTGGATCCAACAAGTTTGAAGTGGCATATTTCCGAACTTTTGATTTGTAATTCTCTGAAGGAATTATCATTTTGAATGATCAATGTAACTGATCTTATTAAATACATTTTGTGGCTCTTTATACTGCTTTTATAGTTTAAACACACAGCGTAAAGTAAAAAGACATTTACAACATCAAAAATTAAAAATGGAAGCTTTGATTTAAAGTTTTGCTATGAAGTAGTGCTAGTTATTTTTCACACCCATTGAACATTTCCTGAAATGCCAGCTTTTTTAATTTCAAGCAGTGAAATAAAGTTATGTTGTTAAAAGTTTTGCAGATTAACCTATGGAATAAGAGACTTGGAGGAGGAAGAAGAAGAATGGAGCAGAGGAGGAAAAGAGAGATGAGGAAGAAGAGGGAGGTTTCTCATATCTGCTTACTGCTGCTGGCTCTTCTCCAAATCACCACTCCCACCTCAGGTAATTAAACACATCTATGACTTCAGAACAAGACATTATTTTGAGTCAACCTTAAGTTTCCACTACTTGTACACATTTAAATCAACATCCATTGCTGTAAATACAGAGTCATACATGAACAGGATGAAGTTTTTTTTTTCACTTTAATTGAAGACAGATGATTTGTCATTCAAATGTTTTTGAAGTGAGGGGACTTTGCTTATGGTCACAAATTAGTAGTGAGTAGAATTCAGTTCCTATATTTAATCTCCATATTTGTTTTCGCATTCAACAAAAAATGAACAATTGACTGAATAACACTGTGCACAGATCAGACTATTAGATGAAGTTTGAACCAATAAACCACAGTCCACAATAAACATTTTTTGAGTGTATGTTTAGTTCCTTCTTTGTGGTTGGGTTTTGTTAAAACATTGCAAAAAGGGGTATTTCTTCTTTTTTTAATTTTTTTTAGAGATCACAAGCTGTATTTTGGCACTGATAAAAAAAATACACTTTAAATTATCTGTAAATATATACATCATACATACCTTTTTATGAGTTTGTCCAATTATTTCTTCTTTATGCTATTTCCCTCTTTTATCTCTCTCTTATACACAAACACTGATTCACCGCTTCAGCTCAAAACATCACTACCACCATCACCACCATCACCACCATCACCACCACCACCACTTCATCACTGAATTCTGCAGCTCTCACTTACCGCACTCGTCCAGCCGATGTCACAGTGGCTGTGGGCGAGCCTGCAGTGTTTCGCTGCGGAGTGCCCAAAACTTCTCCAAACATCACATTCACCTTCTATGGGAATCACCGCAACTACAGCCTCACCTGCCCTTACGGCCATATGGACGACATCCCCCAGGTGAGGTGGTCACCCCCTGATTCTATCTATGCCTCACTTTATCCTCATTTATTCTCATGTTCTGCTCAGAAACACTGTTGTAGTATCAAAATACCTGATGCAAATAGCATGAGTCACAGTAATATCACATGCATGAACTTAATGTAATAGATTTGACAGAAATGCCATCAAAGCTCAGAATGTTTGTATTATTGGAACATGTCGCGTTAAAATACAGTTTTCATTATCGTTGCAGGCACTGCAAACCGAACAGTACCAGGACTTTCATTAGAATTTAGTTTCACCCCAATTAGAGTATTGTAGAATAATTGTAAAAAAAAAAACAGCGTAAACTTATTGTTCAACTCAAAGCTAACACATATAATGGCATATTGATCATTTATCTGATCTTTATCTTTACCTGCCCAACTCGTGCAGTCTGGTTCTGTCTTTCCTGTCTTCTTTTCTGAATCCTTCCTCATGCCCTCCTTGCTCTCTCCTCAGGCTCTCTACGGCAGCTGTGATATGAAGAAAGAAGAGTCAGTGGCTGTTTGGACCATCAAGGGCACTTCTTTCTCTGACAATGGCACAAGAGTCGTATGTCAGCAGTCAAACAATCCTGATGCACCTGCTGCAGTCCTACATGTTTATGGTAAATACTCTTTTTCACTCCTTACATGCTGTGTATATACATTAATATTTTTATCATGCCTTCATTTGATTCATTAATAAAGTCAACATTAAACAAGACTTTGAAGACAGTTGCGGCCTGTTAGCCACTGTGCTAACTTGTCAGCATAAACACAAACAAAATGAGAAAATCACATGTGAAAGATACAGTAAATACAAAGATTTTTTTGGACATATTGCTGATTTTAATTAATTCTGCAAGCCAAAGAAGAGCATGTGAATGATCATTACTTTGATATCTACATTTTTTTCAGTAGGTTTGCTGGGTAAATATACATTTAGTTTTTTTTTTTACTCCTTTAATTTACTAGTCTACATGTTTTAATGCTGATAATAGCTGTGTGGATGCTCTCATTTTAACAAATTTTCTAAAATAATAATAATTTTTTGTTCTTGTTTTTACACTGTATTACTTTCTAATAATTATAGTTATAGTTTATATCCTGTATATTTTTTATTAGTTAAACAGTAATGTATGTGTTCTCCTTCTCAGCATTTATAATTATGAACACCTTAATTGTGTGAAAAATAGATTATTGGTTTATTTCCATATTTTTCCGGTTGTTAAATCTGAAAATGATTTTTACAAGAGGGAGTGTACAAGCATAAAAGCTTCTGTTCTTTCTTTCTCCTTCTTCTGTCCTGTTATCTTCACTCCTAGATAACGGCATCAGCTATGCCACTCTCATTGGCTGTATCATTGGGGGCTTCTTTGGAATGCTGTTGGTAGCTGGCTTATCATATACCATGCTGCAAAGATCTGAGACCCTCCAGAGGTGGTTCAGTAAGTACACTTAAGCCTTTGTTAACTTGTGTAAAATGTAATGTATTGACCCAAACTGAAAATGATTAAAAAAAATAATGTTTGATATCTTAATTATTTCAGGGGGAAAAGACACAGAGGATGATTTGACTACAATAGTGACAAAGGACTGAAGGAAGTTTTACTGGTCGAAATTGCTCTTTTTAAATTCTTTGACCTATGTAAGTGAAGTGTAAGCTGGACTGACTTAAGTCTGGAGACGATGGTGTCTGAAATGTCTGAGGACTGATCCAGTCTGACACCTGATATCCTCATTTCATTGTGAGGTTCTGCCCTCAATAAATGGAACCAGCATACATTCCTTACAACCTAATGGCTTATTAAATGACATTGAGAAAAATCATAATATTGAAAATTTAAAAAATTCACTAAATCACTAGATTTGTTTCCCCTTTGTGCAGGGTCATACATCTGCTTGCACTGCCTTTACTTTTGAAGTATACATGTGACATTTGCTGTTTTGTCCTGTGATGTGGCCAATACAATTAATTGTGGGAGGAGATCAGTAAAAAGACTGTATATAGCTACAAGGATTTAAACAACTGTTTGTTTTAATCGTTAGTCTAAATCAATTGTTTAGTGTTAAAGGTTGAGTCACTAACTGCAGCAGTAAGTGGTCACAGAGGCAGCAGTAAAAAGAGATATAAAAAAATAACTGTTCTCTCTGTTTTTACATGTCTAACAGCTGTATACAAACAAGCTATCATAGGTAAGACACTCAAGACTGAGGGTCCCCTCTCTGCCTGAAAGGTTAGTCAGCTGCACTTTTATAATTTGTCCACTTGAGGGAAGCACTTACTCCATAAAGAACAAGCTAGTTTGTTACTACAGAGAAAAACACGCGGGGGGGGGGGGGGGGGGGGGGGGGGGGGGGGGGGGGGGGGGGGGGGGGGGGGGGGGGGGGGGGGGGGGGG
>JAQMCX010000057.1:11906184-11953340 GCA_029814765.1 Acanthurus leucopareius | reverse complement strand
TTGGTTGTTTTTTTTTTTATTTGTTTTGTTCTTCTTTTTTTTTTTTTTCATTTTTTTGTTATAATTTAATAATTAAATAAAATGTTTTTTTTTTAATAAATATAAAAAAAAACAACCCCCCCCCCCAAAAAACAAAAGGACTACGAGTAAAAAAATTAAAAAAAATAAATAATTACAATAAATTGATTAAGTAAATGAATTAAAATTCAATCAAAATTGCTGTTATTTCATTTGGGAGTTTGTTGGTGAAGTGAATTAAGTGTGATACTGTTGTGTTTGTTTTATGTTTTTTATATATTTGCATTAAAAAGTAAATTATCCAGATGTTTTTGATGTGGTTACACAAATATCATCTTTTAATAAAGACAAAGTACAGATGCTTCCTCCTCTACAGTTATCAAAGGTAAACCAGGGACTTATTTTTTTTATGAATTTGCTTATTGTTGAGCACTTTATATCGTCTTTAATCTGATATCTTATAAATATGAATATATTACTCTATATGCTCTTGTTTATTGTATTTTTTTCATTCATTCATTATTTTTTGCATATTGATCCTCCACAAAAGATACACATGCAAATCAAAGGGTTCTGTCTGTTTGTGGCCCATGGCCTTTTTCAAGTTACATGAAACTCAAAAATGTGTCTGACTCTCCCTTTGGCTGTTCAGTCTGGAAACTGAATGACAGAAGAGTAAAAGTTGCTAAATAATTCAGCATATCACTAGACTCATATCACAGAACAGAGTGTAAAACTGCAAAACCCATAAATTCTTTTGACATATGCTTATACAAGTGTTAAAGTTGACTTTGATAAAACACTCTCACACTGCACCAGCAATGCTTCCTTATACACCAGACCCAGCATACAACTGGTTAGGACACTTTGTTGTCTGCCAGTTGGTATTTCAAATATGGTCCAGTGCTATACTTGTGACCACATGATCACGGCATATGTCCGTCTCTTGCTTCCCCCTGGTGGTGGACTCCTTACATGTCTGCTGGTGTCATAAAAAATCTCCATAGTCTATGGTGTTGCTGTCCTTTATTCCTTCAGTGTTTGTGCTGTTTTATTAGGAGACAAGATTCAGACTGAAGTTGGGATTTTAAATGTCTCTATTTAATCCGTAACAGAGCTCTGCAGACACTGAAATTGTGCAAAAAGTGCAAACGGTGCCCAAGTGTTTACATTTTGGTCCATGCTGGACTCTCTGTGCAAAATGAGTAGTGAATAGTGAGTCCCCCTATGTGACTTACCAACAGGTGCACTTAGTCAATCACCAAGGGCCTGATTTAAGACACATGAAGCAAATTGTTAACAGCTTAAGTCATTATGAACACAAGAGAATAATGCCACTATATAACATGGCTTATTTTCATAAACATACTAATATAGATAGATAGATAGATAGATAGATAGATAGATAGATAGATAGATAGATAGATAGATAGATAGATAGATAGATAGATATGTTAGTTTTTGCACTAAAGGTGGGACTGACTGGTAGAGAAAAACAGCAGGATAGAAACACAGAGAACAGCTCATATCAAGTTCTTTTCTAGTTTAAACCACTAGGGTGCAGTGTTTTAAGGGAGAAGATAGAGTGAGGACAGAGTGATAAGTGAGAAAGTGTAGAGGACTATTTCTGTCAGTAGTTTTGGTGAAAAGCATTGGGTATATATATATTTCCCCATATAAATGACCCATGTGTCCCAAAACCTTATTCTCTGATTATCAAAATTTACAACCAATCCAGATCAATCCAGATCAGCATTATATATCATCAATATGTATTTTTTAAAGCACATTGTATTGCATGACAGATTATTACTGAACACATATTAGAGTTCAAACCAACAAATATAAGAGGCAGAAGCTAAACCTGAAAAAGATATGAAAAAGAAATCCTTACTCTAACTAAAGTATTATTCGTTATAACATTTACAGACATTTTTCCATCTTTGCAACCACAAAAATGTATAAACTTTAAAATACAGAAAACATGTTGCCTTGGTAATGTTGTCTACCTTCTTGCATGTATAAAATGTGGCATCCAATATGTTATACTATGTAGACATGAAAATGAGTCATGGTATATAGTGGTTTTGTTCTTTTGTGTTTATAATGACTTGAGCTGTTGACAATTTGCTTCATGTGTCTTGAATCAGGCCCTTGGTGACTGACTGAGTGCACCTGTTGGTAAGTCATATAGGGGGACTCACCATGCATGACTCATTTTGCGCTGAGGAGAGTTCAACATGAACCAAAATGTGTGCACTCTGGCACTGTTTGCACTTTTGCACTGTTTTTCAGTGTCTGCAGAGCTCTGTTACAGATTAAATAGAGACATTTAAAATCCTGACCTCAGTATGAGTCTTGTTTTTGTTCCCTGTGTGTGGGCCCTCTTTTGCTGTACTAAATTTCTTCCTCTCTACCGCACCAGTGAAAAAGATATACCAAGGACAGTTCTTTAAAAGCACAGCTCAACCTTTGTGAGTTACTTATTGGTAATATGGCACAAAGTAAAAAAAAAAACATTAAGATTCAGTTTTAATCGTAGGTACTTAAATATGAATATCCAATATTTGTGGAGTTATTTGGGGAATATTTTTCCAGGTAGCCTTGAGAGCTGAACACAATTCAACTTAAAACATGTGCAATTACACAGAATACATGCAAATTAAGAAAAATCATCATCAGTTTAACAACTCATGCATAGCATTAAGAAAAACCACTGTCGCTACAGAAACACTGCGAGTAGCACAGATGACAATGAAAACTGTTTCAAGGGGAAATCAAGAGTAACAAACATACCCAGACATCGTGGTGCAGTTAGATAGTCACAAACAAACACTTGTGTCACATCAGTGTCTCACTTTGGCCTTTCTGGGGAACTCTTTCTGTTTTTGTCTGTGCCTCTTGTAGCATTTCTGTATTTGGTTGTTTTTTTTTTTTTACTTTGCAGCAGTTTTTTCTAAATGCAGCAATTTGATGTCAGATTTGTTAATTGTGTTTATAAATTTTGCTAATATTTTATCTATACATATGTGTTTTCTCATGTCGCAGTGCATGAAGTTTTCTCGGCCGCTGAGTTTTTTTTTCCAAATTTGGTTTCCATTACTATGGCAAGCGGTATCAGACTGCATTTGACTGCTGTTTTCATTCTCCTGACAGTGTGTTGAGACACCTGAAAGAGCACAGCAGCATGGACAGCCAGCACCACACACACACACACACATACTCAGGGGAAATCAGCGGGAGAGAATTCTGCTTCGTTTTTTAGTTGATACAACAGAGGCAGTATGAAGCAACGTGTTGACTCAGCTGCTCAGCTCTACCTCGATTTACTGAATAACACGTTTCTGTCATTTTCTGCCGGCAGAGTCTTACAGTGATCAGCATGCAGCATGATAGGATACATTTTGTGTTTGCATTACATGGGGATCAAATAATTGTATTTAAAGTGAAAAAAAGCAGTCAATCTTGAAACTCTGTCTAAATACATGTCCTGTAAACATCCATCACTAACTGCTAAAACTTTACATTCTTCAGTTTCCAAATATGATTTTCCAAGAAAGATGTAGAATTACTTCAATGTCCATTCAAGTCTAAGTGTGGCTGCTGTCTCATCTGCTGACTGACTAAATCTTATTCACTGCTATGTAAGCTAACCCGTTCTTAGACCTTTACTTTTACTGTTTATGGACAAACACTCTGAATACCATCATAGCAGAGACACATGTGTTGCCATATATGTGTGTGTGTGTATCCACTGATAACCTACATTGTTCTCTGTGTGTTCTCAAGATGACCTTAAGCTGACAATGAATCAGTTTATCTTGCTACTTTAAGAGTTTGGGGTTAAAACGAAGACAATTCAAGTTAAATAGTAACACAGTAATCATACTGAGTTAAGTTAGGATTAGAGTCGCCGACAGACTTTACAACTTTTAGAATCATTTTAACTGACCTACAAATAACCTCTGAGAAAAAAACTAGATAGACATGAGAGAACTGGCTTTATGTTCTGCAGTACTGATCTGATTTGATACAGGCAGAACCATGTGAAGTCTCTTCTGTCAACGCCTGTGAGATCTAATTTCTGTCTCCTAAGGTTGTCCGTCTGTGAGTGTACCTTATTTTACAGCTCCTATTTTTTAATAAAAGACAAAAAATAGAAAGGCAAGAATGCATTAAATCAAACAAGATGTCAGCAGTTAGTTATCCCACTGTAAAAAGTGGTCTTTGAATTTCTTTATAAAATTAACTAAGTTGCATTTTGTAGTTTTAACCTAATTGGAAAATGTTAAAACCTTAAGCAGCTGTCATTTGGATTTTGATTTATATTTACAGTTCAGGCTTTTTAAAGGCAGAGTCAAGATTTCTATGGGCTTTCAACATGCTGTTTGAGGCTTTTCAAGTAACAAACAATACAAACAAGTTATCCTGGGTATTTTTTTTAATTATTTTGTAAAATACCTAAAAAGCTTATCATTAAAGTGATAAGTTCTGGGGATGAGGTTGATAATATTGCCATTTTCATTACAGAAATATTCTGCTGCATATCATATACCAAAATAAATATAAATAAGTATTTACTCATTATGTTCCTGAGGCTGCTTTAAATCTATCAGTGACATGGCAATATGGGACAAAACAACTTTTTGTTAAATCTCACTTAACAATGAATGCCTTTACATGTGCATTAACACCCTTCTTCTGAGCAATATCCAGATTTTGAATACATTTGGAATATGGTGTTAAATGAAACATGCAATTCTTCAGGCCCCTGTATACATAAGAATAATAGCATACAGGCTTCTGGTTGTCTGCCTACAGGTTTGTCTTGATTTTATTACCATCCCTACCCCATACAATGGTTAAGAAATCTGGATAGGGCCAATCTGAAACTCTGTAGTAGTATATCCATGATCCTTAAAACTAGGAAAAGGTCTCATCCAGGTATGTAAGAATGAGATAAACTGCACACAGGCAGAAAATATAACCAGATTACCCAAAAAACCTGATCACAACCACAATACAATTGTATACATTACATTATATATACTCATTGTTACAGCTGGTACAAGCATAAATAAGCAACAACACACAGATACTGTGTGGCCATAGAGCCCCTGAAAATCCACTGAGGTCATTTTGGTTGTAGTTGGATAATTGTTTAAAGATTAACGCGATGAAAATACTTCCATGGCAATCTATTGCCTCTCTCTCTGCCTTGATATCAGCTGCCTCTTTATCTGCTGTCAAATTGTTGGATTATCACTCACACACACATATGCACACATATAGCCGTACACATCTTGAAGAACAGTAAGTCTTTTAGTGTGTGTGTCTGTGTTGTTCTCTATCTCCTCTGTCCTCACAGTCTTATCATTTGTCAAGAGGCTGATACATACTTTGGCTCTGTCAGAGTGGGACAGAAAAAGAGTATATATAGTCCATGGTCACTGTAACACATACACGCACTCACACATTTCAGGGCACATTTGTTGTATACTGTGTATATAAGGGTAACACCAACAAATCTACACACTGTTCAGTGTAGGATGCATGAAACCAAGCTGTTATACTTTGTCCCAGAAGCAAATTTAAGCTGTTTAACTGTGTCATTAAAGTGAACTGAACTGATGCTTGCATGAACAAGCAGCAACTCCCCATTTAAAAATGGTCCCTGTAAGACAAGGTTGTAAATTTGAATTAATCCTCATAGTCAAATAAAATCTCTCCTTCCAGCCTAAGTTTGATGAAGAATTCGACTGCCTGTCAACCTTAAGACCAACCCAGTGCAACCTGCCTCATGGAAAGATACCTGGGTTACCTGACAAAGAGAGCAGGGATGCAAAAGGGAAGTCAGTGGAAGAGCAGAAAAAAATGTACAACAACCTCACACTGTCAATCTCTCCTCCTGTCTTTGACCCATCTAAAATGTAAGAACATGCTTGAGAAAGAAGAAAAACTGAAGTTCAGTTTGCTGTTAAGTAAACATGGTTTTGTCCTATCCTCTCTTACTATTTCACTTTTCATATTTTCCGTTACTAACACCAAAAACTAGTGTGTCAAAGCAGCGCTGGTGAATAATATCTACTGTCAGGAGGATTTAATGTTAATATTAATCAAACATTTAAATATATGACTTAGTGTAAAATTTAGACTTTAAGTGTACAATGTTTCTACTATATAAAAAGTAAAAAATATAAATGACTTTCACTTTATTATACGCACACACGCTGTTGTTTATGTAATAACATTGCCACTTGTCTTTCTATATGTACGTAGAACGTCTCCTCTATGACATTCCAATGTTCGTACAGGACATATGCACACACACTGAAGTTTATACCCCAAACAAAGAGGAGGAGCAGGCCTTACTTATTCAGGTAAAATAGAAAATACACACTTCTGACAAACCAGTGTCTCAAGAACATTCGCACACACTCCTCAGCTCCTGAAACGTCAGCGCAGGTAAGCGCAGGTGTTGTTAATGGCGCTATGGTGGGTGGGAGTCGGGTTCAAGATCAAGGTCATGTTCTTGTGAAAGAGTAGATTTTAAATGATGTGATACTTGTGTAATTATCGTTTTTCTCAAATGTTTAAGTGTGACAGCAAAATGTTTTGCAGAGTAAAAACATGTAGTAGGTAGGGGACATCCAAGGAATTACAGAAAGATGAGATTTCAATTTGACATTCTTTTAATGAAAATTCTTTTTAAAATGAAAAGGCAAATTCTTGCAGGTGAAAAAATTGTTTTTTTCCTTCCTTCTTGCAAAGGCACATAAGGCCTCTGTTAATACCCCAGATTAGTTAAGAGCCTCAGCATTGCAGTGATTCAGCTAAAACAAAAAAGAAGAAGATGCAGTAAATGTTGACAGCTCATCGGTAAAATGTGAAGGACACTGAAATGCAATGTCCACACTAGAGTGGGCAATGCTTGATTTTTTTTAAAATCACTTTAAACTCAAATTAAAAGTCATTTCTTCTCTGTTTTTTCTGTTGCTACCGTGTCATCAGAGATGTGGGATACATTTTAAGATGTTAGACAGGCCTGTCAACAGTCTGACCTTGACTGATGTCACGCTAACTGAAAGCTGCAGTAACATTTTTGACAGTGGCCGGACGCCATAGTTAAAGATAAGCATAAAAAATGGCATGATAGAGTCTCTG
This sequence comes from Acanthurus leucopareius, assembly GCA_029814765.1. NCBI lineage: Eukaryota > Metazoa > Chordata > Actinopteri > Acanthuriformes > Acanthuridae > Acanthurus > Acanthurus leucopareius. Next base: position 11,946,158 of record JAQMCX010000057.1, on the reverse strand, counting down.
TATTGTCTTTGGTTTAATTTGATACTCTTTTTAGAACTGTAGGGGCTTTATCTGTGGTTTTATCTATTACTAGGTTTACTATACTATTACTATGAATAGATTTATATAACCAGCAGGGATGTTTTAAAAAAAACCTACCTGTGAATGTAAAGCTACTTCTAGCCATAGAGGAAGCAGAGTCACAGGGTGGAAAGGCCATACGTTTCCAAGGCAGTAAATCTAACCAGCATGGAGGCCCAAGGGTGTCCAAGGCCAGTCAGAGGTTACAGCGAGGTCACTGAAAAGTATTTTTGCATATATAGTTTTCTAGTTAAATTTAGAATATATTTTAAATTTCTACAAAAAAACTGTATACAATGAGATAGTTACTAGCAAAAGGAAGATATTGCAGAAAGTCAGTTAAGTACTTAAATGAGCTAAATGTTTTTATGCTTTTCAAAAAGGATGAAAAAATATGTTTGGCTTTTTATCTATAATAACTTTTGTCATGATTATAGCTAATTTTAAATTAAAAATCTTAAAACTTGTCAGTTTTTTGAAAAGCTGTATATTTTTTCATAACTTTCTTCATATCGACTTCATAAGACTGCTAATTTTAGCAGCTCAGATGAAGTTGGAAGTTCTTCAAAGACAACTGCAGGTTTATAAAATATCTTTAGATACTAAAAAGCACATTGTGGTGTGATGTTAGACTATGTGATGAAATCGTTCTTAAGTATAAGTAGAGATTGAAGTAAAATAGTCCGGAAACCTGCTGGGTTTTGCCCCAAGACAAAAAATTATCCGTTGTTTACTCTCCAAACACCAAAAGTGCATCCCTGCTGACAAGACACTGACCTCTCACACAACAAGGACACTCTGCCTGGGGAGAGGAGAAAGTGTGTGCTCTGTTCCTTGTATGACTGTGTGAGAAACAAGAGGAACATGAAGGGAAAAAAATCTACACTTTTACTTTTTCTTTTGTTGTTTCTCACAATCAATTTTTCTCTGTGTCTTTACCTTTCTCTCTTTCTGTCTGACTCTTAGTTGTGTTGAAGATGGGACATCTCACTGTTGTGGCTTTTGTGGCAGGTAAATAAAACAGATTAAATATACTCTGCATATATGTTAATACATCATTTCATATCATTGATGTCCAGCTGAAACAGAGTGAGCCTTTTATCAGGAACTGAGGAAAAAAAGCCTTTTGATTGTCGATTATAGACAAGGACAACAGTTTTAGTCTCAAGGTCATGGATCAGATGTTATGGCATTTTGACAAAACATATCTGCAGCAATTTCTATGAAAAAATATAGCTATTTAAACTCACAATGAAGCTGATCGTTTGGGTGTAGGTGTGCGCTTTTGTAATGCATAGGCTGTAGAACTACAGCAGATCATAAGCACCAACAACACCCTTTCACATCAAACATACCAGCAAACAAGATCCACAAAATATTCTAGATATTTTGTTTAACGAGAACTATGAGCATAAAAAAACTCTTGTTAGAAAAATATATCTTTGATCCTCAATCCATGCAAAATCAAATCTGCTTTTTACAGAAAAATTTGCATCTTTCTTATTTCTTAGAGCTCTGGCTGTGTGTGTTAAATACAACTCACACTCAACATCATTAACATTTTGTTTGTCTGCTTTTCTTGCAGTGCTTTTCACCCTTTTCACGGAGACTGAAGCAAGTATGACCAGAACTCTACTTTCAGCTTATCTTGTTCCTGAGACTGGTTTGTGAAAAAAACTGGTTAAGGATGAAATCAAACATTTTAATTCTTTTGTCCCTAACAATGGCATCTCAGCAAATTCCTTAAGTAAAAATGTGTCCTTTTCATTGTTAAAGCAGCAAATTTTTAAGGGTGTATCTTTGTAAAATCAATTGGTTGTAGAAGAAAACAATTGCAGAGCATATTGAAGATGGAAACTCTGGAAAATTTATATCAAACTTCTCAGATCCACCTGCCTTTTCCTCTTACTGCACATGTTAAAAAGACTGTCTGAGGGAGTTGTCTAGTAGAAGTTTGAAATTGTTTTTTATTTTTTCTCTTTCTTATTTCTCCCACTCCTTTTGTTGTTGGTCTGCAGATCCATTTGTTTACAGTAAGTACAGACACTCTTTTATTCAAATTTTTATAATCTACTATATACAATCTAACACATCACTCCTTTATATGAATAATAAAAAGGATTAGCACAAAGTATCATGTATTTACTTTGACTAAATACTCGTAAAATCCAGCTAATATTATGTTTGCCTTGGTTTTAAATTTCTGCTTCTGTCATGTGCATGAGGACCGTCTTAACTACTAACACTGTTGTCTAACAGACTATGAGCGGCTACGAATTGCAGGCCTGATCTGTGCCTGCCTCTTGGTGGCTGGAGGAGTCAGCGTTATACTTTGTAAGTACTGAAAGCAAACAGATAAAACAATAAGCCTATGAAAAAAATGTTAATACAGCAATACAGTTGATATTAAAATACATGATATAAGCCATGTACTGAGTCATGTGGACCACCATTAAGTAAAAAGTTAGAGCTATGCCTGTGTCGCAGTGTTAATAAAGGCAGTGTATTGAAGTCTATGTTACTCTTTCTCTTCACAGATAACAGGTGCTCCAGGAAGGACAAGTAGGTTTTTCATCACTTATAGCTCCTAACAAAAATGCATTTGTGTCTGTGTTTGAATTTTAACCTGTGCTTTGCTCCCCCTGTTATTTTCTCCCCTTAAACGTCTCCCTATCCCTCTTTGACTCTCTTCCCACACTGCCATGCCAATTGCTGCCCCACCCTCCTCTTTTACCTTGTAGAAAAGGGGACGATGACAACAGTGAAATCTGATATTGTGCCTGACAAACCAGTTTCTGCCAGGAAAAAGAGCTGACAGGCATGGGGTGGAGAGACTGGGCGTGTGGTGGGGGGGTTTGGAGGAAACACAACAGCTTAGGTGATTATACCTGTACAGACCTGCAGCTAAAAAAATACCATTTTATTAAAAACAAAAGCGAAGTGCTACTGAATTTAAGTAAGAAGTGAAAGGACTCACATGTCATGACTAAGTTTAAATAAATTAATCTCCCCTCATGTTTTCTTGTTTTTAAATGTATTCAGCTCTGTTCCAATATAAAAAATCAGTGTCATTTATATCCACAAAGTTGTTTATCTCTGCTCATGGACCTTCACAACATATTAAGCCTGTCTCACACATGCTTCTTAGTTTAGTCATTACCATAATGTAGTTACTGAAAAGTGTATAATCAGGAGTGCAATGTGATGTTTAGCTGTTATCTTCCGCTATTCATTGCATGTTTTGCTGTATGTTGATGCTGTATGAAACTGTAGTTAGATTATCAATGTGGTCAACCATTTCAGTAGTGACAAGATTAGAAAAAAATTGTAGGAAATCTTAAGTGTGCACGTCCAGAATTAAAATAAATGTTACTCTGCTACACCAAATTGTTGTATTTCAGTGCTGATTTTCTACATACTTAATGCAATTATATGTTATAGATCAACTGATACTCATTACTTTATGACCTTTAATGACCTCAACTAACAGAAAAAGACACATTTCTGGAGCTATCATTAAATTTGCCTTGCCAAAGATTATTACATATTTGTTTTTTAGAAATCAGCAACTGTTGGTGCTATGCATCTAAATTACAGTGTATTTGATACGTTGTGCAGTTGTTCTTTTTTATTTTTTTCTTTGCTGTTGTTGTTGTTGTACGGCCTAAAAGCCAACAAAAATGACTTGCACCTTAAATCCCGGTGCAAAAGTAAATAAGCAGAACTCGGCAAACTTCGACATCTTCGTTCTTGTCAAGCAAACAGTAAAGCTCCCCTCCTCCTCCTGACACTCAGCACTGACTCCGGATCAGCTTCCACGCCCCGCTCGTCTCCAGTCTTCTCGTCCTCAAGTGCCGGTCGAACTACAGAAACCGACCCGGGATCAGCATTACCCGACAAACCAGCATTTTAAACTCAGCCCCCTTGTAAAACCAAGCCAACCTGTTGAGTGTCACAGTGTTGAAGACAGGGTGTTGGCGCACCGTGTGGAGAGAAGTCGCTAGTTCTGAGTCAGACATCCGTCTACTTGTGCAACATTTCCTCGTTTTTGTCGCTGAAAAATTCAACGGGGGAGAGGTAAGTGTTGAACAAAAGAAGCTTTTAAATCACAGGAGGTTGTTTCCCAAGTGTTTTTTTCTTTTTGGGATTTTCTTACAGAGTTCAAGTTTTCCAAATAATGTTCTTGAGCATCTTTTTAGGGCACTGAAGCACAGTTTAGCTAACGTTGGGCTAATTTTAACTGTAATGTTAGTCATTGTCCACGCTATAGCTTCATAACTCGTTTATTAGACGGGAAACTGGTGTTAAATCAATACAACGTTAACATATTTAACTCAACTGCTCATTCACTGACGTACAAATTCAAAAAGACCCGAATAACATTAACCTTTACTGTTCTAGAGATAAATCGTCATTCTTTGATTAAGAAAGTACAACACAACATGTATCATCAGGCATTAGTGTTATACGGATGACATTTCTCCTCGAGCCATCCAGTACCAGGACAATGGCACGGCACGCGCCCACGGAACAACGTGCGTAACGGATAGTCTTCTCTCACGCGCTCTGATCATACCGTTTATGTCAGCTGGTTTTAAAAAAGGAAATGATAATTAGGCTTAAAGTTTGACACATTACATTGTACTGGTTCTTGTTTGTTTGAATCCCTGTGTGCGTTTCTATGCTATTCTCCGGCCTCTCATTACACAAATAGCATTGGATAGGTGAGGGGGTTTCACCTGAACACATTTTTTACTCCTGAAGGAACAAGTGGTGGTAACAGAGACCATCCCCTCAGGAATCTTTCAATATTGCTGTGCTGTTACCTGCTGTATTGAACACATACTGTAAGCTGCTGTGAGTGCGTGTGAAATTTCCAGCTGATAAGAACAATGGTGATAACAGTTTGCTGCTATGTGGCACAAGGACAGTCTGCCATAAGGACAGGTACAGTTAAGCTGAGTTTTATGAAGGCCTGAAATATAACAATTTTTTTGTTGTAATAATCTAAATAGTTATTGAGGTTTATAACATTTTATTTTTAGTTTTCAGTACTTATTGAAACAAAGCACTCCAAATTTACAATAGTAGACCTGTAGCCTGCAGGACTTTGGTGCTTGCTTGTCAACAATCAATTTAATATGAGGTTGTCATCCATCAATTGACTGGTTCTTTCGCAACTAATGGAAGGGAGGTTTCTAGATTAGATTAAAGCTGAATGGGGGAATATCAAGATTCCTGGCAAAATGCCTTCAGCAGTTAGGTGATAGTAAGGAAAGAGATGTATAAACTGTTTAAACAGTTGTGGGTTTATGTTTTTTCGACATTATCAATGTTTTCTATGAACTAGAAACTAGAACTTGTTGCTGTGTACGAGTAAAAAAAGAAACTATAGGTAAACATCAAGTTTTTGGTGTCCATTCCTGGAGGGGAAATCCTAATTTCACACCAAAATTTGACCATATACAGGGAAAACTCAATCAGTAACACAGAAGGCATCAAACAATCACAGCAAAGGATGCACTGCACTGTAAAAAATACAATGTTTTAAACAAAGGGTTTTGTCATGATTACGAACATGCATCTAGTAGAAATGTTTGTCAAGTGGATGTTACTCATTAGTTGACCTGTAAGAGTTAAAACGTTCGATATTAGTAACAAAATAAAACAGGACAGCTTGGAGGAGGGCTTGAGTGGGGGCTCCAAAAAATAAACTGCAGCAACAAAACTTCTCTTCGTCGTGAAATTCTAAATGCTGATGCACTGCATATCACAGCTACTCTTCGGTCATCTTTGTATCAATGCATTACATATAAATATGATTAACAGGGCATTTTTTCTGCATGAATACCCCTGTGAGGAAGGCAAACATTTTTACTAAACAAATCAATATTTTTGCAGCAAATGAATATGCCTGCTTCAAAAATAGATTTGATTTCAAAAGTTTATGTTCAAAATACAAAATATATTTTGGGGTATTTAATTTAAACATGCTGTGAGAGTAGTTTTTAGCTAAGACGAACGATTATGCAATGAAACTCTTGCAGTAAAATGTTATCTCTCCAAGGCAACAAAAATAGCTAACATTTTCAAATGACTTAATACCCTGATAAAGTCAGGAAAAGACAGAGTCACACATCCAATCTACACCTGCATGTTGCCTTTGACAGGTTTAAATGAACCTTACTGCTACTCATTAAAAAAAAATTGTCAGAGTGAACAAAAGTAAGGAAAGTGAGATAAGAGAAAATATATTGTTGCTGGCGAGAGACAGAAATGGAGAGAGGGTAAATGAATGTGACAACAGACAGAGTTTTGTTTTGTTTCCCAAGTGAAGCAGACGTAGCTCTCTGTCCTCACCTCTCCTCACATGACAACAGTTCTTAAAAAAGGAAAAGAGAGCAAGTGAGAAAAATAGCAGAGAGGTGGAGGGGGGAGAGAAAGTGTTCTTAGGTGAGACAAACTCTCTCCTCACCTTTCTTCACATCACTTTGGTGGCTCACAAACACAAATTAAGAAACCTCGACTGGAAGACATTGATTTTATACTGTGGATGTGACTGTGACTTTCAATGTATTCCCCACCAGAGACACGGCTAATCATGTCCGTCTTTTTTACCAGTAATTATGTTTAGAGCTCATAATATTAAAACAGTACAAACTCATCTTAGAGGAATGTTGTAATCAATATCCAAACATTTTTTCAAAATTTGTTGGACCAGTTAAGAATAAATATGTGCAATATTCACAGTTTACTGGACAGAACTTGTGATGTAGTGAGACAAATTTACTCCATCCTTTTATCCCGTGGTTAGTACTGCAGAATGAGGAGCATGCTGCCTGTTGCTAGCCTCTCACTGCTAGCTTTGTGGTTACCATGAATGACTCATGGCTCTAGTATGCTCCACTCCCTCTTACCCTCCGTCTGTCTCTTTGTGTCCTTTCACATTCTCTCTTTTTCCTAACCACACTCTCTCCTGTCTTCCTGCCTCCTTTCCTCATTTCCCCAGGCACTAATGCTCATTTTCTACCTCTCGTTTTCACTCTAATTTCCCAACTAGAAGCTTGTTAATGGTTTTTCAGTCGTCTCTTTCTCTGTCTCTTTTCCTTTCTTCATGAAAGAACTACATTCACTTATTCTCCTCCCTCTTCCTTTTTTTATCTCTTGGTTATTTTTCCTCTTACAGTTTACTGGAGTCAACACTTTAATGACATCCTGTTGATACTCATCCATCAAGTCAGTTGCAGATATAAAGAACTAGACTTTTAATCATTAGAAACCCATCTGCTGTCATGTGCTTTATCAATCAGTTTTTCAAAAAAAAAGGAAAATATAGTGTACTCTTGGTTGTAAAAGAGTCTTGTTGAAAGAGTTGTGTGTGTTTGTGTGTGTGTGTTTGTGTTTGTGGGTGTTGATGCATGTGCTTGTCTCATGAAGGATGTGCTGCACACTGGAATCCAGTGCTGCTAATTTAAGAAAAAATATGCAGCAGTGAATAGGCAGCTGTCTTTGTAGTGCAGTACAAGAACATAAACACCGGGTCTGGTATTCAAACGTGTTGTGTGTGTGTGACTGTTATTAACTAGCATATAGATAGAAACAGAAACTAAGTCACTCGTGCATGCTGTACACACCACATTCTGTGACACACACAGCCATGTGCGCACACACACACACAGCCTTACAGGGACATTAAGACATAAAAAACAGGCATTTGTACAAACTCACATACGCATATTATGCATATCATGCATATATATATTAATTTAAAATGGCCTACATAATTCAAAGTTCTTTACCACATGTTTGTGTGTCTGTGTGCAGTGGTGTCTGTATGTGTGTAGTCACTGAACTTTTTCACAAGATTGTAAACACGTTTCTCACATGTAAATCCAGCTGATCACCTTTCTCTGTTTGTGCTGTTTGCTTAGTGTTGCAGTGATACAGAGAAATAGTTAAACTGTAAAAATTATGGATCATTTTTGTCCACCACTTAGATATATTGCACATACTCATCATACACGTCATCACATTTTTTTTGCCCTGCTAACTGGCTGCAAGACTCAAGAATTTTTGTTCAACATTTGCCATCTAGCCCTGTAGTTTTGGTCTCATTACTCCAAATATGTGAGATATTTTAATAGAAACTATTAACTTTAGAACAGAAATAGCCTCTACAAGTAAATGGTAATTCCATGACTGACTGATGCATAGCTACATTTTAGAGTTACAACTCTTTTGACAGTCCTGCTGTCTATTGTGTGACTTTACTGGTAAAAAGAAGAAAAGAAAAGGATTAGGATGGAGGAGAGAAGACAAATGTGTAGTTGCATGAGATGGGCATAGGGCATGGCAAGCTCCACTGAGTTTGCAAGAGAAGGAAATGGAAAAAAAAACTTAACAAATAAAGAGGACAAGAGACATGTGAGGGAGCAAGAACATTCAGAAGTGTGTAACAGAGGGAGTAGTTGGGGTGAGGTTTAAAGAGGATTGAAGAGGAGACAGCAGCAAAACAAAAGCCAGCGAGCAGTGAAACACAAATTTCAAACAAACAGATCATTCAAAGAGCTTTTCACATTAGTAGTAAGCAGTATCAGACAGAGACAGAGAAGAAATAATTTCAGTGTAGAGACAGTGACAGACAAAAAAAGTTTTAAAAAAATGTTAAAGAGAGAAAGAAAAAGAGATGCAGCAGGAGCTAAAAAAAATAAAAGAAAGAGCGACAGTTGGAGACAGTCAGAGTAGCGTGACAGAGCCAGAACAGAAAACTCTTTATCCTTGCATGTGATGATGCTGGAGAAGCAGCTCCACAGGAAATTTATACTCAGGACAAAACAATCTACCCTGTACATGATATGCCTTCATAAAATTGAGTATGTTTGCAATAAAGCATTCTGTGGTAACAGCATATTTTAGACCTCATGCTTCCACTGAATCTGATTCTGTTTGTTTTGTAAAAGATGTTCGCAAAAGGAACCTACAACTAAATTATATCTGAAACAGTTATTGATTAGTTGAGAAACATTCTGACATAATTTGATAATCTGTTTAGCTGAATTTTGAAGGTTCTGTTTAAAGCCCCTCTAGCATAAGGATGTTTCGCTTCTCTTCATGCTATATGTTACAATAGTGCACTTACTTTCCTCTAGTTTTGGACCATTATTTGGACAGAACCGGCATTGTGAAACTGTTGCCTAATGTTCTAAGAAACTGTAATCTGCTTTCTCTATTAATTTCTCACTTTTCACAAACACAACAGATTGTCACAAAAATAAACTGTAAATTAATGATCAAAGAAAAATCTTTAGTTGCAGGCCCACACTATGTTATGGTCAAAGAACCACTGAAATTTTTGCCATTGTCTGTCGTCAGCATTGCGAACATAATATATCCATCAGGGTACTTTGACTTTGTCTAACACGCCTCCAGTACTTACCTCCTGGCTCCACCTTACACTAACATTTGCTTTAGAATATGATCCTCCAATAGGAAAACTGAGGCGCCACCTCTTTTATGCTACCACGCTATTTGTTCCTCACCTTGTCCTGTCCCTTTAACCGCCCTTCACTCTTATCTTACCCCCCTCTACCTCCCTCTTCCAATTGTCTCACCCTCAGCCTGCCCTTTGCCTCTTCTTTTCTGTCCCTGTCCTCTTCTCTCCTGTTTCTGTCTTTGCCCATCTCTTCCTCATAACTCTCCTCTCAGTGTTTCTGTCTCCTGAGGTAACCCATTCTCTAGTGGTTGTTGGCCTGTTTCCCATTGTCTACATTCCCTCGGCCTCGCCTTCGGTTGCTGTGGAGAGGCACCAGGAGAAAAGTACTCGTCCTACTCTTCCCTTCTCCCTTTCTGCCAAACTCCAAATACCAACAGCATCAGAGGGAGACACACTGTCTTACTTAGATCCTCCTTTATTGGGATGTCTAACTCTAAAAGGTCACTCTTCTCCTGGTCTCCTTACAGACTCTTTGCATTGCCAACTCAATGAACAAAATAGCTGTAACATCCTTCAAGTTTAATCCAGTCACTTTGATTGTTAAAATATTCATATTCACTGCTGTATTTCCATCAGAGGTGTTGATACTAACCATTACTAATGATAACTGTGATGTTAAAATAACAGAATATTTATCTTGTTAATAACACATATACAATTATATTGTGTAAAAATGTAGCACCCCTCAATCATCAGTTTCTTTGTGTTCTCACTTTGTCATAATAGGTGGCAGTAATTCACCTTAAAGCTTGTTGCCATCTGCCATAAAACAAAAATTTCATTAAGTGTAAATGCTCTTTTTGTACAGTTATGAATACAGACTCCCTCTTCACCTCTTGACACTTTTATTCCAAGTATAAATCACATGCCAAAGATTAATTTGATTGATAGCCTTTTTGTTTTTTTGATTTTCTGTAGATATCACGTTCTTATCATGGGTGGGAATTCTTTAGGCCAAGATAACTAAGTAGAGAAAATCTGATATTATTTATAACAGTCTTAGTTTCCATATGAACAAATAAAAGTTATAACTAGAGTCAGTGTTACCACAAAGCATCGTGTGTTTCCTTGAGGTCTAACAAACATGCTGAATGCATTCGCTAGCCCATAAAACATCGGAGAACTGTAATTAAAAGATTGAATCCTGCATTGTTCAGATCCATGTGTATTTGCTAACAGTCAGGACATTGGTGTGTTTCTCAGTGCATTTCAGCCACACGTGCAATGTGTATTCATGTGCATGCGTGAGCCAAATAAATCCAGGATCTACTCATTAAAATAACTTCTCCATAGCAATACTAGGAGTCAACTACTCATTTTCTCTTGTGCATTGTCTTTAATTACCACCACTCTTCTCAAATGGAAAAACTTTAGCTAAAAAAATGAAAAAATGTTTCCAGTTTTTCAGAAAGGTTGTAATAAAGCTCAAGACTAAGTGGAGAGGACAAGCAATATCATACTGCTGTACAAACAGACATCAAACCAAAGGCAAAAATAATCTGACAGGATCGTTCCATACTGCTGGTTTATTCATCTCTTAAGTGCATTAAAATAGTCTTTTAACTAACCCAAATGTTGCTTTTTCTATGCAGGCGTGTATGTGTTTGTTGAGCAAGTGGAAAATCACTGCTGTGTTGTTAAGGTGTGTCCTCCCAGTGCACATGTTACCTCTGTTGCTGCCTCCACATGGCAGCTAACACAGCGGGGACATAGAGCAATTAAAGCTGTGTGTAGGATGTAATTGAGTCTGTCAGGAAATTTACAGGTTTAACAAGGATGGCAGAAGCTAGATTCTTGTAAATTCTGAGTCAGTGTCAGGAAAGAAGTCTGACTGGGTTCTAATTTTTTAAAATATAATTAACAATGGTTGAAAAAATTTAAAATACTGTAATAATTGAACACGTGAGAGTTAACTATATACAAACCAAAGTTCACTATAGGTAAGATTAAAACGACATTGTTGACAGAAATAGCTTTGGAAGGGCAACAATGTACATGTGATTGCGTACATACTGTACATTTTATATGTTGGAATAAGCCTGTTAACATTTAAACATGAAAAAAAGTCGAGCTTTACATTAGCTGCAGAATAATGCATTATCCAGAGCGATCTTGTTCTCCTGTTAAGGCTCCATTAGAGCACTTTGTACCCATCAACATCAGATCAAGTTTCTGTGTGTGTCTCAGTCTGAAGGAGAGCTACAGTGACCACTTTATGTGTATTTCAGCCATCAGAGGGGAACAGTTGCATGTACTGTATGAGGGATGAGGTAATTCCTGTGTGTTTATGTCCTTTCAGTGCCCCTCAGAAATGCAGAAAGACTAAATGTTGCATCAGGCCTCTGTTGACTGAGTTGTCTGGTATGAGCCAGTTTAGAGTAATCAACTCTATCCAAGTAATCTGCTTTCTAACATGCACACACCCATTTAAAATTAGATTTTTTTGTACCTTTGGGATTGTAGTAAATGTTATTTCCCCTATGTAATACGACTAGAGCCTTGTTCAAATGGCCTATTCAGCAGAGCAGAAGGTGGTTCATGTTTTCAATTGACATGCAAAGGTCAAAAGAAAAGATACTGATTTTTAGTTAATGATTGAAACATCTCTATTCCTAAATGGTCTCTACTCTTTTAACTGAGAATCTAAAGCTGCATATCAAAGTATGAATATCATACATCAGTCTTATCACTGCCTTGCGAGTGATCTGGCTGTTAACATCAGTGTTTGTGTTTCTTTCCACAGCTCAACGGACTAAAGCCTGAAGATGACAAAGACTTGTGCTTTGGTGATGATGACACGTAAGTAAAACTCCTGTTTGTCTTTTAATTAAATCACAGGTTTTTCCTGAAAAAGTCCTTAAGAACCCAACTGATTAAGTAACTTCATCTTTTTAAAAGTCAAAAAAGCTCCACTTCTCTTTACAGAGGAAATTCCCAAAAGATCAGGGTTTAGGATGAAAAGTGATGGTAAAGTTTTATGAAACGTTATTTTAAAAAATCTTTATTTCTAATGGAAAGCAAATATTTCAGAGCTTTTTAGTTATTAGTACTTTACTTATGACAGTTTTATTTGACACTTCTACATAACAATGTACCTGTCCTTATGTGACCAATATCAGAATAAAGTAAACTGTTTGGAGTATGTTAACAGTGTATACCACATGAATCTTTTCATCCCTCATTAACCAACAGCATGAAATACTTTCTTTTATTTCCTACCCTGTGATCCCAAATAAACGAGATAAGACGCCTCAAGCTGTGTTTTATAGCTCTAAAGTTTGTCTTTCTTTCTGTACTTTTACAGTTGTGTCACTGGTGTTCGCAGAAGAACAGAGCTGTAAGTACACTATAGTGAATATTAAGTGGTATGCTTTAAATCTGTAATAAGTGAACCATAACCAACCATCCAACCATCTTTTCTCTTCTAAATTTTTGCCTAAAATTGTAATATTTGAAAGATATTGATCTGATGGTCAGCTATGTGAATCATTTGCGAGGGACTCTAACTAGGCCATTGTGTTTGGTAATCTTCATTTTACTGTTGACTTTATTATGTCACTGTTTGCAATGTTGATGTGTCTGTAAATCCTCATCTATCTGCTGTTCAAACCGACTTTAAACTGACCCTTGTTTTGTCCCTACAGCGGAGGATGACCCATTTACCTTTGGTAATTCTTTTTTGACTTATTCAACTTAAATTTGACATCCTATTTATAAATTAATACAATAAAAAGATTATCTGTAGCATTAACATGAAGAGCAGTTTTCTGTAAACCTTTTTTTTACCTCACTTTTTTGCATATCGATGAAGGTTCTATGTAATAACCTTTAACTGCTTGTTCTGTGTCTCTCGTGTCATTTGCATTTGTTTTTTCATTGAAATGCAATAATTTTTTTTTTATTATACAAATTTTTTTGTTTCAAATGGAAACCATGATCTTTTTGTGCAGACTACCACAAACTGCGTGTGGGAGGCCTGATTCTGGCTGCTGTCCTCTGTCTCATTGGCATCACCATCCTGCTCAGTAAGATGCAAATATGCACTCACACACACGAATTTGCACACACAGTCATAAACATTCAGACAATGCTCGGTTAAAAACAGTGATATCATAAAAAAGACAATGCCTCTTTTCACTTGTTCCAGGTGGCCACTGTAGGTGCAAGTTCAACCAGGATAAGAGGTAAACCCTCATACAGCTATACTTAAGAGACATATGTGTAATTGTACTAGGACCCTCTAACCAGGCAGTATTATATATAAACTTTCAAAGATGACAGTGCTTTATGATTTTTAGATAAGCTGACTTTGTTTTCTATTGTCTTACCCTCGGTTTTGTTCTCTGCAGGAGGAGGACAGGAAGCAATGCTCAGCAGATGCTCTCTGAACCAGGTAATGTTAGTTCACCCACCAGCAAATCCTTCTTTACTCGGTCAGCTGTTGCAGCTGGAGGATCTCAGCTAAAAGAATGTGCTGATGAAATCCTCAAGAGATAAAGTTAGAACAGCAGAATGAATCATATCATCATTTAGTCATAGATTTAACAAAACATTACGGTTAGTTAGTTGCAAAATATCGACAAACCCACAAAGCAAGTTGGGTTTATAGTTATGATTTTACTGTAAATGTTAACAGAGCAGATGGTCGCTTCTGACCACAGGCACAATGAGGTGTGGTCTGGGGTCAGTGACCCCTCTCTGACCTCATACCGCTCATCCTCCCACTCTCTTGCTCAAACCTCATCCAACTCCAGTTTTCTCTCAGCATCAGACCTGTAAAGTTTATTGACGGCAAGTTTGCAGGTTATTTCTTTGACTAAATTTGTCCACAGACACATGAATACCTTGGAGAGTGCTCATAACCACTTTTGTGCCACATACTACTTTAATAGGTGTCTGCCTGGGCAAGTAAGACATAATGGCACAGATGAGAAAAGAATGAAAAAAGGACGAAATAAATACCAGATTTGCTGTCACAGATGGTTACAAGGGCAACACACCATCCATTTCAAATAACTACAGAATAGTTATTCTGAACAAATATACCCGTCTTTCAATTGATGCTGCCCTCACCCTTTTGTGCAGCATCAAATTTTGACAGGTTTTTTCAGGAGGTTGACATCCTGTCCAAAGTTAATTTTACTCTGTCCATCTGTTTCATTATAAGCTGCCTCTTGTCCCCCCCCCACACACACTCTCTGACATGGTATGGAAAGATCCCATAGTGCAGATCTCAGGTGACCTCACTGTTCAACAGGTGGTGGGACTGTTGGTGTCTGGCAAACAGAAAAAAAGACATAAAGAGTCATTTTGCAGGCACGTAGTGGTGCTCTCTTTGGTCTGAGATTAACACACAAACATGTTACAGTTTCAGTAAAATATCTGAACAAATTGATAAAAAACACACATGTAAACTAAAATGTATGTCTGTTGTCATTGTATGATGAGAAAAAGGATCAGTCTTTGAGATTTAAGGTAACATTAAAATGTTTAAAATAATTTCTGTGACTGTGTCCTAACTGTAAACTCAGTCACTATAGGTTTATTATCTGATGCTCCAGGATTTTCCTCGTGTCTGTGTTTGTGCTTTGTTGATACTGATGATGATGATGATGATGCTAGGAAACCAAGCTAGGATGACTGTAAATGTTTTGAAGTGCACAAAATACACAAGTGACCCATATGGAAAAAAACACAGTGTGTGTACATACCTCAGCAAAGGCCCTCAAGGACATACTGCAATTTCCATCTGCATGAGCACACACACACACACACGCCCTCACACACTTGCTCTCTCTCTCTTACTCTGTCCTGTAAATTGTCTGACTGATTGTCTGTCTACATATACAAAAATGTATTCTCATATTAACTTAAGTAGTCACATACTGTTTAAGCGTAAATAGAAAATTATCTCTATGGTAGAAAAACAAAAACAACTCTGTTTCGTTTGTAGGAAGTTGAGTATAAAGGTTGCAGCAGTGAAAATTGTGATATGAAGAAACAGAAGTTTAATAATTTGGATTGAATTTGAATGTACATTCAAGATTTCATACATACTATAATTAAGAAAGCTTTTAATAGATGTAGAACCCCAGTTTGAATCAAATGTACAACTTGATGAATTGTTCTTGAACCTACATTTTTTCAAAAATACATTCTAAAAGCCAATTGAAGTAACGGAGTCTGTGTTTGTATAACCTAGTTCGTTATGCAACCTGTCACATTTTCAAGCAGAAAGTGGAACATCTGTATTTGTGAACTCACCTTCCTGTCTGTTGTTTTGTCCTCAGGTCGTTCCTGTGACTGCTAGATGTCAGCCAGAACACACGCTGAGTTTCCAAACCTGGAACCGACAGATAACGCAGAGGAGCAGCAGCGGGATTTGATACAGCCAACAAGAGACTTTTGTTTTATTGTTAGTGAGCAACAGAGAGTAGTGTGTTTGCCTGCTGTGAAGTGCAATTCTTTCTGCCTGATAACAGAGCTACTGATCCGCAGCCTTCACCGACACACACTTTTAAACATATGTTTTGTCGCTTTCATTTCATTCAATCAATTGAACTTTGTATTTTGGGGTCGAAAAGGCTCTTTACATGAAGAGAATTATGTATTCAAAATTTTGCTTTGTTGTTCATTGTTCAATAGCTTTTGTTGATTGAGCTGAAAACGACTTCATTCAGCTGTAACACAACCCTATTACCAAAAAAGACTTTTTAGTGCCCTCATACTGTAGTTTCTGTCGTGTCTCACACTACTTCTGTTGTTTGTAGGGTATGTGCAAGGTAAACATTGATGTAGATATGAGTTGCTCACCCTGACCACCATAACCCACTGTCAATGCTCTCACCTCAAGTATATAAAATCAATATGGTCGAGTAGAGTTCATGATAATCTGTTATTCTTTTTAGCTTTATGGAGAAAAATAGTAGATTGTTCTGAGATAAAGACTGTCATGTTTCTATAAAACAATAATCGAAACAAAGTGTGAGTATGGAGTTTTCTTTGAAAGTGTGTGTGTGGGATGTTTTTGTGAGTGGGTGTGTATGTGTGCATGCTCGTGTGTGTGTGTGAGTGCACAAACTGAGAGTCTCAAATTACAGTGTGGTTTTTCTAATCATATTTCAACAGCAAGATAGTGGACTTATAATACTAGTGTACATTTATTTAGCTGATAGTGTGCAAGGAGCATTCAAACTTATTGTTCTAGTAATTATTTTAACACATTAGACTTTAAGCACATCCACTTAAAAAATATGAATATTTGACAAATTGAAACTTTGTGTCTAAAATGTAATAGGCTAGTTCAAGTGTCATTGATTTTGAAGTTGTACTGTTAAACTTGGGTTATTTTATACAGTGTAAATGTTTTTTCAGTTGTATCGTCTCAATTTTATTGGAATTTTTTAATTTTGTAACATAAAATTCATACTTCTACACAGTCATCAATGATTATATTTCCCACCACAGTTAATTCTCTTAACAACACAACTAGATTAAATTACATTGTCTTTTGTTATTTCCATTATTAACTCTGAAAAATCTTTTTTTAACTCTGGCAAAGTTATGAAAATACATCTCGGGCCAATTATAAAACAAGTTTAGAAAAACTCTTTCATAATTCCTAGCCTTTAGGCTCTGCACTCACAAGTGTTTTCTGTTAAAAGCTGATTGGAACTCTGTTTAAGTTGATAATCAACGGAGTGAAACTGGGAAAAGGTAATATTACTAAACTTGTTTATGCTAGAGAGCTAGAAATAGGCAAACATAAAGCAGATTTAAATCAAAAACATCAAACTACTGTCCTAAGGGAACAGTGTATGTATCAAAAAAATTTATATCTTTAGACAATTTAACCAGAAATGCTAAGTGAAAACAACTGTGTGACTTAAATATGGACGTGCTTCGGGCTGGAGCCCTCAAGACTTTGTTGAGTTCAAGTGTTGTTGGTTATTCAAGCTGTAAAATTACAAAAAAAAAAAAAAAAAGTCAGGAGCATTAAATATCTGATATGTGCATTTGAATTAAAAAAAAAAGCAGAGTAAAAGTAAAAACAAGATATAAAGAAGGCTGGTAAACTACATGCAGTTAACATGTCCCGACAGGGAAAGCACAGCTGCAATTATTACCATTTCAGGTGCTGGTGGCACCTGTGCTCTCTTTGTTTGGTCATGTTTCAATGACTGCATGCTGGAGGGCCCTTTCTTAGCCTTAGATATGCTCTGGCTCCATCTAGTGGACACTATTATGTGTCTCCACCTACATTCTCTTCTATTTTCAAGCATCAAACTATTCCGTCACCCTTTAACCATCTTAATTCTTTGTGTCCCCGCAGCGATACAGACCTGCTATTTATAGATGCATACATACAGCGAGACACTCACTGCTATAATGGCGCGCGTAGAGGGGCGCATGACTTGACTGATTGTTTGGCAAAGAGGATCTTGACCAATCCTATACTTAGAGTGACTGTAAACCACATTATCATAACAGCCCTGGGAAGGGTTATAATTTGCAGGGTTGTGTTTCCAGTTATTGTAAAGCTGGACTGTTGCAATAGACCCAACCTCGCCTATTTTGGCCCCTCCCTCTTCACTTATTGGCTGACCGTAATAACGGAGACAGAAACCTCAAGCCAACCAATGGTAGCCAGAGTGGGACCGGAAATTAAACAAATTCGCATAACAAAATAAGAGTTTAAACTATTTTGTTAGAAATAATTCGTGTGAAATAAAGTCTCAGTTCAAAGATTATGGGTTTTTTTTTCAAGTTGACTACCTCATATTTTCACCTCTATGTAGCAATATCTAGCAAAGCATCATGTTTATTTAAATATTCTCCAGTTCCACTGATGTGTTTTATAGACATCCTTAAAAATCAGACAGCTGACCCCCAAAAGTCCTAGCAACAAGTATAAAGACACACTACACAACTACATGGCACGTGTTATATGGGAAATTTCATGAAACAGTTTGAACATAGTATGAGGTAGACATTTACATTAGTAGAAAGCATGAGTAATGTATTTAGGGTACAATCTTGAGGTACTTTTTTTTTCTTAAGTCTTTTTCTAGATTGTGGCGGAAAACTAATGCAAATACTTGTGAAACAGAATATGTTTTTCTGAATGTTAGTCTCGTTTTAGGTCAAACAATTTTTTGCAGAGATGGAAAGAGTTTCTTCAGGATCTCTCAGTGTATCTTTGCACATTTAAAACACAAAATGAACCTGTCAAGAGGAACTGAAAGTCATTAAATCTTCTCAGAGAGTGTGCAGCAGCATTTATGTTTCACAGAGCAATGTTCTTGCTCAAAGTCAGCTTCTCATACATGCTTAAAAGAGCACAGTAACTATGTGCAAGATACATCAGGTAACAAACAGGCCGCACTTTGCTTAATTCATTGCTTTTCCTCTTCAGTCTAAGTTGTATAGTGATATGAATTATGTAGAAATTAAAACTAATAATTAAAATGCACATTGCATTTTTCAAAGACAGCAGCTGTGTACTTATACTCCTCTACATTCAGAGGCAAGTAAGATACACTAAATACACATATTTTTAATCTGTACATTTACCAAACAACAATAGTCACCAACTTTGCTGATCCAGATCCTGTACCTTAACCATTAGCAACATAAAGTGATTTAAAAATTAATACATGAATAATTAGAATAGAATAATAAAATAGATATCAGTCTTTAATGTACAGATGTGTACAATCATTAATTTTTCCTTTAATACTTTCAGTGGCTTTTTTCTTGATACTATAATAGTTTTATTCTGCTGTTTAAGAGAAACTTAAGTAGACTAGTTTTACTTCAATAAAAGTTTTTTTTTTTTAACCACTGGACAAAGGTAACAATAAAGTTACGCCTCCTTTTGACATTTGACATTATCAAGTGGCTAATTGTGGAACCCTGAAAGAGTAAATAAATATACTGCTAAATTGTTCAGTGCATTTAGTTATAACGTATTAATAAGACAAAGAACACTGGTAATTGTGTCAATTACTTTTAAAAAAATACATTTCGTTATTAATTGACTACTTATCAAATAATTCATTAATGAGGGCCTGTAAATTAGGTTGTATCAGTGTATACGTTTTCGGAGAAGTATCATCTCATCTCAGTTCATCTTACATTTGGACGCAAACTAGTCTACATTTAAATACAAGTTAAATACAGTATTCACCGAGTTTCGCTCTTTTGGACCGTTCAGATAACTCCAACCATGTTCTGTCGTGCCTTTGTTTTGAAAGACTCAGTCGGAAGTCTCTTATTCATTCCGCGTCACTTGACATTGATGAGAATATTTGATCAAATCTTTGCACTTGGATAATTCACCTTGTAGCAACAGGGGTGTCACAGAGAAAAGTCGTCAGCTGAGAAAATTTTTCCTCAAACATTTCAGAAGAGAATCTGTCAGCCCGACGGTTCAAAAAAACTGCTTTTTGAATTATAAAAGCGCAAAAAAACAAGCTGTTGAATCATGGACCCCAACAAGTCTGCAAGCGCTCCTCCGGCTGGATGGTCTGATGAGAAGTCTTCCATGGGCCAGTCGCCCCCTCCGCCCTATCATGACAACCCCTACCAGGGCCAGCCGCAGCCGCAGCCCGGCCCGGGATATCCACAGCAGGTGAGCAGCCAAACACAGTTTCAAAAAGTACTCAAGAAAATGTGAAATATGTCATGGCAAAAAAAAAAAAAACAAAAAAAAAAACTAAGCCTTTTCCCCATTAACTTTACACGGCTAAATATGGTGATAAGCGAGTGACCATACACATTTCTTTGAAACACTTTATGCTTATGTAATGCAGAGGGGAAAAATCTGTGAGGACGTCACAGTCATTTATCATTACAATTATAACAGCCCTTAGTCACGGGAGCGTTTCAAGAAATCGAAGAAAATGTTCGTCTGTCCTATGAAAAGCTATTTTGTTATATTTAAATTTTTTTAAAATAGATTAGGTTATTATATTAAGGCTACTGAAGTACACACTAATAATGATTTTGAATGACTTTCAAAAAATAATCTGGTATAAGGCATCAGGCTATTGTTTGTGGTGGAAAAACGCTTCCTTTTAATTTGTTTATTTAGATTTTTAATCATTAGAAAACTTGAGATATAAGAAAGCTCATATCACACCAAGAAAAGTATATAAATCTCAGCATAATTTGTAATTTTTTATGTATAGCTGTAGGGACTAAGTAGCCAAGTAGAGCAAACATGGTGTCTCGTCTTTTTTTTCACCTGTTGGCCTAATTCTGAGGTAAGCCAAGCTAGAGTCACCGCTACAATGACTGTAAGCCCCAAAATTCAAATCAAGCCTCTTGGTAAAATCAGTTTACTCCATATAGTTTCACTTCTTTTGTGCTTAAAAAGCAGCACAGGCTTGTTCATGTTCACGCCAGATGCCAGATCCAAGTTTCAGTTTTAGTAGAGCCTCCTTGTTCACTGGAATTCACTTGCCCCTCCTCACTTGTTGCATCCTCTTGCTTTCACACATACCTGTTTCCTTTGCATTTACATTTTATGTGTATGTCCCGCAGGGCTATGGAGCCCCACCGCAGTATGGAGGGGCACCATATGCACAACAGCCGTACCCCCAGCAGTACCCAGCCCAGCCGGGGACCGTCGCCCATTCCACAGTGTACGTGACTCAGGGCCCACTGGCTAACCCTGTCAACGACTACTTGGGCTACTCCATCTTCACCATGCTCTGTTGCTGCCTGCCGCTTGGAATTGCTGCCCTCATCTACTCAATCTCAGTGAGTTTCAGTTACATATATTTCTGATTGGTGCAAAGCCATAGAGCCCCATTTTCCCCCAGGCCAGATCTATTAATGTAATTCTAATTGTGGGCCGGGTTAGAGTCCAACTCACAGATGAACAATGTCTATCAGAAAAACAGGGTTAACAGCCCACATCAACATATCTTTATTATTTAATGAGAACAAATAGAAAACATCAATAGCTTTGACTAATTTTAAAAAAAGTCCAGATAAGAATGTCATAATACTACAAGGGTTGAATGTGGGTCACTTCAAAATTAAACCTATGACTAAAAAATTATTGCAGAGATGGTATGTGTGTATGTGTAATAAAACCAAGTGGCACAGAAACTGCAATAAAAATGATTCAGTGATCAGTGAGCACTCTGTGTCTGTTGGTGATGGCTGCGACAGTGTGCATCACAGCTGCAGGCCAGACGATGAGAAAAAAATGGAAAATCTTCTAAAATATTTAAGATCCACATTATAATGAAAGGTATATACGCAGGTATATTTGTTTGTTTTTTGTAGGGTTGTTTTTTTTTTGGCCTCATGAAAAGAGCTTCATAGTGACAAAACTGGTGCTTAGTTCAATGTCTGGCACTTATCTTGAAGAATTAATTAATTCTACATAGTCCAGTTGCTTTGTTTTAATGACTCTTCAAGATAATCATGACCTGGATTAATGAGAATCTACACAGACATGTCTGGAACTTGTAAATTATAAATAAAGGCAACAGCAGTTGCTAAGTTTATGTAAGTGAATGAGAGTTACTGGAAGGGGTGGAGCCCCTGAGATAAGAGGAGGATGTTGTTGTAAAAAAAAATTGGAGGAGATGTTTTTGCTGTCTTGATTGTTCTGCTTATTGACGTCCTTAGACATTTATCTCCTTGTTTTTACCAAGAACTAGACTCAGACACCGCGGTGAAGGAGACTATCTGACAAGAATACGACAGCAAACTCTTCACTCTTATAACTCAGCTATTATAACATTATTGATTACACAAAGTTTTTATCTCTTTTTATTTGTTTTTTTGTTGTTTTATTATCTCTTTAAAAAGAAGCTGTGCTACAGTGAGTCTCTGTTTGGGTTGCAAGTCCAACTTCATCTGTTGGTCACAGCATAAAGTTTCCTCCACTTCAACAGTAATTACAGGGGGGGGAGGTTAGTTACGTAAAACAAAAATTACTGCGCCGTATTGTGAAACTCTAGATTAAGGCAAAACACATGCTGTCCGAATAACCTGAAACGTAGTTTTAATACTGGAGATGGCCAGTAAGAAGTTAACTAACTTTCTGGTTAGTTCTTTAGTTTTGTAGGTACTCGTGACTATTTTAAAAAGTTAATGAGTTTGTTTTTACAGCGTCTTATTAGAGTAGTCTGACGTAAGCGAAGCGCACATTTCATTCGAACAGAAACTTGGTCACTTGTTTCTGTGTGGTTGGTGTTTACTCCTCAGAGTGGAAAAAAAGAAGTCCTGTGTGACTTCCTACACCTTTTACAAACAAATAAAAAACAAATGTAACATTTATTTGGCCATAAAACCTCTAAATACATTGACATAGAATCTCACTTCCACGTAGATATGAGGATTTTAGCTTCGAAGGTGCTTTAAAAAGTCTTAGATGTGATCAATGTGGTTTAACTTCCCATGTGTGGGCTGATTTAAGGGAGAATTTAAAAGTATGCAAATATATCATGTTGCAAAAATGTAACTCTAATTGAGTCATTTAATGTTGCTTGTTTTTTTTTGAAGCAAATTTAAAAACTAGGTGAGAAAACATATGAGATGTTTTTTTCCTCACACATACATGTTATATACCATCTACACATTATTTGCTCAGCCATTCACATCAGTGTACTGTGGTGTGTTTTATGTGTGTGTGGGCTGGTGTGTACTGCTGACTGTGGCATGCCATCTATAGCAACAATTGTAAAACTCCATTTTTAGTCTTTGTGTAAACTCAACATCCAGTATTTACCTTTACGCTTGGCAACAACATGGCTGCTGCCTCCGTGACTCTATTGTTTCTGCAGTGTATGAGAGCACAGCCCTCTCCTGCTCTTTGCGAGACTGGCTCTTATTAATACGTACAGAGAAATGTCCTTTAAAGACGTCATTAGTTCTTAAATTATGGCCCAAGACTGGTGCCTGTCTGGATCATTAGACAGAACACCGGGCACTCAGATCATTAGATCACTCTGCCAGCAATCTCATTTGGGCTGTGCCTCCGAGGATGTTGCAGTAATGAACAGATACCATACGAGGCTCAAAGCTGCAGAACTGAGCTGAGAGAGCCATGATGCAGTGAAAGGCAAACCAAACTCAGTCATCCCATGCTTTGTTTGTTTTGTACCTCCTCACCAAGGATATCCGCAATGGAATTCCGGCTTTTTTTTTTTTACGTTGCTATGCTAACCTGGGCTAGTGATTAATCCTAAGTTTAAGTCTTTAAGAGCAGCTTAGCCAGGTCACTGTCTATTGGGAACATTTACTGAGTGGTGGGGGAACTAAAACTTGTTGTATCAGTTCCTATTGTCTCCGGCACACTTACAGTGTGACTTTCTCCATTTTTTGCGGGTTTACTTTAATTTCTTCCGCCTTTCTCTTCTTGTTTTTGAACAAAGCTGATTGATAGCTTTAAATGAGTTAGAGCTACTTCCCAAAACCACCCACTCGTGTTACGTCATGTAAACCTGACCTTGCTTCTCTTGGCCTGACAAATTCTCATTTCGGTAAACACTACCATTGATACGGTAAACACAAACAGTCACGCAACTAACAATTTGGTTTGATAAAAAGAAAAGATGTACTGTTTGAGGCTGGCTCCAAAAGGGAGCAAATTCTCATTGGAGCCAAATAATATCTTGCCTCGGGCGCCATCTTGGGTAGGGCCAGCTCTGGTAACAACTCAGCTTTTTTGCTCTGGTATCAAATTCATAATCAAAGGTGTGCAATGAAAAATGTTTTTACAACAGTATTCTGCCATGCAACACTATTGGGACAACAATTGAATGGAAATTTTAATGGTTTAATTATTCTTCTTCTGGGGCCCAAACTATTTCAAACATAAATGATACATTTGTTGTATAGATTATGTTGTTTCATGTTTATTGAGAAGAAAAATATCAATAAAAAAGGTTCCTTAGACAGTGATGTATACGTTTGGTACTAAGCTGTTATATTGGCTGGTGTATTGTTAAAAGTACATCTGCGCTATCAGCACTCTTCATATTTGATGCAGATGATCATTTGTGGAAATGTTTACGGCATAAAGTAGCTCTGCAGCTCCAAATGAGAGCAGTCAGTAACAGTGTAGGAAACATGAACTTCAGCACCACGAATGTTAGGCAAGATCATGTAAACAGGCCTCAGTATATTTATATTGACCAGCTGGTTCACTCATTGTGCTCAAAGCAAACAATTGAATGCCGGTCAGTCCAGCTTCCCTTGGATGGATTTTTTTGCATTTCTGTATTGAAAGTTTTTGCATATTTACAACATAAGATTGTTTCTGTGATAAACCAGAATGGGCTGAGCTAGATAAGTGTTAGCCAAAAGTTGTTCACACCTTGGCATGGATGTTTGTAGTCAGCACTTCCTGTAGCCACTGTTACCATGAATTTACAGACAAAGACACTGGGTTATTGTTAAAACAGGAGAAAAAGTCTGAATCTGGCAAGATCCTAAGTTTGAGGCAAGATCTTAAGTTTTAAGGAGCACTTTGGTGAAGTCTTAACAGATTTATGATAATTTATCCTCGATAGACAGAGGAAAAAGCACTATCACTGGAAAGAGTTAGCTAGTCTCAGCAGCCTGTTTATGGTGATTTTGATTTCAGTCATGATGTGGAAAGTAAAAAATCATTGTTAATTGGGTCATAATTGATAAAAAGCTTTGACACAACATTGTATTTTTAATGAATTAACTTGTCATTAGGTTTCTAAAGTACAACCCATTTCTGATACACTGATAACCTCCTCTTTCTTGTCCATTGCACAAAATGAAGTACAGTACATGTGGGGAAAAAAAATACAATGTTAAGGTTAAATCATAATGAGGGGGGCGGAGGGTATAGGGATTGTGTGCAAAAATTATAAAAACAATTTTGACCTCACTGTCAACAGTTTTCCGTGCAACTACTTTCTCTCAAAGAAACTGTTCCTATGAAAAACAGTTTATTGTATTATACAAATCAAGTGTGAAGTGATTTAAATGTCTTTCTTGAAACCTGTGAGCCTGTGGCCTTTCCCCGTCTGACAACACTGTCTCACTGGTCCATGAACACTGTATCCCGCGCAGGTGCAGTCATACATGTTAGTACACGATTTCCACTGAATAAACTGATGCTAAACCCTTTGCAGCAAAGGCAGGATCCTCATTCCCTCATCACTGTTGAACAGGTATGGCAAGATCTTGCACGATCCTGGAACACTTCAAAACTGAGCTTAAGTTTTGGTTTACATTCATGTTAAGCCTAATGGAAAACCCCAGTAAGACTTCATTTGTTGCTGTATTTGCCAACAGCCTGGATACTGTAACTTCCCAGCCATCCAAGTTTCGTTTCTTAAGAAACAGAAACACTTTTGATCCCTCAGCCATTCTGATTCCAGCCACCACCCAGGTTTCCTCCTCCTCTTATCTCATACATCTCTCTTACAATAATGCATCTGTTTTTTCATGTACAGTGCAAAGGAAATAAATATAACCAAATTAGATGTGCAGATGTCTGTCTGAGACAAGAACAGAAACAACACAAAGTCACTGAGACAAATTTGTGTAGAAACTGTAACAAGTTGGCTGTTGTGTACACAACTGTAACCGATGAAGCATTTGCTGACCTCTTATTTGGCTTTACATAAATAAGACAAAATGTGTAAGTGTAAGTGAGGAGACGGTGGATGTAGGGTAATTGTAAGAACTTTTCTGACTGGGTAATGGGTTGGGGTTAATAAACTTCTATGTTATTTTAGTGTCAAGGTAAAATTTCATGTCTGACAAACTGAAGGCTTACTTTAAACACTGAGGTTGAAACATTTATTATTTAAGAAATGCAGAAGAGATACAAGTAGTCATAAAGCAGAATTTATTCAAATTTTTTGAACTTTATCATCTAAGGATCTTGAATATCTGTAGTCAATTTATTGGCAATCCATCCAAGTTGGGACTCAAGTGTTTGGCTACAGCATTTGTTTGGCAGCATCAATGATTTTTGAGGAAGGCATCTTTGTTTTTGTTTATTTGATTTTCCCTAGTACGTTAGTTCGGAGAGATAGAAACACACACGTGCTCATCTGATCATGTATTCTTACCTGCTTAAAGAGGGCATATTTTGATGTGGTTTCTTGAGAAACACGAGCATTCCAATTGACAATATTCACTGGAAAAAGACAAATTTAACTGTCTTTTTCAGGTCCATGTGTTTATGTGTCTGCAGTGTTTTGTGAGAGTCAGACTTGGATTACCCAGTCTCTCTTTTCTCTCTTTTCCTGCCCCTTTGTGGTATGTTTATCACCTTTTGTGCCTTTCTCTCTGTCTCAGAAACACATCTGGCAAGCAGGAAAAATCATCCACTCACATTATCTGATCTGAATGAGCTCAGTCCCACGCAAACACATTGGCCAAGCCAAGAAATGTGAGGGGCCACTGCAAGAGCACAAATAACCTGCTTCAACCGAAATGTTGCAATTCCTAATAGTACGACATTACTGTTGTGTTTCATTTAAATAGAAAATTGTATTTTTTACTGGTTTGTCATTTTTAAGGAGAAGACTGTGTTACATTACTTGAGCCAACATTGTCAGTTCTTCTCACAAACACTATCTTGTCTGAAATGTTTGGATCTGTAAAAGGCATTTTAAACAACACGAATTTCAACCGTTGTGTGTTCATGATGATCTAATCAGTCTTGGCAGTATGAGGACCTTTTCTTGATTTTACCAAAGGAGAGGAAGGTGGAAGAGACACCAGTACCTGCTAGTGTCTCTGTCCAGTTATTTAGTACAGATGAGTGGGAGTGGATGCTTCATAATGTCCCTGTTGCTTTCTTTTGTGGTCTCATAATGAAGTAGTTAGATGACAAGGGAGGGCCTTAGAGACTCGCAAAACAAGATACTGGAAAAAAGGAAGAAAGTGCAAGGAAGCGGACGAGACTGCAAGTCTGGCAGAGAAGAAAGAGACAGAGGGACAGTGAAATGTTGGTCTCTTGGTCAGACTGTGTGGTCTTAAGCCAGTTTGAGAGCTTACAGCCAGAAAGGCCAAAAGGAAAGGGTGGCAGGAACAGAAACAAGATAAAGTGGAAATAGCAGACAAGGTGAGAGGGAGTGGTGGAGGGCTGCAGTGCTGGCTCCTGGAATCTGTTTTCTCTCTGTGGTATTTTTAAAGCACGACGGACAAGAGAGCAGTTTGGAAAGTTAAACTGATGTCAAATTCAAGCTCATGGGTTTTCTCCTTAAAGGCTTTACTGCTGAGAAAAGCAGTTGTTTGCGAAATGGCTAGAAAATGAGAATTGTTTTTTCCGTTGAACTCAGGATGTGACATGGAGAGTTGCAAATGCTTCACACTGGAGTGCTCAGACAAACGATGTTTTTGTCAGGATCAGACATCAGCGCTCTGTGTCTCTACTGCCAAGCCACTCCTCCCCCCTGTGACAGCCTCCTCAATTGGTCCTTTGTTCCCCAAAACATGAGCTCTTTCCTCCCAGCTTATGTATAATTGACAGTGGATGAACATCCAGACAGTAACATGCGCGGTCCTTACAGTGAGAAACCATGATCTGAACCTTTTGTCCTTCTGCAGAACCACGCCGCTGCAGTGCACAATGCTGAATTTTATCTAATGTTGAAGTAAAGTTGCTTGTTACGCAGTAAAGATAAACTAATTCACATGCAAAAATAACAAAGATCATTCTACAACTGCCCAGAACTTAGCTTCTATTTAAACATACACAAACACACTCAGATTCCAACTGTAAATTATGAAACAAACCCAAAAGTATTGAAGGCAGAGAGCAGCTTCAGAGGACCAGATCCTAGATTGTTGCATTTCAGTGGTTTATTTCATCATATTTGAAACATGAGATCATTTCCTCCTGCTCTTCTTGACACGTTACACTCATCATAACAAGCGTGTAAGAAAAACCATGAAATAACAAGTGAGACTTCCTCCTGAGTTGATCAACCAGACCAGCAACAAAAGGTCGTCTTTTATCAGCTTTTTCATCATTTGTCGTACTTCCTTTTACTAAACTGATGTGAATTAGTCATATATGACTGTAATATAGTCTTAGATGACTATATAAATTCTAACATTTGGGAATGCATTGCTTTTCTCAAGCATTGCCTGCTGTCAGTGTTAGGAATTTTATGCTCCACTGAAAGCAGCTATATGTTTTCCAGTGAACCACAGAGCTCCAGAGAACAACGTGAAGGCAAACACCTGTTGCCTGCCGCTCAAGATGAGAACATTGAGTGCTGTAAATTTAAATAAACTACAACACAACGACACTGAGCGGGCTGAGGGCGAGTCTCCTCATTTAAAAGAAGTCCCAGTCCCATGTTGTATTCAACATTTCTGACATAATGTATAGATCCTGTGCTGCTTCTGAAGGCTAGATAAACATATAACTTCGACCGCAGTTAATATAAATATTTGTTCAGCAGGGTTTTCCGTGGCTCAGTGTGACTAACTAATCTGACCTACATGAACAGAATGGTGCTGTAGACTTTAATTTTGTGTGTTGGAGGTTTTGAAATCGTCGGAAAAAAAGAAATAAACCACAGCACTTTATCTAAACATTTGGAGATGATAAAACTTAGCGAAGAATGTTTGCTTTCAAATGTTGCTTCGGATCACTTTCAACATATTAATCTAAATAATTTCAGCTTGATTAATGCCGATGACTGAAAAACACCACATTTAAGAGATTCACAGTCAAAGCCTTTTTGCTTGAAACACAGGTTCAGTTAAATTTCTGTTCACACAATACAACAAAAACAAAAACCAGCAATTAATTCTTTTAAATTCTCAGAGATCTATGTTCAGCAACTGAACATTGTAAGATTACATAACTACAATTTTAATGCAGTTTTGTTTACTTTAACTTGATTTTACATTCTTGATTATTAAAGCAGCAACAATTAATTTTTAAAAAAAATATTTTGTCATTTTACTAAGTTAAAGAAACAAAAGTTACTAACATATTCTCATGAAATATTTGCCTGTTTCCGCAAAGAGAGCAACATTCACCTGGAGACATGGACTTCACCAGACTCGCATTTTTTTTCCTAAGTATATTAAGTTTACTTCAAAAACTCCCCCAGAAAATAAAAATTTTGCAATTATAACAACATCAGATTTCACTGCGCGACTATCGTGCCCTTAAGAACTGTGAAAAAAATCGTAAGACCAGCTAAATTCATCTTAGATGTTGTTTTTGTGTTTTGGCTCCTTATTGTTAAATGCTTTACATTTTCAATAGCGTACAGTTGTACGAGTACAAAAGAACTAAAACACTTAATAAATTTAATGTTCATGACAGATGTCGACCAGCATTAATGTGCATTAGCACCACCCACGATGACAAAATGAGAATGGAAAGAAACAAAAATAAATTGAGGGGAACTGTTTTATTTTCCCAGTATCATAATACATGTATTATCAAAACAATATTAATATTTAATCTTCAGATACTGGGATATGGTCTACACCCCTAGTTACAGTTAAATTCTTGTTTTTCCCCCTTGGGCCTCACCCCAGACTATAATTAATCTCAGATGGGGGATTTTAAGCAGCTACTATGTTGATCTCTGAAGTAAAAAATCACACAAAGCTCACTTTAAGAAGACAGGCGTCCCTGAAGACTTTGCTTGTTTAGCCTACATACGCAACAGCAGTCACATGAGCCCTGGTTAACTAAAGAAATACCTCCAGAACACAGAGCCGATGTCCATGAACCAGTATGTAAGTGTGAGTCAATCAGAGAGTGGAAGTTCCCCAATGACACCTCCGTCAGCCACCCAAGTGAAGGTCTAGAGCTGAAATCAGGGTCAAAGTGTAGAGCACATGATATGGGTGGGGGGTGTTTGCTTGTGGTGTCATGACATATTTCAGCATATCACAGTGATACTCAACATGTGGGATGAGTGACAAACTGAGCTGATGATGCAAAAAACATTGACCGGAATTCAAAATCAATTAAGTAGCAGGACTCTCTGGCCATCATGACTTTGCTCTTGTCCTCACAATGTGGGAGAAAGGTCCTGCAGCCTTTTGATATCTGTTCCCTCCTGTCTTTCATCGGCTCTATTCAGATCTGCTCTCTGCCATGTTCTCACAAATATCAGCCTCCTGCTCTCTCATCCCCTCGGACGCTCACAAGGACGCCCACTGCTTTCATGCAGATGAAGAATGCAGTGAGCCACAGACTGACACGCTGACAATCAGACAGGCCCACTCCCAAAGACAGTGCGCATGGACTGTACTGCAAGATGAGTACGACATGCAGACAGGAAGCTAGACAGGCAGCCAATCGGGCAGCAGCTGGAGAGCTGAGCCAATCTGCAAGAGAGCATCTAATACAATTTAAGCACCAGTGTGTCAGTCTGTGTAATGTAATTTAAGGATATTCTTGGCTTGCGGAACAAGATGATGCATTCAAGCAGGTCAAGGCCTTTTTTTTGTTCAAATAAAGTAAAACTCATTAAAAAAATACTACACTGTTTATGGCATATCAGAAAATTTCACTTTTTAAGAGACTTTGGAAGGCATTTTTTATTTCTTCTCAATTTTACTTCCTTTTATGTATTTTTTTGTACCAGGGATTCAAATAGAGAAAGGTCCCTTCTTTGTTGCTCCTCCTGCTTTTCTATTTGTATGAAGAGCTGCATTTCAACCCGAGTGTATGTGAATTAATTATTTACTAGTCATTCGAAACTCAGCCCTCCACATAGGCTTGCATGTGGGCAAAAAAGAGAAAGTTTATCCAAGTAAACACCATTGCAATTATTTGGTGAGATTATTCTTTAACCAATTTGAAGTTGAAATTCATCTTTGAACGAAAGGCTCATTATCTGTAGAACATACATCAGCCCACGTTAAGCTCAGTACGTTTTTGATAAAATGCCGTTGATCTTTGAGCAGGGAGCTGAGTGTAAGATATCAAATATCACCTACTTTGACGTAGAGGAGCTATGAGTCTACACATACTCACTGGGATGTGATAATAGCCGTTTAGGGAAAAGTCATTCAGCTCAAGTACACAGCTGGGTGAATCAACGGTTGTAAATTCACTTTCACTTCTTCAAATCTACCTTTGAAGGAGGAAGATGTGACTGTTGAAATGACTCTCAGCCGTTTCTGTTACTTTGGTTTTGTGACCTCAAATAGTGATTTGTTCCGCATTGAAGTTAGTCTGAATAGTTGGAGATGATTAGTACTTTTAAATGGAAAAGTCTGTGTCATACGCAATGACAAGAAATGCCTTTCAGAGTAAGAGCATTACTATTATATACATTACATACTTTTTTACGTTTTTAGCAGGTGTTTTACCTCACAAGGTCATTTTCTCCTCATGCAGGGGGCTAGAGATTGGTGGGATATTTAGTTTTTTTGTTGCAGAAACACACTGTTAGGGTTTCTAAAATAAAAAAAGCAAATCAACAAGTGTCTTCAGATTTTGAGGGTACTACCTTCTGCCGTTTCCATGAGACAAAGAGAGAGGAAGTGCTCAAACATTACTCACCACAAACTGTTTTGCAAAAGTGTTTTTTTTCTCTAATTTGCAATATAGTTAGATTCCAGTAAAAGCCTGAAATGTTCCGCCTTGTTCTTTCTTGATATTATGCAACATCTAGCCTTATGAAATTCACATTCCCTGGCATGATGACTGGAGGAATGTGAAAGCAGTAGAGTTTTGAGCGCAGAGATTCCAAAAGTGTGTGTGGACAATTTGGGGAATTTCCACAACCTCACTGTGAAAACACATAAGCATCAATGTACAGCACACGAGACTGTGCATAGGGTAGAGGACTCGCCTGTTGGACTTCTTACAGAAACATGTTTTCCTGACTAAAACTGTACAGAAGTCAGTGTTCAGATCTCAATCCATACTCCATAGTTTGGATTGTGTTTCAAAGTCCCATTTTAAGGAGCATTAAAATTCTTACAGCTGTATTCCCTTTACTGAAATGTAATCAAACAAAGATGGAGGATAAATTAGCATTGAGTTGATCACGTTTACTCTTATGTTTGATTGTTGTTAGAAGTAGATCTTGCAACCTATGGACCAAAAATTGTATCTCAGCATTTTCAGGCTTGATGTTGATACAGGATATATATCTCTGTATTTTCTACTAAGTAGAGCTAAATGTTGAGTTGCAAGTCAAAGTCACGTCTGAGATATCAGAAACACAGACTGCGATCATAGTAGAACTGCAAAGACAAGGTTTTTGTCTCTGTATAAAAGTTTACAGTTCTAAAACAATTGAAAAATTATTTAAAAAAACATGTTGAATAGCAGGGCTGTACATGGCTGAGGGATATGGACAGAATCAAATTATCAATATTTGTGACCAGCTACCTTTAGATCAATATTGGCTCAAAGTGATCTAAAAGGGATGGCTTTTCTTGAAGAGTCATTAAGACAAGGCAACTGGACTCTGTTGAAATTTTTGGGAAGACGTTTCACTTTTCATCCAAGAAGCTTCTTCAGTTCCCCTTCTTCATGGCTTTTAGTGCTTTCAGAGATATTAACACAGTGATATTTTGGAATAATTATGGGAAAAACCAAATACTACAAACAGTACGACACTCTAGTAAGTTTATTGAATTACTTCACTTTACTTTCATGCATCATTTAAAACAAGGAAAAGACAAAACTTATGCATTTCACAATACAAAGCATCAAAATTCTAATAGCTAGGCCTGTTTCACAATATCACAATTATTTTGATACATAAGCAATAATTAATAGAAAGCGTGAATAGGTGCTTAATCAAGGTGTTGAAAGTATTACTAATCAATGAATTAAATGTAAAACAATTGTATTTTTTATCAGTTACCTTTCTTAAATAGTTTTTTAGCACACTGGTATTGAGATCAGTACTCAGCAATGGGAAGAAAAAATCAGTATCTGAACAGCTTTGAATAAAATGCCCAAAAAAGGGGTGTTTCCTCAAATTTTGACTCATTGTTTTGATTTTTTACTTCATGCAAAAGTTGCAACACCATAGGACAAAGGTCTGAGGAAAAGAAAAAAAAAGAAAAAAGCATAACACAATAAGTTAAAGCTAAATGTGAGTTTGTGCTTTAGTTGTGCATGGCTGTGAGGATGCAGTCACAGGTTCTGGGAGCAGGACACAGAGCTGCGGTTGAGAGTGAGCCAGACAGCTGCCGTTAATCATGACCAGCTGTATTACAGCAGACTGGGCCTTCTCACGACACTTATAAAACACAAACACACACACTAGCTCGTATACACACACTCAGAAACAATCACATACACATGGGGATGTGATATAGGGGTGTGGAAATGAGAGTGGGAGTGATTTGATTGAGACTGTGGGCTGGTCTCATGTTAAAGGTACAGCCCTGCCTTAAAGTCAGACCCTTCTTAAAATGGACCCCTGACTTTCAGCATCAAACATCTAGCAGCGTTATAAGTTTCAAGGAAATGGAAAAGCTGTCGAACTTTCTATATAATTTCTTTTTTTGAAATTGTTCTTCTCATTTCCTTTTGTTGAGTTTTTTCTCCCCCTGTATTGAAAAACATGGTCATTGTCACAACATGTGTCAGTTTATCTGAACACATCTGGACTCAATCTTTCTCTTCCTTCCTCTTTTACATACTGAAGTGTATCTGAATAGTGGAAACAAGAGCTCAGTTCAGCAGCTCAGTTTGTATTGTATGAGAAGAAAAGGTAAATCTGTGCCATATTTTGTAAATTTGACTGATTACAGTTTACACAGATGAACGTATAACCAGTAATGATCACTTTCAGTTCCTCCTCAGTCTTTGGGAAACAGCCCGAGTTTGTGTGCCTGTGTTTTTGACAGCCACAGGTTCATTGTTAGAGTGGTTAAGCAGGTACTACAGATTGTTTTTATAGACACGCCTGAATAGTCGGCTGGTGTTCATTCACAACGTTACACTTTCAAACTGAACTTAGGACAACAAGTTTGTTTCAAAGTAAAAAAAATAGACCTTGTGTCATCGGAAGGCTGAAGTTGAGACAAGAAAATAGCATTAGGTGTATACATGTCTCTACTCCATCATTAAAAATATTAGTGCACGTCCACACTGTTTTATTGTGAATATAGTGAACATGCTATTTCAACATGGCAGGTAGAGATTCACTTTCTTTTCGTATCAATGAAGGTATTTCACTTTCATGTGTCACCAGTCATGCTGTCTCACGTCACTCATTGCTGTAAAAGTTAAGCAACCTGGGTATTTTTTCTATGCCAGTATTGTATGTTTTCTCCTTTTTACTGTCAGGACAATGAATCATTTATCAAATTTTACCTGAGCAGTAACTATTATTTTCATATTAACAGTGGGTTCCATTACTGGTTCTGTGTGAGAAAATGTCGCTCTAATTGTCAACAAAAAGAGAAACATCACCTGACTTTGCAGTTCCCCTCAGTTCTGTGCAGCAATTTAGCATCTTTTAGCTCATTGTTTTGGTTTTTCTCACCATCTGCTCAGCGCTGCAGAGCAGGCAAATGTAGGTCAAGATGAGTTATTGAATGTAATGGGGCAGATATTCCCCTCAGGAGCTGGCAGAGACTTAAAACCAAGCTTAAAGAAGAGTAAATATTTGACTTATATTTTCCAGGTTGCCAGAAAAATGACTCCAGAGGAATAATAATGTTGTCCAAAACATCTGGATGTCTAAATAAGCAACTGCTTGCTAGCAAGTTTTCCACATTAACTTGATGACATGTCAGTGTTGTGTTTCAAAGTATTTACTCACCACTGGCAGATGGTTAAAATAAAGCCCAGTTATGGCAAAAGTAAGTTAGCATATTTTGTAAGAAGTAAGTTTAATATTAAATTCATAAGGAAACCCTTATGTGATATTACCAGTAACTTATCCAATCTAATGTTAGCTCTCTACTCGAGCTGTTGTCGTATTACATTTTAGCGTTGTGCTGTAATTGCCTCATCAGGCAACAGGAGCTGCTGTTCAGCTAACGTTACAGGCTTGTTTTAACTTCAGTATATTACAGTCACATTTGCTGAATACTTGCTGCTTGACAGAGTGCTTTAGCAGTGCAGGTCAAGCCCATGTTCAGATGGTGGATTGATAATGTGATGAACATCTCTAGTTATCACAGATTCATTATGATAATAAAACAGAAGATCATTAGATTAACAAGAAGAAGAGGAGCATTGGATATACCTTTTTTGGCATCTTTTGTTTTTAAACCACACTTCTTTCTGATTTTTTAAATACTTTTTCTTACCTTCAGGCTCGTGAGGCCAACCATGTCGGGGATCGCATGGCGGCAGAGCGGAACAGCAGAACAGCCAGGACACTGAACCATGTGGCCCTGGGACTCGGCCTTGGCTCCATCATCCTCTTCATTATTTACGTAGTGGTACTGGTGTCTGTCCACTAAACCTGTTTCAGCATCCATCAATATTTCTGACAACAATTCTGAAAACAGGTATCAGACCAGGGGAACATGGTCCTCACAAGAGCTTATTGAAAATTTGTAACCCTGAAGTGACCTGATTGGCTAAAAGACCTTAAAAGAGGTCACTGGCATTGTAAACAGTAGATCACTGCTAAGTGTTGAGACTGCAAAGGCTATAAAATGTAATCCATTACTCTTTAACACTGTAGAGAGTAACTGCTGCAACTTTCCAAAGATTTCATATTTCCTTAAATTTAGCTTGTGATTTGCTCTCTATGATATCACGCTTCAGAAATCTACATTTTTTTGTTTTTGACATGCAAAATACTTTTCAACTTTGATGCCTTAAGAATTAAGGAGTACAGTGTTTCTCTGCCACACATGCAAATTTTATATGTTATCCAAAGAGAGTTTTAAATGTTATGTTTTTGTAGCGAATGATTATCAATACTTTGTGTTTTTTTCAGATTTTATTCTGAATTTTGTCACCTCTATTCTGCAATTGAAAGAGATTTGTGTGATTGTACTAAGGGCAAAATATTACTACCCTCCAAAAGATTTGTCAGCTGTACATATGCACTAACACCCTTTTAACTAGTATACTGTGTACTGAAAAACTAACCAAAGATACTTCAGTAATACTCAGAGGAGAGAGAGTTGGCTTTGTTTAACTGATGCTATACAAGTCACAAGAAAAACCAAAAGGTGAGCCTGTTTCTCATCAAAGTGTATCCAATGTTAGAGAGCACGCTACAAGGGGATTTAGTCCTCTTTTTCCAATTTTTTTTTCGATTTTCGAATCACACTAAAGTACTCCTTTTTTCCATCTGAACACGAATTCACAGCATTAGCAGAAACTTGTGGACAAACGGTAAAACCAGTGTGGCTAACACAGCTCAATCAGCAGCTCTGGCCAACCTATTTTGAAACGCTGTCGTGTGTCACGTGTCATTTGCCTGGATGTTGTTTGTTTGTCTGAAAATGTCTGTGCATTCTGTTCTTGGCCAAATTTAAAAAAGGAAATCTTTACTATATACCAAATTTCTTTTTAAATAAAGTTAAAGTATATTCAGAAAAAAAAAAACATGTGTGCTGTCTTGTCTGTTTAGATGTTTTATATGTGAGCTGTGACAGAACATAATGAGGTTTGCCGTTATCTTGCTGCCGCAAAGCTGAGATTCGATCCACAGTATTGAGCGGCTGAGCGTTGGATATGTGATGGGTCTCAAGCAGTGAATCAGAAAATAAATTTACATTCTGTACCAAGCAAATTTTTTCCTGATGTTCTTTCAGATGTGCCTCCAGTTGTATTTACTGAAGTATTGAATGAAATATTTAAATGCATAATTTCAAAGCTTTGTTTCCCATCTGGGGCCAGTGTTTCTCAAATGAGAATGTGTCAAAAGATTCGTGCCAGTTTGAAGTCGACTGTTTTAGTTTCATTTACTTAGTTCGCCCACTTATGTTATACCACATGCTCTTTTTTGATTGCCTTATTTATTTCTAGCTATTTTATTCATGTGTTTAGCACTCATGTGATGAGCAGGTAGAATTGACATTTTAAAAATATTTTAAGCTGGGAATGCACCAGTATCTACAAGGCATGACATGTTAACAAGCACTAAATGTATTTTCTTCAAAAAGCCTCAGGAGATATTAAGAAATGCTTAAATTTTTCTCAACAAAGATCATAAACATTTTCTCCAAGCCTAAATTAACTGAAATGGCTTCAAGGTAAAACTCTTAATAAATTTATTGGTCTACTTTCTGATGTTTTGGATCATTTATTTAATGTATCAGGAATTATTGCCATATATATATAAGTCATGTCATATTTTTAAACTTGTTAAACTGCATTCTATGTGATATTAAATGTGGTATTTAGATGTCTGAAAAGTCTTTAATTGAACTTTGGTAAACCCGGCAGAAACCCTGTTATGGAAAAGATTTCTCCTTTTTTCAGTCAGTGTGACAGCCTGAAGCTGCATGTACCCTTATGTTTTTAAGTTAAAAGGATTTAAAATGCTGGCGTTGTAACTACGTCAGTGATTTTAGTGTCAGAACAGAATTGTTTTCCCACATCAGGTTGGATGAATCCAAGAAAGGACTGACATGACTTCAATATATCAGTAGCACTTTGGCTCCTGGAAGTGTTCCTGGAAATGCTCCAAGGCTGTTACTGTAAGTGCTTTGTCCTGCTCTCTGCCCAGCCTCACTTCCTCCTTTTACTTGAGCTGCCACTTTCATCACATGTTTTCTTCTCTTCCCTTCGACATCACCCTGCTCACACCACTCCCACATATCTAAGATTCCCTTCATTTCTTTTATACTTCTTCTTAGTTTTGCTTTTGCTCTGTCGGTACGGCACCGCCTCCCTGTGCTTTAAAGCTTTTAGTTTTTTTACCACCAAACTCTTCAGTTTCTTTTTGAGTAATTTCTTTCTTCAAATTCCTTTCTCTGGCATGTTCTTTTCTTCCCTCTGCCTCACAACATCTTTTATTTCTCCTTCTCTCATTATCATGTTATTTCAGACCTGCCTTTCTATCTCAGCTTCCATTGTAGGCATTTCTCCTCTAGGATTTCATTTTATAAAGCCTGATAAGTAACATGATCACTGACACACATACACATGGGGAATTCTTCTTGCTTCATTGTTTCTACAGGAAGTAAAATACTGGCATAATGACCTGTTATCTTCACTGTTCTTCAGCCTTACAATAACTGAGCATCTGGCCTGTTGACTGCTAAAACACATTCAATGATTGCATTTAAAGATCTGCACTGGATTGATTTTTTTTAATATAATAAAATAATACAACAGGGGTGTATTTATTTTCAAATATGGGAACAACTTTTCTGATTTTTTTTAACCACAGAACTTAAAATGGATCATGACTTGGCACAAAAGAAGAGTGTGTTAAAAGATTTTTTAAGCATGAACAGGCAGCTCTCCATTTAATTAAGTTGTCTGTGTACCTGACGTTGTATTTTTGTCACACTCTCTATGTGCAATAATTTGTGCAGAGTAAGTGCTGCAAATTTGCTCAGGCTACAAATGGACATGATTTTTCTTCCTCCTCTGGCTCCATGCTTTAATGAAAGTGGAGTCTTTTATGTTTTATAATCCTGTGCAGGATCATCTGCCCTGGAAGTCATCAATAACAGCCAATATCTGTTCTACAGCCTTAAATGCTGCAACACAGGCTGATAGGGCATGCAGGAAGCCTTGCTGCTTTACAAAAAAGAGCAAGGTGCTGTGGTTGCACGTAGGCCATCAACATTTTGTCTACCAACCTTTTGCTTACCTACAGCTTCTCACTCTTCAGTCCTGTGGTTGCTTCATGAAACATGCTTCAAAACAAGAGCAAATCTGCAAAAACCACAAAGTGGTATCACACCTGCACTTTTTCACAGGGCCTACCCGAGAAGTTTGGGGTCTTAATACGAACTTGTGTTTTTTTAATATCACAGGCTCCTAACCTCTTGTGCCTTGAGGACCACTTCTGTGTAAAATTTCCGGGTATGACTTTCCCACACAAATGACCATAAACAATCACAGGATGATAAAAAAGGAAGAACTTGGCAGGATTTCACCATATTCAGCACTGTGCTTACAGCTCAGCGTCGCTGCATGCCATAATGAATCTAAATTTTATTTATTTAGGGACATGTTTCCTCACTGCACACTCTAAAGCTTTTACCGCAGCAGGCTTGTTTCTCACATCACCTTCCTTTTTTCAAAAGCCAAATTTATGCATCCAGAGGACTTTTAGCCGGCTAATGTTGGCAAAATGTCATAGGAGTCATGGGTGTCATGATATAAAAATATGACTGGTTATTGAGATTTAACCTTTTAAATTGATGTTTATTTGTTTTTTTTTTTAATTTAAGGAAACTCTTGTAAACTCTTAACCATGTCTAGAATTGACACAGGACACTCTTTTGAGGACAGCAATGTACAGATTTTGGCGAGAGAGGAAAGATGGTTTGAAAGAGGAGTTAAAGAAGC
>JAQMCX010000057.1:11842865-11906084 GCA_029814765.1 Acanthurus leucopareius | reverse complement strand
CACACACACACACACACACACACACACACACACACACACACGCACACACACACACGCTCACACACGCCGACGCTGCCAGTAGCCAGCAGGCTTTTGAACATCTGTCATACCTGCCTGCTCCAATCCCATCACACACTCAAACACACACACATACACACACACACACACACACACACACACACTGCACCCTGTGAATGGATCTGACAACTCAACACAGCGCCACTAGCCCAGAAACACATGTTTCTTCCAACCACGCTTTACACACACACACACACTTTACACACACACACACACACACACACACACACACACACACACACACAGACACACAGACCAGCACCTCTGCTTCACTTCACTTCACATCAACCATCTCTCTGTCTTTCCCTCTCTCTCTTTGTCCCTCTCCATCATCTCCTCCTTCTCTCTCTCTCTCTCTGCTTTCAGCTCTTCCTGCTGTCATCCTCCTCTTCTCCTCTTGCTGAGTGTTTTTTCTTTTCTTTTTCCAGCCATCATTCTATATGTGTGTGTATGTGCCTGCTGAAAACTGGTGGCTACTCACACACACTTAGTGAACAAGCAACATGAGAAGCTCAGAGACTTCAGACACATTTAAACAGATGTTCCACCTGAACGACATGAAGGTCTGACAAAGGAGGAACTATGAATATATGACAACTGCAAAGCTGATTTAACTTTAATTTACAGGATGAACTGAGAGGAGGAACATTAAGAGTAAAGGAGTTTAAAAAAAGGAATATTAGTAAGTAAAGACAGAGTTGATTAAAAGAGCAGAACCGTCAGTGAGCTGCTGCTCCTGTCGACCAAAACTCAGAAAAACAGACATGGATGAGCCTCTGTTACATGAGAGAAGGTCTGAAATGTGAGCAAAACCACAGATACACAGACTCTCTCACAAACACACACACACACACATGAATACACACAGGATAATGCAAACAAACACAGATACACACAAACACAAAAGATGTGCAGTATCAGGTACTAACAAACACACACACACACACACACGCACAACCTGAGACACAAATAAATTCCTTCCAATTAAGATTTGACATAAAATACAGAAACATAAACAACCAGAGCTCCTGGACACACACACACACACACACGCACACACACACACACACACACACACCAGGCAAGGTAAAGGCTTTATTATCAACAGACAAAATACTCTTATATACTCTCTCTCTCTCTCTCTTTCTCTCTCACCTCCTCTTCTTTCCTTCTTTCTTTTCTCTCTTACTTAAAAAAACCTGTGACAAAGGTTTTTGTCTCATTGCATCAGAAAAAAAAGCTCCTTAAAAAATGGATGAGTGACGATGACGGAAAAGGTTTGAAATTATAAAGAAATTTAAAGAGGAAGGAGAGAAGTGGAAGACAGACAGAAGAGGGTAGAAAGAGGACAAGAGAGAGACATGGAAGTGGACAAAAAAGAGAATATAAGAGAGAATAAAAGGGAAAAAGGTGGAGAAACAGTTGAAAAACAAGAACAACTAAAGCAAGAAAAAGAGACGTTAAAGAGG
The DNA here is from genome assembly GCA_029814765.1 of Acanthurus leucopareius. NCBI lineage: Eukaryota > Metazoa > Chordata > Actinopteri > Acanthuriformes > Acanthuridae > Acanthurus > Acanthurus leucopareius. The sequence goes on along the minus strand of JAQMCX010000057.1, from coordinate 11,904,537 downwards.
AAGAAATCAGGAGAGACAGGAAACAGGAAGTGAGGCTGAAAAAACAGATGAATGAAAGGATTTTGTGAGTAAAGAAAGCAGAGTTACTGGGTTAACTACCCCCCCCCCATGAACACACACACACACACACACACACACACACACACACACACACAGAAAACCTATCAAAGTGGAAGAAAAAAAGGCACTTTAGAGATACCAGCATATCAGTGTAATGCAACAGTGACTTAACTGCCAGATTGAATGAGTGAACAGGATCTGTGTGTGTGTATGTGTGTAGTATGGAAATTGGTTTATGGGTTTTTGTAATCGACAGCCGTTGTAGAGTGCATTTGGTTGGAGGAAATGACAGGAGGAGATGCTGTGGACAAGCTCGGGGTGGCAGGTCTGGCATCAGGCCCACCAAGCAGCACATAAACACTACTCAATTTCATGGCAGTTGTTTTAATGGGGCACTACTTAAAGAAAACAAAAAAAAAAAAAAAATCACATTTACTTGAGAATTCCACTTTCAAAAAATAAAAAAATAAAAAAATAAAAAATAAATCTGTAACTGACTACTGCTCACATTGAGCAGCAGGTCTTTCAGTGCCAGCGCATTACTAGACTTTCTGCCATCAGCTCCAACTTACTCCCTATTAAATTACTTCCCTCCTACCGCAATTTCATCCTGTGCCTTAACTGTTGGTTATTAGATTTGTTTGGCAGCAGGAACAGAGTGTTGCTCACTGAAAAAGTTGTAAGTTTTACCAGAGGAGCATTAAATACTGAATGATTAATTATGCAAAATTCAAATGTATCTGTTGGTTTAGCTGCAAAAACCAGCCACTTTCACACCAGAACACAGTGTATGATATATTTAAGGATCACTTCAGAAAGTAGCATCACGAGAGTGAAGGGAATTAATGTACACGGTGAATCTGCTTGAGGTCCACCTTGGTTTTCATTTCCAAAGACCTTTTTAAAATATCAAACTCTCTCTTGCTGGTCTCCTGGTGGTTTAGTCTGCTAACACTCACCCAAAAGATACCAGGAAAGAATCTTTCTAGGCCACTATTCCCCAAACTGTCTCTGCACCGTGATTCTTTCCCCCTTGAAAATAAATAAAGATGAAAGAAACTCTTTTTTCAAAGCTCTTCAGAATAAAACATTTGGTTGTGGTGAGTGCCATAGCTTGTGCAAGACTGAGGTAACATACATTAGTAGTCAAGTTTTACCAGCTGTGGAAAGAATTCTGTTGATCAAGCACCAAAGACAAGCACAAAGTCCAGGGGAACATTTCCTCTGCACCAAAACAAACAGATTTGCAGAGGGAGAATGATTCCGAAGAACAGAACAGATCTTCAATGGCAACAGTATGTATGCCAAATTTTTGATCTGAAAGATCAGTGGGAGTATAATCAATAATGATAGACCGATAAATTGGTCAAACGTGTAATTAGATCATTTTATGTGACAGTTTGAGGTGTCCGCATTGGCTGATTCCAGCGCTCTCAAGGTTGATAAACAGTGTCAGCAGAAACATCTGTAGGCAGCCTGGGCAGAGTGTCTGCTGTGAAAGATGTTAGCGCTCCTCCTTGTGAGGTTCAGGAAGGTGAAAAAGTTCATTTTTTAAGTCCTTTACTGTGACTTTATTGCAACTTTTTGTAAATGTTAGTCTAAATTTCATGTCACTATCATCTTTTTTAAATGTTCAAAAATTTTTTGAGATTATGACGAATCTGAAAACTGACATGGACAGGTGTTATTATACACGAATAAAACAATGAGATGAGAACGTTTTAGACATACTGTACTATTGTCTTCCATACATGTCAGTAACATTCTGATATCTACAGAAAACGTATGTATTTTTTAATTTCACTAATTTATAATAACTCCATGAATGGCAATGTGCATGAAATACTTGAACAATACATGATTGTTCTTGGTTGTAACAACACTATACATCAGCCATTGGCCATCCAGCTCTCTGAAAAAATGGCCATCAGTAAAAAACCCACATGAAAACCCATATAGATTGGTTTGACTTGGAAATGCAGAACATGACTACAGTAGTGATATGAACAGACTGTATTACAAAACTCATTGTACAAGATTGGTTAAAAGGTACGAAAAGAAATGTTACCAAAATAAATTTAAAAACATTTTTTTGGCAATGAATGTGGGTTTTCCTTTACTTGATGCTGTTCACAGTTTTGAGATGCATTTTCACTCAGGCTGCTGTGTTTGTGGTTGTGAGTGTGAGTCTGTTACCTTACAAACTGTGTCAACATCCCAGGGCAGGATGGTCTGTAAGTCGATGAGCTCACAGGACACTCCCAGTTTCTCTTGAGCCATGTTGGCCACCTCCCTCATCACATGGACCTAAAAGGAAAAAAGGAAAGGAAGAGGCCTTTTAAAATCTAATTAGCTAATACAGTTTACAGTCAACTTATGATTTCAAATCTGTTAGGACTTACACTCCTGTACTTCATTTTTTTGTGCATGGTATGTGTTTCTGTTCTAACAGGTTAACATGAATTAATGTGAGTTAACTGACAACAAACAGTTTAGAGCCAATCTAAATCTAAGTTAAATAAATACAAGATATTGAAAAATGTCCAACTTTGCAGAATTTTTGCAGATTTGCTCTAAATGTCCACAGCACAGTATTGGTACCAAATTACACTTAAACGTATGGAGTACATTGCAGCTGCAACACAAACTAGATTTGGTATTTCAACAAACAAAAGGTTATTAATCCCCAATGAGAATGTGTATGTAATAACAATTGGTTTAAGGCTCCCTTATGCGTTCACGCGTTGCCTTAAATTAAAATAAAATAAAATAAAAAATAAATAAATAAAAACTCATTGCTGAAACTGATATTTTACTATTTAAAATTTATAGTCAAACCTTTTGGAGCATTTGTTGTTATTAGACCCCCTAAGAGACACTCACAGATCAGTGACTAATAAACAGAGAGTTGAAAACAGTTATTGAAACCTCAAAAAAGGCGTGCAAGTTATTCCCATTAATTCATCAATTATGTAAGAAGGTACTTAAGTTCATTGAGTCCATGTTTACTGGCAGCAATTTGTTGGCTGCTCCTGAGAAGAATTGCTGTGATAAATCTAAATCATCTGAACTAGAAGAGTTGTCACCAGTCGAGCCAGATTGAAAGATACTGGCTTTGGCCTAAAGATAACAAAAAACTTTATTTATTATGGAAAGATGCTGCCATTACATTAGTTTCAGCAGATAAAGTTAATAGAAGGATGTTAAGAATAGGGGAAAACCTTCCTCTGCGTGGTGAACTCTGTGCTCATGTGACTCTGTGTTGTTTTCTTTGCTCTTATCTGTCCAGGCCTCCCAGACAAGGAGAGCGCTGAGGATGGAAAGAGAAGAAAAAGGAGAGCCATGCTTTCCACTACTTTTCTGGATCCTCGTTCTTCTCTGTCCACCCTTCAATAATAATACTGGCTTTGATGGAGATGTTTTTCTTTAATGCCCTCAGACCCCCCTCTCATGCTCCAGGTACATTTTGGCCTGGATAAGCCTGTTAAAGTGGCTGAGTACAATCAGAGTCGGGCATGACTCCCGGTGAGTTACAGCCACCTCGATACCGAGCTGCAGAAAATAAAATCTCTTGGATGAAAAGACAGGCAACAATGGAAAGTGTGCAGCAGACATGTAGTGCTAACACATGGAGACCCTTGATGTTGTGGAGATGTCTGGTTAGATTTAGCCACACACTGAGAGATCCTGCTGGGACAGGGGGGGGCTTGTGTGAGACTTTAAGTTAATCCACTGCCTTCGTCTGTGACTTTAAACGTCATTTATCGGAGATGACACGGGGCTCCTTTTTTTCCTGTGTCCATGGAAAATGATCCAAAGATAGACAGCTACTGCTCAGGTCGCCCACTGAGAGTCTGTGAATGATGTACTGGAACACCTACCTGTGTCCCCCAGGCAACCAAAGTGACATCACTTCCTTCTTGTAGGATCTCGGCCTGTGAGAGTGGGATGGTGTAGGACTCCACGGGAACCTGCTCCACTGAGGAAACACACAACAGCACATTAATATTCATTCAGCACTTACATGCAAACACATAACATGCGAGCTCACACACAAAATAAACAGGGGTCAATTTTGAACACATTCATTAATCATTTCGCTGAGTGCCCTGCGGTTTTCGTGTGAAATATTCAGAGACCAAACTGAGCAGCTCACTACATGACAGACTAGATGACAAGGCCGTCAAAGAACACAAATTCCAACTCTAGAACATTATATCTGGCCCATTTGAAATGCGTCTTCGTGCTTTTTCCAGAACCTCATCTCTCACCAGAGACAGAGTTTGCTTTTATCAGCACAATCTGATGCATGACCTAATGATATTGTTTGCCAGCTAAAAGGCCATAACACTGATTGATCTTGACAACAAAACATTGGTGGGATGGGATATCGATCAGAAAAAGGGGCCACATAAACGGGACAAATGGTCCAAAAGCGGGGAGGGGGGCGCTCGAAGCCAGCCTCTCTTTGAACCATTGTCCAAGACAAAGTGCTTGTAAGTATATGGTTTGAATAATAGTTAATAATGTCTTGGAAAACTGAAACATGGCTATGGAAATCATTACAATGCAAAAACTTATCATAAACTCAAACTGCCATCACTTTTAAACACACTGCTTATTAGTAATATTTATACTGTCCAGACACAACATCACTGATCACTGAAGGTTGTATTTTAACTACATTTGAATCTCATTCACCATTACGGCTTTGGCTGCAACTCATGCTGAGCACAAAGTGTCAGCGGATTCTTGGGGAGCGAAACTGCTGAAAGCATTCCTACATGGCAGCACATGAAGTCGAAATTACAATTAGGCAGAGTAATTATCCTCTGGGGAGACGCTGGGATTGAGACCTTTCTGGAAACCTTGAATGACTTCCATGGACTTCACAAACTGTAAAGGAAAGAAAAAACTGCCCATCCTGACAACTCACTATATTAAACCGACATGAAGGGCTTGCGTGAATCATTTGCGACTCCTGGTTTCGGCTTGCAGACTAGACAGAAAATAGGCAGTTTGTGTGGAATAATAGCATTTTGCAGTAAGTTAAAATTGAATTAAGAAAACTAGGTTATGGTTTAATAAGTGGAATCTCAGGCCTCACAGAACAGTATGGCCTCTCGATGAGACAAATGTTTGGCTTTCATCCTAAGAGGTTCTGCTGCAATTAAAGACATGACTTCATGTTCCAGGCAGGGATCATTAGAGGCCTGTAGACTCGCAGGAGAGCTCTGCCCCTTTAAGCTATCAAATAACACCTGAAACGCTACCAGCACCAAAACACTGAGTGTGTGATGAACGAATGATTTACCAAACTACTTAAAAAAACGAAAAAATTAAAAACACTAACCAGAAGAAAGGGATCATGATTTAATGTGGGTGAGACCATGAAAGTGCTTGACAAAACTATCTGCAATAGTGCAAGAAAACAGTGCAAGTAAAAACATGGAAACTCTTACATACAGCATATTACTGATGTTAACGGGGTTTTTGCAATGTGACAAAAATCATAATTATGACCATTTTGGTCAATTTTAAATTATGATCATTTAAAACATATTTTTACTGACTTCTTAAATTTACTGAACTCCTTTGTGACAGTGGATTTCCATGAACTTAAATATAATTCAACTGGAAAAAAAACCTAAAATAATTGCCCTAAAACAACGTAATATCTAATATAATAAATATAAAGACTTATTTAATATGTTATGTTCATTGTAATGCTGTTTAATTTAGTATATAGACTATGAGCAATGTCAGTTATGGTATGGGGGAAAAAAAAAAATCAAATTAACTGCCCACATCTCTGTACCATCTCACCCCTCCCTGAGGGGACAATAAACCAAGATCCATATCGGCCGAGCAGCAATGCAAAGAAAAACTCTGCTCTTGGCTATCTTCGATGAACTACATCAATCAAATACATCATTCTTGTATTATTATTAATACTCACATTTTCAAACCCACAGACTTGCTCCAACACATTTTCCTACACACACGATCATGACTGAACCAATGAAATGTCAGTAAATTCTTTTACACCCACTAAATCCTCCATAGCTTTGAACGTATACCAGGCCATCACAGATGTGAGGTAATAAAAACATTAATATTAATGAAAATATGCTATTCATTACCACATTTATCATCATTAGCAGTCATGGGTCCAAAAACTTGGCCACATCTGCATTTAAGCACTGGAATTTAAAAAAAAATCAGTTCATTTCAGTGGATTCCATGCAGCCAGTTAATTTGCACCCAGGCCCCTCTTTAATAAAACTCTTCGCTGAATGATGTATAATCCTGACAACACATTGCCAGAGGGGAGTAAACAGCATAGTACAGAAACAATAGAAAGAAGCTTGGCACACTGTAAAAAAAATAGCACTTGCATGTCCTGGCTCGCTAGTGTGTTAGCAGTCAGCTTGGCGGCCGCAAAAGTTTACGTTTTTCTTGCTAGTTTTTTCTTTGCAGGCAGTCACTAAGTCATTCCCTTAGTGTTTAGGAGTGGTTTTAATATCAGACTGCACTCTAACCTCAGAAATGTTTGTTTATCAAAGTGAGACAAACAAACAAAACCTGTGAAAATCTGTGGCTGATGGTACCAGTCACTTTCAGATCTGTCTTTCATTACTATAATAAGCTCCAACATCATCTTCGAGCCTCTGGTGCTGTTTTAATCAAGCATATCACATTATCTTCATTCAGCCAAGGCAGCGCTGTTTTGCAACAGCTGCTAACGACTGTTAAGAGTTTATTACGACTTTTCTGGACACCTTTTTGCACGGCGGCCAAAAGCCATGCTGGCCTAGAGTTTAACCATGCTTCCCCGAACACTGATGGCCTCTGCACAAAGGAGGGGGAGGCAGAGCGTGTTCAGCTTGGCACTGTCAACACTTCACAGCCCATTTAGACGGTCTGCTTCACACTTGCAGTCCTTCTGTTCTCACATTGTTTGCAGTCAGGCATATTGTTTGTTAGTCGTGCCTCACACCTCTACAAGGAAAAACATTTGATTTCAATAAAGAAGGCATGAGGCGTGATGCTGGAGAAAGCTAAACGTCAGGAGGGACAAATAAAGATGCCCATAATATGCTTTATATGTCAACTTTAGATTTAGATTTACATATAATCCAGCTTACCTGCTGCTCTGTAGAGGATCTTGGGCTCAAAGAATATGCAAGGGTTTTTGTCAGCGATGCACGAGAGGAGCAGCCCCTTGGCTTGCACTGGACCACGAGGTATAACAACCTGACAACACATGACACACTTTATTAGACCTGGTGATGATGTTAAGACAACTGAACTTTCACTTCACTTCACTTTTACTGTTTCATAATATTTGATATTTAACCGCTGGCCATATCTAACATTAATGTACGTGATGAAAAATTACTCTAGAGGACGACAATGACAGAATTAAACAGGCCAGCATGTCATTAGGCAGATCAAGTCCCCCTTAACTGTCTGTTAAGACTACAATTAAAAACTTCTTAATCTGGACAAAGATCCACAAAGTGATTTTCAACTCTTTATATCCACTGCTTAACTTTACTGCTTTGATATTTCTCATCTCTTCTTCTCTGTGGCATTTTAATTTTGCCAGATATTATATCTCTTAATGGTATTTGGGTCAGAATTGGGGTATCATGACAACAGGGCCAGAGCTGAATCAGGCCTGTCAGACCGTGTGTTGGGACTGACTCGCAGATCTATCGAGCAAACAGCGCTGATAGTTTAAACAAAGATTAACATTCATCAGCCTGACCTTTGCAGGGAGACAACATGTTTATTGCTCTCTGCGATTGGTTACTCACAGTGGATGAACTGTAGCTGTAAAACCATGCAGTCATTCACAGTCTGTGGTGTATGAGAAGCTTTAAAAATGATGATTATATGAATACTCAGTAGAAACAAAAGGCAGGAAAGGATGTTATATCTTGACATTTATCAGAAATTTGTTAATCATTGACACTATTAATGACTGAGAGAAATATTTGTCACCGTAGTTCCTTTTCAAATGCACAGAGGTAAAGTCACAGTCTCTCTCTTGCCTTTTTACAAGCCTGAAGCTTGCAGGTGTGTTTAGCGTTGAGTGTGAAGTTTATAAGCAACGAAATGTCTATGGTCAAATAGGTTTTTTTTTTCTCCACTTACTGCAATGCACTGATGCACAACATTCATTTCCTTGAGTGATCAGTTTCTGTCTTTTTTATTCAAGTGCCCCCTAACTTGTTATGGTTATATCAAACTGAATGGGAAAACTGTTAAACACTACAATCAGGGACTCCTGTTTGTTTCTAGTATTTTCTAGTACTCAGAAAACATTTTCATCAGGTTGAGACTGGCGCTGCTGGGTGAATTTTAACACTTAAATGGAGGTGTTGGTGTGGGAAATGTTGGTTTAATCAATTGTAATCAAAAACACACTATCACACCTCCAGTATTTAAAGCATCTTCGCAAAAGCCATTCGCTCTTTTTGAAATTAGTATATACACCATAAAGACACCAGGAAGTTGTCTTAGGTAGATGTAAAAGTGTTTGTTCTGCTCAAATAGATCAAAAGCACAGTTTACTGGAAGTAACTTTCACCTTTAAGTGAGGAAAGGTTAGATTGTAGTTTAATACTCGAGTAATGCCTGTCATCTCCTCCACTATTTCACTGCCTCTAGTAGCTCTCCAGTCCTAAGTGACTAAAATTTATATTTTAACAAACTGTGAGGTCCTTCTAGATCATTCTTGGAGCAGCTTTTATTTATGATGCTTGAAGTGGTCCTGGTTTTATTGTTATTGGGCCCATTCCTTAAACATGTAAAGATTTTTTATCAGCACTGTTTTGTGGAAAATGTTGCAGAGAAATAAACAAAAACATTTAATATTACATCTGGGCCTTGTAAAAATACAATTAATAAAATTTAAAAGAGGGCAGCCTCAGCTGTGATTTGTCTGATCGTAACTACTGAAGCGGTGCAGTTGAGAAAAAAAAGGTTTCAAGTTTTCAGACTGGATGACAAACTGGAAAACAGATGGAAAGATTGTATTTCATTTTTTATGCCTTTTCAGGCTGATTATTTTATCCAAAGAAAAAAAAAAGACTCTGCTGTAGAACCCAAACAATGCCTAAAAAAGCAAGCACTGCCTTTGGATGATCCTCACACAATTCTCAGAGAAACTGTGGTGTCTAGCAAACAACATGTGTTCTCACATCTGTCTTACCAATTCAATTTTTTATTTTATTTTGCACTAATATTAATTACTATTAATATTTATACCAAAATCTATATACTTAATTCATTTATGCTTTAACACATTTCACTTTATGATTTAAAGATTATTTGAACTCACAAAATAACAGAAAATTTACTCGAGTCAAAACATTAGCCACTGAGGTATGTCATGCTAGCTACCTTGAGCGGGAGTTAGCTGTGTTTTTCCACTCCATAATAATTTCAGTTAGCTGTGACCTCATTTTATTATATAGAATAAGGACCTGAATATTCAAAATGTCTGTCCATCAAAATAAACATTTTCATTTTATCTTTAACAACTGAGGGGAAATAAATAACTAACTGGCTCAAGTTTTAGCTTCCTGCTGACGCAGCCCTCTTACTTTAGCTGTGTAGTTTAATACTGATACTGCATTTTGACTTGTATTTGAGGTTTTTTGGTAACTATTGTAAACTTAAAAAGGTATTTGAGGGGTCTAACATAACTCTGTGCCATTATATTATTTTTTTATAGGTTAGAACTCAATTTTGACCAAATAGTTGCTAGTTGCTGCACTCTAGCTTTGTGGGGCAGAACTGATGACTGTGCTTAACCAATGTAATCAGATCCTTCCATACTTCTAAGTGTTCTGCCACAGTGCTTTTGAATATATCTGAGGGCAAGACATGACATTTCAAATTGCACAAAAAAAGAAGAAAAACAAACAGAAATACAGTTATGCATCTGTAATAAACTACATGGCTGACCTTGATGCCAGGACAGTGGGCAAAGAAGGCCTCAGGGCTTTGAGAGTGGTAAAGTGATCCGTGGCCGACACACCCCCACGGAGCACGAATGGTTAGGTTGCCACAGTCAAACAAGTTGCCAGAACGGTAGCGGTACTTAGCTGCTTCATTGACTATCTGGAAAGAGATCAACATGATTCAGGTTAACACGAGCACACATTTCAATATGAAACTATACCTGTGGGACACCTGGGTGGTTAGAACAGCGAAAGCAGGTTCTTTGAGTGCACGCCAGTTTAATCAAGTTTAATCCGTTATTAAGCGAAATGCCCTCCCAGAAAATAGGGCAATTGTATTTGTTTTTCTGAATCTGGACCACACCAGTGGACACTGAATCTACGTTTCGTGTGCTGATCCATTCTCTTTGGTATTCCCATTTCAGTTTTTTAAAACTCTATTTTATTTTTTAACGAGACAAATCACATCAAGTGTCTGGTTTCTTTTACCTTCTTCTACAGTTCTTGACACTGGGCTTCCTCCAAAAAGGTGTCCAAAGTTTTTTCTCCCTGAAACTCAGGTGGACTGTTAATTCAGCTTTTATGTCTCTCTCAGGTCAGTTTGGACGGCATAATTTTAAGTGAGAGCACAGAAGGAGAGAGATGAAGCCCACTAAAGGCCTGACACTGGGTTATTTACTGTTTCTCTGCACCGCAGCAGGAGCCTCTTCGAAACTGGCTCCATAATTACATATTCAATTTTATGTTGCCTTGACGTCGCAGGGACTCACATTCATCTTGTGGAGGGCAAGAATACACAGAATGACACTTGTGTCAACATGAAGGCAGCACCGTCCACTTTCCTGCTAGGCCTGTTAATGCCACATTAATCTCTAACAGGAAAGACTCACGGGAGGAAGACAAGGAGAGGGGCTGCTTTTGATTAACAGATTTTTCCGAGCTAGGATATGAAACAATAGCAAAATGAGGTCTGTTTATCAAACACCTTCATGCAACAATGAATGTGCTATACAAACAAGACAGAGGACAAGTCAGAAAAATAAATAACACTACTAACATCAGTGGCTGCCAGGAAGAGTGGAATTATTTACCTTGTTTCTTTCTTTTGCCAAGTTTGTTCTATCTTATACAAGGAGGCGTCATCACTTCTACACATATAAGCCTGTTTATGCATTTTTTGACAGCGATCATTATTTGCAGCCCAATTTACCTGGTCAAAAGCAGGGAAGATGTAGTCGGCAAACTGGATCTCAGCAATGGCAGTGGCACCAGCCACAGCCACACCAATACCGAATCCCACAATGCCCTGCTCACAAAGGGGAGTGTTGAAGACTCTGTCCTTACCTGAGAAGACAGACAGGAGAAGAGAGGAAGGGTAAAATATTTAGAAGCTGATGTATTTGTCGATGAGGATGACTAGAGCCTACAGGGCGAGGGAGCTAAAATATCAGTTTTCAAATAAAGAAAAGTGCACAGAGAGGTTCAAAGCGTGGCAACCACCATGCCAGCAGGGATCACGGCACAGCCCATTGTCTTTAATCACTTATTTGGGACAACTGATCACAATTGCAGAGGGTGTCTGAGGATAGCAGGGTTGTACTGATAACAGAGCGAGGCCCATGCTGCACACTTGAGTGATGAGATAGCAAAGAATACTCTCTCTTAAAATGCCATGCGATCCTAAAATAAATGAAGTGACAAGCTGATGACTCCTCTGCTGTAGCTAACCAAGCCTGGGATGCACACACATCCCCCCTGGAGTAAAAACAGACGGGGGAGAAAAAAAAACAAAAACCCACTATTTTCCACTCTCCACCCTATAATCTGAAAAAAGAGCCACCAGAGTGGGGCTCTAATTTTGGATTGAGAATGTTATTTTTACCGGCATCTTTGTGTATTTGCCAATTAAGTCTTTTCTCGTTTTGCTGGGAATTGTACTTCAAAACAGTAAATGTCTTATGCCCTCATGTTCCCTGCTCTGTATTCACACGGTTCAATTAGGAACCACAGCACTATAAATCTTTAGAAGAATGGGCAATAAGGTGATCAATTTTAGTGCCTGGCCACTCAGACACAAGCCAACCTCAAATATGCTGCTTCATAGAACAGTGATGTATGTGAAAAATGACATGTGCATATATGTGTGCGTAAAAGCACTACGTAGTAAGTCAACTGAGGACAGGCAAAATTCAACCAAGTGATGTAGGGATAGCACAGTGTGTGACTGTTAAATGTATCGTTGTGTTGACATTTGTGTCTCGGTTGTTAGTCTAGATTACATATTTTACAGACATCTTTTATAGTCAGTGCTGTCTGACACCAACAGTAAAAAGGCTAAAAGGCTACACACACACACACACACACACATACACACACACACACATCAGTGAGAGGAAGAGCTGGTCGGAGCAAACGGTCAGAGATTGCTGTTGTTCTCAGAGAAACAGACCTCGGAAGTAGCCAGTAACCAGTGGCGGGAGAGCTGAATCACCAAGGTGAACGCATCTGCCTCATAAAAAGCCATTCATATAGTGTTGGCACTGCATTAACCTCTGTTCTGAATAATGGCTGTGGGTGGCAGAGGTGTGCACCATCCCTTTCAGCAGTGAGAGGGATAAAAACAGCTTTGCGCTCACCATCATACACAAGGAAGAGATGGAAAATAATGATCCCTCGCCAAAGGTCAACGCTTCTGACGTCAATGAAAACAAAAGGCAAAGCCAGATACTGTAGGGTGAATTTGAGATTCCTCACCAGAGAAATATAAAAAATATTTACAAAACATAAAATGAAAATTAGTTCATTACAACAGAGGCAGCATACTGACATCTAATTTTTTTTACACCTTTACACCCTGATGACCAAGAAAAATATGTGCTGTCATTGCAGTTTCCACACTGGTTTAGTCAACTTTTGTAATTTAGCTAAGGAGACAATGAGCTACTTAATGCTATTTGGAAGAACAAATTTGCTCTTTGAAGATATAATGAAAATAGACACAATCTTCTGTATTTTTCAATAAATCTCAAGGAAATTGGTTACAACCACCAATTTTCTTTTACTCAGCATCAGTCTTGGGCATGCCTGCAGCCTGTTTTAGACAGAAAACAGCTTTTTACCCCAATAGAGATTTATGGTCATTGTCTGACTGTCAACTACAGAATCAAATTGGAGCTGCCAGCTTCCTTTGAAGGGAAAATCATCATTGACTAATACCGGGGAGAAACATAAATTATTGATATAATAAACTGCAGATGCAGAGCTTTCCGTGGGCTCTGGGTTCAAACTTTTTAAAGGCCAGTTGCAGGGCAAAATACGTCACATTCAGTCTTTTCAATGGAGGGCACAGGTGTAAACAATAAAACAAATGATGACGGAATTTCATTTAGCTGTGTTAATTTAAAGCTATTGTGTGTGCTGGCTCACTATCATACTGTCATTGCTTACTGAGACACTTGAAAAGAACAGAGTAGAATGGGATTCAGTCTAACTCAATACTAATATGATGCCCACAACAAAGATGCTTTCAAGATTAAGTGATTCTGTGATTTGTTTACAATACATCACAGCCTGTGTAACTGAAGAGGAAAAAAAATTAAAAGGCATAAATCAGGAATTATGTTTTATTCACTCTATTGTGGTGTTATTTCATAGAATTTGCCTTTATACACACACGCACGCACGCACGCACACACAAACACACACAAACACACACAAACACACACAAACACACACAAACACACACACACACACACACACACACACACACACACAGTGACTGCAACTTGTACATATCCATGTGCGCCATCATTTCCATGTAAAAGGACCATAAATAAGCAAAGGTCAAACTGCCAGAAAGCATAAAAATGAAGATACATGTCTTGAAGAAGTGAGTGTGGTTGGGCAAACAGGCAGGGGAATCCCTTTAGAGTGGCTGCATGTTATGATGAAAACATCAATATCAGAATATTGATGATGAATCACAACAGACGAGTCAAAATGTTTGCTGATTCTTACCAACATGGATCCCTGAGGTTGATATTTAAGGTTTATATTAACTGTTTTGAAATAAGACAAACTAAAACTAGTTTAATGAGGATTTGTGACGTTTATTATGAAATATTTGTGAGCATGAGTTGGACATTGTAGCTGGATTGTCAATTCTCATATATCTGTGATAAGCTGTTAACAGCCACGCCTGCTTCCTGCTGACCAGGAGGACTCCATAGAAAACAGAGCCGCCTCAGTTTCTGCCATAACCAATTTATGGCTTATTTACCCCTTAAATTCACCAATCATACATACATTTTAAGGCATTTTTATGAGTAACTTACAAGATAATGTAAACTAGTTAAATTAGACACTATTTTAACAAAATCGCCCTGACAAACTCTCAAAAGAAAAAAGCAAACATTGATGAATGACAGAGAGGGCTAAGTGTCTTTATCACAGCAGACATTTCTACCTGTGATTGCAGGGAAAGCACAGGTGTCACTGATGACATTATTGATAGCTCAGCAAAAACAGCACGAGGACCAGCCTAATGCAGCCTCGAATCATGTTATTAATGACACGTGTGCTTTTCTGCTATGACATGTCACTGCCTGCTGTTGCTACACGATAAACCTGAGGAGGTTCGAATTTACCATTTTAAATTTAAACTTAATTTGAGCAAAAAAAAAAAAAGTATACTCGAAAGAGAACTCACAGCAGTGAGTATCGACATGTTGATCAGCTTCCTGTATCAGGTCTGTAAGACTACCCTGCTACAGTGGACACATGAGTGCAAACAGATCCTTCTGGTCCTCTTGGTGAACAGTGAACAGAAAGTGACCTTGCACTAGAGGAGGTGGAAAGATGAGTCAAAGTCATCTGCTGCCATCTAGTGGCAAAATCAAGTAAATCAGAAAATCAGACAGAACGACAGTTTTATCTTTTCTTGTCTTTTCTTTTTTTTCAAATGCAAACTCAGCAGTGGGGGCTTTTGAGATGAAGGGTAAATGAAGGGCCTTACCATATTTGTCTCTCAGACCAACTGTGCATCGAAATACTCCACCGAAGGCTACGTCTTCCCCGAAGATGACTGCAGACAAACATATAATGCAGTCAGTGAAAAAAGGCATATTTTAAGATCTTTGGATGCTACATTCTTTGGACGTAATTTTAAGTAATAACATGGACTTGTTTCCTCAAATAAGACTGTAAACTTTTTCAAAGTACATGACACCATCACTGGTTATGTTCACCTTGATGTGTGGGTCTAAGAAATCTGATGAATTATAGTAACACACCAACAGGAAACAGTTTGTGTAACTAACACGAGATTTCCAACTCTATTATGATGTAGCTGGACATAAATTCAACTAATAGTGACACAGACTAGCATCATTTTAGCAGAGCAATCAACTCTTTCGAAGAGGAAGTGTTTTTTTTTTTAACAATTCTAATTTGTAAATACTTCATGTGGGAAATGATCTAATATTTAGTCAACCATCTGTCTTACACAACTATAAAAATGATTAAAAGCCAGGGTGGTCTTTCAAAAACTGCATCAATATACATAGATAATATAATAAAAGGTAACAGGATAGAACTTTAAAAGGCTTTCAGTTATAAAATTTCACTCCCTGCAATACCGTCCTACCTGCTGTGGGATCACTGGCGAGAGTGTTGTCCAAGGCACTTGTAACCGACTGGAACAAGTTCATCTTCTGGGTAGGACCTAAAAGGTTTTAGATTTAAAAAAAAAAAAACTTAAGCTAAGCAACAATTCATGGAAACATGGAAATTCTAATTATTGCAGGGAAGAGATCACATCAAGGGAACTTGGCAGTGATTCACTGCATTAAATCAACGAGACACTGTTGTGTCACAGGAAAGGCCCAAAGATACAAGTAGATTGTCATAACTGGGTTTTCTTTCTGAATCCAGAAACAGTGTTATTTAACCAACATCCAGGTCAAATGAACAATGGGGAACAATGGGACAATAAAAAGCTCTTTCCTCATCTGGGTCTGTCTCACAACATGAGACATCACATACAGTGGGTACTCTTCATGTGTGTGAAAAGGTTGCAACAGAAGTTCTGTCATGCTTTACAAACCAGATACACCAGGACAGGTTTTCCTTTCAACAAAATGTTAACCACATTTATAACATTTCCCCTACAATCTTTAAAGCCCTAATCAGTTATGTGTAATAATATGAACAAATAATTGTTCAGTGGTGATTTTAAATGGGTCATTTATAGTCCAAGACTTTACCATTAGCAAGGCAGGCTTCAAAAAATTGAGTTAATTGAAACGGAAAGTACAAAGAATTGAATCGCAGGGGGAAAAGTCTCCTTAGTTGTGTCTACAAACTCTTTTCTCATATCCTTAATGAGTGATTGTGCAGGTATTCGGAAACATTTGATCCTCTGGCAGATGAGCAAAACAGAGCGTGTATTGATCACCTAATTATTTATGGACTATCATTATTGCTAGACTACTCTAGCAGGCACACTTCTGTAGGTGATACTGCAGATGATACTGTTCTCCTTGCTGAGTCTGAAAATGATCTTCAAAACTTATTTAATATTGTGTACTGCTGGTGTAGTAAATGGATGTTGAAAATGAACATATATTAAACTCAAATTAAGCATTTCAGGAGAAAAAGAGAGACAGAGGCTAAGTTTAAATTCTTTTTGGTTCAACCTCTGTCATTTACGGAACATTACAAGTACTTAAGAATTACTTCAAATGCCCATCTTACCTTTAAAGAGGGCATAAAAGTCTTATCAGACTCTGCAAGTAGGGCATTAGGAGCTGTCATTAATAAGTTATGCAGAGATCTTGGTTATAAAACTTATACACAGTGATGTAAATCTTGTGTTTGCCCCATTTTAGACTATGTTGCTGGGGTTTGGGGTTATTATAAGCAAACAAAACAGGATGCTATTCAGAGCAGAGCAATGTGCTGTTTTCCAGGTGTACACATCAAATGGCCCCAAAACTTGCCGTATGTGGTGATATGGGATTGGAGCCATGTGAAGTGTGGTCTAAAGGTGACATGTTGTGACTGTGGAATAGATTAATCAACATGTCTGATAACAAACTTACCAAACCACTTTGCTCCTGAGATCTTTCTAATGATTATTCTTTGACAGGAGAGACTACAAAAATATTCAGTGAGGTTTGATAGAGTCTCTTTAACAACCAGAGCACCATATGTCTCCCTCAACCTGACCAGAGCACAGAGGTCTGTGTGTGCTTAGCTGAGATGTGGTATCTTACCTCCGGTGATAAAAACTGAAGAAAAGAGTGTGTCACCTCTGTGACTTGGGAAAAGGTGAAAACGAAATGCACCTTTTGTTTTACCGTCAACCATAGCATCATCCTAGACTTTTCCTCAAATTGTCTGCAGACTGCACTCATTTGTTTTCTATGTCAGATAAAAGTAGACTTCAGTTTCAGTTTACAGACAAAGAGTTTGCTCAGTTTTTGTTGGATGTCTATCAGCAGCGTAGAAGGACGCTTCATGTTTGATGTAACAAAGGTACATTTTGTTTATTTATGAGGTTTGTGAAGCAGGTCTGTGTTAATGTCTGGCTTGTTAATGATTGACATGAATTGGAGAGGAACTTGTTCCTATACTCTCATAATACTATCATATTTTTGCTCTTGTTGTGCATGTAGGGTCTTTTAAGGTCATGTGGGCTAGCCACCTTTCAGTGTATGCTACTTTGATAAATCTAAAAATTAAATCGAATCAAACTAGAGGGAAGATTTGACATCAGTCACAGAGAGTGTGGAAGTTTCCCTGTGCTCACCTTCAATCTCAACTATACACAAAGGTGATGTTGAACCTTGAAACCTCCAGAGCTCATGCACTGAGAATGAACTGTCAGTGAAGTCGGAGACATCTTGTGTCTATTACACTTCTGAAATAAACAACACTTTGCATTTTCATAAGTAGTGGAGTTTTCAGTGAGGGAAAGTCAGTGGATGCAACTACTGAGCAGACTTTTCAACTAGGTATTAATGGAAAAAACATGAGAACACTATTTATTCCCATACTGTTTCAATAACTGTGGTTTTATCTGCCTTCGAAATGTCTGTAACTTTAAGGATCTTTAAATATTTTGGAACAAAGCGTTGAACATTACTGACCGTGCAGTATGATGACTAACATCAGACATCTGGGGAGATAGCGCAAGTAAATCCCTTTCTATCACTTCTCTCCAAACTTCCTGACCAGAAAATTGTTGTCAATGTCGGTGTTGTACCAGACAACCCATTGTAACTTTCAGTGCTGCACAAAAACCTCTCCTGTTTGTGTAGCTAACGTTAGCCGGCTAGCCGGCCACTCACCATATTGTGTGGTGACGGGGTCAGGCTGGAAGGTAAAGTGCGCTGCATGTCTTCGTTGTGTTTTTGTGCGGGAGCTGCAGCTCGGCGACAGCTTCAACAGGGCGGACCCTACGGACCTGTGAGCCCCGGTGCTTACACCGGAGATGGAGACTTTAGAGTTAGCACCTCGGACGAAGAACCGTGCAGCAGCCGCCATCACTGTTGTATATATGGCGTACCAGGAAGGGCAAAATGAATCAAAGTGTGAAGATCGTCTATTGTAGAGAAAACAGAATCTCTTCCTCCTCATGTTTTCTTCTTCTTCTTTTCTTATTTCCGGCAGACTAGGCAATCTCCCCATGTCTAAGTTACAATTTGGTAATATTAGACTTCTTTATTTAGTCTTTCTTAATCCTGATACATGATAACTTTTTTAATCTAAGTTAAAGATATAAATTAAAGTTACTTCAGTGCTGGCTGGTAATATTTGGATACCGATAAGATTAAACAATATTTTTCCTCTATCAATCATAATGGTTCCAATGGTGCTTCCAATCCATATACCCGGGAGCAGCAGTGTGTCTTTGTGTTTGCTATTACTTCGTTTAGATACTCACTTAGCTTAGAATATTTCCAGAATCCCCTTCTTTCACAGAAAGATAATTTAAAAGTAACACAGAGTTGCAGTTTAAGAAAAGAGAAGAGCGTCGGCACATTTTGGTACCTGGAAAAAATGTCAGAGTGAGAGCTCTTATTTAGCTTTCTTTATCCCAACCTCCATGAGCAGACAGAGGTCGTGATTGGTCGAAAAGGAGGGTGGTGTACTTTGTGGAGACTGTGGATGCAGTCGGTGCGCACCACTGCAAATGGTCAAACTCAGTCAATGGAAAGGCAGCAGGACACAAATCTGCACCTGATACACTTGTTTTGTTTGGAGTGTGAAGGGCTCCTTTAAAGGACATTCCTGGTGAGGTGCAGTGTTTATAGCTCACGTTATGATGTTTAAAAGCTCAAGCGTCTCGCAGGCCTTGTGATAAACAGGCATGTCACGTGATGTTTTCAAAAGATTTTTAATAATATTAATCCTGGCGTCTATAATTAAAAAAAAATCTCCAAAGGCTGATGATGTTTCCTTACATAGTAAAGCATACAAATTTCTTTCAGGCTTCTCATGTAAATGACAATTTTCACTTTGGACAACGAGCTGAGAATATTTGTGCAAGTTCAGTACTAAGTTACTTGTTGGTACTCAAGGTTTGTGCTGCTGACATTGCACACCTCTGGTCCTCTCTGCCTTTTCTTCTCTTCAGTGTATCTCTTGGGAAATATATTAATGGAGGTAGAGCTGTGTACCATCCGGCTCTGATAATGCCTTATTAACCTTTGAGCAACACTACCCTGATGATGTAAAATGCTTGTATATAGGCTACACTATGAGCTATGTAGGAAGATCACTTTGTAGGCAATAATCGCTCATTTAAAATAAATGGGTGACCAATCCTTTACATGGCATGGCTGGGAGTGCAGTGAGAAATAAAATATTTTGTTTCATGTGACATTTCAGAATCAGATGTGATCATTATCAGTGTTAGTTCTTTTTAAAAACTGCCTTCACAAACCATTTTTTTTCTTGTTGCATATAGCATTTTGTTTTATTCCTCTATTGCAACATTATCACTGCTTTAAAAAAAAAAAGATTTAACAAAAGTTCTGATAAACACCAACCATAGCAGAACACCACACAACAGAGCTATTTAAAAAAATGGAAAAAAAAACTATTTGATCAAAGTTGGTGAGACAGAAAATATTTTTTTATTGATGTGATGGGTGACCATTATTGCTGCTTGCACTAGAACACCTTGAGTGAAAGGTTAAATCAAAAGTACTCTTATGGGGAATTCAACAGAATATTTAAGCAATAGCACTACCCCTGGTGTACTTGATAATAAACACTTTCACTCATTCAGATATACATATGTGTATATTTCAGATGAACAGACTGGTCAGATACTCATCGGTGATAAATGTAATAACAAAATTATAGGAAACATGTAAAATAAAAAAAAAATGCTTTTCCTGATCATGTGAGACAATATAGTTGTAGAACCAGTCAGTCAGTAGCAAAGTGCTTACAAAAAGATATTCAAATCATGTACTGTACCTTGCTGTTTTATTATTTTTATTTTTTGTCTTTTTCATTTAGTTTATGCCTATGCTTTACTGCAGCTGGGACATGAACCAACTACTCAGGATACAGAATGTTTATTTGACAATACTGTATACTTATTATCTGTCATAAGTAAAAATGAGGCAGTATAATGATTTTGTTTCAAGAAAAACAAAAAAAACAAAAAACAAAAACAATATGTTTGTTCTACAACGACAGAGTATTGGTACTGTACTTTAGTGGTTAAGTGGTAAAAAAAAAGAGAAAAGAAAGAAAGAAAGAAAATATCCACAAATATTCACATCACATTTTCCAGGATAGTTAAGTTGATGACTTTGCACACTCTGCAACATCCAACCTCCTGCCGTTGCCGCATCTCTTTGCCAGATTCTGTGAAAAGCCAAAAAGTAGAGTTGAGATTTGACAAACTCCCTGTTGGAGGAAAAGTTTCTACACAGTAAATCTTACATTGGCAGCTCGGATGATGCTGTTTGGAGACTGCAGGGCTGCGAGCTCTGTTAGGATCTTCTTGAGATCACTGTTACATGGACGTTCTGAAACAGGTGAATTAAAGGCAAGTCAGTGTCACTAGGTAAGCAACAATAGTAGCTTACAAGCACACATGCTTTAATGTGAGTGTGTATGTGGACCTGGTTCGGGTGATGCCTGTGGCTTCAGCTGCAGGTATGGATGCTCCAGCAGCTCTGCAATAGATATTCTCTCTCTGGGGTTTCGTACCAGGCACCTCTGGAAGAACCAGGCAATAGAAACAGCTTATTTGTATTTTTAAATCACTTCAACAACTCTCCTCTGGACTTGGGGTAAGAATGTATTTTTTTGTGCATTGTATACCGCATTCTATTATATTACATGCTTACTATACTATACAAGTGCAAGGAGACTAAAGTGCAAGCCTAAATAAAGTGCCTTCTTTATGATTGTTATTAATTTGCAAACTTCAATACAAGCACATATACATGTGTTCAAAAGACGTGGGTGAATTAGCCTCTTCTTATTGAAGAAAGAAGAAAAAAAAGAAAAAATGTTCTAAGTCTGAGGACTAATTTATCATATAATACAAAAGTTTAATAGTCTGATTACATTAATATACCATCAGTTCAAGTGGCCTTGAGAACTCTAAATACTTTGAGACTTATAAAGTCAACCACTATTACAGTTCGGTTATGGCCTCTTACCTTTAACACATCCAGCAGATCCTTCTCTGATATGTCAGGAAATTCAATCTTATGGGAAGGATCAATTATGGCGTGCAGCTTGGCTATCTGATTGGTGATGCTTTGGAATGGAGTTTTCCCATAAGTCATGCAGTACAGGATGCATCCAAGGGACCACACGTCACCTTTTGGACTGATCTGAACGGGGAAATTTAGGAAATGTTTTTCTCCACTGCACTAGAATCAGAATTTATTGCTTTGTGTTTGAATGACTTGGTAGAAGTACCTTCGAGCGTGCTTTTCCTGGCTGGGATGAGGTGTCTTTGATGGCTTCAGGGGGCATGTAGTTCAAGGTTCCAACCTGTGTTTGACAGACAATCATGTATTACACAGTAAGAGCCCTTCCACCTGGAGTGTACATCTGATACAGCTTAGTTGTGTTTACAGCAGAATCTGTTTTCACTGCCCACAGATTTCATATTTTTAATAACATCTATTTTGGTTTTTGTGCATCCACAAGAATGAAGTATGCAGACACAGTAATAAATCTTACACTGATGACCAGATGCTGCTAGTGGGGAAATATTCACATAAATCTTACTTGTGAATCCTTCATGATGCTTGTCACATCTGGTTGGATTCTGTTTGCGATGCCAAAGTCAATCAACTTGAGCGAAGCGTTCACAATGACAAAATTGGCTGGCTTCAAGTCACTGTGAACAATGCCTGCACAGAGGACATATGGTATGATTAGAAATGCAGATCTTTTGTGTGCGTGGTTTAGTGACCACACTGAGAATCCAGGGAACAGTAGTAAAAACTATAGAGAAACAAACCGTGTTTGTGGATGGTTTGGACGGCCTCCAGCATGTTCCTCCAGTAGAACTTCCTCTCTAGAGGATTCACAGCTTTGCGGTTTCGCAACCAAGTGTTCAGATCCAAGTTTCCACACTCCATCAACATGTAGATGTAGCTGTTAGTTATTTCACTGCAAACACATATACAACCTTTATGAATCAGAATCAGAATCAGAAATACTTTATTGATCCCCGTGGGGAAATTGCCTAATGCTTATGGCATTTTTAACAGAAATCTAACTTACAAGTAGACCTTAAAAGCTCTTGATGAAATGAAAAGATGAGACTACTGATCATTTGTTTGAATGACAAAAATTTTTAAGGTCCCTGTGCAATGCATTCATGGACAGGTCATACTCACTAGTCATAGAGCTTAATAATTTGATCGCTGTACTGCTGCAGGTGGTTCAGATGTTCAATCTCATTTTTGTAACTCTCTATTGTTTGAGCATCAGCTTCTTCAAGGTCGACGTATTTCACAGCAAACAGCTGCTTTTTGTGATCAAGAACCTGATAGACCTACAGGAAAGAAAAAAACAACAGCAATTTAAAATGGCTGCAAAATGCAACAATGAATGCTGCAAAATGTACTGTATAAATTCCCTACTACTGTTTACCTTGCTGGATCCACCACGTCCAATCATTTTGAGTATGAAGAACTGCTTGCCTTTAATGGTAATGGATTCATTTGACAAGGAAGTAAAAGAAGCCTAAAACAAGATTCAGACAGAAATACAGCATGTCATTAAAGTTATTAATTTCCTGGTGTGGGTCATTTCCATTAAAAAAAGGTTCTTTCTGCATCCTGAACTGAAAGACAAGCTACACTGCTCTCTTTGTGTTCAAACCCAAAATGCTTTTTATCTTTGCTAGATCATTTTATTCAGCCATTCTCTCGGCCTCTGAAGGCTCAGACATCTTCTAATCATGTGACTGAGTGACAGCTAACTAAGGTTATGGTAAAACAACAATTTTTTTTTTTCATTGAGCATTGACACTTTTATATAAATAACAGAAAAAAGCACCAGACAAAAACAGCTCTAAAGTTTATCAAAGGTCACTTACTAATTTTAGTTGACACAGTTTATCTATTGTTGCTGAACCAGTGAAACAGGTGTTTGGTGAGGTGTGAGCATCCTGTACCTGTGGAGTTTGGAGACTTGGCGCTTGGTTTAGTGGTGTAAAAGGCTGTTGAACCGGTCCGGCTCTGTGTGCTGCCACTGCAGAGGAAAACACTTCAGGGCCTCTCTTTACAACAGGAGTAATAAAGCTGAGGGAGACAAAGATGGAGCAGTTGTGACTGGATAGATTTTATGATGATTGAGAAAAAAAGAAAGTAAGACAGAAGGAAAGAAACATGAGAATTCTTAAGTCTAAAACAGTACCTGTTGGCAGGGGGGTTTATGTAGCTGTTTGGTGTCTGGCAGACTGTTTGTGCATTCAGTCTGGATGGAAGATGGAGGGACGGAGTGGGGAGTGACTCCAGCACACGAGGAACACGTCTGGGGTCAGGGGGTGTGATGCGTTTGTCCTGGGAGAGTAATCATTTAGAATATATGATCAGGAATGGTTATGAGACTTAAAAAAAGCTTATTCAACCATTAAATGTTTTGAAATTGTCTTTAAAAAAAAAAGAGAATCAGTACAGACAAATTGACTTATTTAGAGAAAAAATACTGTACACAGAAATAGTAGCACATAAAGAGTGTAATCGGACCTCTGGGGAAACATGCCGGTTGACGTGACTTGGCATCCTCCACTCTGATGTGGGCTCCTTGCTGGCAGGTTTAGGTGGATCCACAGACCGACTCACAGGGACTCGAGCAGGAAGCTGAGGCTCTTGGTTTCCCCCACAAATAGACACACTCACTGGATTACCTACTGGAAAATCTACAAGAACAACAGTAAAACTTTGATGAAATTCTGTCAGAAACCCCTCTGCTTTAACTTTTAAGTAAAAGACTCATCAGCTGAACTCTACCTGTGTTGTGCTCCTCCCCCCTGGTGGGAACCAGCTGTTTCTCTCCAGCCTTCAGGTTATGAATGGCCATCTCCAGGAGCTCTGCTGGCCTGGCATTTAATGCCTGGGCTTTGTGCAGAATTGAAATTGCCTTTGTCATATTACCTTAAAAGGAAAAGGGGAAATAAAAATATTATACTGTATGTTTCGGGACAAGATGGTGTTGAGTACCTAAAGCTCTTAATGTTGCTAAGAGGAAAACAGCATGAATTCCATGACATATGCATTTATATTTGTGTAAATATATGCATTTGGTCTGTATTTGTGTAGTTTATATATTAAACGACCCAAAAATAAGAGGAATATAAAATATAAAAAAGAAATATAAAGCCATTGTACCTTGAGAAACCTCAAACTGGGCATGTGCAATGTGGACAAAGGCAAAGGCTTTACAGTTGGATCTAGCGACAATGAAGTGATCTTGGGCTTCATCTGGGTCTTCAATCCTTTAAAAATCAAATAAAGTAACATGGTTGCACTCAAAACGTTCTGACAGAGCTTTCATATCAAAACTCAAAGATAACAATTACTCAAAAAAAATCCACATCCAGGCTATAGTAGTCTTTTTCAGGTTTTGAAGGACTGTTTTCACTGATTTTAACTTACAGAGCAACAACAGATATTTACATTGAGACACACAAGCTTTTGTACATAAGCTTATGTTAAATTTGAAAAAATGTCACACAGATGCTGTTTACCACTTTAGTCATTCCATATAATCTGCACCGCATCACACCTAAGGCTGCACAACTCCATCTTTTATCTATGGCATATTTCACATAATTAAGTGATACAATTCCCACTGAAATAATAGAATTCAAGTCTTAATAGAAAAATCAGCTATCATTTCATTAAAAAAAAAATTACATTATATATATATATATATATATATATATATATAAATAAATAGGGTGTGCTACTACCTAAAATCATATTTTACCAAAGGTTTTTGTTTTGCAGTAAATGATGGTAGGATCACAGTCTTCACTATTTCCTACATTGCCAAAATGTAACCACACTTGCAGTTAAATCCTTGCTGATGGCCCTGTCTCAAAGGATGAAACACCCACTAGCACTAGCTAACATCTGGCTTTTGTCCTCTGTGGGTAAGGGTTCACATTTGTAACACCAAACATGACATATCAGAAAATAAACAAACCAATTATTTAAATGCAAATTTTAGAAACGCAAAGGCAACGGCTGGCTGTGGCAGCACCTATTTAGAGTGGGTTTAACCTTATATATGTGCTATATTTGAGGTACAAATTATATTAAATTGACTATAAAAGCCACAATATAGTAATGCAGATTTACAATTTTTATCCACTCACCCCTTGAGTTCTGCATATCTGACCAGTATTCTGGCATAGCTGGCGTTTTTGCTGAACTGACTTATTGGCAGCCTGGAGAAGATTTTAGAGTAGCAGTCCTTGAGTTTATTTAGGAGGTTGATGTCTGTGTGAGGGTTGCCTCTTTTCTCCAGGCTCATCAGATATGTCCAACACGACTCAGGGGACTTTGTATTGACAACTTGGTCGAAGTTACATGTTACATCTGCCAGGAAGAAACTTCAGTCAATTAAACAGTAACAGCATTTCACACAGATCTTAAAAATTTCACGTCTCAGACAGCAGGGTATTCAGTAGCATATTGTTTGAGACATATAGTACCTTCCATTCTTGAGGTGTCCCTTGTGTGAGGGAGTGTAGAATCCACAGCTGCCTGGTCCTCCCAAGGGTAGTGCTCAGGGCTGACAGCTGCTGGCTGAGAACAGAACAATATAACAGAACGATATTACACCTCTAATTTTGATTCTGACATTGCGAGATTCAAACCACTGTATTTCCTTTATACTCACTCGTTCTCCATCAACAGCATTTTTCTTTGAGGACGACAGCCCAAATATGGGATTCAAGTTTGAACCTGATGTTTGCCTGAGACAAAATTAAACAGATGAGGTATCAACAGCAATCGAAATTTAATTTGATTTAAATTAATGGTGGGACTTGATTAAAAAAAAAAATCGAATTAATTAACTTAATTAGATTAATTAAGTTAATTAATTAACATTTTTGGCATTTTGTTGCCTGTGCTAGCTGCAACATGTTTGACATTGAGTGGTAGCCGAGGTTGGAACAGCTCCGGATAGGAAAATTCTTTCCTGGTAAATTCGTGCACACATCCAGATTTCCACCCGGTAGTTGTTTTCCACCCAACTTCTTCTTTCTTTCTTTTTTTTTTAAATTTTATATTTTATATACACGCAGCAAATGATCGGAGCTGGAGTCGAACTCGCGTGGAGAATGAAGCTTCTGCACATGGGATGCCCGCCGGGAACCCGTGCAATGAGAAATGTTCCGCGATGTTTGCAGTGCAAAAAAAAAAAAAAAAGCGATTAAATGTGGTTTTTTTTGTTTGTAATTCATTAATCATAATTAACGCGATAAAGTCCCAGCCCTAATTAAAATATTCAATTATTTGCATGCAAAGTGAATAAGGAGGTATCAAAACAAGAAATTCTATTTCTTAGATTATACAGCTGTCATGATTAAATACATTTTCTTTAGGAACCCTGTTATTTTTCAGTTGCATGCATCAAAAAGAACAGCAGTACCTAAAATATTTCATTATATATCTCAATAAGTAATGTATCATCGGTATAATGCTTTTTCAGTCCTATTTTTTGCATATTATATTTCATTTGCAACAAAACTATTTTCATACAGCTTTTTGAAAAACATTATCAAAGAAAGAAGTTAGAAATTAATGATTTTATTAGAAAGAAAAAAACCTACCTAGACAAACCAGTGAGCATTGATGCATCGCTATTTTTTGAGGGCTTCCCATCAATGTAGTCGTCTTCATCATCATCATCCTTTTCTGGGATTGAGAAAGGCACTATGGGAACTCTCCCTGGCTAGAGCACAAAATGTCAAAACACAACTTCAAAAACAAGGACTATTATGTGATTTTATGCTATCTTAAAAAAATCAAACAAACAAAAAAAAAACAGACAAACAAACAAACATACAAAAACAACAAAGCATGTAAAAAATTATCTGCAAAAACTTATTAATTGCTGCTCTCACAATGCCAACTGCTCTCTTGCGTTGAGATCCAGATCGCCACCCTGGTAGCAGGTCATCAGCTGATCCCTCTGACCTGCAGGCCAGAGATCAACACAAGATGTCACATTTTACAAAATTTAAACAGAGGCATTATTGACTGCTGGAAGCTGCAATTTTATTCTTACCCTGAACCAAAAATACTGGAGAGCTGCAAGTCGTCTGCCCCATCTGATGTTCTGCTAACTTTTTGGAATGTGGAGCCTTTTTTGACAGAATCGTGCACAGTGGTGTTTGACAACACTAACAGAAAAAAAAATTAGAGAATGTAAAGTTAATGCATCATTCAATAATAGTGCACTGTGAGAGTAAAGGCTTATTTTTTGTACAACAGTTAAGTAATTTAAACACACAATGCCACTGAATAACATGAATTAAAAACTTACGTGGAACATTTTCCTTATCCTCTAAACAGGAGAGCTGTGTTTTCCCCATCTGTATGCGTTGCAAGGCTGCATCCAGCAGTTCCCTTGGTTTGGCACCCAGTTCAATGGCATTCTGCAATATGTAAATGCCCCTCTTTGTGTTGCCTGGTACAATGATACAAAAGACACTGAAATATCCTCAAAAATATGTAACGAGTATGTGTTACATATATATGTACAAGCACAACAAAAAGCTCAACTCTGTACCTTGAGAATGTTCAAACTCTGCATGAGCAATGTGAACAAATGCAAAGTTTGGGCTGTGAGATCTTGCCACGTTGAAGTTTGCTTCTGCCTCATTGTCATCTTGAATTCTGATAGAAGGAAAAGAGAAAAACACACTAAATACCCACCATACTTGTGGTTTACTCAATCTATTGTTGTGTACAGAATTAAAACTAAAAGAAAGAAAAAAGGCTTGTAATAACTTCATTAACTCACGCTTTTAGCTCTGCAAATCTGACCAACATCCTGGCATAGCTCTCATTCTGACAGTATTTTCCCAGAGGCATACTGGAGAATACTCTGGTATAAAAGTCAACAAGTTTGGTGAGGTGGTTTCGATCCAGGTGAGGGTCGCCTTTCTTCTCCAGCTCCGTCAAGTATGAGAGGCACGATTCAGGTGAGTTGGAGCCAATAACCTGGTTAATATTGTCTGTATCATCTGTAACAAGCACAAGGTGTTATGGTGACTTTATGAAGTATGGATATGGATACTTATGTATAAAGATCTTTCAGTGATAGGACTACTGAGCATATCATTACCTTCATTGAGATACTTTTTAATTTTGTTGAGCTTTTGGTAAAGCATTGCAAGCTGCTGTTTTCTGTCTGTATGCTCCTCCTCCTCCATCTGAAATTGAGGGGTAGATACAAAAAATCAGTACAGATAAGTTCTGGATTTTCTCTAAAATGAAAATAAACACCCAGGACACTAAAGTCCGTTTAAAATAAGGACGATATGATAATATTTTGGTACAGCATTACATGTCACTTGTGTTTTGTCAAAAACATTTCTTCAGATCTAATGCTAATTCTTACAAGCTGCTTTAGCCTGACCGGTGACATTGTATAACAGCAAGGATATGGTGAAAAGAGAGACGTTAGATTTCTAAATATTTAATTGTAACTTTACGTTACCCTAATGATGTAAAACTTTTTCGATTGTTTGTTCACCCTTAAACTTCGGACAAAAGTATTCCCATTAAATCTCCTGAAGATAACGGGTGCACGTATACTTGCTACAAGGCAACAAAGAGTTTCTGTGACATACTGAAAATTTACAATTTTACTCTTTTGTGTTTACAATTTGGGTTAGCTGACTACGTTAGCTAGCTGACATTTTGTTGACGGTATAGTTAGACATAATTCCATTAACGAACTGATTCCTTAGAGGGTCAAGCACACGCAGATGAAGTCAAACGTGCATAAGGGCATTTAGATGTACATTAAAGCAATGTTTTCTTATTTAAAGACATCTCACCGTGTTTATGCTGGTAGTGATCCCCCGTCAGGAAAAAAACCCGATTTCAACTGCCAGGTTTCAAATATGCCACTTCCGTCCAAGTCGTATGTTGATTGGATAGTTTGTGATGACGTCTCCTATTCTTCTTTGAGTGGTATGACAGTTGGCGTCCATGTTATTGCATTACTGCCATCCTCAGGTTTTATTCTCTGTTAGAGTTTAGCCATATTTTTGTATACAAATCCTCCAAAAAAGCTATTTCCTCCCTTTAAACTTTACATTCTCTAATAATTTGAACGTTTTCATCTACCCAACCCATTTTCCACCATTGTATTATTACTTCTTGTCTTTCACGTGTAAAATCTCTAAGATCTGCCCCCCGCCACCTTTTTAGCCTGTAGGAGCATCTATACTGCAAAAAATAAAGGCGTTTTAACATTGGTTTTATTGGTAACGTGTCCTACTGGGGTTGCTGCGTCAAGTTATTTGTCTGTTTATTGTTCTTTGCCCTTTTCCGTTAATTTCCCTACTTCTTATCACTCCTACTTTTTTTGGAATGAGTGTCGATGTTATTGTTTTGACTACTTATACTGTTGCTTTAGTTCTCTACACACTATATCATTTCCCCTTTGATTCTTTTAGTTTAAAAGAATTTCTTGATCATTTCTTTTTCAGTAATCTTTTTTCCTATTATGCCTGTTTTTGTGTTTCCAGTGATAGCAGATTGTGCTGGGATCTTCACGAATGTGACATTTTTCCTTTCCCTGTCTGTTCCTTTGGTCATACGCCCTCTCGCTTGCATTTTATCATAAACTGTTGCTAAATACATATACACATATATAGAAATGTCTAGGACACATATTCCAAGGCAAACAATCTGAAAATACTGTGTGGAAATTAGAAGCTGTGTTGCTCCGTCATTTTTCGTACAGTACTTGAACGCAGCAGGACCACGCTGCACTTCCCTATTCCTGCTCCTCCCAGCTCAAAGATGGCAGCCATGGGACAGAGATGAGAGACGACATAAATTTAGGAGTTTTGTCATGAAACAGAATTTGGGTGTACAGCAGTAACATGTGTGGTTTTGACATGACAACTATATAATTTGTCACCGCTGATGTGTGGTGTAACGAAAACAATTGTAGGATTCCGAAATGTCATGGTTTCCTATGGGCTAAGCTAGCAAGCAACGGTTAGCAAATAAATGAACTTGTCTCTTTTGCAATACAAAAAGAAAGCAGCTGCTCTGCAAACGGTGTATTGACATCCTGCAAGGTGAGGATCTGTTTTGATGATATCTAAAACGTGCAAAACGCTAGTGTGAAGACATTATTTTGATGCCTTTTTGTAAGGTAAAAGTAATGTTAGAACTAGGGCTAAATCTAATGTTAACCATTGCGCGTTATTTTGTGAAAATTGCGAAATCTATTGAACAAAGGTGACGTTATAACATCGGAGTTGTTACATTTATCTTTTAAAACTAAATTCAGTGCATGTTTTTTAAAATTTGCATGAAAGCTACTACCCAAGTGTATCAGTTTACGTACGAGCAAGATAACAATTTCACAAGAGGCTGTGTTATGAATAATATGCAGTCGATGATTTGTCCATTTTTTAACAGGGGGGACAGCCAATTGGAGCACCCCCCTGCCTCCCTGCCCCCCACACCATCAAATATCATACACCCCCCACACACCCACTCATACCACTCTGCTTTAACGACATTGTTTCAGCTAGCCTAACTCTGTTATCCCATTTTATACTACCACATCCCTTCCTCTCCCGGCTACTATTGTCTTTTAATAACCAATAACTGAGGGTTGGGAGGCAGGTTAGCAAAGAGAATGCATTATGATCATTGTGCTTACAGGTGGCATAGCATCCCCCTCATTTTGTCGGTGATACCCAGTGTTTTACCCAGGGTTTATGCCAGCATATGTCTGATAAACTCCTGGGCAGTTTTCTCAGATTTATGTTAACCTGGCATAAACATTGGTTTACTGGACGTGTGCTTATATGCACATTCTGGTTCCCTGGAACAAAACAAAACAAAACATGCATGCATCAGTGCAAATACCATGGCTAATATTTTCTTTGTTCTTTCCTACCAGCTCAACTTCATCATGGCCATCACTCAGTTCCGTCTTTTCAAGATCTGCACATGTCTAGCCAGCTTGCTTTCTTTCTTTAAAAGGTTGATATGCAGGTGAGCACAACTGAACATTTACTGTAACGTTGATGCATGCTGTGTCCTTTGATGAAGGTGCATCTATTTTGCTTCTTGGAAAACATAAATCCACTGAAAAAAGAACTTATTACCTTTGAGACACTGACTGGATATACTAGTAAAGTTTGAACACATCTGATCCTCAGATAAATAGCTGTTTGTTTAAACGAGGTTGTAGTACATGTTCATACTTGGTACATTCCTCCCATGGTATATGTTGATTGAAGACAGGTCAGATCTGTTCATTCCGGTTTATTCATGCTCTGAAGCATGTGCTCGTGTGATGCTAGAAGAAAATTAAATTGGTAGTGTATCAGTCCCTCTGAACTATAGAGGACTGACCTTAGTGTTTCATGACATAAATTGCTGCTATTTAAAATAACAAGTTAGTTTCTAATGACTTGACACTTTATTGTGATACTCTGCAGGAGTGGAAGGGGCCGTAAGCTCAGTGGTGATCAAATAACTCTCCCGACAACAGTGGATTTTTCAGCATCAGTACCAAAACAGGTCAGTGTTGCTCCATCAACAGCACCAACCATGAGCACTTCAGAGTTTAGTGTTTGAGACTTGAAAAGGCAAACTACACAAAGACTTGCCCTGGATGTCATATGCACACAAGTTTGACTTAAATCGTATTATATCGTCTCGTTAACACAGCCAGAGATTGAAGAATGGAGTTCTTGGGATGAAGATGCTCCTACAAGTATCAAGATAGAAGGTGGCAATGGAAATGTTTCCCCTCCACCCAACGAAGTAGATGAAGAGCCCGACTACTTCAAAGACATGGCTCCCACCATCAGGAAAACACAGAAGGTACGTCCACACACACACAGTGATACTGTGTTACCAAGCAGGTTTCAAATAAGTGATTATACTGAACATCCTGGTTACATTTTTCACAATTAGGTAATATGGTAAGTGTCTCTCTGGCTAAAATTACATTTTTATTTTTCAGGGATACTTACTGCATTTAGGGAAAGATGTCAGTTTGCTGTTTTATTTAGATAAGTTAAATTTCATTGCAGCACATTCACCACAAAGATTAGACCTTTATTTGTTTGCCTTAATTCAACACAAGACTGAAGGTAGGGGTGTGCTCTCCCAGAGAATTCTTCAGCCAAGATGCTAACCCACCCAGATCTTGACACATCTTGCGATTAATTTTGTTAGTTGGTAAATAACAGCCCAAACAATGAAAAGTTTTAAATTGTCCTTGTAAATGTGGCATTAGCTGTTTTAAAATAGTACATGTGGTCTTTGTTCCTAAAGGTCCATGTAAATTTCTTAAAATTTCATTCATTTTTTTAATCTGTTGGTAGTGGAGTTGTTTTTGTTTCAGGCAATGTCGCTTATCTTTCTTACAAAACGTAACTCTTCTTTGCACTTTGTATCTGGTCTCTTAGCTGTCAAGCTCATAACCAGCATATCAAGGTGTTCAGATGGGTTTTCTGTATTGATTAAAGCAACATTATTAATGTTAGATATTCAACAAGATGTGAGTAAAGCTTGACAGCACTGTACTGTACTGTCTATGGATCCTCAGCTGATCATAAGAGGAAAATAGCTCAGTATTTACAGGATGGGCATCATGGGAAAGAAACTAAAGAGGAGAAAAAGAGAGAGTGACCAAGCACCAGCAAGACAAGAATAAATCTAGGACTGGCTTTTTGTCAATGAGTAGAGCATTACAGAATAGAAGGCTGCCAGATGAATGCTGAGCTGGGCTTCATCTGTTGAATTACTTTGTAATATTAGCTGTGTCGGTTCCAGATCCTTGATACATACAAACAGAAGCACAGCTGTCCACGAGGGGTGGGAGGTCAAAGCATAAGCTAACTGTATGGGAAGCTTCAGTGTTGTGTTCCTATTTGTAGACACATTAAGGCAAATACACGCATACAATGATGTTTAAATAAGGGCCTTTTGAGTTGCTGGCGGCTCTGATAGGTCTAAACTAGCTACATTAGTGCAAGACTTGAAAAAGCACATCTCTGATCTGTTGCTAAAATGAACACAGAGAAATTATACAAATTTTGACTCACTCATTGATCTCTCAGTAAGACGGCAAATAACTTGAGTTCCCTAAATCTCTGTCTTTCTTTTACGTGAATAAAAGGTCAGTCAACAAAACTTCAAAGTAATAGGTAATAGGTAACACTGTTGACTGTGATGCTTTTGTCTTCTTAAATAGTTAATCTGAGATGCTTTTAGTGTATTTTCATTATGTGCATATGATATTAATGAATTTAACAAGACATAATGCATACACTAATGCAACTTAATAGTTTATAACATATCATTGCAGAGTAATTTACTTGAATGTAGTCAAATGTTAACATTACCAGACCAAATCTGTGACTATCAGACTGGAAAGTACCACAAAGTGCTTCAGCTTTGGCTATTTTTCCTGGTTTCCATGTTGTAGATATTGCTGAAGAAAAGGGAGCCTTTAAACTACACGGTGCCTGATGGTTCAGTGGGTTTCTCCAGCAGACTGGCAGCCTCTCAGGATATGATGACCTTCAGTCCACCTTCAGTAAGTTACAGCTTTCTACCCCTGTGAGGACAAGGCAGGTCTTCTGTGTATCACTCATCCAAGATTTTATTGTTTTAAAAGTTTAGGACAAAGAAAAGTTTCTCTTTCTTCAAATCTTGTGTCATTTTTGGACTTTCATCAGGCCATAGTAATTAAAAAAAAAATAAAAGCTGTTTTTTGAAAAATGTATCATGCATATTTACTGAGGCAGGCTGCAAAAATATAAACAATTCTATTGTCTGTTAGAAACTAGCTTGTGATGTGTAGAGATTTAGTTTTACAGTGTAGATCAATCACCAACTCTGAACCTGTATCTGTGATGCTTGCACATTAGATTGTGCAATCATTACAGCCATTGCAGTGAGGAAGTAATTAACTGTACTAGACACTAAATTTTAAAATAGAAAGGATCCATCAATATGAATAATACTTTGCCCTCCGTACAGTTTATTGCTTCTGAAGCTGAAGGAGACATTGTCTAGTAATGATGGAGTCTTGGTTTTCAAACTATTATTTTGACCAGGGTGAACTTGGAGAAATGGACAACTGGCAGGAGGACACAAATGCCTGGGAGGACGAATCTGATGCTGCCTGGGAGGCGGAGGAGGTGCTCAGGTAAAATTTCAACGATACTTCTGTGCCACTGTACATGTGCACTAATACCAGTTTGTCTGGATTTTTCAGTTCAGAATTATTAAGACTCAGGGCAGTTCTAAAACATTTACAGGGAACAATGCACATTTTGTTCGTAAGGCAAAGAAGAAAATGAAACCTTTTAAGCTTAAAAGTGGCTGTCACTACAGAGGATACTTGCATAACTTGGTATGCAAACATACAGTATTAACATCAGTGTAACACTACTGTAGAACCTTGGACTGCAGGCCTACTCTTCGTCTTCAAGGCAAGGCAAAAGATAAAAAGAACACTTAAAACAGACTTCCTGTTAATCATACTAATCATACAAAAGAAAATATTACAGAACTCACATTCACATTCTATTTGAGTTGCATAGATTTACACAATGACCAGCAGGTGGCAGTAGTTGTACTTTTATCAAAACATAAGAACAAGATTTAGTTTCCTCCCTCCCAGCTAACCCAACTCCTACTGATGTGAGCTGTAATGACATTACTTGCAATCTCATGTTTGTCTTGCCTTTATTTACCAGGCAACAGAAAATGGCTGAGAGAGAGAAGAGATCCATGGAGCAGCAAAGGAAGAAGATGGAGAAAGAGGCTCAGAGGATGATGAAGAAAGAGCAGAAGATTGCCGTCAAGCTCTCGTAACATTTTAGAAACGCTCAATTTTGAGCCAAAGGGATTAGGCGGGGCAAAGACACTAAATCATTTGTTACTCTGTCTTTAAAGTCTTCAAACCAACCAGGATTATTTCCCCATGCTACCTGTACGTTAGTAAACTATCCTCCTTCTCCTCCGTTTTCCACCAGCAACCATTTTAGTCTTTTTTTCCAGCTACAGCAGTGTAAAATGATTCATTCTTGAAGGCAGATGACACAACTGGTGTACTCATTGTACTTATGGCAAGGTCACTTAGGTCTTCAAGGGAGAGCTGTATTTTTACGACCCACTTCATCCAAGGTTAAAAGTTAGAGGCAGCGTTAGGAAGCACCATTTAGATTCTGATTATATTTGTCAGGTAGTGTAGAAAAATGATCTATTTTGTTTTTTTCCCGGGAACATTTGTAAATAAACAGGTACCTATGCTACCTTTTTGAAAGACAAATAAGGAGTACAAAATCTGTTCTTTGTCATGATTATAATCTCAAAGGGCAAAGGAGTGTAATTAATTTTAAGCATCACTGTATACCAGTGACATCCCTCGGTTTGCTTGATTCTTGTGTTTTTATATTTATGTCTCTCATTGTGTGAAAACTGATTTTGTTTTCTAATGAATGTTGCTATATATGTTGCTGAAATTACATCTGATCTCCCTGTGCTGAGCAGCTCTAACTACACTGGAAATCTGCATAAAATGAAGGCAGAAGATTTTCATTGTGAGTATAGATAAATGACCATAGACTAGAATCTAGCCCAACTATAAACATTAGCTGTGGGTTCCTATGGTAATCTCATGGCTACTGATCTGCCATTCATTGTCAGCTTTTGATAGCTTTGCTATTGAAGTAAAATACTCAGTGATGGGTTTGTTTGGGTTTTTTTTGTTTTGTTTTGTTTTGTTTTAGGGGGTTTGTAACTCTGCTCTTAAATACCTACTAGACTCACTGCACAAAGGCTGTCATAAATTATAAGTAAGATCATTACAGTAATGTTACACTGGTTAAGTTGTCTGACATGATGAAAATCAAGTGTGATTCTTTTCTCATCTGAAAATGTTAGACTAGTTAATGAAGTTTCTGGGTTGCACTAGGCATCCAGTTATGCATCATTAAAATAAAATCCCAGTCAGTGTTGGTAAAATTGGTACCACTGACAACAGGCAAGCTGTTGTCATGGAAACATTTGCAGGTGAAGAAAAGCCCTTTATAAATTCAAATGTGCAGACATGATACAGAATGTCTATGCTCTGTGATAAAGGACTTGGGTGAGGATGAGAGAGGCAGATTTCTGTACTGAATATTGTGATTAGAAAAGCTTTGTTAGCTATTTGATGGTTTTGAATTATCAATTTGCGCACTCAGGGGTGCTAATCTATTAAAAACTTAAATGATAACATGACAGATTAGTGCATGATCAGATTTAGGAGTTTAATTTAAAGCAAACATTTACTTAAGGGAATTTGGAAAAGATATTGTGGATTTGCATTAACTTAAAAAAGCTCTTCTCCCCATTGTTTTTTCTTCATGTTTTTCTGTCATGTCATTTTGCACAGTTCATTTTTCCAAAAAACTAATCAGAGATCCTTTTTTCTCACCTTTTATTTTTGTCATTGATGTGTATGACCACATGTTATAAGAACTGTCATGGTTGAGCTCAAATGAGTTCACAAGCTCAATCAATCCAGAGGGTTTGGCAGATTGTATGCCATCGCCTGCTGTATTAGTCCTACACAGGTTTTTAATAAAATGATTGATTCATACCTTCAGAGGGGAATAACTTGAGTCATGTGTCTTCTGCCTTTGTCATACTGCTTGATGTTTAATTTGGGAAACTATCTGGAGTTTTGTGGCTGCGGTATCATTCCAGGTAGATAATACTGGGTTGAGGAATGGTTGTCACTTCACCACTTTTGGTCCAGACTTAACTATCTCAAAACTTATTTGCACAAGGTGCCATGATTTTTTTTATGGACATCCATAATCTCCAGAGGTATAACCTCATTGTTTCTCTCCTAGTGCCACCTTGAGGTTGAGGTTTTTGAATGAACTGAATCAACATCTATTGGATTGATCATGGTAAAATTTGGCACACACAGTTGTGATCCCTCTAGAATAAAATCTATGGAAATCCTGACTTTTCCCGGAGTGCCATCATTGAGGTAATTTTTTTTTTTCTCCAAGTCTTTTTCTGATCAACCCTGGCAGACCAATGGCATTTTCATCAGTCTCAGCTGTAATGTTTAGTGCTAATTGATAAACATCAGCATGCTAATGGGCTAGTCTAAGTTTGTGAATATAGCAACTGTTACACCTGCTAAACATCTGCATGTTAGCATGCGAGCTTTAGCATTTGTCTTGAAGCACTGCTGTGCCTACAGCTGCACATAGCTGCGAGCATAAACTGAAGTATTATTAACCACAAATTATAGTGCCTGGCGCCAAGATGCAACCTGGATTGATGGACATTTGTCATCACTCATCTCTGTCATAATGATGACTCTCCCATCTGTCTGGGGACACTGCTTTTTAAAACCTCACGGAGACTGACCCAGTTTTTCTAAAAAGGATAATACATGTCATCAGTCACCAGAAAGGGAACAAGCTATTTGGGTGAATAATTGTCCTGAAAAGCTTGAGAATCAAATACTGCACACTGATTTTCATAAGATTTGTGTGTTCTCAGCTGGTTTGCCTTAAAACCATGACTGCCCACGCATTTTAATCTAGTGTTCGGACTTGTGTGGGGATTACAGTGTGTGATGACTCATTAGTCTGATGCCTTATGAACTGAGAGGTCATGGTTATGCAACTTAAGATACATTGCCATATGGCTGTTTTGAAAAAGGACAAGTGTTAGTTCATTTAGACTTAATGAGCTTTGTCTTTCATAGAATATGGAGAAATGTTGTGTAATGACTAAGGAAAGCATTTGTAGTCTTTGCGTCTGCTTTCACCCTGACCCAGTTTTTACTGGTGTAAGAGCATAGACAGCATTTTACAGCTTCTGAGGCATCTCAGTAGAGTGGATCTAATGCATGTTACATTGTCAGACCCACAACCCAAGGGATGTCTGAAAGTACAGGCCGGGAAAGCTTTTACGTAAGATGAGCTGTCATGAGAATACCGCTTGGTTTCACTTGCGTTCATATTTTCCCTTTTATTAATTTATATGAACATCTTGTGCAAATAAAACTTTTGCTCCCCAAGTCCTCGCTGGCATTTTTAACTTGAGTCTTACATAAGCTAAACTTCAATTTGTTCGGTCATTTCCAACCACCACAACAAACCTGTTCAATCAAGTCCAAAGACATAGCTTGGATTGATCATGCTTTAATAATAAAGATACAAGGACATTTGATGTAAACCACCAGTATTGCACATAGCTCAGGCACATAACAAGTGTCAGTTGCTTTGAAGCGTCAACTTATTTCTATGAACAATACACAGGCTGTACTGAATAA
Organism: Acanthurus leucopareius; assembly: GCA_029814765.1. Classification (NCBI taxonomy): domain Eukaryota; kingdom Metazoa; phylum Chordata; class Actinopteri; order Acanthuriformes; family Acanthuridae; genus Acanthurus; species Acanthurus leucopareius. The sequence continues at coordinate 11,865,412 of JAQMCX010000057.1, read as the reverse complement.
AGCTCTACTCCCAGTGAGGAAAAAAAAAAAAAAAAAAAAAATTATTAACAATACATTAAAAGTGTACTAACATTAAAGGTTTGGGTGTAGGTTTAAGGTTTTTTTTTGTTAAATAACTCAACAGTTGAATTTTCAGAACCCATCAAACAGAAGCTAACAATCTTTCACCTCCTAAAAATCTGATCTGAACATAAAGAGCTTTTTTCTTAAACACAAGGACAACTAGGAACACCACCGGACAATGATAACACATAACCACCTACTCAGATGATCATCTTATACATGTAAATGATAAATAAATATATAAATAAACCCCTGTTAAAAATAATCCCTTTCCTGTCACCATTTTTTGCTTCAACTCATGGTAACTGCACAGTGCAAAGTAAGTGTTGGAACCAAAATAACTGCATTGATATCATGAAGTGTTGAACAAAAACGCAACAAATCTCACAAATACTTTTGAAAAGATGCTTAAGTGCTTTTAGTTCAAGGTTAGGCGTGTGCATGCGGGGTGGAAGCCTTTACGCATCTGGCCTGTGAGTAACGTGACGAAGAGAGTGCAATCCCATGATGCAACAGCCCCTGATAAGAGCAGCAATGTTGTACACTGGAGCGCTTCCATCCACACCATGCCGAGAATACAGCCAGGCTACAGTGGGTAGCACAGGGGCGGCCACTGCAACCAGATCCACCAGGAAGCTGTTGCTCCAGTAACGCTTGTCAACTGCATCTAGTCCTGGTGACAGACAAGGTTCCTCCTCACCAACGCCAAAGTCCAGCTCCTCCATGAACCGTCGGCTCTCTGCAGGCTCAGAGATGCACATGCCGGAATCAGTGGAGGTGTCTGGGCTCTCTGAGGGGGCAGGACTGGGCATGCTGGGTGGGGAAGTTGTTGAGACAGAGAGATTGGCAGTGGTGGATGTGGACGTGGGCATGTTTTGGAGACCCAGAGGATTGCAGGAGGCTAGTGGAACTGGGTCCCCCACTGTGGCCCCATGGAACTTGAGTAGCTGGAGGAACAGGGCCTGCAGATCTGGAGACATAGGCATTATGTCGGTCTGGATTTCTTTATCTACTGTATCCTTCTGGGGAGATGTGCTTGATGAAACGTCAACGGTGGTGGAAACCGTATGTGGTAGAGCTGGTGGGGGTTCAGCAGATTCATCAATCGACTGTTCCTCTCCTGACAGTGCAGACACCCCAGGCCCAGACTCTGTCCCTGCTCTCAGCTTACCGCTTGAGTCCTGACTGAAATCCACCGCAGTGGACATGAAGACCTGCTCCAAAATGTCCGCTCTGTTGGCCATCTCATCATTTAAAAGCAGCCCACTGTCTGCCATTGCCTCTGCCCCTTGCTCTCCGAGCTCCATCCCACCCTCTTCCTCCCCCGCCATCTTCTTCCCACCACTATCAGGACTGTCACAGATGAAGTCCAAGGTGTTCTCATCTTGGAGGTTGGCGCCACTCTGGGCAAGCTCCATGCTTTGTAGCAGGGACTCCAACTTCCTGTTTTGGATGTTGATGTCGATGAAATACTTCTGTATGCCCTTATCCTTCTCCATCAGGCTGCTCTTCATTGTTTCCACCACCTGACGCAGCTGCTTGATCTCTTTACGAGCCTCTTTGAGGGACAGCTGAGCCTCCACCCTGTGACACTCTTCTTCAATCCAGTCTTCCCTCATTCTGCTGAGCTGGGCCTTAAGCTCCTCAATCTCTGTCTCTCTATTAAAGAGGTAGGAAATGTCCAGAATTACTTAAGAAATGGTTTGGCAGTTTGAAAGCAAGCTTATTTCCTTTTTCCTTTTTTTTAGAAAGATGAATACCACTGTCTATACTAAACATGAATCTAAAGCCAACTACCAGTTAGCTTAGCATGTAATACATGCAGCAGTGAAGAAGTGACACTTCTTGGATGCAGAAAGCACAAGGATATTCAGAGGTTATAACAGTGAGGTGTCAGATATAGACTGCTTAATTTATAGTCTGTGTGATGTTGTTCAGCTTCTTTAGTGTTTGCTCACAACCAGTCTCTCACAAAATCAGGTCCAAGAGAACCTGCTCAGCTCACATTAATCATTAAATCTGTACAGAAACTGAGGTGTCACTGAGGTGTTTCTTGTTGAAATCGTGGCAAAATAGAGATTACTGTTTGATTTAGAATATAATGTAGAACTATTTACATCATTACAGATAAGATGAATCATAAAGCAAACAGTCTGAATAAGTTTGACTAATTTGATTTATGTACAGTGCATGATTTTTAAAAGATATAATTAGCAGCATCATGTGCTTTTTATCTTATGCAATAGTTGTTTTCCAGTGGGTTCACACATTTGAACGGCTGAGTGGAGCTGCAGTGTGTTGGCATGACGTCAGAAGCCATCGCTTCATGTTGCCCCTCGATTTGACGGTTTTCATTCCGCCATGCAATCATACAAAACAACAGAAACAGTTAGAGGAGCTACTGTGCTGCTAAATAATAACTAACCTGTCCCGGACTCTGTTCTCAGACTCAAACAGTTTGGTCTTCAGGTGTCTGATTGCTACTTCCTTCTGCTGTAGAGGGGTGAGATACTGCTCAGGGGTGGGGGGTTTGATGCCATGGTTGTCTCCGCAGGAGTGGTAGCGGCCCAGGTTTGCTCTTCTGTTCACCAAAGAGATTATTATTTTGTTTAAAGGCTGAGTTTACACTTTTCAAACCAACATCATCCATCAGCTGCAAACTAGACATTTGAAGCAACACTAGAAAACAAACCAAATCGACTGTTAAAGGTAAAATCGCTCCTTGCAGACAGTAATTTGTCTAAGAGAGTGCTGTCAGGGCAGATGCTCTCTGCAGCCTGGAATTACTGTTTGACACAGGATTACTAGAGTGCAGATTTTAGGGAAATGAAACTAAATTGCTGTTTTATTTAAACACAAGCAGAGTCTGCAGGGAAAGAAATCACTTGCTAAAAAAACCCCCAAAACTTGACATGGAGGCTAATTGTAATAACATTCGTATGCCCTTTGCATGTCCTACGATCAATGTTTTATAACACTGAAAAGAACTGATAAAAGGATTCCTTTTTTTTTTGTTTGGAGGATGAGTGGGTGGATTTGAACAATATGCAAAGCAGCATGTAAGCCCCTCTCTTCCCCTAGCACAATATCCTAGCAACCTGGGGTACTTGAGGCTTTGATGCGAGAGCTCTGCATCCTGCCAGAAATAGAAACAGCCCGGCAGAAGGTAGCAGAGAAAGGAAAAGATGTCACATGACACTTAGTCAGGCAGAGGAACTGTCTTAAAGTGACAACAGTGACAGTTTTAATGCATTTATTGAAGCTGTAAACATGAGATAAAAAGGGCAGATTCTGCTACTGCATAAAAACTCAAAAGGCTGTGGGTTTTGAATGTTTGTCATTTATACTGCTGCAAGGGGATTTTTAGGTTAAACCTTATGCAGGGCTGAGCTGCCAGGAACATACACCCTAAGAAGTAAACTTTCCAAGCAATTCTGAGCCTGGAGCACCATGTCAGAAATTCATGATGGTCCCAAACAGTATTGTGCTTTAGGCAATTCAGTTCACACTTCAGTTCTGATATTCTGAAATATATATGACCCTGTTTTCTCCTTCTAACCAAGGTGTATTCAATCCAGTTAAGAGATGGCTACGTCAGTAAGGTCACTGTCTGGGTACCATGGTCAGACATTTGTTATATTAAATCTTCGTTAATCCCAACCACAGCCAAATCATGACCGAGATAATCCCAGACGGGCACAAGAGAGGAAATGATAAAACAGTCTGAGCTCTATGCAGCCACCCACTCACTCATCGTTATGCTGCACATGCCTGAGCTACAGTTCAAATCTCTCAAGTCTCCAAAATCCACTTGTTTCTCCCTTGAGCAGGGAAGGTTGGATTTGTAATGAAATCAAGGGAGGGAAATTTGGAAAGACATTACCATAAAGTCACACAACTGATCAAGAACTCCCTCACCTTCAAAAACACAATTTTTGTTCTGCGTTTATTAGTAATACATTATATAAAAGCCATGTTTAATACCTGGAGGTGGGGCTTGAGTTGCAGCTGCTGCTGTTGGTCGAAGAGGCACCTCTTGGAGGAGTCCTGTAGGGAGCGTAGAGCTCTGCATCGCGGTTGGCTATAGGGCTCCCAGCTGGTTTGAAAACTGGGAGTGGTCTGATGTGAGCACCGCGACTTGAGAAAGAATTGCAGAGAAAAAGCATCGGGGGGAAAAAATCATTGACATGCAAAAAAGGTTAGATAAATAGAAATTTTAATACATGATTAACATAACCATTTTGGCTGTAGTTTTGACTGCTGTATTTACCATTAAGACAGAAAAAAAATCTTTGACCATAACATCAGCGGACATAATTGAAAACCCTTTTAACATGAATAAAGAAAAATAACCATTTAGTTGGGTTAAACCTTAATTGATTTGACTTATTTAACAAGAACAACTGGAAATAGAAAAAACTCCTAAATTAGCATGATCACTAAAACTACAGTACATCCTATGCAACAACTTCCAGTTCACAAGAACTAGCAGATTTTAACAAGTAATAAACAAACTCTGTATTTAAGATGACTAAGATAACTTTTTTTAAAAAGTACAATCTTTATATTAAAATTGTGCTAAATTTCCAAAATTCATAAGGTTCAGGAAATATTCGAACCCTTTGCAACCTGCAACCTGAGGGGTGACACAATCAAACCATACTGATGATACACATATGTGAAGCCCATACCTGCGTGAGGGAATTTTCTTTCCAGCTGAACTGGGGATGAAACTCCCCTTGGTCTTTAGGCTGCCTGTGCTGCTAGAAGAGCTGAAGTCTGCCTCGCTACCTGCAGGGAGAAGCATCATGACATTAGCATGCTAGTCAGGCTACACAGCCTTTAAAAGGCGATAACTCAGCTTCCCTCCCTTAATAAGCAGTTGAATTCATGAATAACACTCTTGCTAAATTAAACACACTCGGAAGTTTTGCTGCTATCTGGTAAAACCAGATGTGTTTGTACACTAATGTTAGCAAACATTAGCATACGTTAGCTAGTGTTAGCTAACTTTAGATATTGAGTCAGTGGTCAAATTTAATGTCCCTCTGCTGGTGTCACCCCATATTTAAGCAAGTCAGAGCTGAATACCATAAGGAAAACCAAAGTTTCACACATTTGACTCACCAGGGAACATGTTTGTTGTCTCACAGTTGCTGCTGTTCTGAAAAAACTATGGTCTTGCTATGTTTGTCAAACATGAATATTTAGCTTAATATGAAAGTAAATACACACTTTGTTTATATGTCATTATTTCACATTGGGCATTTAAATCGAATTTTACACTTATCCTGCTTGTTTATGGCCCACTAGCCTCTCCTCTAATAAGCACTTTCTCATACAGTATGTGCAGATAAAGCAGGACTATCATGTTACAGTTTTTGTAAGCAGGACTTCCATTATGTCTCCCTGATAGAAGGACCAACAGGATATCACTAGTGGATGGGCTACTCCCTACAGTCTTTACTGCTTAGAGTTTAGAGTCAGAGAAAGGCATACAGATAAGCTCTTCTTGTGGTTGTAAATGCCAGTAATGGTTCAGAATTAGCCAAAAACATCACGACATTTGAGCAAAACACTGTCTGCTCTGTTAAAATGATGCATTGATGCTAAAGCCTAGAACATTACCAACTTTCTTGTTAAAGATGATGAAAAAAATGGTATTTAAATATTGTGTTAAAATGAATAAAGATTATAAATTAAAAGGCATACCTGAGTAGCATCTTTTTCCATCAAACAAAACCATGTTACTGTGTCCAGTGATAAATGTGACAAATACAATAGGTCAAAACTCGTGATCCTCCACCACTGGGTGAGTCAACTGAGGGTCTGTGCACATTCAGTCAGAGTAGTAACCTGCTGCTAATCAGCCTAATTGGCTGAGCTCCCAAACCTTTTCCTCAACCAATCAGCTTTCTTCCTCATTTCGACTCATGCCCAGGCAGCCTTTTTTTTTCTCCCTACGGGAGAGGAAATTTAATTTCAGAATAAAGACTGTGGTGTGCTGTTTCTTAAATATTTTTAAGAAGAGGCACAGATAATCTCTCCAGTTATGATCTCATTCGTAGGCAAGAAGCTGTTTCCAAGCCAGTGCTTGTCCAAGTCAACATACCAGGGAACCTGCTATCTCCTGACAAGTGACAAATATACAGTTATTGTACTTTGGTCTTTGGGGAACCACTGACATGCATTAGTATTTGTGCAAGGTGCTGTACATAAGACTGTGCTCATAAAAAATGTGAGATGATGCAGTTTAACAACACACAGAATTCAAATTACTGTCATACAGCGTAGGATAAGATCATATTAGAGCAGGCCAAAGGGGAAGATTTTAAACGTCGTTGCTTTCAAAAAACAAACCACAACAACAAAAAAGCCCCAAAATAATCTTTTTCATCTTTTATCCTCATTCCTGTGTTACTCTTACCTCTGGCTTTCATTGCAGACCTCAGCTCCCTCTTGTGCCTCTGGGTGCTTCTTGGTTCGCTCCACTCGGCCATCACCCTCACCCTCTTCACTTTGGTCTTGCGCTCCGGTAGTTTCGGGGAGCCATGGGAACTCTGCTCTGAGCCTGACGGGGTTTTGGAGGGGGACACAGACTGACTAGTGGGGCAGCCGGTGTCATCTATTGTAAACAGGCACACAGACAGTAATAGCCAAATACAGGCAGCGTGGGGCAGGCAGTGAACACAAGCAGGCAGTCAGAGATCAAGGTTCAGCACAGCCGGGTGTTATCCCACTGAAAGCGCACAGCTTTCACAATGGCTTGTCTCTCTCATGAAGTAATTTTTTTTTAGTGCCCATACACACATGCGAAAACACACAAATTGATACTTTTTAGTTTTTGTCTTTGATTTGATGTGCTACTGAAGGTGGCCAATTCATGTGTGAAATAAACATAACAGTTTTTTTGGTTGAGGTCGTGTGCCCCAGAACACTGTGCCGAGGAGGAAGAAAAATATTATCTGAATCAAAGATTTTAAATGCCTTTACTGTGTAAATAAATGTAATTAAGTACATTTATTCAAGCACTTAAGATGTAAATACATTTTTTGCAAATTGATACTTAAACCCCTCCACATTTTAGAGGGAAATATTGTACATTTGATTCCACTACATTTATCTGATTGCTTGAGTCAAGTTTTAGATTGACATTCTTTGAATAGCGCCAACACTGCAAAAATCTAATAATGAGTCATTAAAATGTTTTATTTTATTAAAATAAGTGAAAAAAAATGCCATTGCAGTGGGACAATAGAGTTTTATGAATTTTCAAGAACAAGGAGACATTATTCTTAAAATAGTTCAATTCAACTCCACTTTGATCAGCCATCATACTCACATGTTAATGCATGACTGATAACAATGTTTTTTTCCTCTTAAAAGTGATGCTTTGCATAAGCAGTATTTGAACTTTCAACAGTTTAATTGTATTTTTTTTTATGATGTTTTATACTTTTACTGCAGTAGGATTTTTAATGCAAGACTTTTACTTGTGATGGAGTATTTCATTCTGTTGTATTGGTACTTAGTTACATGATCTGAACATTTCTGCCAAGAATTCTTTCTCCATACATACAGAGAGGATTTCATGTGTTATCCAACCAACCAAAAGCATTGCAACACAATCTTGCACTGAGCCTGTAAATGCTGTTCAAAGTATCTGAGGCCTTTTCCCTTGTGATCCCAGCTGTCCTCAGACTGGAGCTGAGCTTCTTACCAGAGCAAAAGCTGTTGGTGCTGATGGTCCTTTTGGAGTGGTCAGAGCTGACATCACACTCTTTCCCATCCTCCTCTGAAAAAGGTGAATCAGACAGAGGCGAGCCTTTGTCCTTTGGTTGGAAGGGATGGAGGACCAGGCGTGGGATGCGGCTGCGGGGGCTTCCTTTCTCTGGTGACTTCTTTTCCTGTTCAAAGCAACATCTGTCAGAGCTGCAGGCAGGAATGTAACTGTAACAGTACATCTGCTTTTTTAGGATGACAATATTTTTAATTTCATATAAGATTAGAAGGTTTGCCCATATTATTGGTTATTAGACTAATGGTGATATCTGTACGGTCACACTTTACCTTTCATTTTCTTTACTACACCAGTTCCAAAAAAAACTTTTTCTTTTTTGAAAGATTCATTCAGCATGCAGAAATCTGTCACTAGTAGCAATAATAAGACTCACCTCATATTCTTGGAACGGTCCCATTGTGCTTCACGTTAGCGTTTTTCCCCTGGTAAGTGAAAAAAAAAAGAGAAATATCAGGTGAGTCATATTTTTCAGTGGACCGTGTATGTGGCAGTGTTTTGACGTGGCACTCACACAAACAAGGGCCCTCTGTGTGAACTCTGTTACGCCACTAAATCCCACCCACTAGCACACACATTCACACACACACACACACACCCCCACACATACAGCCTGGCACAGATGGCACAACAATCCCAGAGCCAGCCATGACCGTCACACACTGAATTTATGACCCTAAATTCTACTTGAAATCCTTTAAATGAATTAAATTAAATCCATATTTAAATCTGGCTGTAAAAACAAGTAAAACGAATGAAATGACAAGGTGAAGAGTCAATAATGCCCTGAGTTAAATGCTAATGTCAGCTTGGTTACATGCTTACAGAGATGTATGTGAATGTGTGGATGTTTGCTACGTTTAATTTTGATTTTTAATTAATTAATTCTTAGTTTAGCATTTTAGCATGCTTATATTAACCAATAAGCAAGTTGAGGTGAGGCTGGTAGGAATATCATTGGCTTTGCAGGTATTTACAAACCGAAGTATTCGAGTATTTGAGTTGCCTTCGATTTATTTGCCCAGAATAACCATGACCTGGATGAATGACAACATGCATAGACACAAACTGAAGTACTGAATAAACAGAAAGTTTGACCTGTAGATGGCCAAGGATCCAATAGTAGTTGGGGTATTTAGATTAAAAAAACAACAACAATAAAAAAACCTCATGGTGGCATCTGGGCTGGGAACCATGAATGTCTGTACAAAATTTAATGGCAATCCATTCAGTGCTTGTTGATATTTATCATATTTATCTTAAATAAATTCCTTGGCAATCAAATCAAAAGGTTTCCAGATATTTCACCCTAAATCATAAATCTCAATCTCATAGTTCTACTGAAGGAGAAGTCAGAGTATCACTGGAGTCTTTAGGATCCATCCTCTGTGGACCATGAATGTCTGTGCCAAATTGCAGAATCGGCTTTTCAGTCTGGACTAAACTGGTGAACTGACCGACAGATGCTGCTATGGAGCCATGCCACTAGATAAGAGAGAAGAAAATTTGGAAGAAAATTTATGAAATGAATAGACCAAAAGTGACTCAAGAAACTAATCTGCTTGTGACAACAAAAGAGTAGAGAGTTCAGAGTCTACACAGTAAAGCTATATAGAAGAAAGAGGTTTGGGGGTTTTTTTTGTCAAAGTCATTCTAGATTAAGAGCCCTTTCCAACTTTTTCAAAAAAGTTGCATGACAATTTGTTTGAACAGATTCTTAATATTCAGTTGGTTATTAATATATGCAGACTGAACATTTCTGCAGGTGAAAAAATATCAGGACAGACCTTGATCTCAGCAGACAACCAGTGAGATTCTTTGTTTCAGCTGATATCACATCATGAAATGAATGAACATCAAAATGTTAATGTAGCTGATGTTCACTTGCAAACATTATATATCGGCACAGAAAGGAGCTAACATTAGCTACATCAGCTAGCATAAGCGTCAAATCTGGGATTCATAGGGAATTTATTGGCCCTCATTCATGACACATAAATGGGCTTACGACCAAATCTAATCATGAAGTGTACTTATTTACATTCCCACAAGTGTACTAGCATTCATAAGGTTTTTTTCAATCACCTAATTTTGTTCTATGGTACAAAAAAATGCTGTATTGCCAAATGACTTTACAAAAGTTGAGTGACTTTAAATATTTGGGTTGATTGTCAAGTTTTAGTTAAAATAGAAAAATGCTGTTAATCATATTTTGACATATTCCCTATATATTCCTCCATTTTCTCTTCCTCCTTTTATTTTTCTGTTTTTTTCTGGAAGAAAAGGGGACTCCACATGCTGAAAAATTTACACCTGGCCAAGTGTGAACAGTTGACATGCCACTCTGCATTTTCGCATTGCAGTTCTGGGAAATGGCTTTCAGATGATCAGATGACACAAAATAGATGAAAGGTGTCCAACTTCAATGCTCCGCAAGGTAAAACTTCAACTCTCCTTGTTAGCCTTCTGTGCCAAAACTGCAAGGCTACCTGCCAAGTGCAAAGTGCTTCTATCATTAATATGTAATAGATGGAGGATCAATATTATGTCCTCTTTAAAAAAGTAGAGGCCAAAGAAAGTAGAAATTAACTCCTGTATGACGCTAAACTTGTTCGATTTTTAATAATTAACCAAGAAACATATTTTATAGATGCTTTCAAGCTGAATAATGCAGAATTTCTCTCATGCTTGAATAAACTTTATACAATCACTTCACTTCCTCTTGCCTGTTGATTTCCTTTGAGAGTTGTTGCTAAAGGGGGTCGGTTACGTAAGTGCATACATGTTTTTTTTTTTTTGTGCTGTGTGTGACGTAATTGACCTCAAGGCCTTAGTGCTACAGTCGCACCAGTGCATCTGAACCTATCTTCTCTTTGCTTCAGTAGCAGACAGTACCATTTTTAGAATGGTTCAGCACTCGGATGCAGATTCAATGTCAGCCCTGACTTGATCATCTGAACTTCCCAAACAATCCTCCAACAGACTGATATCATCACTGGATGACCTAATATAAGCCGCGTTCCCTGTATAAGCAGCCCAGACTTGTGCAAAAACCTCTTTCTTTAAACTGTCGAGGTCCAAAGAGGATTGCAAAAATAGAGCAGAGAGTCGTGGGAATCAAAATCCACCTCTTTTTTTTTTCAGACTCAAAAATAGATCCACGTTCTGCGTGGCTTTCAGCACCTTGCCTACACTTTCACTTTCATTTTCATGCATTCAAATTATTATCACTTTGCAGCAATGCACAGCCTGCCTGGCACTGGCACAGTAGAATCAGGTTATAGACACCAAGCTGGGCTGAGACACCAGAGCCATGCCCTAGCAACAGTCCTAACAACTGAGGGAAAACGCTGCATGAACAGCTTCAGCTAGATGGGACCAATTATTTTTAAATCTGCACCGAGTGCAGGCTTCTGCTGCTTATCCTCAGACGCTGTCCTTCACTGAGAGAATATCTGGAGTGTATGGAGGTGGTGTGAGGCTGTTCACCATTCAGCTGCACAGTGTTTTTCTCCAACTGAATGAACAATCTGTCCTTGAGCCAGCCTGTGTGAGCTAAGGGAGCTTTTGTTTGTACTGGTTAAGTAGTTGTATAGCTATTGTTTATAATAGGTTTTTTCAAAGGAGATTTTATTTTTTTGAACAGATTTTTTTTTTTTTTTTTTTTTAAATTTCTCATCTAAGCAAAGAAAACAAAAGTGATGATGAAGACTGCAAAGGGATTAACCATAAGGCCATGATGATGGTTGTTGAAAAATATCTTCCACTGAACCTGGATGATTGTGTACAATAATAAAGTCCTACAAAATAAAAATTAAATGAATGAATAAGGGGAGATATCATTCAATAAACAGGGTGTGGCTGAGAGGAGAGAGAGCTGTGACAGGTTTTAGCTTGGAAAGAGACTTTTTTGAGTTAATGTAGCTACAAGCAGCCAAATGTAGGAAAAAAATGTAGGAAATGCAGAACATGAAGAATAAAGAGTCAGAGTTTATCTGAAATCAGCAAAAGCATTTAAACAGAGTTTCACTACCATCTCATTCTTTTTGTTCCAGTGCAACATTGTCTTCGTCTGCTAATGGTCACTCAGCATGTAACCTGAAACCCTGAGCATCCATGCATGCTCTGCTACCTGTGCTTACTGTAGGCTTAATTTGGGTGAGATTAAGCCTGCTACCATTGGGTTTGTTCTCGTTCCTGTCCCGAATTAACCTATGTCAGACAATTATTGGTTCTCTGGCTGCATCCTCTGCTTTAATCCAGACAAAGTTGATTGGTTACCTGCTGAGTTACGCGCTAAGCATTATCTAAGTTGCAAACACAGGATTTTCAGCTCTCTTAAGCATGACCACCTGCCAAATTGGCTGTGTAAGCAACACACAATCACTCCAAAAGCTCCTCCAAACATAAGTGTGCCCTAATTTAGGAAGTGGATCAACTGAGAGAGGAAGACATTGGTAAAAAAAAAAAAAAGGTCATTGGGATGCTGAGATAAATGTGTACAGGACTGGTAAGTCCTTAAGCCTCCACAAGCTATTTCCCTTATCCAGATGGTCTAAAACAGCATGGAGTGGGCGTGAATAATAAATTCCCTTAATCCATCCCAGTCTATGTGCTCTCTCATGTTGATCATGCACATCAACGGTTGTGAAAGTGTTTGATGATGCACTGAGATGCTGATGTGTTAAGCTGTGTCATTTCAGTGATAAGGACATTTGATGCTCACTGATATCTCTGAATAAAAAGAACGTGCATTAGAGTTCTAAAAATTGGAAGTAATTGTAATCCGAATGATAAAAGATTTACTTCTGAGTGGCATTCTCTTTATAATACTTGTTCTGAGCTCATCAGATCATTTGCATTACCACGACATGATGGTATACTGAGTAATCACTTTGATTTCCAGCACTCATTCCAGGAAGCATAAGGCATATTGAAACCAAAACATTCATAACATGCTATCTTGACAGAACACAAGATGCTTCTCCCATCCAGGAAAACACAGCTGACTGCTTTGATAAGCCCATATAGAACAATTTCTTGTATTATAGCACCGTAAGGCTCCACAGAAGACTTTCCTGGTACTAAAACCCTTTAAAAGTGAACAAAATTATCCAATAAAAAATGTAAACAATCATAAAAGCCATCAAATACAAACACTATTATAATCACTTGACATTCCACAACGTGTGCACATGCTGTCCTTTGTTTTCATCATCTCGCTTCAAATCTATTTCTATTCTCTCTAAAGGCTTGAGATTTTCGTGTCCCTATGTTCCCTGATAAGGACAGCATCTTCTCCCACAGTCCTCGAATGGTTTATACTTTGAAAGGGTTTGTTTTGCCCACCACCACGTCCCACCCCCACCCCCCCACCCCAACCCCGCTGGAGATGTTTTTCTCAGCCTCTAGAATAAAGATAGGATGTAAATATCCAACTTCGGACCTAATATGATCACAGTAAAACCCATAACCAAATGAAAAAATTTAGGATTTGAGCAAACGTTTGAATTAATCGAGAGGAGACGCGTTCCTGAACTTGAAAACAGCTCTGCCTCAGCATCACCTGATCTGATCCTGACAACAGTTTCATCTCGGCGTTTAACCTGATAATTATCATACTGGGCTATTTTCACGATTTTTCGTGATGGAAGAATAAATGAAAGGCTTGCCTGGAAGCTGGATGATGGTAGCGATGGTTCGTGTCAGAATGATGCGCGTCGGTCGGTGAAGCACAAAGGGTCGTTCCGCTGCTGGTGCTCCGGCAGTGCCAGCCTCCGCTCTGCTGTCTGTTTGGCTGTCGGGTGGATGAGAGCTGTGTGCATACTGAGGACACACACGATTGGACAAGAGGCGAGACCACTGACGAAGCACGCACAATATGACTCCCATCATCCCAAGTGTGTTACATAATGCGTGAGGCATTAGTTAACCACTGAATCCCCCCAACATATAGATCTGGAATCTACAGGCCGGCTCGTGTATTATATGTAGACCTCTGACGATGCAAATGTTATGTTTCATGTGAGAGGGCCTTTTTAATGCCCGGTATTCGTATCGATGGTCTACAATATTCATAAGTAGGGGTACTGGTCCAAATCATACATTCCCATTGCCAGAATTCATTTCACATTTTAGAATATTTTTGTAGAAAACATTTGCTTCATCAGTAAAGCTTAACGGTTCTTGAAATGTTTTCTGGGATGAAATATATCATCACTGAAATGTCGTTGACTGATTCACCTTTAACGTCAGATTAAAGGCACAACATGACACGGAGGCTGAGCATGAACTCAGCATACCTTGGAGGCTTATGTACACAGGGATGTGCATGTTGACTCCCTCTCATGTATGAGCAGGGGTGGGGGGTGATTTATTACAAATAACGCACATGAGTAAAAAAAAGGTCATTTTTAAAAGAAACAAGAGCTTTTGATGCTATTTTTTTTTTGCTATTACTTGGGTGTTTATTTTTTTAGAAAGCAATTACTTATTACCTCATTTCTTTTGTCAAATACATCACTTACAACTAGTCTGCTCTAAATCCTGGAATAGAGGAGATTGTCAAGCTGCTAATAAGTAACTACAGAACCGCCTCTCTTTTGACCACAATGATGGAGCAAAACGCAAAACAAGGGACATCTAACTCATGGCCCACTTTTCACACATGAATCAAAAGAAAAACCAGTAAGTGCCTCCCTCAAAACACTGAGATCTCCATTCTTCACATTTCCTCCTCTAACCTCCACAAGCACATTAGAGCAAGCTGCACATAACTGGAGGTGAACATCTAGTAAGCTAGTTGACGTTAATTTTCATGTTCAACATCAACATTATGATGCAAATTTTATTGTCTGCTGTAGTCAGACTTTTTGATAAAACAACAGCTATAAGCCTGCTAATGATCAATTATAAATTAATATTAAATTTTAAAGTTTATTCCACTTTGATTATTTTCACCTAGTACTAAGTCTAGTAACTTTTACATGACTAGGCTTTTCAAATGTTCAAAATTTTGACTTATGCTGGAGCATGTTTTTTATGACTCTACCTCCCCTTGTGTGAGAGAGAGTTTGCTCTCCATGGTACTGAAATCCTGCTCCTGTCACACTTAACATCTCTTATGTACATATATTCTGACATGTAAGCATCATGATTTGTGTCCGAGCAAAACTTTCAGGAATGATTACAGCTCATGAGGATTCAAATGTTGTCAAGTACCTCTGTGACTCAACCTGTTGGCCTTATGAAAACAGAAACTGAGATCTGCCTTGCAGATGTTCTAGCTCCTATGAAAAAATCGGGACTTTAGAAAACAGATTAAAGAAGATTCTGAGATGTTTGGAAGCATTAATATACTGCATGTAGACCTTTATTGGGTTGGCATTTAATAATAAGATCAGTAACCCTTCCTGAAGCATGAACTAACAAAACTGAATCAAAGTAATTTTTTACTCCCTCAAAAACCTAAAAAGCTGCCAGTCGCTAGAAATTGACATCATTTTTAACTTTGAAAAACTTTTGAATTGCTCATGCAATCAACATGCTTTTGAGTTATGAGAGCTAGAGTTCCTCAACTTTTAAGTGGTCTCTCTGTTTTGTTCAACCAGATAAATGTTACAAAAAATGACTGTAAATAGCTTAGGGGTCAGTGTCAGGGTTCATTTAAAGCCATTCTCAAACAAAGCAAATATAAAATTAGGACTCTAAGGCTGAGACTTATGGTTCTTCTGAATCAAATCATGAATGACATTTGATGTAGACTGCTGGAATAGGTTAAGAAATACAAAATAAATCATGACACTCAATTTCCCCAAGGTCTTAAAGGGTTAACAGGTTCCAGAGATGTTTCTATGCATCGGGATGATCTCCCAAATTTAAAAACCTAACCAAAAATACTGACTTTTCTTAAGAAATGTTGTCAAAATGTCTCACCTCCTCTCTTTTTCTGACTTTCTGAGGCTGGGCAACCAATCAATATTGGACAAATGACAACAATCCTGACAGCTGAGGTCAAACTAAACAAGTAAACTGTAACTGACACAAATATTTAAAATGTTGTAATCAATTTTATTATAATATGGGATATTTAATAAAATTGAGGGTACATAGATTTTTTCTTGTTTTTTTTGGAGGGGGGTTGTTGGTTTATTATAGTGTTATTGACATCCCTAACACTATTAAAAACTTTATGGGTTTTTGGAGGAAAACCGAAGCACTCGGAGTAAACCCACAAAAACAAAGGAGGGAACCTGCAGGCTCCAAATGGAAAGAGGACAGCTGTCTGTGAGGCTGCTCACCGTGGGTTCACTGCTCTATCTGATACTAACACTCAGACACCTGAGCACCTGAGGGGACCTTTTCCATGATGTTATGGACCTGTATTGCCTCTCCTTCCTCTTCTATATCAAACCAAAGAAGCGGATAAGCGATCTTACCCAAGACATCCAGCCTCCAGCCTCAGGGTCCTAAGAACCCTGTTCTGCTGGCACACCTTGTTGTTTAGCTCCTCTCTGAGCTGGGCAACTTTTTGGTGGAGGCTCTGGCTGACTTCTTTCTCAGCTTGTAGCTCAGCAACCAACTCATCATGTTCATTGAGTTGGAATTGTAGCTCAGCCACAACATCTAGGTCCTGTGTACCACCAACAGTGTTCTGCCGGGACACTGTGTCCTCCAGTTCCTTCTTAAGTTGGACAACTTCTGTGTGGAGGGCTTTGCCAAGTTCTTCCTCAGCGTGTAACCGATCAACCAAATCAGCATTTTCTATGATCTTTTCATTGAGTTGGATTTCCATGTTCAAGACCAGGAACTTCCTCCTTTTAAGGGCAAAGTGTTTCATGAGGTCGATCATCTCCTCCAGCTTCTGACAGTAAAGATCTTTTCCGCGCTTTAAACGGTCAAATTCATGCTTTTGCTGGAACATCAGATCGGCATGAAACTCATTCTGTGTGTGGAGTTGCTGCTTTAGATCATTTATCATTTCTTTTTCTGCCATGATGTGGTTGTTGTACTTTTGCTGCATCTCGCAGTTTTCCTGACAGAGTTTCTCAAATACTTGGTGCAGGTCATAGTACGAATCAGTGAAGTTCCTCAACTCTTTCTGAATTTCCCTCTCCTTTTCCACCAATGACTTCTCCTTTTCTATCTGTTGAAGAAGCTGTTGGTTTATCGTCTCCAGTTGGTCATTAATCAGCATCTTTAGGTTCTGCCTCTCTTCAGCTCTTTCTGTTTCCACTTGCAACTCATCTTTTTGAGCCTCTTTGCAGGCCTTCACTCTATAGTACTCATTGGTCAAATACTCCACCTGGTTCCAGAGAACCTCGTTTTCAGTCTGCTCCGATTCAAGTTTGTTTGAGAGCATTGAGACCATTTGATTCTCATGGAGACTTTGTTCCTCTGTTCTTTGGAACATAGTTTTTAACTGATCCACCTGCTTGACAAGAGCCTCCTTCTCTGACCTACCAAGAAAGTTAGAAAACAGATCCTTTGCCCAGCTGTAGGGGCTCAGAACTGCATTTTTCAGTCTCAAAGCCATAGTATATTGCTATTGTATTGCGTAAATTACATAGTTTTATAGTTTTCAACTAAAAAATACAGCAGTTGTTGTTGTATTTTGTATTTTATTGTTGTATTTTTTTTTATTCTTATATATTTTTGTTCTCCTTGGTCAATTACGAATATCAATTGTTGAAAAGTCTGAAAAAAGTAGATTTAAAAATAAATAAATAAATAAATAAAACTTCTTAAGAAGACTTACGAAGACCTGCTGGTGACATCAAAAAGGATAAAGCTGTTTCTTTCATGTTTGAGGTTCAAAAAGTATGGCGGAAGCGTCACTTCTCCTCCTTAGTTACTGTTGCTATGGATACCAAACGCTGCTTCTCAGCACGTGCAACCGTAAAAAATGGCGCCGGCTGTCAAGAGCTATGATCATTAAATCTGAGATTTTCCAACGAATCAAGTTGCACGAGGGCGCTCAAGTTCGATTAACGAACGAAAACAATCGGTTTTCTCTGTTCTTGGACTAAATGGTATTTCATTAGTTTTTCTAACTAAGCAACTGATTTGTAAGAGCAGAGGTTCTGTTGTTCTTGCTAACGTTTTTCTTTAAGTCGTCCACACCGAGAACGATGACTATAAAGAAAACTATAACGACGTGATTTTAGAAATCGTTCTAACTCAAGTGGATGGCAGAGTCCACACCACAACTATAACTATAATGACACTGGCGCAAGATATCACTGGGATCACTTTTAGAGCGATTTCATAAACAACAGTAACAGAGTGCCATTCAGAATCTGTCTCATTTACGTCACATTAACATGATAACTGATGTCCTGTTGATGAACTCAGCATTTTTGCAAACTGATGTTGATTCATACGAAAATAAAAATTAAACTTGTCTCCATTCTTGTCTTTCCTCATTTTTGATGACAACCCCTGAACTTATTGACAGATTCTGTTTTTGTTTCGATTGAAAAGTTAAAATATTTTAAAACAAAAGCCGGATGTTAAAGTTCAGGTTGGACAACTGATCAGGACTAATGAGAGACTTTAAATTCGGATAAAAACCATATGAACAGCAGTTCACCTAGGCCTATGAATACTGCGCAGTGAAGAATCTAAATATAGATAAAAGGGAATTTTCCAATACGACACGAATGCAGCATTTGTCCTCGTTTCTTTCTACCTGGGAGACATTGGGTTGCGATAAGTGGAAAAGTCCACTAGAGGTCACTAGAGTTATTTAAATTGTGTTTAATACAACTGAATGCCTCCGTATCGAGGCAGAGTGTTTTGAGTTTGCTGTGATCAAACACGAGGTAAATGCCTCTGCCTCTAGCATATCTAACCATATTTATTGTGTCTGAGGAGTGATTTCCCCTGCCTTATATGTTTACCTCTCCACGGGAAATTTCTCTGCCTTGCTCTACTATACATTACATGCTATTTCAGTTGCTGTATGCATGATATTTTTATAACTACCCTTGCTTTATGATCAGTTTGAACGTAGAGATTCTTGTGTCTATCTTTTTGTAAAATATGATTAGATCTGATCTGATCTGGCTTCGCCTTGGAAACTTCCGGGGTCTCAAAGACTTTGTGATAAGGAGTACTGTAACTAGACCAACATCTACTTTGTCAGCTTTGTAAACCGGACAGTAAACAGAAAGTAACGGAAGTAGCTCAGTGCTGCTTGGACATATGTGTCTGTAGTCTACACCTGTAGCATTTAAAATAACTAATTAAGATAGCGCAAATAGCCCATAAGACTATCTTAAAATCATTGTAATTTAATTCACAAGTTAGTATGACTGCCATTCAAAATAAACTATATTATCATTCTCTTCACGAGCACTTAAGACTGTGCGGCAACTGACTGAGAAACCAGCCCCAACAAAAACTTTCCCGCATGGACTCAAGTGTCAGTAGCCTATCTTGTGGCGGTCCGTGGGCTCTATAGGCTAGTGCGCGTCTGTTTGGAGGTCTGTGACATGAAATTGTTTGGGAAGCCCTACAGTGAGCGACCATGTGGGCGTGTTTCTTTCGGCCCAACAGTCTCCGCTCTTGTGTGGAGTCCAGAGCGCAAAACGCACTTCTTCTGGTGCGACTGGAGAGCGCAAAAGTAGCAGCTCTCCGACCCTGACGCGCACACCATCTCCGACTCCAGCGGCGCCCCTAACCCAACTTCACTGAGCGGGAAAAAGAGTTTCTCAACATCTCCCGGTGACTCTTCCAACCATGGACGCATATCGACTCGTAACGCTATATCTGGGCCTGCTCCTTGTTTTTCTTGGGAATATACCGTGTTTCCAGTCTGCTGCTATCATCTCTCCCTCTGCGCCGAGGAGAAACAAGGGAGCCAGAATCTCTCATCAGGACGGACAAAGGTCATCCAAATTCCTAAAAGATATTTTCGCGTCTGCACATCCTCCCGTGGGCCATCACAAAGAAGACCTAAAGGACGCTATTGTGCCGCATGATTACATGCTCTCTATATACAGGACATACTCGGCTGCGGAGAAGCTCGGACTAAACGCCAGCTTTTTCCGCTCCTCTAAATCTGCCAACACCATAACAAGTTTTGTGGACAGAGGAACAGGTTGGTTTCAGTCCGCTGCCAGCTCCATCAGTCTTGCATAATTCTGTGGCACAGTTTCTCGTCAACTGTCTGGTCTAATACTCTCCTCTTGTATAGATTTTAATAAAACGTGGCCAAAAACTACAGCAATGCAGAAAGGCAACAGCAGAGCAGGCTCGTAGCGGCGACTTTTACGCACGTTTTAGATTAGGCAAAACAATGTGTAAGAGCACTTTTACGCACACAGAATATCAATACAAAAATCATAAAATAAGAGTTCAAGAGAAAAGTCTTAAAAGCTGCCTGATTGTATGTTGTCCGTGAGCAGCTGCGTGGTTGTATTCTGATCTGTCTGCCACACAGCCGCCGAAACATGTAACTTTTCCCGAGTATTAAGTTATATTACACCTAAATTAACCTCTGGGTTACACGACAGTAAAACACTAATTAAGGCGCTCTCTAAATGAAGGCTGTAAATCACTGTCAGTGCAGGCTGAAACCTATTCAGATCCTAACCTCCGCGCAGGCTACGAAGGAAACTTTTTCAGTTATCTGAAAGCACTCGACAATTAATTAATTTACGATATTTTTCTACCCCCTTCTAATGAAAACAGTACGAACAACTCTCAAACATTTAAAACACAAACTGGTTTTAATATTTAAAAAATCCGCATACGCTATTTTAAATTTTTAATTTGTTGCTCTTATGGTGCCCAGTTTGGCCCTGTTGTGCTGACAAAGAGAGCTGGGGGCCACGGCAGAGCGGGTCGGTGTGAGAAGCAGGTGTTTGGGTCAGTTAGCATGTGTAACCAAGTGATTTGACCAGCATGCGAGGACTAACACAATCTGATAAACACAAACACATCCAAAACACACAAGGGTACATAACCCGAGTTAATCTTTGCAGGAGAAATAAAAGCTATCTTTGTTTGCGCTCCCTCCTGTCTGAAACACTCCAAGCCCCAGCTCTCGGATGCGGGCTGCGCGCTGCAAAAAATATCCAGCATTACGCGTATTTCAGCCCAGAGCCAGCCACTTGAATCATAGTCTTATCTAACGATAATGTTGAAGTGCATGCAACTTTTTCCAAATTCAGCTTTATTGTAGGGCAAGCGTGGCTGAAAGGGAATTTTCAAACAAGTTATTTTAGTATTGATGCATTTTGCTTAAATTGAACTCATCTTTATTGAATACGAGTAATGCTCCTCCACACGTTTTCTCATTTTCAGACAAAAGAAAACTTTTTCAGAGTGAACACAAAGCTTTAAGACTCGTCCTTGCCGCCATTTCTTGCAGTGTGAGCTGATTTGATAGGAAAAACGCCTCACTTTCTCCTGTGATTTTGATGTGATGTGTCACTGGCTCTGACCCCGAGTTGGACCCTCTGAGAGCTGCTTGGCATCGAACGGCTGATTGGAGTATTTGAACTCGGTGATCTAATTGAGTGTTCATGTCATAACATATCAAACACTGTCTATTCTCCCATAATGACCCAACTCGGCCACGATGGGCACATCACCAAAAAACGACGAGGGGGAAAAAAATGAAAGAGCACTTCCTCCGCTGTGAAGTGGCTCGTATTTTTACTGCGGAACCTCCCTTTGCGACCGCCACTTTAATTACGGAAAATTATTTTTCTTCCCGTTCTTTCAGCTCAAGCGCCTTTGGTTTCTTTTGGGATTCGTTCCAGCGTCCCCAAAGTGTTGCATTGCATTAACCTGCAGAATGAACCTCAGCTGGGAGTTTTTCGTTATTCAAATGTCTTTCATCATGAGAGAAATACACAGAGACAGCTTTTAACGCGCAAAGTAACAGGTTTTGCGTCTTTTACGCATTCTCCATCCATACATAGACAGGTTTTACTGAATACATGATCTACGGCTTCTTTGGCTTTCGCACTTCTGTAAGTAAATAAAATTCACTTATAAAACCAGGCAGGGTGTTTCCTGGAGGTCAGAAAAGGCAAGATCAGAAAAGAATAACCCGAATTTGAAAATTACTTTTGGCACTTGGGGTATCTCATTAAAGCGCAGATGGTGCGGCCCGACCTCTCTCTCTCTCTCTCCCTCTCTCTCGCTCTCTCTCTTTACACAGAGACATGGATGACAAAAACATGTTTTGCATTTGTTCAAATACAAGCAACAAGGTCAAACCAGAGTGCATAGGATGCCGCCTAAACTGTAGAGTAAAATCCACCGCATCCCCCCAATTATACACCGTCAAGCATCTTACGCGTAATGGAAAAAAAATGTCTTTTTACATAATAATGAAATTAAGAAAACTTAGTGCATTTTTAACTGTCAACACAAATATGTCTCAATAATGGCAACAGTCTTTTCAGTCAGTCGGTCAGTAAGTCCAGGCGCATTTTACGGGGAATGTTGTCGTTGGCAGGATGACATGAAATATAAGAGGGGAAGTGTTTTAATGAGGAAGCTGGGAATTCAGAACTGTTAATTATTTGGTGAAGTTGTATTCGATTTGTTTGAGGTCTTATTAAAAAAAAAAAAAAAAAAAAAAAAAAAAAAAAAAAAAAAATGAAAAAAAAACACCAAAAAAAAAAAAAAAAAAAAAAAGATAAAAAAATAAATGAAATTTTGGAGA
>JAQMCX010000057.1:11808376-11842077 GCA_029814765.1 Acanthurus leucopareius | reverse complement strand
TTGGTTTAAACCCTTCGTTTTTCAAAAACATTGAACATTTTGACATCTAAAATAAAGTTATTGCTCACTCACAACAGCTTTTTTTAATTTTTTTTTTTTTTTTTTTTTTTTTTTTTACAGTCAGTGTTATTTTCTTAATAAATCGTTCCTCGGATTCTGCATTTACTCATACAATTGACAGTCGCTGCAGGAAAGAAAACTATAAAAACGCAGGTCATAACACCATTTTCCCCACCACTATTTGCAGTATTCGTACCGTTTTTCGTAAAAAAAAAAACCATATAAAAGAAAAGTGGTACGAAAGAGCGTGTTGAAGTGTTTTTAGTAGAGTTAAAACAAAAAATATCCAAATATTTATATTAAGTTGCAGCTTTATGTACATGATAAATATGCTGAACGTCGATAATTCTTGTCCAAAGTGTATTTAAAAACACGCGCAAACTTTCAATTCCTTTTGTCAGATGCAGACATTTTTTGTGTTTGTTATGACGCCTTTTCATGCATTGTTATTCCAGCCTCATTTGTTCTCCTTGATGGAATATTTGCAGGCCTCCTCGATCTCCAGCAGGGAATAATGCATTAATTGTGTATTGTTCAGTTGAGTGTACAGTATGTCGCCTTTGGTCCGTTGTGTCTGGCAGCACCCAGGGGCCTTCACATCACTAGGCCCCTCGTTCTTTTTTTTTCTTTCTTTCTTTTGCCTTACAACTCTGCGAGCAAAAAACAGCAAACTAACCACATTTCTGCTGTTCTGACTGCTGCTTAGATTTAAGACCTTTAGGGACCCTAAAGAAGGAAAATGTATTTCCTCTCTGTCAGGGAGCTGGAAATGAAAAATTACTCTGTCATCAAGTGAAATGAAAGCAGAACTATTTTCATTAAAACACACGGACTTTGATTATATCTGGCAGTATATTTTCGCCAAGTTTGATAGGATTATTGTCATTGCAGTATCAAAAACGAATTTTATCCTTTTTGTGACAGGTGAAGTACATAAATAAATTATAGCTATAAACATTTTTTAAAACAGGATTTAATTCTCCCTGCCTTGTCATAAACACGGTTTGCTTCGCTTTACAATATCACTTTAATTTGTTCATGTGCAATAAATGTGCATGAAATGAAATGAAGAAACTTGAGCAACCACATTTTTTTAGGGGAGGAAGCCTCAAAGCAGCCTTTGTAAACTTACTCACATTTAGCCTTTAGCATTGCAGAGGATACATGAGATTTTATAAGCAAGAAAAATACGCAGAATCTAATCAAATCAAAACAAATTTGAGGAAATAGTGGTCAAATGGCTTTTATAAGTGTAATATATCGGCGCTGGATAACCGGTAATTTTTTTTAACCAATAATAAAAGTGGGGTTAACTGTGAGTTATTTCCAAACTGAGAACTTGTCAGCTGCGGTTTGTTTCAGGCAGGTTCAGGGTGGACATTTGAAAAACAAGAAAGAGAGGGAGAGAGAAGGCCTCTGTGGGAGAATGTGAGCCCCCCTCCCTCCCTCCATCCCTCTGAACACTGTACACCCTAAGTGAATCTGACTGCAATTATTTTCTTCTTTTATCCTTGCAGACGATCTTTTGCACTCTCCTCTGCGAAGACAAAAGTATCTGTTTGATGTCTCAACCCTTTCAGACAAAGAGGAGCTGGTCGGGGCGGAATTAAGGATATTTAGAAGAGCGCCCGGGGATTTGCAGACTTCCTTGCAGACGGCGGGTCTGTATGACATCCAGGTCTACCCCTGCCGCTCGGACAGACTACTGGACTCCAGGTCTCTGGATCCGCTGGACTCCACCAAGGCCGGCTGGGAGGTTTTGGACGTGTGGGAAATGTTTAAAGCACACCAGCACCATTATCACCACCCCCATCATCATCATCACCATCAGCAGGGGAGCCAGCATCTCTGCTTCCAGCTCCGAGTCACCCTCAGCAAATCTGACACCGAGGTGGACCTGAGGCAGCTGGGGCTGGACAGGAGCGGCCGGCCCCAGCGGGAGAAAGCCATCCTGGTGGCCTACACCCGCTCCAAGAAGAGGGAGAACTTGTTCAACGAGATGAAGGAGAAGATCAAGTCGCGGAGGTCGGTAAGTGAGAGGGAGGAGGCGGCGGTGGTGAAGGCTGCGGCGGAGGAAGGGGTGTCACTGAAGGGGGTTAAAGGAGAGGGGCCCCGACGGCGGCGGAGGACTGCGCTGAGCAACCGGCACGGGAAGAGGCACGGAAAGAAATCCAAATCCCGGTGCAGCAAAAAGGCGCTTCATGTGAATTTCAAAGAGTTGGGCTGGGATGATTGGATCATCGCGCCCCTGGATTATGAGGCATACCACTGTGAGGGGGTGTGTGACTTCCCGTTGAGGTCGCACCTCGAGCCGACCAACCACGCCATCATACAAACGCTCATGAACTCCATGGACCCCAACAGCACACCGCCCAGCTGCTGCGTCCCCACCAAACTCAGTCCCATCAGCATCCTGTACATAGACTCAGGCAACAACGTGGTGTACAAACAGTACGAGGACATGGTGGTGGAGCAGTGTGGGTGCAGGTAGCGGCCCTTGATCAATCATAAAAAACTTTAAAAGACATAAAAAACAAAGCTAAGTCTTGATGGGTCCCACGCAGGTTGGAGATGTAAAGTTCTCACAGGTCTGGAAAGCTTTGACGCATGACGCGCCTTGTCTTTATTCAAAAGGGATGCACACAAAGGTGATATCTATTTATTTAGACTCAGTACAATATCAATATTCACACTCTCTGCCTTAAAGTGTTACGCCTTCGTTCCCATCCCTGCAACAAGTCATCGCTCATCAAATAGGCTTCTGTTTCCCTGAGAGTGAGACGTGTCCATATGGCACAAGGATCGGGTACAAGGCTTGATGGGAGCCTATTGAGTCCGACTGTGCACCTGTTCGTGCCGAGGCCAGAGGACAGTGGGCTTTGCCTGTCAGCGCTTTGTTGCAGCTCTGCCGTGCGACCCTGCCAGCCAGGCCGGACTCTTTTGGGTATGTGCATCCAGGCCGTAATTGCCACTGTCCAGCTGGAGTCATTACAGGCCCGACCAAGCGCCTGTTTTTCAAAAAAGGAGGCGAATGTCTAATGTACCAAACACTCACAGACAGACACACACAGACAGACACACACACACACGCATGCACACGGCCACACAAAATGATCTGAGGAGAGGAGATATGACGGTGGTGGTAATGCCTTCAAGAGATTTTTGCCTTACTGGAGACCAGTTGAGAGGCGCTGGTAAGAGCGTCGTGCGCCTTTGTGGACAGAAAGGACACAAAACCAGACTTGTGCCTGACTGGGACCCTGTTGTAGGAAAAAAAGAAAAAGAAAAAAAAGCACACATAACTGAGGCGAACTTTTTGCTCAAAAGTCTGCATCTTTACGAAATGCACTTCCACAACTGACTGCGCCAAGGACATGCGGTCAGCCAGAGAGTTTGTCCTCTCTGATAACGAAAATATAGGACTAAAAAGACTCGCACACGAGACGATATTTAAATGCA
The DNA here is from genome assembly GCA_029814765.1 of Acanthurus leucopareius. NCBI lineage: Eukaryota > Metazoa > Chordata > Actinopteri > Acanthuriformes > Acanthuridae > Acanthurus > Acanthurus leucopareius. The sequence continues at coordinate 11,838,558 of JAQMCX010000057.1, read as the reverse complement.
CATTAGCTTTGAATGCACTGCTGTTCATTTTTTTGAGCTGTAAATATTTGTACAGTTGAAAAACTTTACAAAGTGCAACGAATGAAGAAATGAGAAAACGGCATTTCTTTGTAAATATACAAAATGCACTCAAATCGCTATAATTTCTATTCTATAATTATTTTATTATTTGTGATGTACAGAGTTTCATGATAATCATATATTTCTTACATTGATAAGAGTAATTTAAGGTGTATTCGATATTTTTTTTTTTTGCAGAGGGTGGAAAATACCATTATTAATGTCTACCTCATAATTGCATATAGGATCTGAGTTTTGAGGTGCATTCAGTTAGAGTGTAAAGAGCTTTTACAATGATATATAAGATCATTTATATACATATATTACTGGATACTATTCCACACCATTACTGTACAAATAAAATTCAAAACAAAGTCTGCTACTTTGGATGATTAATGCAACCATTTTTGCAGTTATTTTATTCATTTGTAGTGTTTTGAATCTGACTTTCCTAACAAACACAAAGATTCCAATAAAACACTGCAGGGCATTTCTGTATGAGGAAGTTAGAGGTCAGTTATAATTGTTTTTAATCAATGGATTGATTAAATTTAAAATGGCATCACATTACTAGTATTTTTGTATTATGCAGAGCTGAATAACTTCTTTGGTCTGATTCTTGAGCCTACAACCATGCATGGAAAGAAATATTACACTTTTCTCCTGAATGATCAACTTTGCTGAAATTAAACAAACAGTAAGAACATAAGGGTTAAGATCATACTAAATGAAAAAAGGAGAAAATGTTATGGAATTATGGAAATTTTAGACTGTTCCTTGTAGTTACAGAGACTCTCTGAGCTAAAGTTTCTTTTTCCCATCAAAATCAACACTAGAAGCCCACAATGAGATGTGTACTGTGCATATGGAGCTCATTTACCTTTGCCTTCAGGTATGCTAGCTAATCTATTCTTCCCCTTTGTAAACAGTGTCTCATCATAGACAACAAATGTCATTATTCAGTGACTGGTTGGCTCAGGATTGTACCACAAAACCATATAAACATATGGTGACCATCCAAGTAGAAGGAAATCCACTGCCTGACTGTCACTGATATGGCACTGAATGTATGAACCCCTGTTATTTCCCAATGAATTAGCCTGCCTGGGTCAAGTTTACTTAACACTTTAATGTTTCCCAATCTGTGGATGAAAAAGTTTGAAAGAAGGGATTGCTTCCATATAGGCTATCGACCTTGGCCTGGAAACAATTAGGAAATTGCTTTGAAATGTTATATGTTGTCGAGGCTCTTGTACAGTATCATGTCACACCCCACATGTTTGCTAGGGGGGAACAGAGGATGCTAAGTGCACTCTTTAGCGGTCGTCGCAAATGACTGACACAACAACCATTCCCCTGAGTAAACCAAATGACCCTCCAGGCTATAAGTCTAGAATGATCACCATCGCTGGGGTGCTACTATGAGCCATGCTATCCCTGCTGCTCACAAGTGCACCATGGGAGTTACAATGCGCCGGCATCAGTCCTTGCAGCTGATTCTGCACAATCAAGTCTAAATTTTTAAGTAACCTCATGGCAACTTGTGCGATAAACCTTTACTTTTTGATTTATATTTATTTGACAAGTTCCCCGGTCTGGTGGGCACTGGCCTAGAGGTGAGACTGAATGTTAAGGGAACAGTTAAATAGTGATGAAAGGGAAAGGAATGCTTTGTTTACCCGCTTCAATCCCTCACTCTCAAGTTAAACGCTCCTATAAAGTTCTTCATCACAACTGCCTTATTGTCCCTGCGCTCCACATCGGGGCAGAGAGAGAAAAAAAGAAAAAGAAAGTTGTGTTTATTTGAAACTCGGTCCTAATATATTAGTCTAAGCAAACCAAAATTGGCAAAGAGACGGGTCCCTTTCATCAGAAAACACAAATAGTCTTGACACCCCACATCTGTGCGTGCATGGAGGCTCCTCTTTAGAGATCTGTAAGGCTGCATAACTGAAGATCTACTAGGTGTTGCTCTGAGTGGAAAGCCCGGGAGCCTCTCCAAGATTACAAAAAAAAAAGAAAAATGGTCTTGGCTCATATGGAGACATAAATGCTCCTCATACTTAACCTCTCTGTTATCAGTGATGTCCTCATCAGCAACAGGAAAGGCATAAATCAAGCTGATCTTTCAGACAGCAAGGACCTTTAAGCAGGCAGAAATTTGTTTAACTGGCATTAAGGAGCATTAGAAAATGTATAGTGAGGACTTAGATTTTGTGCTTTGATTTGTTGAGCGGATACAATTTAAATGTAGAAAGGGGGGAAGAAGAAAAGAGGAGCTTGGATGCTGCCAAGGCCTGACTTTTAAACTGCTACTGATAAAATCCAGCAAGAACTTGTGTATTTTTTCATTGACTGTTTCTCTCCTCACAGTATTTTTTTCCTTGCCTCTAGAGGGGTCCCTCCTTCTCTGGTTTCTTCTAGTTCCCACCATTATGGTTTGCAGATACTGTTGTTCCCTCTATAATAAAGCTTGACACCTTTCTGCAGCCAAGGACACAGGCCAGTGCAAGGTGGTTCTCCTCTGCACTAAACAGATGCAGAATAAAAACACTCTTGACAACCTTATATGTCTACAGTACGTGTTCCTTAACACGCAACATTAAGGTGTGTCTTTCTGTGGACAGAAGGGCAGCAGCGCACACAGATGGACAGATGAGTGGCTCAGGAGAGCAGCAGATGCCTGAAGTGACCCCTGCTGCCGCCTTCATTGAACCACTGGCTCCAATACAAAGGCAGGGGCGGCCCCAAACATTAAATACACTCACTTGTGCCTTAATGCTAGAGGTCACTACTTTTTTTTAACTCCTGCAATCCATTTTTTTAATAACTTTTATTTAAGAATCCTGTTTTGTAGATTTATTTAAAATCATAAATGAGAACCAAAACTGTAAAAACACGTTGTTTGAGAGAAGGCTGAGTGGTTGTACTTGACAGCTGCTGTTTAAGCAGAGGCAGATAATAAACCCTGGACAGAGCAGCCATAGTGTAACAAAAGACCAGGATGTTTCTTCTAACGGGGCATCTGCCCATCTCCTCCTCTGCCTCTTCCTCTGTGATCCTGTAGAAGGCCATCCCTCCCTCCTGTCAGACCATACGGCAACAGGAAGAGAGCACACCTCCAGTTCACCACAGATAACCTGTTAATTGCATTAAAAGTCACTCTCAACTGGGCTTTTGAAATGTGAGGATGAAGCCATTGCTAATGTACCTGAGTTGATCTGTTTAGAAACTTTGTTTTCATGTGCCTTCATGGTTTTTCGTTTCTGGGAAAAATCATTAAATGCATTCACAAACTCAAAAAACAGCAAAAACTGAAGTCAGCTTGATAGATCTGCTTAAAATACCTGTCCAGAAAAGCCAGCTTTTGTTCTGTTTATTTTCTAAAGAAATGTCTGAGGGTGCCCTTTCACCCCTTCTCATCCATTTACTGCCCCTGGTCTATGTTACAGATGGTGACCTGGGTCCTTGCCATCCCTGATTAACAAGCACACCTTCTGATTCTCCTGCAAATCTCTGCAGAAAAGGAAGACTGTCTTTGTGTATGCTGGCAGTTCATCTTTTTTTGTTGAGCGTCTCTGTGTGTTTGTGTGAGGGTCTGAATGAGCTCAAGTCAAAAGTAAATTTACTCAGTTAACTCTGTCAATGCTTATGTTTGGGAGCAAGGCAAGGACATGACCTCGCTGCCAATTCACATCCGTGGAGGCTTGTGGAGAGGGGAGGGAGGGTCGTTGACCAACTGGGGCCGGACAATGGCATTCACTGGTCTGAACACTCGGCCCAAAGAAGGACAAATTAGACCTAAATGAATTCTCTGACAAGATAATAATTAAATAGCAAAGCAGCTCCACAGTAGCAGAGAATGGCCTTTATGGCTCAAAAGTAAGGAAAAGTCCAGAATCTGGGGAACGTCTCTCCTGATCTGTGTTTCGATCAATGCCCATCAACTTTTTTCTCTCCCATACATAAAACATACCCAAATTTAAAGACCAACCTGGGTGCTTTAAAGAGGTTTTGGTTCAGCATTGTAAAACGAGACATGTAGGCAAACAAACATGGGTCAGGGGCAATGAGGCAGCAAGACACGGATCTAACTCTGGCAAGGGAGGGGGGGGGTGATGGTTGGGTGGAGGGTGGCGGGTTGCAGGAGGACTTGATGGACAACTCCACAACTCGGCAGAGGCAGAGCTTTCACTTAAAAATGGTGCCTGGCCTATCTCAAAAGGTCAGAGCCCAGAACACTAACACACTACATTAATCATGAGAGGCTGCGGCTTACCTGTCTAGCGTTTCAGCCGTGCCGTACAGTTAACCTCAATTATGCTTGATTACGAGGTGTGGAAGATGCAGGGCTTGGGCTGGGCCGTGCAAAAGATCAGTCATCAATAATGCAATTTTGGATTAGATATGCTTGTCTGTTACCATTCAGAATGAACACAAGGGTTTCTGATGGAACATGGTTCAATGACCAGGTAAAAGTGCAAGTTTTTGCAATATGATTCACTCTGTGCCTCTCGTAGGATCTTCACACTGTGATCCTACACTGGAGTGAAGCCCCAACACATGCACACACACAGACATATGAGACACAAACACATACACCAAACATTATGTGGTGTACCAAAGAGAGCTAAAGGCTTCATGCTGTCCCAGCCCCCTTCTTGGTAATTGCCCCATTATGTGTTGGTGGTGGATGGAGCCATTACAGATGTTTTATGACGGGGCCATTTTCATTTTGTCTTCCCAATGAGGGATAGATTTATGGTGCAAGACAGTCTTGCATTCAGGAGTGAAAAATAAAACCCCTCACCACTGCATTCTCTAATACACACACACACACACACACACGCACACATTCTTGTGTTAACACACACAACAGAGATGCGTATAAATTCACAGCATTATCTTCTATACAACTGTCACAAATGTTAGCCTGACCTGCCCTCCCTGCAGTGCCAACGGCCGTGTGTGAGGCTGTTGGCTGCAGCTTATGAGAGGAATAAATGTTTGATGGTCCCGCAGAGCAAGGCACACTTCCAGGACGGACGTCAGTCTGTTCCCCAAACGGGGGGGTGGATGGAAGGGTGGCTGCAGGGGTGAAGATCCCCTTCGAAGAGTCCCGGCTCTGCAGGGACGCAGCAGGCCTCAAGTCAAACCAAGTCTGACACTTTCTCACCAAATGTTATCCTACTAAAAACAACCATCATAAAGAGCAAAGTAAACACCAGTTAGCTTTTCACAATTAATCTCTTTTAGCTTGCACTGAAGTGTTTGAAGTGCTGAAGAGTCTTTGGCTGTGTGGTTTCTTTCCAGAGGCTGTTTTGGTGTGGTTCCCCAGAGTTTCCGTTTGGAAATCAAATCTTCAGCTCAGTAGCTTTTATGCCAAGTAAAATATTGGCCATAAATTGGTGCCTGAATAGGCAGTCTAATTAAAGGGCTGCGGTCTGAAAATTTACCCTGCAACTCATGGCTACAATTATTAGGGTTAACAATAGGGGCACAGCAGTAGAGACTGCAAAGCTTTAGAGGGCTCTACTTATTCTATGAATGGTTTAATCTGCACGGGAACACATTTTAAAGGGCGAGTGAGTCCCTGTCTGATTCACAAATAGTTTTCCTTTCGTGCACACAGCTGTGGAAAGTTGTCAGGTACAAGTCTTTTAACAAACAAGGTCAGCAGAGGAACACTCATTATTAATCATTTACCAGAGTAGCACAAAGAGAGTTGAAGAGACTAGATAGCCCAGAGGACCCGGGGGTTTGTGACCGAAACACTGCCTCATCGTGTTACACACACCGGCCGCTGTGATATTTCTGACACCTCGCTCCTATCAGCCCTACCTGCCTTGCGGTGATTGATTTTCTCATTGTGATGGTCACCTCAGACAAGACGCCCTTGTCTTCTCAATCCTGAATTTGTCACCATTTGCCTTTAACTGAAAATCCCATTGTTTTGTGGCCACAAACAGCAAATTTCTGCTGCAGCTGTTTGAACTACAGGAGGAAATCCGACCTGGAGTGCAAATCTCGGCGCATGGACGTGGAGTTGAATGAATGATGTATGGCTGACCACGTCCGAGGTTAGTTTCTGTCAATTCTCTCAAATACCGCTCTTTATTCTCTGCAGCATAAATTCTCCTGCTCTGGCATGAGGAATGGAGTGAGGTTTGTTTGACCAGATGTAACTTTATCAGGGACTCTCTCTCTCCCCTGCTATTCTTGTGTCTCTCACATCTCTTAGCTGAGGCACAAAAAAAGTGAGCTCTCACACAATATTTCTGTTTGCTGTAGTCTGACCTCTTTGTGAACTGCGGTAAAGTGAAAGGCACTTTCAGCCGAGGGGAATCGGATGGCAGTAACCATATGCCTTTCAACTGATACAAAGGTGGGAAAGGGGGAGGCTAGGGATGTGTGTGTGTGTGTGTGTGTGTGTGTGTGTGTGTTGGGTGGGGTGGGAGGGGGGTTGCATGCTAGGGTGAAAAGGAAAGTGCCGTGCTGCATCTTTTTGTGTCTGTAAAGTGGTGGCGGTTTAGGGTTTGGGGGGGTCTGAGGGAGGAGAAGGGGGTTGTTGGCTGGATGTGGTGCTGAACTCGAAGTAACGTCCGGCTGACTGACTGTTGAGATGGAGCCCTCTTATGGATGAGTGCAATGAGTAAACAGCATTCCTTTCTCTCTGTCTGACCCTTTCTGCCTCCTATTTTTGTCCCTCTTTCTCGTCTTTCCTCTTGTAGTCTGTCTACATTAGCAAAAGCACCTCACCTCCCAGTTCGTTTCGGCTGTCTGGTGTCCACCTGAACCACTCGTTATCTGACGTCTGAAAGACCATCAGCCTTCTTCTGGGAAAAAAAATGGACTATGTACCTGTGTAAGTTAGGTACATTTTATATGGAAAAACTGTAATTATTAAAAGAGTAAAAAAAAGAAAAAGAAAAAGTGAAGAACAGTCCACAGTCTTTTTTGCGAAGCCTTGCAGCTAGAAAACTATCCAAAGCACATGGTTAACCTCGTCAGTCAGTCGTGGTTTGGTTTGGTTGAGGCACAAAACCTACTTGGTATGTTCAGGAGAAGATCTTTGACTTCAATCTTTGACTTTAGTTGGTTTTAAAACCTGGTCCTCTGGCTTAAGGTCTCTTGTGTGGCCCACCTTTATAAAGATTTTTTTCATTAACTCCTTGTAATTTGTATCCAATAGGAACACGGCTTTCATATCAGAGTTACTCGAAAGCCTGGTGCAACACACACAGACTCCCAAGGGATTACTAAGTGTTACCAAGGGGTCTTGACCAAGACCGGGTTAATTTCATTTGTTTTGCCCCCCCCACCACAACACACACACACAAACACACACATACAGTGCATGACAGTAATAAGGTTGATAAAGTGTCTGAAGCTAGCGAGACCCAACAATAGCTAATGTTAGCTTATTCTGTGACTTCTCCTGTTCTGTGTTGTACCTCCACCTTCACTCTGCACCTGCAGTCCCAGCTTCTGTCAAAGTTTTAACATAATAAGGTCTGAGACCGTATTAGCCTTTGGTTTATTTATTATATTCAGTTGGGGCAGAGACTACAGTGGAGATCAGTCCTCCAGGTTATATGACCCTTCTGTGGTGAAAGTGGTCTGAAAGTCTCTGCTATCCACAATTACAGGTCTCCAAACATCAGTCTGACCCGTGTAGCCCAGACTGCCCGTCATTCATTTGTTTATGTATTCTGGTAAAAATATTGTGGCATGAACATGAATATTATTATTGGATTACACGTATTCATACCAAAACCCAAAAGGCTGCTATTTATGGTTACAGAAAAAGCTAGAGTCAGTGATATCATATTCAGCTTCCTTCTCTTTGGTGTAAAACAACAAAGAAAATCTCTCAATTTATTCTTTCTAGAGGTCAAAGGTCAGGAACAATGCCTTGCTCCAAGATACTTCAGCACAACTCAGATGTCTTTGAGTGATGGTAGATCAGAGTGTTGAACTGAGGTCGTCTGGCTGGTGGGTCTTTAGCCACAAATTCGCTCTCTGCAGCAGCACCTAAAGGATCACTCCACAGACTTTAATCATGAAAATCAGTTCAGACTGAAAGTGGAGCAAATTTTCACATTCATTCAAAGTTTTCATTGCAGTCTCTGTTTGTTCGTCTCCAAACAGCCAATGCAGCTACTGCACAGATGTTGCATGTGCAGCTGGCTTGTTAACAATGTACACATCCACTCTTTGTGTGTGTGTGTGTGTGTGTGTGTGTGTGAGTGCATGTGTGTGTGTGGCGGGGCTCAGCCTCTGACTGATATCAGAGCTCATCAGAAATTCCAATTCAGATTCTTTGAGACCTAAGTTAAGCACATTTCACTTTTTGCAGAACACATTTCATCTTGTGCTGATGTGTTTTTGCCTCTGAATGACTTTGGATCTATTCATGTCCACTAATGTCTTAAAATAGACTTTGAAAAGAACATTAATTCCTTTAAAACATTCTGTAAGAACACTTCTTAAAAGTCAAAAACATCTCCACTGCACTGATTTTGACCTTTTAATTTGACCTTTCATCCTTTTTATTCTGTGTTTCCTCGAAGTCTCTAAAATATGTGAGTATAATACTGAATTGCTGAAGTGCTCCTTCACCAGCTATACTGTAGTTACGATGTAAAGGAAACTTTGTCTAAGCATTTCTAAAGGTCTTTCCAGTCTATTGCCAGTAGACTGACATGGGTGGTTTGAGTTTAAGGGTTTACAATTAAAGAAATGTTGTGTTGCCAGGAGTAATTTGAATGTGTTAATTAAAAACGATACATTAAAGCATTCTCATGCATATCTGCACAATCTCCACTGACCTGTGCAGATGCAGAATATGTACAGTATATCATTAAACATTATATCTCCTACGTTTTATGACATGCTAGTGTACAGTATTCGTTCACATGCCTTTCCTATTTAGTTGGCAAAATTCAAAGATATATTTTGATTACTTACTGGATTTTATTATTGGATTCAAGAGTAAATATTTAGTGGTATAATAATAAGCACAAATGTCTTATCAGTATGAAATCAAAGCTGATACACACACATCTTAAAATGATTTGCTATTTTATTACTATACAGTCAGTAATCTCTGTGTGTATGGTTACAGTCGATATAGTGAGCCAGTGTGTTTAGTAGTAAAGGAGCACAGACAGGAAGAAGGTTTGTTACAGAAGCGACATTAATCTACTTCTCCCGGTGCTCTTTGAAGAGCAGCAGCAGCTATGACAAGCTAAATGTTTCCAGAGATGTCACATTTCCACAAAATCTAAAAAGGCTCTTGCGAGCACTCATCCTTTCATGTTTGATTGTGTGTTGGAGATCCTATGATAAACAGACGAGGGTGGTGGTTGGAGGGGAAAGGGGGCTGGGTGGAGAGGGGGGCCGTGGATGGGAACGTTCCCCACCGCTCGGCCTGCTCTGCCACCGGATCCAGATGCTTTCGCAAATTACCTCTTTGTCTACTTCAGAGGGGTTCAAAATGCAAGTCCTGAACCAAGATCCGGGGTTTCTCCTCAGACTTCTAGGATTGCAGGGTTATTGCGCTGAATCTGATTAATCTGGGGCGAACTGTTCCATCCAGTCCTGTCACTCGTGCACTTACTGGCCCTAAAAATGCATATCCACCCTCAGACAGACATTGAACAGATGCTGCAGGGCTGCTGTGAACCATTAAACATGTGAGATGTAGCTCATCAACGTCAAATCGGAGCACAACTGCAGAGCAGGTACATTCAACACCATATGTCCTCTGGAAGCCAAATACCCACTTCCTGTATGATTCGGAAATAACTTTAAGTAACAAGTAGAAATGCTTGGTCATCATGCTGAAATATGTGGGCCTCACACACACACACACACACAGTCTCTCTCTCTCTCTCCCTCTTCCTTTCTATCTCCATCTTTCTCCTTTTCATTCCTCTAAGGCTTTGTGTCCCTGTTTGTTAGTCCCGTTTCGCCTTTTCCAGCGCTGCTTAAGTGTTTTGTGTCTCAACACTCTGTTAAAGAGTCATAAAATTCTTGTGGAGAAAACAGAGCACTTCCAGCTGAACTCTGGAGAAGAGGCAGTAAAGAGAATGTAAACTGAGGCAAAGAGACTAAACGGAAAGGGAGGAAAAAATTATGCCCTCGTAAAAATAAAATAATAAAAATACCAGAACAGTAGTGAAACATCTTTTCAGCATTTTTTGAATAAAACCTCTTAACAAGCGTGTGTGCATCGATGGATACGGTTTCATGACAGAGCGCCATTCACTTGTCTATGGCTGCATTTAAATTGCCTCCCTGCAGGCTACCATCATGAAAGTTAATATGAAATATGAACAACATCCTCAAGTATCTTGTCTTTTTTATGTGTGCAAAACAAAAACATCGGCGCGCTCTGCATGAAACTTTAACCTCTGGGGACAAAAGACTGCCTCCCATTACATTTAACTTATGTAGAAATAGCACTCTGGCATGCACAAATAGAAAGCACACAGATGCAAAGCATTTGTACACATAATCCTCCACCTCTGGGGAAGTTGGTGGCAGTCTTCTCATGGTCTGAGAATTGTGCGGTCACAGATCTCCTGGTGAGTTTGGTATGAGCCATTAGGAAGGGAAGAAAGGGGGGGAAGAGGAGGAGGAAGAAGAGGAGGAGGGCATTCCTGATTTCCAGCCAGGCTGATCGGCAAAAGCCTGCTCCTCACCTGTCCCACGGAGGCGATGCTCTCTGCAGCCAGCAGGACGTTCTGTGACTGGCACATCTCGTTAGTGAAGGAAGGAGGGGACAAGCGAGGGTGAAATTGAGAAAATGAGGTTGGGAAAGCAGAGTTAGTTTGTTGTCAAGTTTGCGGCCTGTTTGCTTTGGTTTAAATTAGGGGAGAACTTGCATAAATAAATAATTTTATTATATCCTACACAGCCAAATTACTAGAGAACTATAACTAGCCAACAAAAGCCATGTGAAATTCCTTCCTTCACTGCCCCACAGTTCGGAGTATGGAAGGACTTTCTTCTGGGGTAAATCTGAACCCATAATTCATGGCATGGTTAACTCAGAACATGCAGTGCTTCCTGATGCTGGGTGGGATCAGAAATTAGATTCAGAATAAGGTCTCAGGCAGAAACACTTACTTTTAAAGTAGCTTCTTTTTTTTGTTTGTTTTTTTTACAAATGTTAACATTAGTTGTGCCTTCTTTCATTTCTTCACTGTTTGGTTTGCACAGAAAAAAACTGTATGAAAATGGAAGTAATAAAAACAAAAATTTACATTTAGTCTCTTTTCCTGTCTTTTCTTTTGACCTCATTTACACTCAATATTTGTAAATTTTTATAAGTTTGCACATTTGACTGTGTTGACAACAAACAGCACCGCTATAAAAGTCTAATAAAATAGATCTGAATCGATTTTATTGTTGACTGGAAATTTCTGAGGTTAGTGCTGAATACAAAGTACTGCGAAACAAATCACACATGCAGAGAATAGGATTTAGGATTCAGTGTATTTTTCCCAAGCCGCAACGTCCGGGGGCTGAAAATGAAGCCAAGACTGCAGTTCTTTGAACAGCCACTTGAGGCTTATTCCAAAAGTGAGTAAATTCCTATAGATCTACATGTTACCAAGCCCAACTTTACAACAGTGACAAACATATTTACACCCTAGTACTAAAAGTGTCTTTAGTCTCTAAAGCTCATTTTCAGGTTCATGACACCTGTATGAAATGTTACTTTTAATACAATTCTCTTTTTAAAATTATATTAAGGCTTAAAGTTATGCATGTAAGTTGCGGTCATATTGAGTGACAGCAACGGTGAGATGTCTCCTGGGTGTCACACAGCCATCGGTAGAAAAGTTTATCCCAACTCCACCATCTCAACCAAATATGGCTGCTTCTGACTCTAAAAAACCAAGCTGATGACGACCATAATACCAAACTCAAGGCTTCAAATGGTACTCCATCAACCCGTGGGTGACAACAGGACAGCTCTATCCACTATTTGATACACTGTGTATGATTTTTCCATGTTTCATAGCTGAGGTCTCCAAGACCCTGAGCTGACTTATATAATACATGTTCTGTAGCAAACCTCTAAAACATGTCATCACTTCAAATTCATACCTATGAACAACTCTCATATACAATTCTAATAAGTTATTAAGCTTCCACATAATGATGTTGCTTTTTCTGTTTGCCATATATTTCTTACACCTGCCTTTTCCTTTAGTGAAACACAAATTTGGAGTTTCGAGTTCACCTGTACTTGTCTGGACTGTGGGAACCAACTGGATCACCTGCAGGAAACTCACACAGACACTGACAACACATGCAGATTCCACACACACACACACACAGCACCAGTGCTGAGTTTCAAACTGTCCCCTCGAAAATATTTTCTCCACTGCATAATGTAATGGTTTGTCCTTGTCTGAAGACGAGAGCCCCCTGACAGCCATAATATAGAGTCAGCCATGACTCTTTGGCTTGAGTTCCTGGATGCAAACTGAACTTGAGTGCATCTGTGCACAGTAAACTTCTCTGTTTTCTGTTTAGTCTGGCCGCAGCATTCTACTGAAAGATTTTGAAACTTGCCTCTTTAGAAAAAAAGAACAAGAAAAAAATCACTTCCCTTAGATTGGGAACCTTGTCCAACTGGTTGTGAATGTAGAGAAAAGTGCAGAATGAAAGAGAAAGGCATTGCTTCTATTAATTTGTGTCAATAAATGCATGAATTTACAGACATGTCAATTTTATTAGCCTCTGGTTAGAGTGCCAATACTTTCCACCAAGAGCAACTTGGCCAAATAAAATGGCTCAACTGTTTATGATTGACTGCTCACAGGAACAACAGTTAAAGTTTGGCATAGTGTGTCTGCCTACCTAAAGCAATTTTTACAGTGCATGTGTATGTGTGTGTGTGTGTGTGCACATTTAATACTACTTTGAACATCTGCTCAGAATGAGAGCAGCACAGATTTAGGTTTTTTTTTTTATTCATGTGCACCAGTTTCTGCACAGCACACAGCTCAGGTTTCACTTCTCTTCTCAAAACGCAAGAACTAATCATTAAACCTGGTGATCTGTGCTTGTAAAGAAAATTACATGAGCTATTTGAAATCGATAACAGAGCCCCCCACCCACCCACCCATCCACCCCTGCACCGAAATGACCCAGAATGTTGTGGTCGCCTGTTTGCTGATTTATTGCCCTTATATACTACTGTGTGTACTTAACTTCCCTCAGAAAACATGTGGATAGAAGTTACAGCTCCTCATAGTTTTCCCCCTCTCACACAGACCACATTGTCCTCTTTGCTAATCACATTGCAGGCTCTGCGATGTCATTTGAGGTGGGAACCCTTGTAGGAGGGCCTGGAGTGATGGTGGGTGAGGTGGGTGGGAGGCAGTTCTTAGCCAGACACTAGGCTGAATAAATAAACCCGGAAACATTAAAAGGCCTTTTCCCCTTCACCTTTGAACTTGTGCATTAGATTGTGTAAACATACATCGAGACGTTTAGACACAGCTTGTCCTGACACTGTGCTACACACTCTGATGGTTCTTCCTCCCTTCCACTGCAGATCCGCCCTGTGGTTTGCCTGTGTGGGAGTGCAAATGGTCAGGAATACGAGCAATACAATGTATTTATGGGAGGATAGGCAGGCTTTTCTTAGCACTTTTTAATGTCAAATGAGACCACACCATGAAAACTTTTAATCCTGCACAGCACTGTTTCCAAACCTTCTCAGTTTGGTTTGGTTTTGCAGTTTCTTGTCACCGGCTGCATGTGTCATTATGTGCCACAATAACTACTTTCTCTTCTTTATTTGAGAAGGAGAAAAGGCAAAGATGAACAGATAGGCTGACAAACTAAGCAAAACACTGTGAAGCACAAATATATATTTCTTCTTTTACAAGAGAAGACTCTTCATCGCACTGCATGGTTAGGTATGAATGAATTAGAATGTATTTACTGCACAAGTCTCTGCTTACATGAAACAAAAAACTACGCCGTAATCTAAATGTTTTTGAGAATGTCTTTCATCAGGAAGAAATAAAATTCTTGTTTTCTATTTTAAAATATGACACTATAGTATGAACATTTTAAGATGTATTCACTTAAATTTATTTCCAAAAATTAGGTTTATTTCTTATTCTTATTTCTCATATCATAATATGAAACTGCAGGTCACTGCATGAAAACTAAGAAGAAAGAAAACTTATTTTTCAAAATGATGGAAAGAATGAATTTTTAATAATAGAGAAAATCACTGACACAATATCAGTGAGATCGCAGATTTCCTGACTTCTTGAAAAAGATATGACTTTCAATCTTCAATGCTTCTTATATCAGTTCTGGTTGATTTGGTGACACCTGTGGTTACAGGTGGTAACAACAACAAGTGTGGTTCAAAAGGGAATAAAGTAGAGGACACTCAGTGTACCGTGTAATCAAACACACTCATGTAGTTTTAGAAGATGTTGGTTAATAATAATCACAACAAAGTTCTCATTTCATTTCATGATAGAATGGTTTTTCTCACACAACAAGTCATGGTTAGTTTGTCTAGTAAAATTTAACATTCTTTATTTGTTGCCTCCCAAAAATATTGTTAATGATTGCTAAGAACTGTGTGCTTTTCAGGGCATCTGATGGGCCAGAAGAAGTTTGAGAACCATTCGGCTAACATTTGCATTACAGGTAACTTAACTCTGCCTTCATACAGCTGTGAGTCAAAAGGAACATGTGGAATTTTTAAACCTATCTTGGCTCATTTTTAAACATGATTTGTGTGCAAATGATTGGTACTTACTATGGTGGGAAATCCCAGTTTGTTGAACTGCAAATCCCTGAAGACATGTCAAATTCTTGCAAGACTTGAGTTTCCTTTTGAACAAAAAGGATTTCACTCTTTAACAAAAAGATCTACCTCTTTAAGGATATGTTCAATAATGTTGTCAGACACTTTAAAATCATTCATAGTGTTTTGTTTTCAGTGAATCCTTTGGCAGATATAATAGGCAGAAAAACTGAATATAGTATGGGACGACTTTATTGATTTGTAACTTGCTGGGAATTACAGATTGTAAGTTGAATGACTTTGATTGTAATAATGTACAAAAACAAGGTTTGATTTCATGAAAATCTTATTTTAGAGGACTAATTTATAGAAAAAAAGACTATATTTACAATGTGCGGAAGGAATACATACACACATACCCACATTAGATTTTAAACACAATTTGAGGACATGTGTGTATGTTCCTTTTTTGGTTTATGGTAAATGAACCAGATGTTTTGGCACTGCCGTGTTTAAGCAGACTGAGGATGAAGTTACCACTGTATGCTTCTGAAGAACCACTTGGGTGGGCAGAGAGGAGTTTGCAAATGGGTAGTCAACACACACACACACAAACACACACACACACACACACACACACACACACACACATGCTGGGCTAAAAGAGGAGAAGAGGACTAGAGTGGGAATGAGGATCTGAGGTTAGAATGAAAGTGTTTTAATCTTATAAACTTCATCTCTTTGGAATCTTGTTTTTGTCTCCAAGATGAATCCACAAAATGTGACAATGCAAACAAAGTCCCCACGATAATTAAAACAAATACACACTGAGTGACTCAATTAAGGGTATTTTTGCCACAGAGGAGTAGCAGAGACAGCCATTAGCAAACTTTCCTTCCTAACAACATCACTTTAAAGTAGAAAACAAAACAAATAAAAGTCGTGTGGTGACCAAAAAAAAAAAAAAATTAGATTAACTTGCAATTCCACATTAAAAAGAGAACCTGCACAGGCTGCTCAGAAACCCACCAGATCATTTTCTCATTCATTTGTCCTCAACAAACAATGTTTCCCTCCATGTGTGTGTACAGTATGTGCCTGTGTATGTGTGTGTTCGTGCCTGGTGGTGTGTGCCAGCGTGTTTGTGTGCATATGACCTGCATTATCCTGCTTTACTTTGGTTACAGAGTCCTCTAGGTTTTTTTGACTCAGGAGCTGGAGCCCCGAGGCAGACAGCAGGGGTTCCATACTTAGTTTCCTGTAAAAAATACCTCCGCACTCCACATCCTAATTAATGTGAAGGGCATGCCCAAGATCCCTATAAAATCATACAAGACTATACCAATTTCCTGGTAGCTTGCTCGGTACATGTGCTTCTTGTTCTTCACCATAAGAGTTTCCTTCCCTGCAAACCCCATGAAGATTTATACACCACCACCACCACCACCAGCCCTGCTTTCCCCCACCTTTCATTCTTCCATTTTTTCAGCATTTTCTCTCAGTGTGATTTGTACTTCATAACACAACACAGAGATATTAGACTTTCTGTCCCTTTTACTTTGAAATAAAACATGAAGATCTCATGAAAAGGGACGATCAGAGCAACATGAGAAACACATGGCGTCTGCCGCTTGAATGAGGAGCTGGCTTAAATCATTTGGCGTGGAAAGGAGTAAAGAAGTGTTTTGTGTGTGATTCTCTACATTTATGTGTGTGTGTGTGTGTGTGTGTGTGTGTGTTTGTCAATGTGTGATTGTGCTGCTGAGTTAGCGCTGAGGTAAAGGAGGCCCAAAAAACAGACTTATTGGAAATTAGAAAGCAACACAGACTGATTGCCTGGATGGCTGCACCACAACACTCAGAAGCAGTAACAAAGCCTTCTGTCTGAAATGTAACAGATCCCCCTAAACACACAAACAGACACACACACACACGGACACACACACACACACTCACGTGATCACTCATACAAAGCATGCATACCATTCTTAATACCAGTGTTGTAATATTTTCTGTTGTACGACTGGTAGAGGATATTCATATATTTTCTGCCATTTATTTTGGGCATACTCATCATATAGGTGTAACTGACTAATGCCACACATAACAAAGAAAATCATTTACAGTTTAAGTTAATGTGATTATTATTTAATTATTTTATTGCTTGAATAACAAATCTTCCAAAACATTAACAACATTTGCCATGTTTACATAGCAAGGAAACAGTGCTGTTGGCTATCTGCAATAAGTCAAACACATTTTTACATTTATATTATGTGGAGGTCAACATTTTTCTATCAACCTTGAAGCTGCATGAGATTATCTCACTAAGGTGCTGCAATGCCTAATAACACATAAAGTCTGGAAATGCAAAAGGATGAAACACATGCTGTCACCTGCGTACTCAAAAGACATCTAGTCTACATCTCCTGAAGCTGACATTCAGTAGAGGTGTACTTGAGCATGTAGTGTGTCTGACTCTCAGCTAGTAGACTTAAGTTCATATGTTGCTACAACCTCTTCTCCTTGTAACCATGGATATACTTTAATCCTAATGAAGTATCTGTGCTGCATGACTCTTACATACATCAAAATTCCAGAATTTGTCCAAACAATGTTCTTCACCTTCATCACAACTTAACATATGCAAAATGTGGTAAAAATAATAATAATAAAAAAATGCTGGCATTGGATGTAAAAAAGACATAATTGTTGCAATCTGGTATTTTGCAAAATGAAAATTTTAGTGATATCTGATATCAGTCCTCTTGACTGTCCTTAGGATAAGGGAGTGACAACCTACATTGGAAACTGACAACCAATTAAATTTGATTGAGTCCATTATTTGAAACAGGCTCATTATTTTTTATTTCACTCAAAGGTGTCTTGAAAAGCTGTTAGTTGAGGTGACTGGCCTCCCACTTAGTTTTAAGAAGCTACCAGGACTCAAATGAGAAAAATGATGCATTGTTAATGTGCACAAAGATTACTTTATCTGTATCTTCTCAACTGGAAATATTATTTATCTCTGTGTCTGTACACTTGGATGGTGGAATGAAAGTGGAAGACACATCAAATCAGACAAATGTTAAATTTTCAAACCCAGAACTCATTAGCAAAGAAAATCTCGTGCCTATAAAGCATCAAATTGATTTATTATCGACACAGAATTCATTCTGAAATATATATGCACTTCGTAGTCTGCTATGAAGTCTTTCCATTTTTCTCCATTACACTTTATAAAATATGGCCTGTCAATGGAATAAATCAGAAAAGAGACAATTAAAAGCAAATGACCAACAATAAATTAGTCTTGTCCCAGTATAACCCATCCCAGCCTCTCTGTCCCTCTGTGCTCCTCAGAGTTTTGAGCTGACAGATGCTCTGCAGTCTGATCAGGGCAGAAAAAGCCAAAAACAGCAGAAAGGTCTCACACACAGCTCACAGAAGGTAGAAATTCAGAAGCTAATGCGGAAATCGCCTCCATGAGATCTATAAGAGCATTTGAGCACTTTGCAGTGTGGATTCCTTGATTTGCATAAGTTTTTTTGTGCATTAACTCAATGTAGATGTGACCTGTCTATGCATAATGGTTTGAATAAATTTAATTAAACATAATAGCTGAACCACAGACATGTATGTATTGGAGCTGATTTCTTCCCCCACTGAATAATAATGAGCAACTTCAGGTAAAAGAAATACCTCTTTACACTGCATTATTTGTGATTTGCTGAATAACTTATTCAGCTTTGGCTGCATTCTAAAGATTATAGAAGTGTGCATCACTAATGTAAAGAAATACATCGCTCTCAAAAACTGTTTAATGGATCATTGTGCAAACAACAGACAGCTGTTTAAAGACGTTTTCAACACAAGTCAGCATTCACCCATTCACACACACACACATATTCATGCTCTAACAGCAGGTAGCTTCTCTGCAAACTTGCTCATCAGGAACTTATACACACACACAAACAGCCACTTGGGAGTAATTTGCATTTCAACATCTTGCCTGAGAAACTTTGAAATGAAGACCAGGAGGAGCTGAGGATTGAACCACTGACCCTCCACCTCCTGAGCTACAGCGGCCCAAAAAAGAGCAAACTGCATGCTTAAAATGTCAAATCCTTGTTAAAATGTATATTGTCTGTAAAGTGTAATGTTGGTGGACCTTAGTTTCCTTTCGATTCAATGTTAATGAAGCAGGTACATTTTGATGTCTATAAACAAGTGTAACATACTAGTTTTGTAATTCACAGAAAAATCGTAGCTACTGCAGCTTAAATATAAAACAACGTGAGTTTAAACGATTTGCTTGGATGTTTCCACATTTCTCATTAAGGATCCAGTTTGGTAGTGACCAACATTTGCTCATGGCTTTTGCTTTTATGGGCCTGGATGAATCATCCCCGCTCACTGAAGTCCTTTACACAGACCAGGTCCCGGCTCAAGGAATGTGTGTGAGTCACCGCCGCTCATCGGACAACTGTCTACGGCTCGCCTGCAGCTCCTCTCCCTGATCACTCCCCAGAGACCCATTCAATCAAACCTCCATATATTTTGTAATTAACTTTAACTGATGACTTTATGCAATAGTTGTGTTTTACTGTCTCCTTTAAATGCCATTTATCATCCTCTAGGTTTGGAGGTCTGAATAGAGAGCCCCCCCCCACTCCTCGGCTGTACCAGTAAGGTCTAACTGAGCCTGTTCTGAGCACCCCACCACCCCCCCATAAAAAAATACACAAGCACACATACACAAGCGCACACACACACACACACATACACACACACACACACACACACACACCCTCACAATCCTTTTTTTCTCTTCTCAAGGTGTCTTATGACTGACCAAGACAGTTTTATTAGCTTCCAACTAACCCGGCAGGAAAGGGGGAGCTGTCGCAAGGTCTTAGCAAACATGCTGGCAGTCGAGGAAACAACTGGCAGAAACAAGGAGATTTTCACAGAGAGATTGATGACGGAGCAGAGGGGGTATTGATAAGAAAACTGCTTGGCTGGGGGTGAGGTGGTTGTGAGGTCAGGGGACATGAGGAAACAGTGGCTGGAGTGAATGAGAGGAAAAGGTGGAGATGCGCTAATAAAGTTGTTTTCAGCGTGGAAACTGTTTTTAACTCACCACTCAAGGTTAACAAGGTTAAGCTGCTGAATTTAGTCTCTGTTTTTCCTTTTTAATAAATTTTTGATGTAAGCATGATGCAGTCTTCAGAATATTTATCGCTCTACCAAAAAAAACAAACAAACAAACAAATCTGAAGAAATCATCAAAGCATCAACGGGGTCATGAAGAAGGAAAACTAATGTTCAGTTGGTGCCTGTTATTTCCATACAGTCTGTACATGCCGATGTCATTCTACACAGCTACATGAGCCAAACAATAACCACTGCTGCCAAGCTGGCTGCTGCTTTTACCAATTTGTCCCCAGATGTCTGGGCAAGCAGTGTGAGTCCCTGAATATCTTCCTTTCTTCTCTTTCCTGTCCAGGTGCTATTGGAGGTCCCTAACACGCTAAAAAAAACCCAGGCCAGGCACACACAGTCAGAGCACTGACGAGTCCATGTGCAGTCAAAGGTTAGATGTTCCAGAGGTCTTTAATCAAGAAATGTTCTCAATTTCCTCCCCCAGTGTTCCTCTCTTTGACCTCTGGTCCTCACAGTACAGCTAGACGTGTACTGTAACACCCAAGACAACGCAACTCTTTAATCTTCTGCTCCTCATTAGAATTACTAATATGTCTGCGGCTGACGAAAGGTGTGTGACCACATGCATGCGTGTGTGTGTGTGTGTGCGTGCGCATGCATACACTTGCATGCATGCATGCCTGCGCGTCTCCATTTGGCTGAGTAGAGAGGGAATACTTGAATAACAGCCTAATAAATATCAGGGGTTAGTTTATTGGTTTTGAAGCATATTTGCCGTTTGTTGGGAAACACTAAACCAAGGAGGGTTCCTGGCAAAGTGGCAGGGTGGTGCTCTTTTTTGGGTCACAGAGAGCGTAGAGGAAATCTGCTCTGACATTAACAGGCTGCTATAGGAAGTGTTTTTGGATTAAATTAGCTTGGCATGAGAGGTTGGCTGGTCTGAGCAGACGGTGAGGGCACAGATGTGAAGAGGGTTGGAGTTAAGGGGTCCACGGGGGCACTTCTGCCTGGTCAATGGGTGAAGATGATACTGTAGAGGAGGATCAGATGGTGAAGGTGTCAATGCAGCTGCAATCTCTGTAAGAAGGTTTCATTATGCCCCGGGCAGCAGGGTGCGTCACCAGTCACAGATGACAGAGCTGGAGGATGAATCATGGGATGGATGGACGCCGAGACTTGCCGGTCTTGAGATGCAGGGGAAACGTG
The DNA here is from genome assembly GCA_029814765.1 of Acanthurus leucopareius. NCBI lineage: Eukaryota > Metazoa > Chordata > Actinopteri > Acanthuriformes > Acanthuridae > Acanthurus > Acanthurus leucopareius. The sequence continues at coordinate 11,817,323 of JAQMCX010000057.1, read as the reverse complement.
GAGAGGGTTGGGGTATGGGTGGGGTAGAGCTTGTTGTTCCTTTAAAGCCTCTTTAAAACTCTTAAGTTCTGGCATCGTGGAGGTGTTCTGCCAAGGGAGGATGTGTGATGTGAGGGCACAAATTCCTTTCTGCCAGCAGTAAACTTTGCAGGAGACGTTGTTCTACCAGTTTTAGTGTGAGTGGTAGAAAAACACCTAATCGTATTTTCAGACAGCATTTTCTCTTCAGTGACCCAAAATATTATGACAAGGACCATGCAGGTATCATGTGGCCTTTGGCTATAATGTGAGAGAAAGCAGCTGTTCCTGAATTCGGAGCCCTCTAAAAGGTCACCAGATAAACCTGAGGTGGTTCAGAAGAATTCAGAGGACAGGACACGCTTTTTTCTTTGAGTACTGTACATTTGTTGTTACTATGGATACTTTTGCAACTTCAGACCTCTAAAGGTTATTCAAATTTTAAAAATCTGAGCCAAAGCAATTCACTCCTCACTGTAACTACTCAGAACTCACTGACATAACACCACATATAATCACATAGACAATGTATCACATGAAAGGATTATAAGGCAGAAGGTTTGGGGACCACTGCGGTAAATTATCGAACACAGGTGTATTGGTATTTCTTTAATACAGCAAATGCACTGTTGTAAGTCTGTGCTTATTTTATATTTGTTCTGTATGTGAGGTTATTAAGTAAAAAAAATCCCAAACTTACTCTTTTCTCCAAGTACATTGTGTACTGGCAGACATGACTGTAACATTTTCATGGCTATCATGGTTTACTTCATGGTTTATTTCAGATTTTATTACAGGCAGAATATTCAAAAAAATGCACCATAATTTCATAATATTCACATAATGTTTTTATTAGTGTGTAATCACATGAAAATGAGAATTGTTCATTACCTTAGAATTAGCCTTTTATATCTACAGAGGAAACAGATCCTCCTCTGCAAAGTCCGCCATGTTGCACGGCCGTGTATCTACAAGTAGCTCAAAAAAGACAAACCAATCACTGGCTTTAAAGAGGGCCGTCCTGAGTTTCATGGCCACTACGGGCTCTCTTACATGATTGGAACAGGAGGAAGAGAAGACAGATATCTCAATTGTTGCCATCTTCAGCCTCAGTGCCAAATACAAATAAATCACTGCACCATTACAGACATTTTAATCTGTTTATTTTTTTAGTCTACGTTACATTATCTCTGTGTAGTAAAAGCAGAATAGCCATACAGAGTCCCTTGGGTGGTGTATTCAAGTTCGCTTACATCCATCTCTGAAATTTTGGCTGAATAAAAGCATTAAATTTGCTATTTTGTCAGAATGGGTTGATATGGTTTAAAGAACGATCTGATTTTGATTATTCTTCCATATAAAAGTTCCTCTTTGGCAGAAAAATGCAGTATATTCGCAGTTCATTCTGCTCACATATGTTTGTCCTTTATGCTAAAAAAAGTAAATTAAAAAAACCTTCAGAACAAGGATTTTTTCCTGTTGTATACATTTCATGGACATTCCACACCCAGATGTTTGTACCTGTGTGGTGCTGAGTCGCTCCTGTGACCAGGTGACTTCCTGACCTCCATAATTTATCCTTCTTTACATTCTGCAACCTCGAAAGACGCTTTTCATTTTTTTCCCCCTGAATTTCAAGAAAAAGGAGGGAAGTGGGTTTCACATCTTTGTCCTTGAAAGAGGGTCACAAAACCTGGAATGTACAGGAAGGAAGTCACAGAAGCAAGGCTATCTGTGCTCACTCCCTTCCTTTACTTCCCTCCTCCTTTGTTTCTACACTCCTTCTCCCTCTGATAAAGAGGGAAAAGGGATGATGGAGCAGTGAATAAGTAGAGCCCCGGGGTGGGGGTCTGTGCATGTGAGTGCACATGTGTGTGTGCATGTATGTTGTGGGAGAGTTAAGCGTTTCAGAGGCGGCGGTCTCCCCTCTCGGGCTGTCTTTCATCACACCGTTGACCCCCCAGGAAGCTTTAGATGTCCGTCTGGCTTCATAATTCTCTTATCGAGCTAATCTGGGAGATAAGGAAGGGGGAGTTGAAAGTGTAAACCCAGCACCGCGGCCCTGGAATCCAGTTGCAGCGACTTCATTCTTTACCTGCCTGCCTGGGAGGCTTGTTAACTTTGTGTGTGCTGTGCCCACGTATGCATTGCACTGCACAAAGACTACCACAGCTTTTGTTTGTATGTGTATGTGTGTGTTTACGTGCATGTGTGTGAGTACACCTCCCAGCACCACCCCCCCCTCGATATGGTTGCCTCCCCCCCACATGCAGGTCTGCTGGAGTATGATTGATCTGGGCAGAGGTAGTGGTCACATCCTGAACTGGAGTTGATTTCCTCTGCTCCCCAAATACAGACCTGGTGTTTATCATAGGCTCAGTGTCATGTTTGTATGTTTTCATAGATCAGTGCTGTTACGGGAGGCGGTAGGAGGGTGGAGGAGGTGGAGATTGGGTCTGAAAGAAGGAAGAGGAAAGGAAGAAAGAAAAAAAAGAGAGTCTGAAATCAGAGAGTGCTTTCCCTCGCTGTCTTTCCCTCTTCCAGGCATAAATCTCCAGGCAGACGGAGCGGATGCAGCTACATGAGGAAAGTGATAATTAACTGACTGAGGCTGAAGAGTTTTGGATCAAACAGATTTGAATAAGATGTTACTCGTGAACAAGCAGATGTGCTGTTTGTTTTAGGTTAATTTAATCTGTATATATACAGAGGACTGGAAAGGAAGGCAAGATGAAGTTCATCTTTACTTTTTGAAGAAACATCTAATAATGTGTTCACAACATTATGGGTCTAGTTTATATTCGATTACAGTTTTTTTTCTTTGGTCTTGTTTGTGTAATTGTAAAATTCCTACCTGTCATAACAGGTGTTTATCTTTAAGAATTAATATCATAATAACATTATACTCATCAACTTCGTGTTTAAGATCAACATGGAAACACAGCAAAACTCCAGATTTTACCGCAGACAGTTTTCCTTTGTAGTGAGAGATTGTTGATAACATTTCAAAGGAATTAAGGGACTCAAAGGTTTTATTTGTCACACAGATACAAAAAAATTAAATGCAATGTGGCTACAATTAACATGTAATATTAAAAAGTGAAACAAAATAACTGATAAAAGGATTTTAAAAAGAAATTTTATTGAAAATGTTCATATATAACTTAAAGTTCATACATAATATGTACAACTACAGAATGACATTTTATTTACACAAGTGTAAGTGTAAATATGCAGGTATCCTCAGTAATACAAAGGACAGTGTGCCAGACCAAGTTGGTCTACTGGTGTTTACCAAATATATTAGTTCTGACAGTCTGAACTGCTGGCTTGTTTACAGTCGCTCCAGTCATTTGACCACATCTCATTAATGACTTGCTGCACTTTTATTAAAATAAACCAAACACAGACACTCTTAGATAAATCTTGGATAACATATCTTATATTGTGTGCAAATAAACAAAAACTTGACCTTATTTCTTATTTACTGCCCACAATAAATTAGAAGCTGGCCTACATTTATCTGAGAGTGCAGGTGGTTTGTTTGTTTTGTGATCGCTGTACATTCAAGACATCTCATTGATACTTCAGTGCTTAAATAATAATGTCCATAAACTATGAAAATACACTTAAAACATACTGGAATTATTCTTTACCTTGATCATGTTTTGGAAGTCAGTGTGGGCACACTTGTACACATTTACTCAATAATAAAAGACCTCATCATCATCATCATCAGCCACTCACTGGCTGTGATTGGTCTCAGCAGCTGAAGTGGCAGCAGCGGTTACAAATAAAGTTCAGTTTATAATAAAACACAGCTAGTGCCTACCTGAATACAAATAATATTTTGGGATAATATTTTGGGATAAAGCCTCCATGCCCCCTCTTCACCCAGCCTGCATGACTGCAGGCTGTTTAATGTTTTCCCCTCTTCATGCTTCACACTCTTCCTGCCCTCTGTGTAATTTGCCAGAGTAGTTTCCTGTGCTTTACCATTCTGAATCACTGGCTGGCTGCTCCGCCAGCAGCAGGATGACGTGGTTTCAATAATAGATGGCTTCTTTTTGGGTAATTAATAATCAAAGGTGTAATTTAGATGCTCTGGGTTTACAGGGCTCTTAATAAAGTTTCATACACCCATATTCCCTCAGGGCAATATGACTCATGAGCTGAACACGTTTTTGGTTTGTATCATTCTGTTCTATGTTGGCTCAATTAAACTCTGGTATTCTCCTTTGAAGGTGGCAGCAATAAGTATTTTATTTTACCTTTTACTATTTTCCCCTGGTGATGGAGGTGTAAATGAACTTGCAGGATACGGAGTGTGTCAAAATACAAGAAAAACACTTCCTGAAAACCTGTTATAGTCATGACTTACTCATGACATTTTGACCTCTTAGGCTACATCTGTCTGTCTTCTATGCCTTCTCCTTCCTGTGTCGTGTCTTTTGTCCGAGCTTAAGATTATAGAGCAGGCTGGCTGGAGCTTCTCAGGGATATCACAGGAATTGAATGATCGCATGGCACGACAAGATCCTGCCCTCTAATTATCCTCCGCCTATGTTTGCTGGAAGTTTTTTTTTTTCCTGTCTTTGTTTTCTTTCTATACATTTTTTTCCCTCTCGCTGCTGTGTTGTCACAGTCTTGCCCCTTTCATCTGCACTCTCAGCTGATTGTGGCACGGTGTGAATTGGAGGGTAGAGTGTGTTCAATGACCAGATGACATGCCATCACTTACACGCCACTCTCTTCTTCATGTAATGACTCTTCCAGCCTTTAGCCACGTCCCCACAGGCAAAACAGATTGGCTGTACCCTCATTCATGAGAATTGGCTATTTAATCTCTGTGATTCACTTTTGACAAGTCAAAGCATTGGTGCTCACCTTTTAACCCTGGAAAAAACTGAGAGGAAGCATTAAGTAGTAATTTGCTTGGACAATGCTCTGGAGTATTATTATAGTTGCGTGAGCAGGTTGAATCTTTTATTTTGTCAATTAAAAATCTGAGCAAAGTTTAATCATGCAAAAACTGCAATTCATCTCTCTCACACAAACTGTTACTGTTACACTGCCATGGTTACGAAGGCTTGTGATAAATGTTAACTTTAAGGCTCGAAAACCTGTGACCTAGTGCTGCTCCCTGCATGTTGCACTAAGATGGAGATACACTTTAAACCCTGACTATGGACTGACGATGTGCCCGCTAGTAGAGGACACCATTAGTGAGCACACAAGAATCTGTCACACACTCAGATCATACATAACATTTGGACTCTAAAGGTGTATATAATCAGTTTGTATGACATAAACTGTGTTTCTCAATCTCTGTTTGTCTTCAAAGCTGGTTGACCGTATACTAAAACCCCAAACCAAGACCCTAATCTGCACCACCCATGCACATATCTGTGTACAACACACATGTATGTGTTTTATGCATGCACCATAGGCATTTCTGTCAGGGGAGGTAAGTAATTTCAGTGCTTGCTTGTTATGTATAGGTTAGCGATATGCCGAAAATATTGACTGACATACATAGAGACAGATCAGTGTTGAATTCAGACATCCAGTGCATGCTAATGTTTTACACTGACTAAAGAAAAAAATAAAAATCATGATGAAAACAAGTTTATTATTATGATTTAATTTTGACTGAGGTAAAACCTGTGACATTTTAATGTTTTACAGCTATTCATTTATCAAGAGTGGGGATACTTAACTCAAAACTCCATCCTGGACAAACCGGGATGTCTGGACACCACTCTACAAAATGTGTTGCCTTCAGCATTTCAGTCCAGCTCAAACCAAACAGTGTTTCACCACCGGTGCAACCCCTGGTGGCTGATGAGTCAGAGCAACCACTCTTCATGTGTGATTTACATAAAGATCCTGCTTCCTTCGGCCTGGGAAAAACTATTCCTGCCTCAGTTAGACATTAACCAAAAAATAAACTACTAAAACTTGTCATCTGACACACAGCACGCTCAGAGGAAAGTTCAAAAGGGTAGAATTTCTTTATTTTATATTTGACAAGACTGTTATCTAAATCAATAGATCATACCAGAGCAAGCAAATGTGTCATCATTTTTTCTGACAGCAACATGCAGCTTAGGTTTTTGGTTTAAAATGTAATGAACAATAAAATAAATATGTGTTTCTTTTAATAAACATCTACATTTTTTCAATAAGGAACTTTAGAGCAGTTGATAAAACAGATAAAAAATCATTTTATATTGGTTCAGAATCAACATGTTTGCAATGACAGCTGCCTTTATTTCAAGAAGGCCTAAGTTTATCCAATCACAAGTGTTGCCTGATTTTTGCATAAATTCAACATTTTTATTAAAACCACAGCTGTGAGGTTGACTATATAAAGTAATAATAAGTTTTAAGTGTTTCACTGAGCATTAACTGTTTTAATTTTTTTTTTATTCTTTTGTGTTGTTAAAAGTGTAGCATTTAATACTTATAATATAATCCATGTATAACATTTCAGAAATGTCTACAACAACTGTTTACTTGTTTTCTATTTTGTTGCATACTTGCATTATCCCAATGTTTCCAAGAATCTTCAACAAAACTTCCGCTTGTAAGAATTAACAGAGAAATTTGTGATTTTAATCAAGTTTTTTTCTGTGGTCCGTCTCAGACTTCCAAGGTAACACCAGTCAAGAGTGAGAAAGGAAGATGACAAACATGACTAAACCTAATGTGAATAAAACCTTTGATATACATCATCCGTCTGTAAACGTTTCTGTCTGAGTCAGTCACACAGGTTTCATCTGCAATGGCCACTTATTAACAATAAAATAAAAAAAATCCCATGATCCCATGCTACTTCATGACTTCATCAAACTACAAAAACGTTATTGTTCTGATAAAGAGACCTCTAGTGGCAGAAATTACATATTTTCAATTTAATTTAGCGTTACACGTTTTTCTGTATTTACTCTCATGAATGGTAGTGTTTTTAAGGTAGGTTCCTTTGATTTGTTGTTGGTAGTAATGACATTACCAAACCTTCACTCTGTGTTGGTTCAATTCCTTGAACTCTGGCTCTTCAAGTTTATACAATATGTGGACTTGGTTTCATTTGTATTTTGGTGTAAAATCTATTTGTTTCTTGTAAATGACAGAAGCTCTCTTTCTTCCACTGTTTGATGTTGTAACTTTTGGAAAGTATTCACTGCAGAAAGAATACCTCGTTAGACTTATGTTTCATTTATCTCACCTACTTTGGAAGCCTGCACTGATCCCATGCCAGGAAATGTAAAACCCCACCCGAGTACATTACCTGTGACGGGCATTACTTTCACTTTACTATGCACCACAGCAACCTAATGAATTCAAGTCCAATACCCAAAATGTTTATTATGGATGCTTTCCCCCAATACTCACTTAATCAAGAATAATGTGATTCACGCCATATGTTTCTCATGAAGTTGAATTTTGAGGAATGTGGACTTTGGTGAGAAGCTGCTATGATTTGTGAGGTGTGTGTGGTGGAAGGACAACAGGGGGATGGGATCCTGCAGGGGGATTTCCCCCCCACTGCACAACCACGATGCTCTTAACCTGTTTACCTACTGCAGGTCTCTCCTCCTCTGTTTTTACTGTTTTACACCCACTTGCTTAGCCATGTGTTTTAAATGTAGAGTATGTCAATTTCCTTGTTTGTTCACAAGCATGCATGTAGTATTTTCTCTTGGCAGCTATAATGTATATGACCAAATATCTACACGTTTCCCAGGCTTTCAGGCCAAGCCTAGTCCCCACAGTGCGACCCCTGACACATGGGTCCCAGCCCATTTTGAGCTCATATAGGATGAGGCAATGCAGAACCTGGGGAGGTTAGCAGTAAGCAGACACTAGTCGGAGTGAGGACCGACTCTCTCTCTCTCTCTCTCTCTCTTTTTGCTCAGACAGAGTAGAGAAATGCATTGCCTCGCTGACAGAGCAAGTTGGATTGGGACCTTGTCCTCCTCTTCCATCTCTCCCAGATGGTCAACACTTTTGGACCACACAGGAGGAGAGAGGGAGTACGAGAAGGGAGGCTGCGAGTGAGAGAGAGAGAGGGAGCCGTGGTGATGGTGAGAGTTTGCCTGCCTGCGACACGCCTCAGTCAAGTCCAAATCAGAACCTGGACCTCTGAGCTGCAGGGACGTCTCTGTTAAAGCCTCTCTGATGCTAATGGCTTCCCCAGGTCCACAGCTGAGCTGCAGGGACAGACTGAGACTCAGCTGAATGAGGAAAGCGCATCCAGGGTAGAGAGGGAGTTGAATAAGAGTGTTAAATATTTGTATTACCTGGTAATATTGCTTTAAACGTTCAAATTTAAAGTTTTTATTTTCACTTCTTTAGTTTATAAGTTATTATATTGATTTCATGCATGGCCAGAGCCCAAAAGCACAAGGCCTAAAGGACAAAAAAAAATGTAAAGAAACCCTTAAGAATATTAGCTCATATTTTAAAAAGCTATTAAAGCTGCTGTCTTTCAGGTTCACAGGATATGTGGCAGAGGTAGAGACTCATATGTGGAGGGATGACAACCAAAAAGTGGCTGATTTTTCTGACTGCTGCTCTTTCAAGTAGAGGAGAGAAACTGACTGTCTGAGGTGCCTGGGTTGGGTTGGAGACCTGCAGGCTGTTGGTCAACGATGACACATGAACTACAGTATGTTCATCCATCACTATTACTATACAAAAACACCTGGACGCTTTATTGTGATGATTAAAAAAGACTGCAAACCACACTTTTCATTCTTTGTTGTCTGCCCCCTCAATTTTTCCTGTAACTGTTTTCGTTGTCTGGATGCTTTTGTTTTGACACAGGCAGGCAGATGCAACACGAGATGAGACACATGAGTCAGTCTGCTGTTTGATCTCAAGTTTGGTTTCTTCAAAAAAAAAAAAAAAAAAAAAAAAAAAA
>JAQMCX010000057.1:11785795-11808276 GCA_029814765.1 Acanthurus leucopareius | reverse complement strand
TTTTTTTACCCAGGCCGGCCTTTGCAACACGATATGAGACACATTCTTCATTCTGGTTTTTTTTCTCAATTTTGGTTTCTAAAAAAAAAAAAAAAAAAAAAAAAAAAAGGCCAGGTGTTGATCAGTTCAGAGATGACGCTGCCCTCATCCCCAGATTTGGTGAAATACTTAATAAGATAAGATAATCCTTTATTCGTCCCACAATGGGGAAATTTTGCAAAATACTACTTCTAAATATCAGACAGCATCAATCTGTTTGTCTGTTTGTCTGTTTCTAAAGTGCCATGTCACATGGTTGACAGTCAAACCTCCATCCTTCTAATAACGTTTTTTATCACCATTTGTTTGGCCACTTGGTAATTCATTTGTACACAAATATTAGCTGAACCATCACCAGATTTGCTTCTTTTTCATGCTTAAACAAACATGCTACCGTTGTTCTGCTGTTGTCACCTAAAATTTGCCACCTGCTTTTCTGAACAGGTTGTCCAAATTCAAAAGTGTTGCCAACTGTGAATAGTAGCTGTCCAGCTCTCCCAGAGCCATCTTGTTCACTGTTTTTTTTTTTCACAGCAGACTTTTTAAATTGTCATTGCAGAAAAAGAACAGGTGTAACTAACTGTTGCAGTGAGCCGTGACAGTGAGGGAATATACACATTATCTAAACTTTGGAACTGACACATTTAAATTGAATGTGATTAATTACACCTGTGTTTTCCCTAATGTTACATGTCATAACTCAGACTGTAAAAAATGCTCACAGTGGATAATTTATAACCCCCTAAAATTCTTACCCATCACTGTGAATAGGTGTGAGGGAGTGTGAGGTGTTGAAATGAAGTTGTACAGTGTGAAAACAGTCAGTTTAGATGGAGGCTCCTTCGATGTTGTAGGTTAGGTCGTATAATTGTTTGTGTGAGCAGAGCGAGTTGCCTGAAATCTCATGAATTGCCTCAATTTGATTATTTTGAAAATTTTATTTAAACTATCCACCATGAGTCTGATAGTGTAAAAGGAATGCAATGCTAAGTAGGCGGAGTATTCTTTTAAATAAATGCAATCAGAAACCTCCCTCTGGGTTAATAGTCTCCCCCGACCACACTGTACCAGAGACATGCAGACAGGAAGTCTTCTGGAAATGTTGCAGGTCTTAAAGATGCAGTTTCAGTCTGCTGAGCCCCATCTCCTCTTTACAGCGATGGACTTTTATGGCCTATTACCTTACCTTGGGCATGACTGTCTGACATCAGGCGCTCAGATCTTTGTGCCTTTGTCTGTCCACAGGTTGGACTCTGTCCTTGGTCTTGGTCCATCTCTGTGACTGAAGCCAGAGCCAGACCTTGTTCCCTGTGGGGACAGAGCAGAGGGATGCATAGACGTATGTGGGCGTTAATGTTTCTAGCCTCACAAAGGATACCAGAGACCCCACCCTTTTTTTTAAATGCCACAATTAGTGCAAGAGCAGCCTGGATCTCATCACGCATTGCATTTGTCATTGTTTAAGGATAAAGTAACCTCAGCTTCTAAAGAGTTGAGTCAAACACATAGAAGTTTTAGTTAATTCTTAGTAGTCGAATTGAAATTTGTGACCCAACACAATATCCTGCCTCTCTTTTCATATCACTAAGAGATTGCCAGTCTAATTTCAAAGGAGACAAAAAAAAGCAGAATTCCTTCTCTATTCTGTAATATCTTCTCCCGCAGAGGAGAGCCATTGCAAAGCACAGAAATCCAGAGCTCCGGCTGGATTGAGTCTGACAGCAAATAAGATCTCATGGCCTTACCTTCAGGACCTCTGTGCATCTGTCCCGTCACCCCCACCCCCAGCCCCACAGACCATATTATGTGCTCCTCATTGACCCAAGAGGATCAGGGATCTGCTCTTAATCACATGTCCCTCTTTATAAGCTCCCTGTCTTATTAAAGCATCTCATGGCTGTATTTAGGGGCTATAAATCATATTTTGTAATAAAGGCGGATAGGAGGACCATTGGCGAGGAGCACAGTGGTGTGTGTCTCGATATGAAGCCGTCTCATATTCACTCCAAGAGACCCCAGGGCAGACTGAGACACGCACACACACACACACACTCATAGATATACACACACACAGATGTATGTGTCATCAGGGGCTGAAAGAAGCCAAAGCTCTGATCAAAGATCAGCTGTCACTGGGAATTGAGTTTGTTTTACTGTATAATCATTTGTAAGGTAGACATATCAGATATTACGATACAGCCTGTGTGTGTGTGTGTGTGTGTGTGTGTGTGTGTATTGATGTAGTCATGTGAAAATATCAAAGGTCTGATTCCGTGGGGATTTTTAGGCTCTAACTTCATTTTGGGATTACATGACAATGACCTTTATGGCTTATGCAACTTTTTAAAAAAACTGGAACAATAAGGACTGTCTTCCTTAAGTAACATGTGTAGTGTCAAACTAGCTGAGTACAATGTAGCATTTAGTGTTTACTTTACACCCAAATTTAAGATACGTGTTGACTGGCCCTCCAGATGTTCAGGAATTATTTTGGTGAGTCTGTTTGTGAGGGCAATTCTTTTTCCCCAATGCCACCTTTATCTATATACAGATGTTCACTGGGATATTTTATCTGCAGTGACACAGCTGATGAAGTCTGTAACAGCAACCCTGTAACCCTAACCCTAATCACAAATGAAACTGAAAGTACCTAGCTCTGCCTGAAACATGGCTAGAAAGACGCATTCATTGCAAAATTGCTCAAGGATGACTTATGGTAATTGCATTGTTTTGTATGTTTGTTTTTTCTTAAATATTTAAACACCCATGTATTTGTAAAGGGTGGCATAAAAAGTATCTGGGTGTTGTGGAACATGAACCACACTCAGTGCCACACACCAAGAAATTGCTTATGCATGTTTCTGAGAGGCCAGTAAAGCAGATATTGAAAGTTTACTGAGCTCTAAGAAAAATGTCAGCGTGTGATTAACTTATGAGTTGGAGAATGAGACCATTGATCTCATTATCCAACGACCCTCTTAGAACTTACGTTACTTTTTACCAAGTATGCTGTGCAGCAAGAACATGTAAGTGTGACTGCATTTAAAAAAATGCCAAACGCTATGTGACTGTGAATGTAGAGGAGGATCAGGGGCCATTGTTCCGCTGCTTGTCAAAGACTTCAGCCCATGCTGCTATTGAAGCCATCAGTCTAATAGTTAAAGGGAGTATAGCAAAGGCAGGCAAGCTCGGATGTTTTCTTTACAGCTTACACAACACAAGACCTCTCTTCCAGGGAGCAGTGCTCAGTAATCCTCAGGTATTACACTGATGTCATTTGTGAATTACTAGCACAGGTTCTGGAAGATGTTAGAAAACAGACTTGAATGTTGCCAATGCCACTGATAAAGCCACAAACATGCAGGGAAAAATACCATGGCTTCTCCTGATTGTTACCACAGAATTCAAATGAACTGCACATCTGGTGTTTTGCTCACAATCTGTTGTTCACAATAGTGTACGGCGAATAAAGTGTTCATGCAGGAATCATGCAAACAGATGAGCACCTGGGAGAGATTCAGAATAATGATGGTGTGCCAAAGATGTTTTCCTCAGAAAGGGGCTGGAAAACAATCCACAGTGCTATTTGTTGTCCTGATTGTCACATTATCATGAGAGACTCTGCCAAGCACACTGCCGCAGTCAAAACTGAAGGTCTTTGAGATTCTCTTCTTAAATATGAGACCATCCTCGCTGCCCAGGTGTTTCTTGGGATATTGGAAGTCGCTTCACCCCTTTTTAATTGCAATCAAATAGCATGAAAATTTCTCTTAGTTTGATTGCTGCTTAAGGGGATTCAAGACACCTTAAGGTAGTGTGCCAGTCACATTAAATGCCGCCTAAATGTAACTGACAGTTAAGTACAGTTAATGTAAATACTGTCCAAAAGAATGAAAAGACAGAAATATTCTGCCCTGAATCATTTATGTAACATTATATAAGTCTCTGGCTTTTGACAAACACCTTAGCTTTTCCTTTCTTTGAGAAGAAGAAACCAAAGAAAGAAAACTCTAGAATTACAAAAAAGTTACGAGCTATAAGGGTTTAACCTTTTGCATTGTCTTATTACTGGCAAGTCCCAAAACTTGAACAGCATTTTGATTAATTCACAGTTATTTTATTTTTTCAACCTTCTATTTTCAGCTCTTTTGCAGACATTAATTAGTGCGCCTGCCAAAAATGTAAAACAACATCTTTCAATATTTTTACAAAATGGTAGCAATAATTCACAATTACTCTCAGAGGCCTTCAAAACCTAACAGTCAAATGATAAGTGCACTTGTTATGAACCTGTTATGGATTATGGCAGGTAGGGAGCAGAGAGAAGTTGGCCGGGCAGGCAGGCAGGGAGGGAAGTAGGGAGGGAGGGAGGGTTTTAGTGATGGAGACTGTTGTAAATGTGGGATAGTTGACGTATGGTTAGCCTACTTTTCATTATTATTACTCAGAGGGATGGTTCCCTTCCCACTGTGGTGATCCAGCCTCCTCTCTGTTTGCTTAGCCGAGTGGTTCCATATGGAAGAACACATCAGTGCAGCATCTGGCACCGCAGAGAGAGGAGACAAACAGGTCTGAGGCAGGACACGTGTGTTCACAGCAACTAGCCACTACTGTATACAAGTCCTCATGTCAGCTGTGAGCCCTACGTCTGCTCTGTGTCTGTTTCATCATTTAGACACATAATGAACGTCAGGAGATTTAGATGCATCGTCTAAAAATCACTTGGGACGCATTTGTAGTGTGTTAAAGATTCTTGGCATCAAACAAACAAAGGGCTATATTGTTGTGCAAGGTCTGCTGAATGCTGAATGATTGCCTGGTATTGCTCTACAGGTTTTAAGTGCACTTATTAACACTTCCTTCAACAGGGAATATTCCCCGAAGTAAGGAAATGTTACTTTATTAACCTCTTTTAGTACAAGGAAACACACACACACACTCACATACAAACACACACATACACAGCAGAAGGCAGAAAGCTCTCTTGAGGAGAAACACATTAAAACAATTATCAGGCTGCCGTAAGTCCGTGGTGCATAAAGATGCATCCTAAATTGCAGCGTTTAAACAGTCCAAGACAATGTGTCAATTCCTGTGGAAAGGAACATGTTAAGCTTGACATAAACAACCGCCCCAGGCTTCACTTTGACTTGTCTCATGGTGGAGTGTGAATAGACAGCAGTTACTCATTGAAGGGGATGTTTGCTGTTGGTGGGAACTGTCTCTCCTGGTTAGTTTGTTCGTTTGTCTGTCACGTGATCTCTCGCATGCTGCTGATCACATTTTAACAAAACTTGGATCTCGATTCATGTATCGCTGTGTTCTGGGGTTTTATAAATGACAGTGGTAAACCCAGTGGAGGTGCTCCATCAGTGTACATGTGTTGTTAGTTTAACATGCATGGAATCACTGAGCAGAGGGATTTTAAGATACGGCAGTGTGAAAAGTGTAGCTATTACATTTCACCATTTGAAAAAATGTACACTTATGGGATAAAGGTTGCATCACAAAGTTGTAGATACATTTTTATTTTGCAAAGATTATAAGGAAAAAAGTTATAATTAAGATGTGTTTAAACTTTTGGAAAATTTTCAAAAGCATCTCAATCAAGAAAGCCAAGAAATATGCCAAACTGTTATTGATTGGCTATGGGGACAAAATATTGTTATGCTTACAATCGTCTTGTTTATTGCTAACACATCTGTTTATGTGAGAGATCAGATGGGTCCGGCTTTGCTCAGCACATAAACTCAATGTTGTTATGAGGACACTGGAGTTTATGACAACTTTACAGCCAAAATACTGTCTGTCAGCGGACAAGGAAGTGTTCCTATCCTTAACACAAGTAAACATTACCGCAGTGCAGTTAAGTATAGGTAAGGTACATTCCTGTATAGCAGCACAAGTACCCTTGTATTACCAGTGTACTTAGTGTACTTAAAGTATCAAAAGTAAAAGTACTTATTATGTATAAAATGTTCCCAATGTGTGTTTAATAATTATTTTGTATTGTTAGATCATCAGTACATATGTATAAATTTGTAAATATATATATTTTTGCTGTTGTAGTTGGTCAAAGTGGAACATAAATTAACTATCAATCATTAATCATCACTCTTAACCAAAGCTGTGAATTTAATACAGAGTAAATACCCTCTTTTGAAATGTAGGAAAGTATTAAGCAACAGTGAGAATCCATAATATTTAACAACTACTTCAGCTTAGTATGTGAGTTATGTACTAAAGTATATTTCATCACTGCTGAAAGTGCTCCAGATATTTAAAAATATACTTCTGAATAGTTAAAATTTTTTGGCTTAAGTAGTACCATCATGTTTACTCTCAGTGTGGCCTTAAGCTGTCAGCTGTGTGATACATGTATAAATCCGATGTATTTGCGCAGCTCAACACAGCGAGGAGGATTATTACCAACAGTAGAAGTCTCATCCTTCAACATGCAAACATTCCTCATCCCGCGGAGAGATGGCTTTGGGTGTTGGAGAGGAAGTTAAACAATGACTCACTTTACTGACAGACAAGAGCAAATCGATATCACATGTCAGAGAAAGTCTTCCTGGGAGCATTCACCTGGATGGTTTCTCCCCCTGAGTTAAAATCGTTTATTGTGAGAAAAGATTTGCCTCTAATTACATTTGCACTGATCACATTGTAACACCGAACATGCAGCTATTGTGTGCTTTTAAGCAGGGACCTCCTCTGGTCCTCTTGGCCCCCCCTCTTGGCTCCCCTTTCCTCGCCTCATGTGGGCCGCAGCGCCTCACCACCTCTGCGGCCTTTTTTTGAGGAGGGGGGGGGGGTTGAAGATGGGGCTTCTTTTTTTTTTCCAGAAGGTGGGTTGATGTTGTTAACCCTTGTTTCACACCAGCTGCTCAATACGGGAGGGTCACAGTTCAGCCTGTTGCAAACTTAATATACCTCAGGTGTTCTTCATTTTTACACCACTCGCCTCCTTTAACTTGGACATACACTGGCTGCACTGTGACCATGTTTCTGTAACGGCATTTTGTTACAGTGGGGAGGCAGAACATAGACGGGGTCATTTAAAACAGGGAATTATTGTTGGAACAAATTCTGCGCAGTTTGTCAAACCCCACATCATGCATTTTATTTCCTCTTACAAAATACCACAAGTTGCAAAATCTAAAATCCATCTTTCCTGAAATAAAACTCAGACTGTGTGGCACAGTAAATCTGTCACAGTCTTTGCAGTATCCTTCATTACACGGTTGTATCACTACCTTACTGTAACTTCTTTTATGGAGCATAAATGTCTCAGCACCGCCACAGGCTGTGCACAGTGGATGATAAACAAGCTTTCAACTCCAGGATCAAATTGTCAATCAAAATGTTCCTGTGTAAAGCTCATATTTTAAGCCCTCTCAGCCTCACCTCTGTGTTGCGTTGCTTAATTCACACTTACGTCAGTGTGATGAGGCAGAAACAGGAACTTCTTGGCTGAATCGTCCGTCTGTCGCTCAGAGGAAAAGAGAGCGTTTTCTGCTTTTCTTAACGTCAAACCGCTGTGGTTAAAGAAACACACAGCTCACTACGTCTACATCCACAGCCTTCGCGGTGGTTATTATGGCTGTGGTGACAGAGCGGGGCTCAGCCAAGCCAGGCAGGGTTGGGAGGAGAGTCTACGATCACTGACCCCAGAGATATGGCCACCATTATCTCACCTCTAATTGTTGATTGATCTAAGAGGCCCTGGACAGGCGGGTTCCACAAGCTATTTTTCCCATGTAGATTAAACCGTACTGCTTAAAGTTGTTTTAAACAACATGGTTGCTGGAGGGTCAGAGGGCAACCGCATACTAGTGGCTAATGGTAGCAAATAATGTCAATCATGCCAAATGAGCCACTGGTGAGACTCGCTCCTGCTTCTCACTGGAATTTGAGGAATGATCTCACTGGGTGAAGGCTGGGACAAAAGCGAAACCACTTTATCTGTAAGCATTGATATCTCTCTTTATTTGTTTTTGTAAAATAAAAATGTTCCACATATGATCTCCATTTTGAACTCGCTTTGCCTATCTATCTCTTTGTCCCTGCTTCCTCTATATAAAAAAGACAAAGATGGAGTGAGTCATGGTGTCTGACTGTCTTTTATTAATGGCTTGTGGAGTGGAGTTAGTGGATGATGAATTGTACGTCATATAATGGCTGTGCTTCAAACACACGAGAGCTTTTTCTCAGCTGTGATGTCCTGTTTGTCCTCTCGGAGAATGAACATGTGTAATAAAAAGTCTGGTACAGCTCATCCAAACATTTTTGCTGTGGGAATAATCAGCGGTAGAGTAGCTCGACCTTTTACCTGCAGGTTGTTTTTAGCCTAGCATTGTGGATCCATGCCATAAACTTTGGTACTGATATTCATATTCCCAGTTCAGTTTAGAACAACAAGAATTTCATCAAAATTTTCATCATCTGGTCAAACTTTTGTATGTACTTTTATTTGTTAACATGGTTAATGTGAGAATGTTAGCATACTGGGCTTAGCGTTCAGCTGAAAAAAGATAGTGCCTAGCCCCACAGGGCTGCTAGCATGGCTATAAATTCTTGAGGATATCTAGCTCAATTGTTACCATTTAACAGTCAAATTGCTAGTGTCATTTACTGACAGACAGCATCAATGCTTTTTAATTTGAAATTGAAGAATGCAGCACAGCTGAACATGTTTGCTAATTTTAAGGTTCCTGTACAGAAGCAAACACAATATGACGAAGGAATGGAAATTCATTCAGATTTCCTTATAATTTAAGCACAAATGTTAATGCGCAAAGGTTACATAAGAAAAGGTAAATTATTGCATGTTTCCATCCATTAACCAAATAAATCCATCTATCCATTCATTTTTGCATAAAACAAGTTTATGGACACCCAATTAAATGTGGTGCACATGAGTAATTACCAGACTGACCACTTCTGTAAGGAAAATTGCATTTAAAATTGAATAATACGAGTACTAGGGCACCGCAATTGTTGATCCTTCCATTGAGCTCACAACTTCAGACGGATATTTCCTAATATTTAGCTTTATTCCAGGTGGGATAAATACCAAATGTAGTTCCAAATGTGTTTCCTCTGCAAACAGTTGTTATAGTTTAGCTGCAGGAAACACTTTATTTCCAGATGTGCAACAAATCGGATCTTATTTAGCTTCACAATATCCAGATCAGACAGACTGTTGCTGGGCTCATTTATATCCACAGTCTTGAGTAAAGACTCAGCTAAATTAAAGTTTGCAGTGAAGCAAGTTTTAGTTTGCACAGTAAATTCCTCCCTGTAGCCTTGTTTCTATTTTAACACATGTGAGCACTAAGTGATCACAGAACCAAAAATATAACTTTAAGAGGTTTAAATAACAGAAAAGGAATTTCCATATTTATGATTTCTGTTGTGACCCACTGGGCTTCAGCGAGAAGTTCATAAATCTACAAGAGATCATTCTGTTTTCCTTTAGACCCTCTCCCCGACCTTTTGCTCACTGCTCCTGTAGCTTCTCTATCACCTCATCTTTCTGGCTGCGTTTAGACATGGAGTCCCATGCTCTCTCTTTCCAAGAGCTTCTTTCTTACACCCTTCATCCCCTCCTCTCCTCTCCCTGCTCCAGTGCAGCTGAAAGCCAAGACTGGACCAGGCTGGGCCAAACCAGACCTGCTGCCTGATAGGTCCGGATGGATGATGATGTAGAGTAAGGCCAACTGAGATTGATGGCTCATGAGCTGTAATCCACACAGAGATGTCAGAGAGCATATCCCATATTTCCACAGTTCAGCAGTACGCATCCCAGGCCACTGCTGCAACACCCCTCACCTCACCTCTCACCCTCCCAACATCCTCTGTGATCTCTCCTCTTGACTCCCTGAGGCCACAGTACTGCAGGGGGGGAAGCGGCACTGAAGGCTTGGTGCAGGGGGCTGCATAAGGTTTTGCCAAATTCAGACTTCCATCTGTCCCTCAAGAGAGATCAATAACCTTTTATGTGGAAACTGTCAGAGCTCCATGACCTCATATTTCAACCTCAATATTGTCTGGTGCCATTTTGTCACATTGCAAAAAAGACTTGATAAAACCTTCAGTGGAAGTCAGCTCATTACCTTCTGACAGGTGACGTGTGTCTGTACATGTGTGTGTTGGAGCAAGGGGGGAGTGTGTGTTAAGGAGGTGGCAAGTAAAAGAGGCTGAAAGCAGGGATGCAGCCTTTCAGGAGGAAAGCTCAGTAAAAATTCCTCAGGGGAAAACACACACATGCCACTCTGTGTTTTAGCAGTTTTATGGCCCGACTTTAGCACCGTGCTGCATGAGAGAGATTGATGTACCTCTCAGCGAGGACAATGTGCCGTATGACTGTCTGTGTCAGAGAGGCTGGCTAGTGCACAGCAGCTGCCCCAGTGTGTATGTGTGTGCATGTGTCTAACACACAATACAGTAGGTCTGGTAGACAGCCAACTAATATGCATCTTCCAAATGCTGACTATCATAAATATCAAAGTTAAAGCTGCATTGATTTATTTTTTACCAACTTAGAAGCAGCTAAAAAAGCTGTAAACATGACACTGAAATCTCTAAGAGATTTTGAGATAAAAAAATTTAGCACTAGAGAGATGAGATTGGTTGGCAGTGAAACCAAAACCACTGCTCTCAAAGACGCTTAAATACTCTGTATTTAATACTTGATGAGAAATGAAAAACTTAGAGTTAATAATTAACTCCATTCATGTGCAACAGAACAAAATATATTTTGATCACACCTTGTACATCCAAAACAGATTAACTCTACTTAGGAAATAAAAGAGCTGAAAGTGTTTAATGAAAAGATGCAATGATGGATGGAGTGATATGAGTATTGGTTCACACAAACAAGTAACCACGGCAGTAGTTTGAGTCAGAGTGGAGGAAAAGGAGAAGAAAACATGAGGAGAAAAAGTAAGATTAAGTTCATTCATTCATTCATTCATTCATTCATTCATTCATTCATTCATTCATTCAATCTTAAATGGAGATATGAAAACAGATAGGAGCTGATCTAGGCTTCATTTTCCCAAGAGTTTGACCAGGTGGCAGACAGAGCTGCATCGTGAAAATGAGTCTTAAGGGAAACCAGTCTAAACATTAATGTTATCATTATTCTTTGGCTATTATCTTTTTTAAGAAACTTTTTCTTCAAAATGATATTTTAAAGCAAAAACCTTGTTTATTCCCAGTTTAAGTGAAAGATCAAATAATTTCTTTTCTTTTATCTCTGCAAGAGACACATTTCACATTTCATGAAATTATTTGATACCTTTCTCTATAAAATATGAATTAGAGCAGCTTTAAATACTAGCATCAAAACTTACATTTGACAGTCACTTCTTATGCCGAATGGCTCCTTCCAGAGTGTTACATCATGGTGTATTTTATTTTAAGAATATTACTGTTACATTGACATGCAAGAAGCATGTTAATGTTGCTGCTGGTTGACATTGAACTTATGTTTTATTCTTATGTTTTAATAGAGTCATCAAAATGATCTATCTTATATGTATACTTTATGCATATGTGTACATTTTTTGATGAAAATTATAGCTTACAAAGTGCCTAAAGTTGTCAAATAAAAGTAGTGGATATAAAGCACATTACTTGGCTCCAAAATAAAGTGAAGTAAAAGAATGTTTCAGCCTTAAACTCTTAAGTAAAACTGCAGTTTTTTCAAATTGTGCTCATGTACAGTTCTTGTGTAAATGTGTTTAGTTGCATTAATGTACTTTCCAGCACTGAAGAGATTCTTAATTTGAGCTTCCATGTGCTCTCTCCTCTCTGAAGTTCAGCCCTGTCTTTTAACTCTTTCAAAGTATCGCTCTTTGTTCTAAATGACAGACAAGGACTATATCACAGTAAACCACAATGACACTCAAAAGCAAGTATTTTTACAACCTGCAAGCATCAGTGACCAAATCTAAAAGATTGCTTAATTCCGCTGTTGACCTGATTAGGAGCCAGTGGATGTGTCTACGAGAGGCAGCCAAGCCTTTTCAACTCAGCAAGGTGCCGGGGAGAGAGAGTAATGAGCTTTAAGCTGCACTGCTATGCCTCTGCCTGCCTTTGCTTCGCCACCGTTCAAGTCCAAGCTTATTTTGAAGAGGAGCCTCAAAGCTATAAACCCTCATAGTAAGTTTTGGCTTCACATTGCCAAGTGATTCTGAGAGAACTCGTGGATGTGAAGTGCTTCATGTGATTTTTTTCCCCCCTCTTGTTCTGTTTTAAAAAGGAAATCTTTAGTTGTTTTTTCTGTATCCCGTCAGCGCTGAAGGAGCCAACATTAGAAACAGAGGGATAAAACTCAGATTGAAAGCGACCACAGGGCTTTTATTTAACACTGACTTCTTAACCATCCTTCATTCTGTCCACATGGGTGTCATAAGTACAAATATGTGTGGCAGTATGTTTATCCATGTGTTTTATGCATATTTGGAGTTTTTCCCCATGTTTTCGTATGTGTGTGATGGCGTGTGTGACAGGACTCGCTAAAATCACAAACAGAACCCGCTGCCGCCTCGCTCGCCAAAACTCGGTCCAAGGAGCCAGCAAAACAATTGGGTTCAGTTGAATTTGTCACTCCAAATTGACCCTAAAAACAATTAAGTCATAGGGACCATTAACTATGTATTACCATCATAAAACATGTTCCTGCACTAGAAAAAGAAAAGGGGGTAAAACTGTGGTCACAGGAAATGAGGTAATAAGGACTGCACAGCTAGTCAACCTGTCTTGCCGCTGCATCGCCTCACTGACCTGAGGGGAGCCAGATGAACGCTTTTTTTTTTTTTTTTTTTTTTTTAAAGGGTGGGGAAGGGAAGGGGAGGGGGGGGTGGGGGGGGGGAGGGGTGGGGGGGGGGGGGGGGGGGGGTGGCAGGGGGATTTGAGCAAAGCACGCTCTCTAATCTTGCACTCAGCCAAGCGATCTCATGATGCAGGAAGCTTAGCCACTGCAGTGAAAGCAATCTAATGGCCAATGAGTAATCAACACTATTGCCTGTCTCGACTAATATCCCTACGGCCTAGTCCGCTGAAGCAGGGAAAGTTCTCCATGTAGGCCCTGCTTCACAGGAGGACGGGGAGGGGAGGGAGGAAAAAGAGTGTGAGACGCACAAAATAGAGACATAAATATGCATTTGATTTACTTTTGGATGCGGCAAAGACTTCCTCTCCGACCATCAGGAGTAACATTTGTTTGGGAGACTCTGAGGAATTTAAAAGCTGTCACATGGTTGATTCATTCCCATAAAGCAGTATGTTTTGCATGCTCAAAGCCCCTTTCCCAGCTTGCTTAAGAATTTCAGCATAACCTGTATGACTATAATCAAGGGATCAACTGAAGGATAACAGAGAACATAATTCTTCAAGTCTCCTCTGAGTAAAAAAAAGCAAAACATGCACTGTGTCCACGTCTGTTTTTTTTAAAAAAAAGTTCTTTTCATTGTTTTTGGATTTCAGGTCCTGATTTTTCAGCTTTCCTGGCATGGTGCACCGTGCGTGGCATGAAGGGAGCACCACTGATTCAGAGGGAGTAATGAGAGGGAGAGGGGCTTGTTTGATTAGATTTATGAAATGCATTAAACAGCTTTTATTTAGCTGGAAGGGATAGCTGGTCCTGGCAGCTGTGAGAGAACTCATCACCTCGGTTGTAATTTAACGTACCAGGTCTTCCACCTGCCGACCTGCCAGGTTGGTCGCTACGCCAAGACCTAAGAATAGCGGAGGTGGGGGATGGGGAGGAGACCTGCTTGTCTCTCTTTCTATTTTCTTGGTATTACATGTTCCTTGCTTCTTTTTTGGGAACCTCATGAATGTGTTTTTTATGGCTCTCAAAATCACATGTACAGATTTTGTCGCCAAGCCAAAGGAAACTTGCTTCAAACTCAAATGTTACTCTTTTCAGTCCAGTTTTTAGAATTAAATCCACACATTTAGCTCTTCAGGGGTTTGGCAAAGCTTCGAACAGATGAAATGTTCAGTCGTCAGAAGGTATCTCGACCAAATCCAGAATTATTCCATTCTGTAGTCAACACGAGTCTACTTTTAACTTAAATGAACAGATGAGGTCTTAACAGTGATGGCTATAAACAACTGAAACTTGAGCAAAACCCTCTGCAGAGACCCTGATTTTTTCCCTCAGATTCATTGACTGGGGAATTCATTGAGTTTATTGTACAATACATTTATACTAATAGACAGGAAAATGTTCTCATGCCAGCATAGCAGTGGCTTTCATAATTGGTTCAGTTTGTGCTTTCCCCTCTAAATTCATCTCTCATCGTTACATTCATTAAGATTAGTTGCTAAAAGGTTTGACATGCCCATTTATCCCATACTCCCATAGTGACTTTGGTACCGCATGAAGGAATTTCAGTGTGACATTATAACCCAAACTGGGAGAGTTATGTTCCAGTCCAGGGTAAATATGTGGTTCTACTTCTTGCTAATAGCTCTATTGTTTTTCTTAATTCATGTTTTATTTAATTTTCAGTTAGTAATTTTGCTAAAATCGGTCTTGAGGTTTTGGTTCAGGATGAAGGAGTTCAAAGTGGCTCACTCCACCAAAGCCAGTGACAGCATCCATCTCTCAGAGAGAAGAATAGCAGTGAAAGCGGAAGCCAGCTAACCTCTGTCAAAACTGCCATCCATCACTCAGCGTTTTAACCCAGGCCACACTGAAAGACAGCCAATTACTTGGGCCAGTGGATGAAATAAATACGTCCTCACATTAGGGCCCATTACCAGGCCTCTCTCTCTCCCATTTCTCCCCCTGGTCTGCAGAGGGGCCGAGTGGTGGATCGGCCCCAGACCATTATGTCTGTCTGAGATCTACCAAACTATAGCCCTCTGTTGAGAGGTCTCCATCCACACGGCCGCTTAAGAGCACTCTAACTGCTGGGCAAATGGCCGAAACTACTCACTCTGACACTGACAGAGATATATCCCTGCAGCAATCCCAGTAATTAGTGTTTTTTTAAAAAAAATCTTTTTGTATACTTGTCTCTTTTTGGCTTTGCTATTCTGTATCAAATGTCTCAATTCAAATCGGACTAATTTCTTCATTCATTCTGCAGTTCACCATCACACTGAGCAAACTTGCAAATATGATTGTAGGTTAAATGGGATTTAACCACACATACTGTCAAAACAATCGCACCACCCCATATATATTACTCACTGAAAACACTAAACTTATTCATCTGCAAAAGTAATTAATAACATGGGTTGATACATTACTTCCATGACTCAACCCAGCTCCAACTTCCTTTGAACTCAAATCCTCTACATCACACACATTCTGTTTTTTATGTATAGAAATAGAAAATGGGACAATATGATTTAATGAGCAGCACATTTGTAGGTAAGCCTGTTTACCATCAGCAGCTAGCTTATTGTTAGCTTTGATTACTGCACACACTTCATCAAAAGTATTGCCCTTCACAGTGAGAGCGCAAGGTTCACAGACTCTCACTGGACAAAGAGACACACAACCATTGGTCAAAGTCCTGGTAAGAGAGAGAACAAGCTGATCCTGCAAATATCTAAGTGTGTTGGAATTACTGGGATTAGCAGCATGTCTTTGAAATTCTGCATATCTAGCAAAATGGTTTTGTGAGCAAATTTTTCAGCTGGAGTTCTATCAAAACAATAAACTCTTAAGACTTAGTGTAATAAAGTTGTAAAGTAGTGTGATATCATAGCATTTGTTCATTTCATTGTTTAACAGCCATTCTTGTACATGAAAATCTCTGCCTGAGATTGAAATGTTAAAAGAAGTGATGTATTAAAGTTTTATTCATGTTATGTTTAGTGATATATGCTGATGTCTTTTCTCACTTTCTGACTGGTGTTGCTACGGAAACCACAGAAGTTAACCATAGAGGTTTCATTCTAAAGATTTACTCAAACAAGACCTCCCTTGTCTCATAATATTGTCTTGTCTGGTTTATAAGGAAATTGATGACAAATGTACCTGTGGATTACTATTAGCTGAAAAGTAACACAGTCAAGCCAAAGGGACAAGATATCTTTTACAATTGCATTCTGAGTTGTAAAACTTCTTCAGAGGCTGTCATGGGTTCAAACATGCTTCCATTGTTTCAATTACAAAGCTGGCAAGACAATGTGAAAAGTTAAAGGTGAGAGAGAGCAGTGAAGGGGCTGCTAAATATGGGCGTGACCATGTCAGACACTGCATGAATATCAACAGAACAGTGCATATTTAATAAGGCTATCAGTGTAGTGTGACATTTAAGCAATTTTAAGACATGAATTATTTGTATATTGAAGAAAATGTCCAAAACATATCAATTTGACTATCAGAGAGGATATTTTAGGGCTTAAATCAAAAGATGGAGAGGGTCTTTAAACTCATCACTTTTCTTAAGCAGTGATGGTGCTACCACTATCCTGTCATGCCTATAAAAACTGTGGCAAACTTTTACTTAAAGATACCTTTATGTCTCCATAACATTACAAATTACATATTTCATGTATCAGAAGAACTGAAATCTACCCAGTATGGCCTCATATATGTTGATCTGCTATTATGACAGATTAGCAATGGAGTGCTGCCTAGCTGCTACCATTAGCTACAATGTCAAGAGAGAGCAGCTTTGACACTTACCTATAGCTGCTTCTATCTTCTCTTCAGAGGGCTTGTCGAGAGGCTCTTCATCAATCCATTCACCACCTACGCTACTTAACTCCTTTTTGGTCCCATGGATCTGTATTTTAGTTGATTCCAGGTGTCCAAAGTTTACAGGCATCTATTTTTTTTCTCCTCCTGGACAATAAACTCTGAGGGGCTACAAGTAAAGGGGACCGAGTGGGGAAGGGGGCGCCGAGGTAGAGGGGCTCCGTTTATTAGACAGCAAATAGCCGGCCAGTGGGTTTATGATGTGGAAGGTCATTGTTGGTTAATAAGTGGCCACATGAGTGCAGGCAGGTGCTGTGTTAACACCTCCTCTTAACTCGCCTTTCCAGCAAAGGCCATTCATCAGCCCAGTGTTAATGAAGGCCATATAATTAATAGGTGGATGGCAGAGAAAGCCCCCCGAGTTAATCAATGCAGGCCTGTTTGAAGAGCAGGGCTAAGATGGGACACAGGGGGTTCCTAAATGGGGGGTTGGAGAGTGTGGGCTTTTTAGGAGACACACAGGTCACTGAGACAGAGAGTGGGAACTCTGATGGCCTTCACTCCCAAGCTTTACTAAGGTGTGTGACGTCCCTGCATCTGCATCTGCCCGAGTGACGTTTACAAAAGTGGGTCAGCAGCGACTAACCTACATGGAACCTGAGGGCCCTGATAAGAACTTTTAGAAGAAAGATGGAAGGAGCCGCAGTAACATACACATTGTTTCAATGAAGCAGCGTGGAAGTTCAAATGATTTAACCTTTTCTTTTTTTCTCGGCCGGTATAACCCAAATCGTTTTTCTGGCCCCATGCTCACTCCTTCACCTGCACCTTATCTCCACAAATGGAGTGTTGACTTTCTGTTCTTCAAAGCAGAAATACTGTCAGCCTGCTGCTAATGGGGATCAGGAGAGGCTACTGTTCTGGGACTTGTCAAGCCCTGTCCAACCTGCCATCCTGCCCTGAAGTGTGGGAGCTATTTAACCTCTCCTCCTCTTTCTTTCTCACATTCTCCCATTTTCTCTCTCCCCCCCTTTCTGTGCATTAACTCCTTTTTTTTCTCCCTTTCTTTCTTCTCACACGTTATGAATTTTTCCTCTCATACTTGCTGCATGCCATCATATGTCATCTGATTACACAAGCAATGTGAGGTTCATTTAGATAAGTAACTGTACTCTAGGCTTGCATTTTTGCAGGATGATGCCACCCCCTTCAGCACCCATCTGATGGGGAAAGCCAGTGTATTATCAGCCCCTCCCCCATTCATCTTTACCACCAATATCACACTACCACAGGAGCAAATTTACACATCCACACTCCAACATGCTTTACACACCAATATCTTAGTTTCTTTAAAACAACTAAAAGTGTTTCCATTGCAACAGAAGTCAGATTTTTATTTCTCATTGACAGGTTTATGTGTTTGTGTAGGTGCATTTCCACATGTGTGTCTTTGCAATTGCATGTATGTGTAACTTTGTGCGCCTCTTGCTTGCATTCTTGTAATATTTCTATGGCTGTACACATAAGTTAGTGTTAGCATAAGTGTCCACATGCATGTATGTCCTTGGGTGTGTGCTTTGAGTATATGTGCTCATATTTCTGCCACTATGCTGTGTGTGTGTGTGTGTGTGTGTGTGTGTGTGTGTTAGTGAGTGTGCGCATGTGTGTGTGTGTGTGTGTGTTAGTGAGTGTGCGCATGTGTGTGTGTGTGTGTGCAGCAAGGCTAGGTAGAGGGGTGGGCAAAGCTTTACAATGGTCAACTGAAAAGAACCATTCTTTTATTCAGCAATTAACCCCATCTGGGTAAATAATACGCTGTTGTGCAGCCGAGCCGTCACTGTTATACGGCGAGCCCTGAACCCGAGAGCACTTCAAACAGCAGCCAGTCACCCAAACGATGACAAGATGCTGCAGAAACCGCTTTTCACAAAGTATATAATGCAAAGTATTGTGTTTCACTGTACAGTTTTAGAAAAGCAGGAGATACCCTAGAAAGAGAGAGAGAGAGATGGAGAGAGCGAGAGGGAGAAAGGGAGGGGATAAGGGAGAGAACGAGGGAGCTCGAGGAAGAGGGCTAAAGCACCGGTGATATCACAGATAACAAGTCTGGATGCACTTACCTGCCTGGAAACCTGATCTTATTATTTTAAATTCTGGGGGCTCAGGCAATTATAAACAGAGAGCAGGGGACTCTGCAGCACTAGCAGGAAGGGGGGAGGTGGGCGGCGGTGGTGGTGGTGGTGGGGGGCTGGAGGTGAGGAGGGGAGGGAGGTTTTGGGCTGTCCCGCCGTGTGGATGTGTGGTGTGAGAATTCAATTTGCTCATCTCCTGTTATCGTAACTCAATTTCCCCTTTCACACACACATGCTCGCGCACACATGCGCACAAGCTCGCCGCACATTGCAGCTCGTCTGACAAGCGAGTGAACTTCCTCAAAGGAGGAGTGCAGGTAATTAACGTCGATCAGGGCCGCTGCTCCCCAGATTTACGGTGAGAAGGAAGTGAATCTGATCCGCCGGACGTGAGAAACGGCGAGCAGAGGTAGGTCGACGGCGCGGAGGGGCCCGGAGCCTCATTAAACAGTGGAACTGATCTTTCCACAGAGATCGGGGCCTATCAGGATCCCCATTACGATTGTGCTCCTGGGGGCCCTGTTAACTTCACTCCTGCAAGCCTTTTGGAATTAGATTTGGCTTGAATGGCAAACCTCTTGTGTAGAACGCACAGCACGGGGACTTGCGGACACACGCAAAACCACTGAGGGGATGCAATATTGGTGTCAACTGTCACTTAAACTCCTCATAAGTCAGCAATAGAGCTACAATATGAATTTTTTTTCACACGATGGACAGTGTGTGTGCGTCTGGATCTACAGGCAAACGGAGTTGTGGCTAGGAAAGATGCTAATGAACAGATTTAGAGAAGTCATTTTTCTAACAACAGAAAGAGAAGAAAGTGAAAAATTCAAACATAAGTAGGTATAAACTTACCAATAATACATCTCAATTATTTATGTGATAATGACTTTTTACAGTGGTTTTGTGAGACACTGAGGGGCAACCACAGTCTTAAACCAGCTCAGCTTTGCATAATGTAATAGTGGTATCAGTCTTCTCATTAACCCATTTGGGAACAATGAGAGTGAAAGGCATTTTCCAGAATGTCCAGTGATTTTCTCGGCTAAGAAATCCAGTGATTCTTTTTCTCTAAGATTTTATCCTTTTTTACTTCTTTGAACATTCATGGTGGATTTAATTGTTTCCACTTAGGATGAAAATTTTCAACCTGATTGCATTCATTTTTGTTTTACTTTGCACCACCCAGAGTGTTTCTACATCTTTTTCCTTTCGCTCACGTCTCCCCCGTTGACTTTTTGTGCTGCCCCCAAATTGCACTTGATCTGCACCATACCTATCAACAGGTTTTAAATTAGCTGTGGGTATTTTGAGCATGAACACGGAGGACAGGGGTCAGTGGCAGTCGTGCAGCACGCACACACAGACACACAAGCTCCTAGTTAGCGTACATTTGTCATTTGACAACAAAAATACATCACTTAAATTGAGCGGCGAACACAAAACCAAGAGGAAGGGGAATGGGATTATGTTACATGCGCTGTGGGAAGCGTGACTGATTTAAACAATAATAACCCTAATTTATTTTTCTTTAATGAAACATACTTCACACCGCGTTTCGACATGAGGGGATAAACAACCAAGGGAGAGCTCTTGTGTCGAGCTCTCAGTTGTGTGTTTGTGTATTTCTCCCTGCCAGATCAGGACTGGCAGCATGCAGGGGCTCAGTTATTGCCCCCCAAAAACTAATCTTCTTGAATCAAACATCCACAGAAATCAAAGCACCAATGATTTGTATGTTTTACTTATCAAGTTGCAAAATCTGCAATCTGTGGTCGGCTCTTAAATTGTGTAATTCCTGAACAAACAGTCAAACATCCTGTGTTTATGGAGCGAATAAATCCCTTAAAGTAGTTAATTCCATTCTTGACAAAACATATTTAGTTATAGATGAGTAGCTGCAAGACAGGCTGGATGTCGACACTTTAAAAATCTTTTAAAATGTTTGTACAGTGCTGGTTAGTCTCAGGAATTAAGCTTTTTTAGCATCCAGACAACATGATGCAGCAAAAAGCGCTAAGAAAAAACCTCTAGCAAAGTGGCCTTCCAAACTGTTCTGTCCTCTCTCTTCATCCTGCGGTTTATTATCTAATCAGCTCGGCCCTTGGACACACAGCCACGCTCAATGGACCCAGACCACATGGCCAATAGAGTACCCAACAGACTGTGTCATCTC
This sequence comes from Acanthurus leucopareius, assembly GCA_029814765.1. NCBI lineage: Eukaryota > Metazoa > Chordata > Actinopteri > Acanthuriformes > Acanthuridae > Acanthurus > Acanthurus leucopareius. The sequence continues at coordinate 11,787,245 of JAQMCX010000057.1, read as the reverse complement.
AGCCTGCTGAATCAAAAACAAACACATGGGCCAGTTTGCCTTTTTGAGGAGCCTGGGATTAAGGGAGAGGACTTCCCACCCTCTTGCACCGTTTATTTATCTTCGTTTACACCTCCTTGAGTTTGATTTATTCTCACGTCTTGTTACTGTTCCGGACAAGTCAGGTTAACAGCTGAAATGAGGGCTTGTAATAGTGTTTTTACAGTTATATTTTGTATCCTCAGGTAATGATAATCTATAAAATCATAAAGGTGAAAGTTGAATCGTATAGTTTAATCTTTAACACATCTACATTGACTTAAAACTATTTGTGGCATCTGAGGCTCTTTCAGATTCCCAATAGCCTGCAGTCAAAGCCTTACACATTCACACACATTCACACACATTCACACACATTCACACACACCTCTGGATTACCTCAGAGCAGAAAGGGGACAGAGCCCGACAACATCACAAAACAAGACAACAGGCACAATTACAGAGCAGCCTGGAGACAATCCCGCACTTTAATGAAAGTCCAGTTTCCCCTGCCCCAGGTAAGTGCTCAACGTGATTGTATCTGTGAAACAATTACACTGTCACAATCAAAGGAAGCTGCCTTTAAACGCTCTGTCAAGGCCCTCGGTGGGGCTAATAATCACTCATCTCTTTCCCACTGTGTCACTGAGGTGCTGAATCCTCCCTTTGTTCTGCACATCACCTGCCTCTCAATAGACTGCTTGGTGTTACACTTCAGGCACTTAGACGGCCACGCTTTGAAAGGGGGGCCGGGGCCCTGAGGGTATGCGTGCTCTGAGTAGATATCTGACAACCAGCATTTCAGAATCACCCCTTTTTTTCTCCATGAGACCAGCTCAGAGTTGGATTTGTTGAGTGAACCTTTATTATTCAAGCTTCTGTTTTTATACCACGCTCCTGTGTCATGTCTTTTCCTGCAACTTTTTTTTTTTCGATTTTGGCAAGGAGGCCTAGAGGTAAGCTGTAATCCTGGGAGCAGTCAGCTGCTGAAGGGAGATAATACCCTCCCTAATTTATAGAGTTATCACATATCCTTGCTGGAGCATAAAGTGCCTTCGACTTCAAATGCCGTGCAGATTTCCATTTTCCTCCCTCCTTTTATATTAATACCTGTTTCATGTTTAACATCATTTAAAGGTATAAGGGTAATTAGAGAAGACATGAGAGAAAAAAGAGGGTATCCTGCAGTTTCTCTTTCACAGTTTAATGATTCGCCAGCAGCCCCGACATGTGGCATGTCTGGAATGTTTGTCCCTCCATTCAGTGCATGAGAGTTATTGTGTCAGGCAAGGGAAGAAAGGGATCTATGTGGCTATCTCTGTGCGCACACACACACACACACACACACACACACACACACACACACACACACACACACGTTCAAGAGCAAATTGTTTTCGAGTGTGTGTGTTTGTAGGCTCCGTGCCTACTG
>JAQMCX010000057.1:11731606-11785695 GCA_029814765.1 Acanthurus leucopareius | reverse complement strand
CACACACACACGTTCATGAGCAAATTGTTTTCTAGTGTGTGTGTTTGTAGGCTCCGTGCCTACTGGTCATTGTAAGAAAGGGTAAATAGAGGGTTAGATGGTTTTAAATGATCCGCTAGTTGATCCGCGTTGCCATGCTTGTTCACGAGAACCTCGTGTTGCAGCTGGTTTTAGTTTCCCTGATTCATCACTGTACAGAAACACACATAGTAATGGGTTCAAATTTTATACCTTTTTGTTCCCCTTCCCCTCTCCTCTCTTGCCTGTCCTCCACTTAAGGGCACCGGCTCCACCTTCTCTCCCTCTCCCTCTCATTCCCACTCTTCATTCACTCTGTCCCTGGGACACCCCATTCATTTATTTTTTATTAAACTTCAGCGCTCTCCGAGACTCATTTCCTGCGGTTCCTGGTGGAACAGAGAGCACGCTGGGATTTTCCCAGAGACTGGCAGGGGTCGGGAATGATGCCAGAGGAGCAAAGCTGGGGGTTGGTTTGGTTTGGAATGGTAAAAGAGGGAGGGACTTTGGTTTTGGGAGTGCCCTTAAACTGTGGAATTTATCAGGGTGGCAGCTTCCCTGGATGAGAAAGTTTGTGTAAAGTAAATATTAACCTACTTTTTCAATGAGGTTTTCCAATAAAAATACAGCAATCATTAGGCAGAAGATTACAAAATTAACAGAACTACCTACAACACAGTGGGGACATCTGAGGTGAGGAATCCTGCGGCACACATAAACTAAAGCTTGACAGCAAAGGGATGGCAAAAATAAGATATGGCTTGTGTAAACACTAAAACAGACAAGCTGTTTAGTGATCTCTTCATCTTATCCTTGTCTAAGTTAAAGCTGGCAACCAGTGACATAGTAAACTAGGAGGACACTCTGGGAGCACAGATCTCAAGGCCAATAGTCCACTTTACTGTGATATGCAAATCTGAAAGCACAGACTTCAAGGTCGATATCACTGCTTGTTCTGGTGAAGTACAGTTTGAAGACTTTCTTTTATATCTCTTCTGGAGTTTATTGCAGACAATTCATGTTTGGATGTGAGAAAGAGTGTAATTACTTGTGTGTTATGTGTGTATTGATGTTTCCTAAGCCACACCTTAGTTTGAACCTGCTCTTTTGAGTGTGCTCATGCACAGTGCTAGCATTTATTCTGGCAAGGCCGAATGTCCTTATCTCACAGTGTCAGTGAAAGTGAGATAATTGCCTCTGTGCTGAGCTTCAAAATTCAGAGGGTTGTTTTTTCTGCCCGAGCTGTACCATTCCACCAAGTTTTTATGAGAAATAGGCATGTTGTTTTTTTGTAAATCTATGGCCAAACACACCAGATGTAAACGTTTCCTCCTTGGCAGAAGTAATCATTGCCGCCACATCCTGCTGGATGAAGTTTTTGACAAACATGGCAGACCTCTAATCTATAATATAATATAATATAATATAATATAATATAATATAATATAATATAATATAATATAACATGATATAATATAATATAACATGACATAATATATATAATTATTTGGTTTTTTTCTACAGAAATGCACAACACATGACACAGGTGTGATTCACATATTTTTCATCTGCACAACCCAGTTGTGGGCTGGTGGACTGGTGTATTGACTGCATACTTGGCTGCTGTTTTACTTTGTACCTGTGTTTTCATACAGAAACAAAATATAACAGCCAAGTGGCTTCATAGCATTAATGCTTAAAAGAGGGCAGCCATATATTTTAGTGTTTTACAATGAGACCATCACATGTAAGAATTTTGAATGAGATACATTCCCCTTTTGCGACTATTCTGCCTGTTGACATGACTGGCCCTGTTTCATGTGTATGAGACGGTCATAAATAAATGGTCAATACAGGTTCTGATTAGAATGATCAAAAAACATAAGTTAAAATATTCACTAATTACAGTTGTGGCTTGCACCTGCTGCATACACATTACTGTGTAGCAGTGTGCCTTTTTATTCTGGTATCTCCTGTTTAATTTTGGCAGGTGTTCTCATCAAGGTTCTGTTGTTCCTTCTGTCTTTGTTTAATGTCTTGCCTCTTTCTCTTTGTCACCTGTTGCTTATCAGTAAATCAGTTCCAAGTGTATTGCAGGTGTTTTCAACCTTTTATTTGTCAGTTCTTCCAGTTTTTGGAGTCTCCATCTTCCTGGTCCCTGGTCCAATCACTGTCCATCAGTCCTCCAGTTCTGCCTGTGCACCTCTTGCTATCCCTGTTTGGGGTTTATAACAGTTTCTGTATTCTTTTCTTAGTTTCTGGATCACTATTTGTGGTTCCATGAGTTTCTACTGCTTATGACTGTATTTATTAAATACCTTTATTTGCTGAGTTTGTGTTTAACTTTGCATTCTGTTTTGACAACCTATGTAACACTCTCTGAATGTGTTTGATCAGACCTTATACTTTTACTTTTTTATTTTTCTTTTTACTTTACTTTGTCCTGCCCTGTCTAATTTTATTTGGCATCTTATGCTTTTCTTGTCAATGGAAACCAACCAAAACCATCAGTGGACTTGAAACCAAGAAACACGTTGATGAGAAGGAAACTTTCAGTCTGAAAACTTATTTTTTCCTGTCCAGCCTTGAATGTACGCAACATAATCAGTGTACTTTTTTCTCACACATCACACATAAAGTGGATCTGGAAGCAGCAGCTGTAGTTTCTCAGACCTTTTTTCTCTATTAACAAGTTAAACCTTGTACTTGCTTCAGAGCAGCATTGTTTTAAAATTCACGACCACCCCCCACCTCCCTTTAAAAAAATCACAGTGCTGAGTTTCTGTGCATATTAATCTGTCAGATGTCAAATCTGAAAAATGCATAAATATACAAAAAAAACCCCAAAAAACTGGACTTGGCTCACTAACCCCTACTCTATTAACAAATGTTTTACCATTAGGATGATGGGATGATGGATGTACTTTACCAAAAACACCTGCAGTTTGTTAATCACAAATCTTTGGCATGTAGAGATTTTTTGTGTGTAAAAATGGTATATATGTCCCTCTGGTGAAAAACCCATCCATATTTACCTATAGCTTGCCCTTATTATTATTTAGCCTCAGCTTTGGATATCTATGGTGTACATTGCTCATTTCTTGTGCACAGACAGGAAGCAAAAAGGAACCTGGGCACACGTCTAACATTAACTTTAACAGCCAGATCAGAAAATATTATTCTATTTGATTCACATCTGGTCTGTACAATATTTTTTCTCTTACATGATTTGACCATATGGAAGGTAACTACATGAATTTTAATTTGAACAAACATCATACTTGGGATGTATGTGCAAACACACGTGGCAGATGTATGAAGCTGAAAACTCTTGTGTGGGCGGTTCGGTGTGTATGTGTCTTTGTACACACGCATGGAGAGAATTAGGGGGTAACCTTAGCAGTTTTATGAAACATGTACAATAAGAAACACATAATGTTGTTTTCATGGTTCTTAAATGAACCACCTGGGTACTTGCTGGCACAGACCCCAGTTTTTATGAGGTTTATTTTCTTTGCTGAAATAGTGTACATTGCACACTGGGGCAAGAACCTTTGACACGGGGGACCCAGACAAGCATCTGAGCAATCAAATTATCCCAGAAAATGGTTATATATGAAGTGCTTGGGGTATTGTTTGCAAATTAGTGCAATAACAAATGTATCAGTGTGACAGGCGAACGTTCTCGAACTCAACTCCCAATAAAACACGGCTGCTGCGGAGTAAAGACTTCCAGGCCTGTTAGTGTTGGGTAAGCCAATCACAAATCGGTTTTTTGGCTCTAAAGTAATTATGAAGTCTCTCATTTATAATTCTATAATATCAGGCATAACTGTGGTCAGTAACACTGGTTGCATAACTCTTTCTTAAGCAAACTTGATTTTAAAAAGAACATTTCACAATTGTTTTGATGTAAACAAGGAAAAGACAGTTCACAGCGGTTGTGCAAACTTGCACATCACATAAAGAAATGAATGCTTTTAATTCTCACACACACACTCCTCCTCTCTGAATACCTGAGTTTAACCTCCATCCCTGACATGCCGTGCGTATGAGAGCATTCATCATGACACAACAGTCTGACTTCCTGTCTCTGTGCTGACGGCAAGCTGTTAACTTAATGAGATGCCAACTAGCACTGGAGGTTTTCAGGAGACAGATTGGGCCTCCTGCTAACCTGGTCCAGCATGGTTGGACCTCACCCTGGCAGCCCTGCAGGCGAACTGTTTGAGCAACCTGACCCTCTTTGCATAATTTAACTCTCTCAGTGAGCAACCAGAGCCTTCACAGGGCAAAACACAGGCTTATCACACATGGCTGATCAAGGCTGATCAGAATATTAATAAATATTGTATATATGAGAAGTCTTGATGCGGCTCCAAGGGCCCTAAGCAATAATATAGATGTTTTCACTGTGCTAACTAAGCTTCACTTCCCTATATTTTAGTTTCCATCTAAACTTTTCTGTTCCTGCACATCAGTTAAAAGATGCTGCATTGATGATGTATTTTTGTAGGCCAACCTACCGTGTCTCCCTGCACAAGTAGCCAATGGCCTTTGGGTTATTGCAAAACATAAACTCTGTGGCAAACAAAAGTTTAGGCAAGTAAAAGCTTACAAAATCACAAGAGGGATATTCACTGACATATGTCATAAAACAAAACGTGAAAATCTTGTAAGCCTTTGTCAACCACAAACCATGTGTCAGGAATTTAACTAAATCCCTTTGATTGCCTAGTGTTTGTTGCTTGGTTAACTGATGACGGTCCGTTAGTTGTTTAGTTATAGATATTTTATTAAGGTTAGAGGCAGTGTCAGACAGAACAGGACAGGGTCTTGTGAACTCTATGTAAGAAAAAGTTATGCAGGGAATCTGAACAAATGGCTCCATTAATGATAACAATGATTGTTGTTAGTTTGTCTCCTGTTGAATTTTGACCAGTATTCTCCTGTCCACTGGAGAAGGTTTCAAGGTTTGTGTTTTTAGTTCTGAAAAGACACAAACCTCGAAACTCTATGAAATAGCCTAAAATCAGCCTTAATAAACTGTTTTGGCATGTGGAGCCTGTTGTACTCACAGTTTAAATTCTCCTAACCCATCAAACAATATAAAATACCCTACTGTTACTAAATTCTATCAATCAGCCTCTGGGGCCCTAAAGCTGGCCTATAGTGGAAGCCAGAGATGGAAAAGTCCGAAATGATTTATTTTTAATCATAACCTCATGCACAAGCTACTTCAGTGCAGCTATATCAGTGATATTTGGGAATGTTAGCTACCATGCCATCATTGAAGACTAAGAGCTAAAAAGCACAGCTTCACATTTCCAAGGTAAATGTTTGGACTTTTATGAGCCCACACAGGTGTTTTCATAGAGTCAAGCAATACTGAACGTCAAATTTCAGCATTAAAGTATGATTTATTTTAGCGTATGAGGGAGACAACTGCAGATCCGTGCAGCTGAGAAAATAGCTGAATAGGAATAAATGAGAATCTTGCTTCTGTTTCCCAGAAGCTCGACGTGGGCTGTTTTATTACTTTGTTCCTAATTTCTAGGCTGGAATTTTTGACTTTACATCATGTAATGCAACACAGCCTGCTATAGGGATCTCAGACATGACTCCCTCATCATGATCGGGCTGATAAGAAATCAGGCGTAAACAGTGATTCTTTGTTGAATTCAGGAGACTTTATTTTACAATAGTGCTGTGAACCAGCAGCTTAAAGTGAACAGTAATTATCCTTGTCCATTTTGGCTCACATTTCACATTTTTCCTCCAATTAACTCCGGTGCTAACACCGTGCATATTGAGCAGTTTCGGCAAATTGTCTTTATTTTTTCTCAGCGATCTAACCCAAACAGGAGATTCCGTTTATTTTCTTTCAGGGAGAGTGTATTCTCTGGGATATTCTCTGGCACAGGGATTGTTTGGAAAGGAGTTTCACTTTGCACCCCCATCTCCTCCTCCTCCCAGTATGAGAAGTGTCCACCGGTGTGAGACCATGTCTGATTATTACTGCTGCCATTCTCAAACAGGTTTAGCAGCGGCGGCCTAGATAAGCAGAGATAGTTTTATCATTAGAACGATGCAGTTCACACTGATAGCATCTCTAGCTGCATGGCTGCCCATACAGTATCTAGCTAACACTTAAATTTTTAGATTTTGCAACATTTTTGTCTTTATGATTGTGCTAAAAACAGCGAGGATGAACATCGGAGGGTTCTGAACATTTATCGCTCTTAAACCCTCGTTAAGATAAGAGCTGTTTCTACAACCATAAAGGTTGGTGATAAAGATAAAAGATCCCATTTTACTATGATTTCATCCTTATTGGTGTGTCCTTTGTGGCCTTGCAAAAAAAAAAAGGTTTTCATCTTGTGTTTGCTTTGAGTTCTCCATCTAACAAAAAAAAAGAAAACGAGCTTGGACAAAAATACCCTGCGTTCATTTGTTTTAGATCAATGGTTAATGGATGTCATTAACCTACAAATGTGTTATATCACAAAGCAATCGCTTGCAGCTACAAAAACAAATGGGAAAACAATGGCAGAGTAGGTGTTTATTGGTGTGCTATTTATTTTACAATGCAGTTTTGTTTTGGAAGTTGGAAGCCTGAGAGAGTTTGTGTAGGAGGAGGCGATTAACGTCAATGTTCTCTAATAACACAGCTCTCATCACAAGGCAAATATTTTTTAGCTGAAAAAACAATGTGTGATTAAACCGCGATTAGATTCATTTGACCTTCTGGTAAATGGAGGCCTCAGCCTAAGGTGAGACGCTACACCAAAGACATTGTACCTCCTTCACCTCCCTCCTGCAAACTCGCTCCAAAGCCTAAATGAACCCTGTGAGCTCCCTCCTCGCTGCTCTTTTGATAATTATGAATTATTACAGGCTGGGGTTTTGTTAGTAACTCTCTAATTTTGCAGATCATAATTGATCACAGGTGTGGCATGGGTAGTGTTTTTGAAGTTCTCTCTTTCTCCATCCCCCCTTTCTTTTCCCATCTTCTTCTTCTTTGCTTTAGCAGTGAACCGAGGTCGTCTCCCAGGCAAGCCCCCTGTTGGAGAGCTTCCCCTTTTCTTAATTCCAGGCGTTCCTTCTGTGTCTTAGACCAGTTGATGTCCTTTCATCCTCCTCGGTGGAAAGGAGGACACCGCTAGCTCTCACTGTCAGTCCAGCTGGGATGTGGCGCAACTCGCTACATTCCTCTTGTTGCTCTGGTCACTCAGGGTGTGTGAACATGTGTAGTGTGTGTGTGTGTGTGTGTGTGTGTGTGTGTGTGTGTGCTTCCCCTCAGCAGAGCCTCCACAGAGTCCTCACAGCCAAACCATTTTGGGAATGGCTGGAGAGGAGGGGATATTGGATTAGAAAAAGGCAAGGGATATAAATCTCTCACTGAGGCTCTCCAGTCTATCTCCCATCCAGAGGATTTATGATGTTTAACAGAGTCAAATAATAAGGAAGAGAGAGAAAAAAAAACAACTTATGAAATTGTTCTGTTTCTGAATCTCTCTTTATTTCAGCCCAGCATTTCACAGCTCTGCTCCGTGATTGATTGTGAAGCCGGCGATGTGTGTGCACGCCGTTTTCCCCCCACATGATCTTGGTGTTGCCTCGAAAACACAGAAAAAGCAGGTGAGGAGAGGAGGGGAGAAGGGGGGGCTTAATTGATAAAGCCCCGGTAAGATAAATGTGTCTGCGCTCTGGGTGGTGAATGGTGAGGTAAGCAGCTCCTCCCTAGAACACATTTCGACCAATTTATGTACAACTAAATCAATGGTAAGTATTTCCAGTTTACCGTTTAATTGCAGTCAGCTGGAACATGTTGCATTTTGACACGGCAGAGCAGGAGTCACACACACACACACACAGACATACTCACACACACGCGCACTTGCACACACTGAGAGGACATTCTGCGGGCAGCCTGAAGGTGCAGCAGGTGTGCTCATGCAGCAGTGTCTCGGTCCAATTCATTTCAGAGCCATGAGTCACAAGGACTCAGTGTTTCCATCAGTTCAGCTTTTTAGTTCAGAGTGTGAACCTCAGTCTCACCTTTGCGCAAATCTGATGTGACACACCAAAGATTTTTTAACGTCGTGTGTACAAATGTGTGTGTGAGTGTGGCAGCGGTAAGCAAAATGCAGGATTTTCAAACTCCACCACTGAAGTCAAATTCAATGCGAGCAGCGGTCGTGATTGGTTAAAGGGGAGCTTTGCCCCTGGACCCCACAATGAGGTATCTATTACAGCAACTACCAAAGAAATGTTCTTTTAATTAGCCACATTTATCTTTTTTCAGTGTTTTGACAGAAACTCTTACATAAACACACATCAACAAACGGAGACAGAGCAACAAAATCTGTGGTCATTTTTATGCCTGACAGCGCCACTCAGAACAATAACAACTGTGACCCTGGTCTGGTTTGTTTTGGTTGGTTATACTTTTTCAGTTTTTTTTAATCGTGCTTTTGCGGCACCTGCAGTGGTTTTGAGAGGGGGGGAGGAGGTGGGGAGGGGAAATTTAATAGTCAGCTATTGCCAATCATGTGCACATCATTACCGGAGCTGTGTTTTGATTTTTTTCTTTTTTTTTTTTCTTAATGTTACATAAGACTTCCCACAGTCTGAATTGGATTTGGATGGTAATGTTCTGTTTTTATTTGATCCAGTTGTAATCTTTCTAACTGCCTCCGTCTAAATCAATACGGTATGCAGCTGGAAGTAAATTATTTTGTTGACAATGGTTGCTTAAAAGTTTGTCAGTGTGATCATTCTTGCAGAGTTGTGTGTGTGTGTTTTCTCTGCATGTGTGTGTGTTTTCTGTGTGGTAATCTGGCCAGTGTTTACAGCAGGCTGCTCTGCGGTCAGACAGCTGATCTTGGCCAGGAGAGGGCTTGCCTACAGGGACAGGCCTGTGTTTGGTGTGGTGTGGGCAAACTCAGAGCGGCACAACATTAAAATTCTTGCTCGAACACAACGTTTTTTTTTTTTTTGTCCCGCGAAGTGGGGGTGGGGGTGGGGGGGTGGGGGGTGGGGGGTCATTGAGGGTGGGGGAGTTTGATCGAGGGAGGGTAGATGTGATGAAACCCCTGCTCGTGCGCAGTGGCCCTCAGCTTTGTCGCCCCCACAGCAATTGTCGCACCGCTTGCCTGTTCTCCATTATGCCACATTTCCATGTAGTTTCCTGTCAGATATAAAAGGCTGGTGTGAATTTTACTGAACCTAAAACCACGTGTGGACATTTTTTTTTTCCCCCACCTGGCCCCGGCTAAAACACTCAGCCAGGCGGAATGTGAAAACGTATGCTGAGGCAGGGGGGGAGATGATGTGTTATACCAAAGTGTTTCACAACAAACACTCTCACAGCCATCAGACTGTTAGCTGCGGGGCTGTTTGGGCTTCTTTACAATGTACAGGTGCTGGGGAGAGGAAAAAGGCGGCGGGCGGTGAGGTGAGGAGAAGGGCCTGCAGTGCCACAGAGCAGGTCTGCCTGCTCGCCCTGATGGCGTAATGGGAACTGCCAGCTGTGGGCTTAATTACAACGCACAGTGGTGAAGGAGATTGGTCCTGTTTTTCTTCTGGGACACACGGCTTAACCAATGTGTAGAGTCCAATGTTTTTTAAGCCAGATGAAGAGAATCGCTGAAAGTTCTGCATCAGTGGGAGGAGGGAAACAGAGCCTGTCTTAGCTTATTTATCACATGGAGCAATAACATACAGTCAGTCTTAAGCCGCAAAAGTAAATCCACCACACTTTTCCCACTTTTTTTCATTTAAACGTCTACTAAATTCTTTCAGACTGGCTTGCATGATGCTATATACAATAATGTACAGTAGAAAGCAATAGCCTAGCATGTTTGCTTTTCAGGGATTTTACTTTATACTGTTGAATCACAGTGAAACAATTTTAATTCATCATAAACAATTGAATTAGATTATAAAACAGCAAAAGCAGTGGTCTAAGCGGTTTAAGTGGTTTTCATATTTGGAGAAAGTGGATCAGCAAGTTCAAACAGTATGAAATAAATAGGATTTTGGATGTACTAAAAATTGTTAATGCCAGATTAATGAGTGCACTGTTTTTCCCTCTTTTGAGTGAGCTGCTACAGGTGGTAAGACTCACTGGGATTGCCGAGATCATGCAATTTCGCATCTCATGTTCGTCACTGTGGGCATGTCAACACTCACTAACTAGCAAGAAGCTTGATCATCAACAAACATTGAGAAAATAGGCAACATTTCAACCTTATACGCTTATAATATCAGTTTTCCTAGGAGACACTGACTTACACCAGGTGAAGATTTTTTTTATGGCCACTACATGGCTTTTAGTAAATCTTTGCTGCAGCTTCCAGACAAATTTTAACTTCATTAGCACAAAGAGGAAATTTTTCAACTTTTGACTCTTGCATGCTTTAAGATGAAATTAATTTTTGTTCCACTGAATTTGGACAGTTTTCATGTTTCACTGTGTTTAGTGGACCAAGATCATTCATGTACATTCATCAGTTGCCAAACAGCCTTATATTTCAGCACAATGACTATTCATTGTACCAAAATATAAACCTGGATGACTTTTATGACGTTTAAATATCCAAATCTTAGGGACATCCATTAATTTACTTGTCATGGTCCCCAGAGGATAAAAGAGTCACATTATGAACACTGTGAGTTTTGTTCTTTTGCCACCCTCAGGCAAAAATGTACAACTGCATAAAAATATCTTGGACTTATTGTCATAAAAATTTTCCGAACATATTCATGCTCTCATGAAGCTAAACCCTTAAGTTTCCTTCACTTACTTTTCTCTTTTTACAGTCTTTCCCTTTTTAAAAACTTTAAAGGGCTTTTTAAAGGGAAAATTTCTAAATTTTTTTGAAAGCCAGTCATCATCAATTTGTTGATAATGATAATTCAACAGAATGTTTACTTCTTCTAAAATTTGTGTTGTTGATCATAAGTGTAATTTTCAATTGATACTTCAATTTGTAAGGTAAATCTGCAATAAAAATAGAGATTGATCATGGTTGGAGAATAACATTGTAAAATGAATCATGAATTATCAGTCTATTTCAAGTTTACCTGTCATGATCAACATCTGAAGGCCAGAAAATGTCTTCATGTCAAACACATATTTATGTAATTATTGCTCCGGCATCTAAAAAAATCAGCACAGGGTGATACATATGCTTTTAGTTTTAACGTAGCGTATCAACAAATATATCAACATATCAGTTGATCCAGGTGTGTTACCCTGTGACTGAATAAGCCAGTGAGCATAACCCTTGGTGGTAATGTACTGCTAGTGTAATGCATTGTGCTTGGCTGCCTCTTCTGAAACATTTCACTAATGGCATCACCGTTCTGAGTACTCTGGTGCTTTGCTGTGCCAACTGAGCGAGGAGGGGAAACATGGAGATGGAGAGGGGAGAAGTTGAGCAGCAGTTGAATCTAAGCAGATGGCACTTGTTTTACTTTCTGCCCGGCCATCTGGAGTTTACTTAAACTGATGACTTCATCATCAAACACTGGCCCACCAGCCAACTATGGCACTCACCGCACACGTATACACACACTTACAGGATATAACCGCAGCCACAGTGAGTGAGTGTGTTATGGTGAGGTACTTGAGAAGTGTATGCATGTGTTCAGTGTGTGTGCCTCTGGTCCTTTTTGGCATGTATTGCCTTACAAACACACCCAAATGTGTTTATAAGCACAAGGCCTGTAAAAATGTCATCCCTCTGTCTCTTCAGTCCTCATTCAGAGTGACATAATACTGGCCACAAGGATGCCATCATTAATCTAAATGTCCCTTGGCGTTTTCTAACTCCTCTGTCAACGACATAAAAACTTTAATCACTGCAGTCACAGAGGACTGATCCCTGTCCCAGCTCCGCCGTCTCCGGGAGAAAGTCAAGAGCAATCAGTTGACTTCATTTACTTGGAAAAGCTTGTTTGTGACACCTGCGCTCAGAGACGTAAGCACTGTAAATGTACAAAAGCAGTGCAAAAACCCACCCATAAAGCTGCAGATTTTCCCTAACAAGTTCATAAAACCTGAGTGATGTTAAGAATAACCAACTCAAGTAGGTGATGTATTTTTTTCCAAAACACGCAGGGAGATGTGTTTGCAGATTCACACCAGTGCTGGTACAGTTGATCCCCTCACTTAAAAAGGTTACATTTATCTGCTCTTTATTATTCAGGCAGATCTGAATGTTATGGAACTTGTTAATGTGGAAATTTTGTTTTTGACTCTGACTCATTTGCTAAAAAGCAAACAACAGGATTTCTCACTAACTTAACATGAATTCCTGCCTTTGATTCTCTAAGTTCAGGATCACAAGGGTTAGTGCATCGTAGCATGCAACCTAAGGATCTATTTGATTTATTATGCCCATTAATGTTAGTTTACTCAGTCAGAAAACATCTACACGTATAATTTGTTCAGTTTTAGCCAGTGTGGGAGGGAACTAAACAAGTCCCTGAGACCAAGTTGGATGAAACCACCGTTTACAAAGGGTTTCTGCTAATTTTTTTCCCATAATAAGGCAAAGAACAAAGAGGATTAAAAAGGACGTGTAGATTCCGCTTATCCTCTTTCTAGTGTTTTATAGACTTGCTGCAAGGCTAATGTTCAAACACAAACATAAAGGAATCTGTTTGTTGTGGTCAAGTGCTTTCAGATTAGAGACATGAATATTCCTTGTTGCTCTGTGTGTTTTTTCCATTTTTCTTCTGCTTCTTTTCTCTTTTTGCACTAGGAATAAAAAAAGCAAACAAAACAAAACAAAACAGATTTTAGATGCTGTCCAGATTTAAGATACCTCAATTTAAGTGGGAGGCATGCATATGTCAGAGAGTGTGTTTGAGAAGTTTGGCCAATGTTTCACAATATGACAGCTGTGTTTGACACATTAATTAGCAAGGCTTTTGTTTATTTGATATTTCTTTTAAAGTCATTGCCATAGTGCTTAAGTGTGGCATATCTTATCATCTAGCACACTGTTCAGTCCAACACTGTACAGTTATATTTTGTTTGGTGACTGATGCCACAGCAAAAGTCAAACATTTAATGGTGTAAAAATAATGAGTTTGAAGGTCCTTTTACAAGTCAAGTATGTAAACTTTCATGCTTAAAGTGGATCATTTTAAGTAAACTGTTTCAAATTGTTTAGAACAAACTTCAGTGCTAACATTTAATTTAAGTATCTTCACAGGTACCCAGTTGAGATCACTACTAGCACATGCTGGGTGCTTGGGTGCTATAAATATAGGGAGAGAGGAAGCAGTGGGGGGACTATTTCACCCGGCCCTGGACAGCGCTGTCCAACACAGCAGTGCTGATTATACTGAGCTTGTGCTTTTAAATAATGTGAGAGTGTTATCTGCATTCATCATTCATCTAAGTTTTTTTTTTTTCAATTTTAAACACGGTGATCAGTGACACACTGACAGCTCTGGGCAGAGTACACACACACAACACACACTGCTGTCATGTTCCAAGTTTTCTGGAAAGCCATTTTGTGTTGTAATTGTTCCTAGGTTACTGTGTGTGAGTATGTGTGTGAGTGTGCTTGCTATGTGCTATGTGAGATCCTTTTTTTTTCACACCCTCATGTCTACGTAAATTATTTTGCCCTCTCTTATTCTCACTCTGCTTGCATTTTGATATTACACTTCATTGTCGTCATCCAGGCTCTTTGAGAGCAGTAGGTATGTTAAGCCAGTGTAGTGTAATACTTTCACCATGACCATACAAACAAGGGCACTGAGCGAGATAGAGCCATGATGCAGCAGTTTCCCCTTCACCATCATAAATATGTTACAAAAAACCCCACGCAGATATCTCTTATATCTACGGTCCTGCTGCTGTTTCCTGCTATGCCACAAGTGTTTAACAATGCTGCAGAGGCAGTGATGAAGAAGACTGCTACAGTAGCAAGTAAACATGATTGTAAATTTGTTCAAAAGAAATTACTTTAAAAGGAATAAAATTATAACCAAGACAATAATTACACCTCGAGTTATACACTGTGTGTTTTGGTTAAGAACATGGAGTGTTAACATGTTCTTCTTCACTCTAAAAGGGGAACTTTAATCTGAGAAGCTACTGTAATTTTGATAACGACATCTTCATTGTAAAAGTCTTTGACATTGTCCTTCAGTACACATCCTGGAAATCCTGTGGCAAATAACAAAACAATCTTAAGAACCCTTACCTAAGCTAGTTGAGCTTACACTTTGACCTTAGATCATGTTGCAACATATAATGTAATAAATAATAATAAACAAACAATAATAACGTTAATGAAACAGCCATAAAACATAATAGAATAATGAACAAAGCTGATTTTGGTGCTAAAATATGTCAGGGATTATAACTTAAAAACCTCTGGCTCGACCCAAGAACAAGGAGTTAATCCTTTGCAGGAGCTTGCTTGGACCAGCTGCCCAAAGAGAGCGCAAGTTTCCCCTTACAGGCCAGTGGTGATGATGGTGAACTGAAACGCAGTTTGCCAAAGCCATGTTCACACTTTTCCTGCCACATTAGGAGCTGAGAGCAGGGCGCCGGGGTTGCCAGGGACAGGACAGGCGTGGGCTCCCGATGTTGGATGCCCTCACTGCAGTGATGCTGGTCCTCTGGCTCATCCACAGATTTATTGCTGGAGAGTAAAAGTACAGTACAGGAAAAGTAGACGGCATAGTTGATTATGGGCTGGCTGGCAGCTCTGGCTGCAGCTGCAGCGCATAAGAAGAGGTGGCTGCACTGAACTCTGAAATGGACAGACTGTTGATTTCTGCCCAGGATGTGGGAATTATTAGCATAATTACCAGCAGAATTTTTTAAATCTCCCTCTCTCCCTCTCTCTCTCTCTTTCTCTATATATATATATATATATATATATATATATATATATATATATGAATGTTAGGTTGAGTATGTGTGAATATAAATAGTTTTACTGGAACTGTAGTTCAACGAGGATTGGAAATGACATGTTCGGTAAACAGATACTGTACATTGTATATTTTGTTTTGTACTCTTGTCAAACAACACACTGCCTATAGATTTCTTCTCTTTCAATAAATACCACTTAACCCCCCCCACCTCCCCAGCCCTGCATTTTTCTTCAGAAACTTATATGATCTCCCCTGGCGTGTTTCTGGAGGAAGGGGTTGAGGTCGCCTCAGCAAAGAAAGTGAAAAAGCTTTCAAAAGCATTTCTCTTGGCCCACTCGCCCCTGAACAAAGCCTGCTGTCAACTGGTCAAGGTTTCACTTCCTAATTACCTTCTCCTGGGGTACAATGGCCAGGCCGTAGCCTAACCCGGGCCACTCTAGACCCCTAGCATTCTTTCCCAGACAACTGGCCCCTCCACCGAGGACCCACGGTCTCTAAGGAAGTGCTAGACACATGGTTAAATATGGCCGACACGTTGTACATCTCCTCTGAGAGGTTTGTTTACTTGGAGAAGTCTACAATGCTTGCTAAACACTGACAAGAATTAATGGCTCTACTCATAAAATTTGGGCTGTTGATCATTGGCGTTTGCATTCTTTCGTAACAAAAAAGCACTTTGTTTGGCGATACACTGAATCTGACCTGAACATGATTCTTTTTCATGATTCTAAGAAATCGGATTTGTGTTAGATCACATTCTTGGTGCCATTTTCAGGCTCTTTTCCAGCACTAAGCTATTTAAGACTTTTTAAGGCTGTCTTACCCTGGGTTAGAGGTTGTCGAAAGTTCACACATACCCCGAACTATGGTTAGCATTGCTTTCTTTGACAATTTCTTCTTTCTACTGTAAAACCTTGAAACAAAAAGAAAAAAAAAACAAAGAGCCAGGCAAAATAGAAACATATATAAGAGGCATGTGAAATGCAGCCATGGTGCAGACTGATTCCTTATTGAGCGGAGTGCTGAGTGATTTTCATTGACGCTCCTCTGCCACCCAGGTCACTCCCAAGAACACCCAGACGGGAATTCCACCCAGGCTTATCTCACCAGCTCATCGACTGCCACCACCACAGAGGAGGAGGAGGAGCGAAGGGGGTTTGGACTGAGGGAAGGGTCAAAAGGGTAAGAGGGGGGTCTCCTCTGTGGCCTGGATTAGGGGTTGGAGGAAACCTGTTGTTGGGGTAAGCAGTTCAGTCGTGTTTACCAACAATTGCTCTGGGAGATAGCTGTCAGCGGAGCGTACACAGAACGTCTTCCCTAGAGGAAGCTGCAGGGGCTGGGTCGAGTCGCTGGAGGAGCAACAGGTTGCAGGAGAGATAACGGATTAGACACCGAGATTATCAGTCCAACTCCTGTGTCCTTTCCCACTCAGAGTCCCTCCTTCTGGGAGAGGCTAGGGGAGTGCAATGGGGGTAGAAGCAGTGTGAGCTAATGCTTCATTAGGTCTTTACAACTATAAGCCAATGTTTTTCCAGTTGAGGAGCCACTTACTCACTGCTAAGATCCACTAAGCCCTTCATGACTTCAGGAGTGACCGAGATGAAGTCTGAACTACTAAACTTCTTTGTACATAGTAATTGCTGTACTTTTTTCAAGTGATTAAAAATTATTACTGTTGTGACAAAGCTAAATACTAAAAAAATGGATAAGAGTGTCAAAATTCGAGATGTCAAAAAAATCAAAAGCTAAAAGAGGACAAATGCACGTTTCACCAGCTACTGCATTCCAGCTCTATAAAAACTGAAGATCATACTATTCTTCCTCTGATTTTGGGCACTGTGTACCTGAGCATGTCTTGATATAAAAGTGATGTATCAGCTGCCTTTAAAAATGTG
Source organism: Acanthurus leucopareius (assembly GCA_029814765.1). Taxonomy (NCBI): domain Eukaryota; kingdom Metazoa; phylum Chordata; class Actinopteri; order Acanthuriformes; family Acanthuridae; genus Acanthurus; species Acanthurus leucopareius. Next base: position 11,768,866 of record JAQMCX010000057.1, on the reverse strand, counting down.
TTTGAAACAGAATGAGGTCATTTTTGGCCATTTTAGGGCAGCAGAACAAGCTGTGAACACAGTAGTTGACATACATGCTCCATATTTACACTGAAATTTTTTTTATGATATCCAGCAACGCGTGAAAGAAATATCTTCTGTTTTTTGCTGCTAAATGCTCCACTGGCTAAATGCTAGCTGTATTTGTATTCTGTTCAGGGCTGCACAGTGTGTGCATCAGAAATCTTTTGCTTAAAACTGCCTGCTGTGGCTGTAAGCAATCGAGATGAGAGTGGTAAGAGTGAACCAGAGTTTAATGCATTATTCATTTAAAAATATTGATCAGTGCAGCTTTAATTTACAGCTAAAAGTTAAAATAAGTTATAACTGCCAGGCAGAGAACTCGGTGACAGGCAAATATGATCATAATGAAACTTCAGGTTAACCGTTTCGCTCCCATTCACAAATCTCCACTTAATCGCTGACACCTGTCTGCACACTTCAGCATTCACCTTGATGCTCTTGCATTTATGCTTGATTTCTCTTTTTTTTACTTCTTTTGCTTCTCTGCTGGTTAAGCTCAAAGATTCCTTTTTACACTTTTCTCACATGGGTTAAATTCTTCTGAAACTGAGTCCACAGCAAAGAAGAGCACTAAGCAACATGCAAAATCTAGCACTTTAGTGCTAGAACCTTATCAGAAAACCAGCAAAAATTGAAACAAATATTCAGCACGTGGCTCAAATGCTTTCATAGGCAATTTTAAGTGAAATGTGAAAAGCAGTGTATCATTTCAATCATTTTAACTTCTGTGAATGTGAGCTTCAAGACAGCTGTTACTTATCAGCCTATCAGACTTAACTCAAGAACAAAATAAATACAAAATAACTCCGTCTCTGAGTAACTTCAACATCAACATATGTAAGTGCTTATTGTGCTTTAAGTGTGAAAATGAGATGTTAAGACTGAGATGAAAGGTAAATCCCCAGCCTTTACAGTCAGTCAGCAGCCTCGACCCTCTGTCTTTCTGTCTTTGTCTCTCTGAGTAAATTAAATATATATATTGTCACCCATCAGTCCCCATTATGAACAATGTATGTCAGTCTCCTACAGTTACAATTGGTGGGCCTCAGTTCACCAGATTTCACTGTGTTCTGAGTACTGAAAGACTTTGATCCAATCACAATTCCCTCAAAACACTTTTCAAATTTTCAAAACACAAAGCCTCCATTATGAAAGTGGTCTGTTTTAAATATGTCTTCACATTATTCCAGCTTTAGCTAAAAAGTGATAACAATCCCTTTCAGTAGGGGAATAGTTTGGCTGTTAAGAAATACACTTTGTTTTTGGCTTTTTAAAGTAGATTTAAGATGGATACCCCTTTTATATCTGTATGGCTTATTAGAAACAAGCTGTTAAATAGCTTAGTATAGCATATAACTGGAACCAGGCGGAAACAGCTAACCTGGTCCCATCCAAACACAATCCACCACCAAACGCAGTCACATTTGGAGTCTCCATGAAACTGCCAGACAACCAGTGGAAACTCCTGAAAGTCCCTGCACCCAGCCAAGAAATAGTCCCATATGCCCCCCTCCACTAAAAACACTTTGGTGCACATTGTACAAAAGATATATAATCAGAGGACACAATTAGTTAACTATGACATTACATCTCTTTTTCAAATGGCCAATAGCTCTAAAGATGTATCTTTAGAGTTGCTAGTACATAGAATTTGTAATTGAACAGAGCCAGGTTACCTGTTCCCAGTTTTTGTTCTCAGCTAAGCTGACCAACAGCCAACCAGACAGCCAGAACTGTGGTAGTGATCTTCTTATCCAACTCAAATGAAAAATGAATAAGCACTTTTCCCAAGAAGTTGAACTCTTGTAGTTTTTGGCACCATCTAAATAATGTGAATCCACACAATTTTTGTTGTTGTTGTTGACTGAAATGTAATGTGTAGTTTTAGGTCATAATCATTTATGAGCTGCCATCAAACATTTCTGTATTGTTGCACAGTAATGTACATTTAACAGGTGTGAGCTTTAGCTTTTGTCAATCTTTTTTTCACAGCCATACACCCAAATTTTAAATCCATCATGTAATGCTAATGCACACATACCAGTGGTTCCAAAAATGTGTGTAACTGAGGTGCATACAATGATTGAGTGATGTTAATTGCAATACATACTCACAAAAGTTACTGCATGCACCTGCTGCATGCAAGTAACTGTGGAGTGCTCTGTTCGTGTGCAACAGTAACAAGGAATAAAATAAAACAAGAAAATAGTTGAATGCTTCTCTTTTTGGCCAGTATACATCCCTGGAGAGATGGCAATACATTCATTTTCCACTTCCAGCATTATATTCTGTACATGTGTCCTCCCTCATTAAAGGTAAAAGCCTCTTATAAATCTTTTACTCATACATCTGAAACTTCAGATACATCATCTCTGGCCTATAAACTTTTATGCACACAGAACTGAAAATGATCAGTCAAGGCTTTTAAGGGTCATGCATCCTCACCTTCATTCCTTTCTCGGTACTGGTACATGGGGTCATGACCTCCATTGCAGGAAGGATGAGGGTCAACCATGTGGGTGTGTGCATGTATGTGCGCATGTGCAGTAAAGGCACAGTGGGAAGTTGACGATGAATGTTTCTGACTTGATAACTGATTTGCCCCTGTGTTCACCTTTAATCTTTGATGGGCCTGGCCAGTGGAAGGGTCACAGAGTGGTACTGCAGGATTTAACCTAAAACGACTCAATGGTTTGTCTAAATCCCATAGAAAATTGTGTCACTCACTCACAAATGCCTACTGGGAGTTTCCTATATTTTTTAAAGCTACTTTTATTGGAAGTTGACTCAGAAAAAGCTTTACACAGACTTTCACAGTGCCAAAAAACTTGTAACAGAGCCGCCTGAAATTTTAATAAATAATTAAAATGTCACTATATATGACTGCTGCATAAAGGCAACACTGTAACTGCATAGGATTGTACACTGGTATCACAATTACTTGACACATTTCTGCCTCTCTCTTATTTTTTACTGTACAATTTATAAACTCTAATATAAAAAACCACCATTGAGGCTTCTCCTCTGTCAATGTAAGTCTTATAATAAAAGCTCCCAAGTCACTATCAGTGAAATTGGCAAATGTGTTGACAAGATGGATGTGAAGAGGAGAAGCCAAAAACCGTCGAGCATCAACAAACTTGGCTGTCCAGTCTCTCCTTAATCAAAACCATGACGTTAAAGGCAAGATGGCCTTTTTCTTCTAGCTGGCGAGAAAAATTCTAATCTAATTAATCTTTACTCTCTCTGACTTTTGAAATGCTTTCATTTGTCTAATTTCCTATTGTGTGGGCTATTGTAGCTGCAGCCAAAGAAGAAATGTGTTATTCATCCTTATTGCCTCCCCTTTACTGTATGTTCCTCCCCGCTTCTTCCGATTGGACCTTCCTCAAAGATTACAGGGATGTTTTGCTCTGCTTCATGTTACAATCTGCTGCCGGTGGGATAGCCATGTTATACTGCTGCTGACAGTGGTCAGGTCTGGTGCGTTCGCCGCACAAGATGTTGGAGTTCAACAGCTTCTCCCAGTTAGATGGTGGGCCGACGTTTCTGTAGGATTAATAATTTCGTGAGAGACTGATCCGCTGGCCAGCTATATTCTCCAGGTGGTTGTAAGTTACAGGCCTCAAAATGAAAAAAGTGCAATTCTGGGTTTCACAATGGAAGGGAGAACGTATTTGAACAGCTGCTATAGTTGCTTCTCAGCAGAATATTGATTGTTATTATGGGATATCGGGCGAGCTGTAGGATACAGAAAGCACACGCTTTGAACTGAAAAAGCCCCCTAAGGTTTGGATGAAGACTTGTGTTATGATTTGATGAGATCCCAGAGATTGGGAAATGTTCGTGCAAAATAAAGAGTGACAAACTGTTTTGCAGCTGATTGTTTCGGGAAAGATAGATTATAAGAGAATCTGCGTATACACAGATCTGCATGTTTAAACGAGGAGTGCCATTAGGGTGCTGGTGGAGAAGTGCCACCTCTCTGAAAAGCCCTAATGGCCGCAGCCGGGCTTTCATGTGAATAATGCTGTTTATATTAGGCCTCAGCTCCTACATTAGTGTCCTTCAAATGTCTACACCCTCGTAGCCATTTGGCATTTCAAAATACTTCACAGGCTTCCTATGTAGAGTCTATTATCAGGAGCTGTGAACTAGTGGAAAGTGTGTATGTGTGCGTGTGTGTGTGTTTTAAGTGCTGGAGTGCAGGAGTCATTGAAGGGCTTCATTAAAGAATGGAAAGTATGTAGCCATCTCTGCAGGCTGGCTGCAACAGTCTTCACTCTCACCTGCACCATATATGCCCAGTTATTGCCGGAGTCAGACCCTGTTGAATAAAACAAACACTGCCCCCTACAGGTGCAAGACTGTGCCTGCAGTACATGGTTAAATCAAAAGTAATGACCATTAATCTAAATGAGGTGGAAAAACTGCAACTTCTTTTGAGCTAAAATGAAGCTACGCACAAGCACTGCTCATAAAAATAGAAAGTCCCTCATAAGAACACTTGTTTAATCATATAACTAACATTACAGCAAACCTGAGGCATGTCAGCGTTTCCTGTTCAACTCCATAAACAGATCTGAGTCTCGGCTTTGCAGTGTCCCTCCCACAAATCTGTTTCCTTTTCATTTAACGTTCCCAGTTTGTTCTAACTGTTTTCAGACAGTACAATCAGTCTTCACAGGGCCGAACACACAGGAGTCAGGCAGCCCTCCATCATGGCCGCCTTCCCAGAGTTTCTGATCACCAGATATGAGTGTGCGTGTCATCAGTCCCAACTTCATAAACGTTTTACACGCAAGCCAAGGCGTTCAGCTATCCTCACGGATCTACATATGCAGATGTATTCATTTAGAGCCATGTTCCTAATATCCCAGTGCCTTTTCGTGTATTTTTTTGATACATCAGTGCAGGTCCTAATCTATAAACCAAGCACGTGAGGAAGGGGACTGCAGTGAAAGAGTTATTTAAGAACAAGTGTGACGTACATGAGCGGACAAATGATTTCTGGTCAGGTTCTGAATTGACAAACTTACATTAGAGGAAGAAATCCAGCAGCAACAGCAGCAGATGCCAGAGAACCACACTGAAAAGACAGAGAACTAAGTGAGGACTGAGCAGTGGAACAACACGTGCAGGGCGTAAAAAAGCCCATCATAGTCAATCAGGCGTCAGCCGCTAGTCAGGGAGGAAAGGAGGGGAAACTTTACCCCGACTCTGGCCCTCCTGAGTTGGCCTGCCGTGTGCAGCACGGGGGGAAATCCACTGGATGTCACATACATCTTGATTTTTATGAATGCTTTGATAGCTCCCCTAAAGACACTCCCATGACCAGGTGGAGGGTATTTATACAAGCGTGTCAGACAAGCAAAAAATGAGGGGAAAGGATATTTGCTGATCCCTTTCGCTCAAAGAGAGAGAGAGAAAAAAAAAGCCTTGCTGTTATTCTAATTGCAACTGGAAATAATTATCTGACTGTGGACTCTGGAAAGCAGGTCACTTGAACACACCCTGCTCTGATCACCAGGTGCGAAGGGTGGATGGTTGTGACTGACGCACAGCTGTCCAATGTGAGTGTGTGTGTGTGAGCATATTTGAATGCAATGATAGTATTTCTGATTGTGCATTTTTTGATTAATCCCAGATAAAATACAGAAACATCTAATTCTGTTGTTCTTTTAAAAACATGAGAAATATTTTTTTAAGGTATCAAGGTAATGTGGTCATAATGCTTTTATAATCCCTTACAATACCTGATGAAAATGTCCTTGATACAAGGAAAAATTATGTTTATCGCAACTTGTCTATTGTTTATTGCACAAGTCTAGATAACTGTGTCACTGCATTATTACAGTCCCTTACACTTGCCAAATAGGTGCACTGAACAAATAAACAAGTGGATATGCTGAATATTTTTATAACTGAACACACAAAAAACTTGAATAATTGATTTTAGCTCTGAAGATGAAAGATTAAAAGTTGGTGGCCACCTTGAATCTATGACATTATGCTACTCTAATTAGATGAGTGGTCTTGGTATTGTTATGGACTGCAAAATCGGTATGGTACTATCTTCGAAACATAGTAAAAATTTAAGTATTTCTCTCCAAACCAGGTACAGAACAGCTTGTGCATGCATTTATTTTTAGCAGGCCAGACTGTTGTAATGGTGTCTTCACAGGTCAGCTGCAGTGTTCTAAAATCACGGCACTGGCTTCCTTTGAGGCAAAAGACAGATTTTAGTGGAACATGATTCCTGAACACTTGAAGTCTAATACAACTGTCATCTTGTTAAAATCAGGGCCTGAAACATTAATGTTTTACTGTGGCTTCCCAATAGATTAGATAAAAAAAGTTCCTTAAAATCCATTTCTTATTCTTCATATATTTCTATGCTCCTGTAAAGCACTTTGAATGACCTTGTGTATGAATTGTGCGATATAGAAACTTGCCTCTTTTGGACTTTTGGCCATCTTGTGTGTTTATTATGACACTGCATACTCTACTGTAATGCTTTACTCCATAAAGTAGTTTCTGTGATTCTGCAACATGGCAATGTAACTACATTGAAGTCTAAAATGGCAAGAAACTTAAGGTCGGGAGCCAGTTGCACTACTGTGCAGTGAGCACAATATTATTATCGACACGAGTTAGACTTTGTATATTTTTATAGAAGAAATATCACATGCCCTCCTGAAAATAAAATGTTAAATCCCTAAGCAGTAAAACGCACCCTTTCTCAGCAATGCACTCTGTGGTTTTGCCGCTGTAACCTTACATGGATAATGTTAGCTAATGTTAGTTAACTTTAGCTGCAGATTGCTTTACAGCTGAGATTTCTAAATCGAGTAATCTGTAACCTGCAACATTCCAAAAGTAACCTTTCAAACTCTAACAAGGCACAAGTGCACGTGTGTTGGGACAAAAAACAGCTGCCAGTCTAAAAGTTTACAAAAGAAAAACTCAAATATGCCTCAAATCAAATCAATAAGCACACAGCTATGTGAGCCAGTTCCCATTAGTCCAGTGTGACCCAAGACTTTATTGCCTCCAACACTGCAAACGAATTCCGCGCATTGTAGTAGTCAGTGATAATTAGGATCTGTTGAACACCTTCGGTTTTCCACAAAGTTCTTACATATTCAGTATTACTGCACAATAAATGCCTTTAGTTCTTTAACGGTCTCTGTGCTACATGAAGAAGGAGGGTGGAGGAAGTTATAATCTGCAGGAATGCTCTGTGATGTGACCACAGCTCGGTGAACTGAAACAACACACCAGATACATTATTCATAGAAATTAACACCACTGCTTAGATGATGGGAATAAGCTGGAAGAGTTATGAACTCCTATCATATAAAAAACACATGTTAAAGGACTGTTATTTATGCATAAAATATGTAGTATTGACAGCTTAAAGCTTTATCTGAGAGGTGAGGGAGTTGGAGGCTGAACAGAGATGAAAAGATCTTGTGAAATTTGAACTTTTTCTTTCCTCTGTGAAATAACACAGGCACAAACTGCTCAATTTATAGGTTATTTTGTTTTGAAGAGCTCATCTGAGAGCAGTGAACTCGGCCTTTAAATCTCAGCTGTGGATGTAATAAGTGCGTGAGCGCGCTTTTTACAAATATGTTTGTGCCTCATGCATTTTTTCCACTTTTTGTGTGTGGTTTTGTATGCATGCTCATCTGTAGTGAAACTGTACGTTCGCATGTCTTTGCTCCCTGGTTTTGTAACATGGTAATTGTGCAGAGCGAGTACCAATGTGCCAGGTCTCAGTTTAATGAATCCCACCTGTAACACATTTGCACATTCATTCCTCTCCAAGGAGAAATCCTGTTGCCAAAGCAAAGCCTGGGCCGAGTGCAAGTTTGCAGCTCTGCTGAGTTACAAATCTTAATAGTGTACCAGAGATGGCTGTGGATTTTATCAACCCATTTGGAACCTGTTGACTTGTGAGGGTGTTTGTATGAAATCTATATTTGTGTACGCATCACACTCGGAGACCGGGAGAGGGAAGGAGCAGGAGAGGCCTTTGGAATGTCAGAGCGAGTTGCCTCGGTCATGGAACCCTCTGGCATGTGAAAGGGATTTCACAAACACAGTCCATCGAATGATTAATTCAGCAGCTAATCTCTCCACAAACTGTATACATACCAATATCTGTAAAGGTTATTAGCCCATTCATCTAGAGCTTTTCTATTAGCTCAGTATAGTACTTAATAGCCTCCCTGCAGACATTACTTTATCATCTGTCTCAGTTATTTTGGGACGGATCACATGCTTCACCTGAATCTCCCATTTAAAGTGAAGCAGGAGTTAAGCATCTGTAAGAAATGCAGTTTTAATCATACATCAGTGGGTCAAGAATAATCTCCAAACTCATTTGATTTTTGCTGAGTGTCCTGCAGCATGAGAATGTTTTCCTGGTTGCAGCAATGGCAGCCAATTACTCATCTGGTAATTTCAACAGCATGCAAAAGATGTCAGTTGAATAAATAACCAGATGTAATTTAAAGTGAACATTTATAGCATGTATAAAATTGGACTGAGACCAGTAATATACAGCTGGAGATGAACAATCAGTATAAAATTATGTAGAATGAGTATTGCTGTAACAATTTTTGGTTCTGAGGTCAGTGAAGAAAAACACAGCATCCAACAACTTGCATCATTACAGAGCGACTGCTAAAGGTTTTATCCTTTAAGTATGTCTTAATATAGACAGTAAGATGAATTATTTCCAAGGATTTCTCTGACAGCTACTTTAAAGATCAAGTATTTTCATTCAAAGTCTGACCAGTTTATGAAACATCATGCATTGTAACATTAAACTACTCACTTTTTTATAAAAAAAAGTAATAATCAGATTCACTTTCAACAAACTGCACCATCACTATACTGCTTAAATGATAATGCATTAGCAATAATTACTAAGTAGTATAACTCTGGCATGGGCTCATTTTCTGCATTTACACTGTAATTACTTTTACTTTTGGTACTTTTTCTTAAAGTAAGAGTTTGAATGCTTAACTTCTGCTTGTAAAGGAGTATTTTTACTGCAGTACTAATAATTTTACCTAAATTTCAGTAGTTCTTCCACCACTTAATTATAACTTAGACCACCATAGTTTGTGAATAATTGTAGTTCCTTGTTTTGGAGCTCAACTGTTAAATGATCGCACTTAAGACCCTGATGAATCATTCTTTATTTTTGCACCCTGATCCAAACATTCGGTTGCCTTTGTTACTCATTTTTTAACACTTCAGTCTCTTTGGCTGTCAGTTAAAGCTGAATCACTCACGGTTGTGTCGGCACTGTGCTGTTGTTGCTCATTTCAGTAATGTTGCTCCCAGTTGGTGGTCCAAGTAATGAGCAGCGGGGGGTGGGCGGGCCACATTGAATGGGATGCCAGAGATCTTTAGCAGCGCTCCTTCGGGGCCTTTTGCATTTAGTCACCCTGAGCTCATAATTGTGTGACTAAAGCAATTGTTCTCTTAATTGAAGCCATTCAGGCCCTATATAGGCTTTTCCCTCTCCCCTCAGGTGAAACTCAGGTGATCATCCCACACTTTCAGGTGGGATTCAGGTGATCACTCAAAAGAGGTAAAAAGGGAAAAAAGGATGTTCATATATTCTTAGTGTTAATCATTGAAATACTTTAGTTTTTAGAAAAAAAATTTGATAGTTTTAAACAAAAGTAATTTGAAAATTAAAGAACTGGTAAATGTTCAGGTGTGTAATTGAGTAATTAACTGAATCTTCAATAATTTAAATCCCCACATTCATGTAAAAATTTCCTCTACTCATAAACATCCAGTCTTGCGTAATAAATGCTTAGACATTATTGTACATGTGACCTTTCTTGAGCTCCACAGTTATCATAAGTCATAATATGCATTGCTGACTCATAAACACAAACGTGTGGTTATGAAACTGCACACAGGTAAATGACCTGGTGACACAGCAGAAGTAAAAATCCCTTTGCTGGATTTACTGCAGCTGTGGGTAAAACCAGGACTTTTACTGTGGTCAACTGTGGAGTGAATGAATAAACTTGAGGGCGTTCACTTAGTGTGTTTGTGCGGTTCTGGAGCGCTCATGTGTAAGAATGTCTTTCTCCCTCTTTCAAGATAAACCTGATGTCACAAATATCTGCCGAAATGGATGTAAAAGCTGTTGTTCCACCTCAACACGTGTGAAGCCCTTGTGTCTGCAGAGCACCGTTTCAACTTGAATTCCTCACTCTGAATAATTCACAAGCCCGAAGAGTGTTGGAGGGTGGAGGAGCCAAAGCGGAGCATATGTGGAAGAACAGTTGACACTCAAAGAGAAGTCGCCCCAAAACTTGCAAATGGAAAAAAAAAAAAAAAAACAAGAAAGAAAGAAAGAAAGAAACTGCTGGGGCCACGGTTTGTTTTCACCTGAAGCAGTCATTTATCTTGGCCAGAACCCAACACTAAACCACTGTGTATGTTTCTATGGTCTCAGCGGGTTTGTGTGTGCACCACAGCCACTTAAAGCGGTGTGGTGAACTGCAGATTTCAGTCCTAATCTAGGAATTGTGAAACCGCACCATTTCCTTGCACTTGAGAAGTGCTTGGCATCTCATTTTGGCTGCTGAGGACCTGTATACATCAGCTCAGATGGAGCATGCAGATGAGTTTAGGTTGTGTGTTTGTTTTATTTCACTGTGGTGAGCATGTGGACAGAGAGGTTGCTACATCTGTACCTCTAGCACTTTTTCATCTGTTGTATCAACAGCAGCAAATGGTGGTTCTGATAGAAAAAAAATAAGCTTGAAAAATTTCAACTCGCATATGCATACAACAGTAGCCTTAAGGGTTCCTAATATAAAGGAGGTAAAAAATCTAATGTCAGTGGGTCCAGTTTTCTCTGAACAATTTTAATATCAGTTTCAGTTTGGATTTGTCACCAACAAGCAGCCAAGACCGGGATTTAAGCTGCAATCATGAATAATTTTACTTGAATAATGGAAAGAATCACCATGTCACTCATAGTGATGAATTAATAGTTACTTTGGAAAGTACCAAACACCTCTTAGCTGTAGCATTTTAGCATATTTAAGCTAGTGTTTCTTTTAAAGCTGGCAATTCTTTTGGTTTGGCTCCCTGTTATTACAGCTCTAATTAATCATAGTTTTAGCTGAAAAAACGCCTTTATATACCCTCTGTACACTTGCCCCACTGTACAGCTAAAGAACCAGATGTTTCTTTCAGGATTGGTGGGGAACAAAACAGAGCTAAAAAAGATTAAATATCGGACTTAGATTTCTCATGTGGCCAGAAACACAACTAATGAATGCAAATGTTACTTTTCGGCTGAAAGTTGGCATTTTGCTACATATTTACCAATGTTCACCTTTGTAAGGTGACGGTATGTCACCGTTGAACTCTCAGCTGCTGTCCTGCCCCCAAGTGGCAAAAAAGGGTTTAAAGGTTTGATCTGCAGAATCTAGTTAGAGATATTGTAGGTGTTTTCTAAGACAACATGCAGGTCCCCCTCTCAATACTTTAAAAACTTCCAACTACACCGGCTGACACTGAGGTTCAGTTGTTGCACAATCTAGGATAGTTTGGCTAAGTAAGCCAACTTCTAAATGCTTTAAGTGATGTTCAGTAAAAGTAACAAAAAGAAACATAAAATCAAATTTTACTTGACACAAACCAAAAAGCTACCAGTGATGGAAGCGGAGGTGAGAGAAACAGAGGGCAGCATGCCTGCAGTCTGATGCCCTCTGCTCCTGTGATGAATATTAGCAAAGTTGACTAAAATACTTAAAAACCAGATGGTGGTAAAGTCTCTTCTAATGCCAATGAAGGCTTAGATATTATAACTTGTATGAGCAGGATACACTTAAACTTTTCCTGACTGTGTGGAAATCTTGATTTTTTTTACATTATAAAAGATTAAAAAAAAGATATTTAAACATAAGTCTTTTACAGGTAAAAACTCCCGTAGGCTGAGGACTTTAGTGCAGTGCTGATCTAAAAAAAAGGAACCTATCGTCTAATGTTTGTATTGAACAGCCAAAGTTGAGTTAACCGTGAAAAATTCTGACTCGTCTTCAGCCTTACACAAAACCCAGTGAAATTATATAGTGTCTCACTGATGTGTTTTTTTAAACTATAATGGAGCACTTTGGCTAAGGGGAATGAGATATATCAGGCTTTGGACACGCAGATACCTGTCAGCAGAATGAATTTATCATCAGTTTTGGCTTCTTCATGGGATTTGTTAACAATAAAAAAAATCATTCTTCATTCTTCTCTGTTATTTTCACACACATTTTAATCGGATCAAACATACTTTAAGATAAGAATCATCTAGTTCAGATTTATGCTCTTAAGCTTGAACGATGTGGCAATAGTACAAGCCGTTTCTGTCTGTGATTTAAAGATAGTAATTGCAACCATCCATCCTCCTCTCATTTTCCAAACCTCACACAATAGATTCTACAATGACCAACTGTGTGAAGTCGGATTAGCTCAAATTTCCTCCCAAGATGTTACACAACATCAGCAAAAACAAAGTCCTCGAAATGGGGATTTACCGCCTCCTCCTAGTCAATAGCCCCCTTGGGAGCTTCCCTGAATGAATCCCAGACTGCTGTGCAGCTCAGCTATCTTCCTGACCTCCAGTGCCACCAGCTACTTCAACCTGGGACCTACACACTCTCCCTATACGGCCACATCCTGGCAATAAATCACTGAGTAGAGTGAACCTTCTTGGAATGCCTGTTGAGTTGCCAAATGATTGTTTGTAAGTCCAAGCAAGGTCCAAACCTTATCAGTGTTCAACACATCTCTTTGTTATCAGAGACGAAGCTGAGATAAACTGATCTCTTTAGCCCAAGAATAGGCAATATTTCAGGTCATGTAACACCTAAAAGGTGCACTGGAGGTCTGCTAAGGTGACAGTTATGCTGCTTGTATGTTCAAACCTGCATTTCAGCTACAAGAGCTAACAGGTGTTCAAATTTATTTTTCCACTAGATGACATTTTTGTACGGGGTCAGCAGCTGAACTAAATGCAAACTTCTCAAGGCTAGATTTCCTCTTCTTACCTGGGATTTGGGATGGAAATGATGAAAAAATATTATTACAGCCAGTTCAACTGAAGAGCACTTGCTTGCTGTAATTAAGCCAAAAGTTTTGATTTGCCAGTCTCTGCGTGCCAACAGGATTTCTCACCCGTGTCCACACCTGACCTCGCACTAACAGGCCAGATCTACTGCATCTTAAAGGCTGAGACGTTTAAAGACTGCAGTTCCAGTCCTGCTTTGTGATGAGGTCTGAATCATCAAGTGTATTTTGACATGCAAATCTGGCCTCGAGCAAGCTTTCATTTGACCCCTTCGGAGACTTGGGTGGGCTCCCGAAATACCTCCCCTAATTTGACATGACCTGATTTGGAGGATTTCAGTGTTATTACTGCTCTTGGACGTGTGGACTCACATGCGAGGCGTGAGGTTGAGAGAGGTCTTCCCGGAGCTGTTATGAGAGCTGATGTGAGACAACAGTGGACTGTGCCTGGAGCAAAAAAGAGGCAGAGGGCAGACTGAAGGGAGGAAATAGAGAGACTTAGACAGACAAGGACGTAAATAACACGAGTGACGAAAAGGAGTGAAAAGGGGGGAAAAGGAGAAACAATGCTGGGAATGTGGATCCAACCTGCAAAGGCCCAATCATGAGCATGTGAGCTGTCCAGAAGTGTCAGTTCAGCATCCACGTCTTCTTCTCTCTCTGTCTTTCTCTGGCGCTCCCAGGCCATCTAACTATTGTTGTGTTGGAAGTCCCTGCGTTTTGACAGCTGTGCTTGGACTGCTGTGACGGCAGTCTGGAGGGAAGGGTGTGTATGTCTGACTGTGTGTTGTCTGATGGTTTGTAGTGGATGTGGACACTGCGGAGTGCACTGTCTTGGTATGCAAATATTGATGTGTGTATTACTCGAGAGGCTAAGCCTTCAGGGTGAGTACATGTGTTTGTGATAACGATAAAAAATAATAAATGTGGTTTATGCAGTGCTGTGTGGACTTATAATGCAGCTCAGTGTGCTTTATTAGCAGCAATTTGATAAGAGGCTTTGAAGACAGGAAGAGGAACAACAAATGATTAATTAGCAAGATTATCCAGCCATGTTAGTGGCTCTGGGATGTATTGTTCGGGGCAGATTAGAGATTTCTGGCACAACTTCACCTGAAAGAGTCGTAACTCCAGCAATGCAAGCACTACAATAAACAATCTTATTGTAAGACCCTAATAAAGATCTCAAGGGAAAATTCTCAAACATTGCTGTAGTTTTGAGGTTGTCTATGACAAGAGTGCTTTTAGGTAAATGCCAGTATTATTATACACTGGTTAGCTACTTGTCTCTGATTTTTTCTGTTGGATGAAAAATAAGCAGTAAAGCAGTAAAACAATGGGTTACAAGATTTTTAAAACCAGTGTAATTTTATACAATCATATCGTGTCCAGATTCATCCAGGCCAAGCAAAGGTTATGTAAACTTCAACCACTAGGGCACAAATACACAATATCAATATCACACAATATCATTTATTACCAGTTTATGATCTAATATAGTCAAATAAACCCTGCTTCTGAGAAGGTTATAAGGAAGTTTTAAAGGTGTTTATTCAACACTATGACCATTTCGGAGGCTGTTTGTGTTGCTGTGGAATTGTGTCACATGGCACTTACTGGCAACAAATATTTAAACACAAAATATGTAAAGTCTGCTGATGGAGGTTTTTTTAATCAAAATAACAAAAAAAAAAAAAAGAACAATTTTATGACATTGTAAGTAACGCTGGATGTAGGATTTGTTTACTACATCTGAAACAGCCAACATTGCACATAAAAAAAATCCGTCTGACTGACTCCAGCAGAAATGTTCACAGACCACGTAACCTAATGAATGAATAGTTACCTTGAATAAAGTTTCAGTTTTCTGAGTTTGAAAATGGTTGGTAACAGTTGGGATAATGCAAGTACACAACTTAAAAAAATATACAACAAAAATTAGGCATTTTAAGTAAAAAAAGTTACATATTACATATACATAGTTTTGACAAATACAATACAGTCAGCAGCAAGGAAATACTTGCATTGCACTGCTGTTGTGCAACCCTATGCAATACCTGACAAGGAGTAATAAAGGCATACATCAGCAACTGGCAACTAAATGACAGCAAGAGAAAACATGGGCTCTTTCTTCAACTGAAAGAAGACATCTCACAAACCATTCAGTCTATTATCGAATATAGTTAAAGAGGCCCAAAAAGCTAATTTGTTTAAAAAGTTCACAATAGTTTTAACAGTTTAAAATTTGCTCTTAATAAATTATTTTAAAATTAAACTGTATGAGCTTCTCTTATTTTTTTTTTTTACATTATTCTATAACCATTGTAAATATTGTATTTTGGTTGTTGCTTGATTGTTGTCTTCCACAGAACCACAGCCAGTAACAGATTTGTATTAAATAAATGAAGTACATGGAACTGATATAATAAATCTTACCCTCAGGACAGCAGGAGCATGTCTTCCTCTGCCCTCCCTCACTGCCTCACACCAGTTGGCTGCCCTTTTCCTTTCATTCAGCAATGATGCTGTCATTTTAAGCATTTTAATCAGAATTTTAATACTTCCAATTTTTAAATTTGATTTCTTTCTTGCTTTTCAAAATAGAGGAGGGGAAAACACCTCTGCTATTCATTCAGTTTTTCCCATTCAACCTGAATATCCAAATACTAGTCAGTTCATTTGTTGTCTTAAATATCTCAAAAAACACAAAAACTACTAACCTTATGCTGGTGCTGGAGGCAAGGGGAGGTTTGGAATGATTTATCCTCTGAGAACCATGAATATCTACACAAAGTGTTGCATTCCTTCCAATGGCTGTCGAGATCTTATGGTGTGGTGGTGAACTGACCAACAAACAACATTTCTATACCTCAAGCTCTGTGGCAGAAAAAGAAGCACTTTAGTGCGTATATCTCTGCAGCAACTCACTGCACATGCTATATAAATGTGTTTGAGTGTTCAGATTCATGTTTGTGTGCACATGCGTGCTTCACATACACATGCTTTTCACAAAACTGATTTCTTTTCAATTCCGTGCCTTTAAAAAAAGTACTGTGCAAGGATCTAATTTACTTAATGATGTTGCAGCTGGTATACATTTGGTCCTGACCGGTGTAGCTGAGGGAGGCGAGCTTGGGAATAAAGCAGGAATGTGTAGTGGGTGCTAGGCAGCTGGTGGCTGAGCCCCGCTGGGTCGCAGGGAGCAAGGCCAGGCCAGCCACATGAGCCTCAGCTGATTCACCCTACCTCTGCCATACACACACACATACACACACACACACACACACACACACACACAGCCCAACCTGCTCCCCTGCACATATCTATCGTATAATCAGAGGTGTGCGTGTTTCTGTGTGTAAAAGATGGTGCTGGATGATAACGATTATAAAGCACAAAGCCAAATGCAATGGTTATAATAGCTCGATGCTAATAAAAATAGACAGGTTGTTAATCATCTTTAAGCCTGATAGCTCGCCCTCCCACCCGGAGAGCTGCACACTCTTCCGCAAAATTAGCAATAATCACAAGGGTCAACAAAGTTCTCCCTGTTTTCCAAAAAGCAACTGCTGAACACAACTTATTGTAACTGGCTCTCATCTCAAAACTAATAAGGCAATTGCATTATAACAGTCTGAGCAGAGTTCTCTTCAGTGAAGCCAGAGGTCATTATTTCTTACTGTAACTGACTCAGCACCTATTAGCATCAAAAAGGCCAGCTGTATTACGGTAATAACATGGCAAGCAATCAGGTATCAGACTTATCAGTCTGCACATAGCAGTGTCACACCATAAAATACTTACACGTCCCAGGGCCACAGAGCATTTATAGCAGGTACTTTAACTCCTGTTTGCTCTCCAAACAAGGAGCCTTATCAGCTAATGAGGAGAATGCAGGAATATTTCAGAAAGAATGGCGGGCACCTCCAGTTCCTCGTTATCACGTCTTGTTAAATACAGGGGTTGCATAACTACCACGCCGGAGTCAGATGAGTGTAAATTTATACCTGAAATAGCAAAACACCCATTTTCCATTATGTACCTTATGGCCTTTAGAAACATCCTTGGGAACAGGCTGACCTGCAGCGACCCTCTGAGATGAAAGACATGGTAAAGTTCATGTTTTAGGGCCCTGGCATGGAAGGGTTTTCTTTGGGTCCTTCCTTGTTGTTTCTGGGACGGACAGAACATGTGGTGAGTGGCCCTCACGTGCTCAAACCAGGAAACATTTTTCTCCCCCTCCCCTCTCCAACCTTGTCTAAGAAGCTCATAAAAGCACAGGACTTCCTGCGGTCATTTAATGGCACAGCACGCATTGTCATCAACTGAGTCACATAAACTCTCCCTGACATGCCAGCAAAAGGACTTATGTCTCTTTTATCATTTCTGATAAAATGCCTTTCTGATGAAGTGCAAATTGTTGCAAATTAAATGTTTTTCCATGCACCTGAAAAACTGTCACGCCAATTGAAATAATATCTATCTATCTATACAGCTAAGTAGGAAAATGATAATATCTCCTTAAGTCTGAACTTTTAAAGGACATAAATAACATCAACACTTGAGGCAGCAGGTCTCATAAATACAAATCCACTCTAATGTGGAATATTTAATAAATTTGGGATCAGTAGTCAATGTATCTCCTCACACTCAGCCTATAGATTTCCCTCTGTCACCTGTTCTATGACGCCCTCAACTGGTCACAAGGGGAACTTCTTGCTCTGCAAACCACAACTTCCTGCAGCTTTTACTGGAATTTGCATTGTCATTTTAAATCAAACAAAGATGAAACAAACAACAATATTTGCATGAGCACAACAGGTACTGCAAGAAAACATTTTAACAAGAGCATGAAATTTGACCAAAACATGTGAGTCACAAATTACAAATTACCGGTGATTCAACCAGCTGAAGGATATTTCCCAATACAAGCTGAAAGGTCAACATGTTGACATTGTTTTCTGCTTCTCATTGAGGAATAGTTACACTAATTGCCTGTTCATTATCAAAGGAAATGTTATTTTACTTAAAGCAATAAAAGTGTCCATTAAAATGCCATCCTTGGGCCAGTATGAGAGAGTATATCGACAATGAGTATGTGCATGGATGTAATTAGATATGTGGAAACATTAAAGTACAGCATTAGAGAGACACCTTGACTGCGTTCACACCACTATGTACTGGGTTATTAATGGTTGCTATGTTACCCACATCCCCTCGTCTCACTGCTTTGACAGAGCCTCCTGTGATTTAGGCCACGATATAAACCCTCCCGGGCCGGCCTTCTGTCCTTTTCTGGTTGCTGTTGTTGTTGCGGAGCACAGGCCACGGTGTTTGGCTGCTCCAGCTGAGAAGAGAGCACCTACTGGGCTTTTCCCATGATGATGAGAGCCGCTCTGCTCGGCCCAGCCAGCAGGCAGTGGATAAGGGCCCCCGAGCTGCTTCCACCTCCACTCTCTCCCCTTCCCTTAGGCCCCCAAAGCCTCCCCCCTCCTCCCCTCACTCCCTTGCTCCCTCCTCCTTTAAGTTCCCTCAAGTCATGATCTGGCCCGTAAATTAGTACTGGGAGAAAAAAAATAGGTTCTGTAAGATGAAACTGGGTTTCTGTGTGTATCAGCACACGACTCTGGGGAGACAAGAGAGAAGAAGCAGGCAGTAAATCCATTGGAGTCCACTGATAGCGCCTGTTTGCACAGCCACTGCCGCTTCCTTTGATCAAATGGCTGGGGGAGCGGGGGGTCGTGTGGCGCTGCCGAAGGTCAGCTATATATTACACTCCTAAAAGTGATTACTGAAATTCTTAAGTGAAACCATTCTGCTGCCAGGGTGTGCTCTAATCCCCTGCAGCGTTGTCTGGGCCGGAGCCGGGGCCGGGGCCTCTCTGTGGATCTGTGCGCCCAGCACTCCTTTTCCCCCTTCCCCACTTGTGTTTTCTATCATCAGAGCAGGCCTAAAAAGAGCCCCCTACATGGAAACATGGCCTATCCAGTTGCAATATCAACTGCTCGGGCTCGCAGCAAAGAGAGAGAGAGGGAGAGAGGGGAAGAGAGAGGGAGAGAGAGAGAGAGAGAGGGGAAAGGTAGTGTCAGGAAACAGAAATATGCACACAATTCAAAGGCTGGGGCAGCAAATTAAGGGTTAGGCATTGGACACGACAGTAAGTGGCCTTTACATCAGAAACAGGGTAAACAATGTCTGGATTGTGTTTCGCTTCTTTCCTCTGTGTTGTTGCACACAGACCCCCCGGCTCTGGCTCTCCATCTGCACGCTGGCTGTGCTGTAGGTAGAGCATTAAAACAGCTCAATGGAGTTTTTTTTTTTTTTTTCTTGACATTGAGCAAATCATTTTCATCAATTGAGCCATGATGAAATGTTTTGTATATGTGCCACGGATGTGTGTAAATGAATGGAAAATCTGACACAGTTTTGCAGAGTGAATGGTTATAAGAGTATGTAATGCAATAAAGCCTCTGTTAAAATTCCACAATTTATGACTGGTAGCTAATCCTTGCCATAATGTTACACCGTATCAAATCAATTACAAGCACTTATAAAACAGAAGTGCTGCTTTTACGCATGATACAAGCAAGCTTCAGAAACTCTGTGTGAGTGAGTGAGTGAGTGTGTGTGTGTGTGTGTGTGTAAATGCATGATTTCTGCAGCAGCGGCATCACGGTTGACACTGAGCCAACTTACATGATCTAAACAAGAATTATGTGAAGTCATGCTCTATGAAACTTTATACACATTTGCTGATCATTACCTAAGATTGCTTTGTGTTAACTTTGGCAGGCCAGCTCTTGGCTCAGCTCTCCGATTGAAAAAGGGATGATGTATTTCCTCTTATTTATTATTTGCACTGGGCTACTGAGAGGGAAAGGAGGGGAGGAGGGGAAAAAAAGGAGAGTGAGAGTGGTATGCCGGCGACTGGTGCACCGATGCCAGGAATAACAGAATGAAACTTGCTCCTCAGCCTCATTAGTGTGTAGAAAACAGTTCCCAGCAGACACAACAGAGTGTAAATACATTTAAAACTCTTTACACTGCAGGATGCTACATGCCAACTTTTTCCCCCATTTCTGCTTTTCTTTTTTACCCCTGACTTAAAAATGAGAATGTAAACGGCATCGAGTGCTGCAAGTGTGTAGGGCTTCAAAAGAGTTGCAACCCCATGTTGCACGTCTCATAAATTCTGGTAAGGGAATTCAAAGAGAAATTTATCGAGCATGGCATTCACACATGTTGACAGTAAAGAGGGCCAACTGCACACCGGGTCTTGGGAATTTGTAGAGCACATGGCCCCCTTTTTTGCTTTGAAACACCCTCTTTGACCCTTTGTCTGCTTATGCAATGTCTTTGCCCTTTCCATTATGAAAAAAGATAGGAAAATTTATATGAGACACGAAAGCCCATAGCTGTGTCCTATAAATTAGACATGTCAGATATACTGTTGTTAACGTGGAGAGATTTATCTCTTTCTGTTTCATGACCTGGGCTCGAGATACAGTATATTATAGACGTTTCAACCACTACCCCCCGAAGCAGGTGCACTGTTATCCCAAATAAGGCAATGTGCTACAACATCATCATTTCCCAACATTTGTTTATAATATGAACAACTCTTGCCATCTGTTTCCACCCTGTGCTGCCTTGTCTTCGGTTGTTTGCACAGTTACTGAGGTGTTTATGGTCTTTGGATGTTGCCAATTTCGCTAGAGAGGGGGGGGGGGGCTGCAGAGCACCTATGGGACTCAGCGCACAGGACCACACTTTTGGCTCCTTTGAATATTGACACAGCTGCTATCATGCTGAAATGATCCGATTCCAGGGGGTGGTGAACATATCTGCACACACTTACCTACACCCACACAAAAAAGCACATGTGGAGACACACATCACATGTTTGTCTTTTCTCTTTAGATGTCATTAAGTGCTGCTCGGACACAGCTTGACGTTGACTTTGGTGGGAGAAGGGCGCTCCCGCCCTTTGTTGTTGCTTGACTTATGTTGGTTCATTCAGAGGCTGCCTCACGGGATGCTACAAAGTGTGTGCTTCCTCACCATCAGCTGCTGCTGTGATCACCAAAGCAGGTCTTTGAGGTTCATTTAAATCTCCTGCCTGCCACATGTAAGATGCACAATCCTGAGCCAGTGAGTAGGAGAGTGGGATTTCTTTATATTTGGATAACTCCTCTTTTCTAGTTTTTTTTAATGATGTGCAGTCATCTGGTTACTGTACGGCTCCTCGGCTGAGCTGTGCAGGTCCTGAGTGACGGAGAAAAGCTGAGAACGGAGAGTGAGAAAGTAAATAGAAATCTGTATGATAATAAATTGCATCACTGGTAATTCTATCCAGTGCTGGTCTGTGGTGCACTGCAGTGAGCACAACCCCCTTTATACGTGGAGGCCCAGAGAGATCTGCTGATAACATGGGGATTGATGTAGGCCATTAAAGAAGTGTGTGTGCTGGACCGAAGGGGTGCGTTACATTTGGCCTCCGCAACAGCACTGTATATCAGCATGTTGTCACCTGGGCTGATGTCACAGCAGGTCCTTCGGCTAAGAAAACACTCTCTTTGTCTTGGGTGGGTGACCAACGCCGACTCACTCACTACCCACTAATGTGCTACTCGTGCCGAGCAGCGCGCTGTTTCGGGTTCATGGCCTCTCCAAATGTAATCCATAACCAATTAGGCACTGTGCGTGTGTGACTATGGAGACCTCTCAGCAAAACAAAATGATGTGGTTCAGCATGTGGATGGAGAAACATGAAACAAAAGGCTGCTTCGGGACCAGACATTCCTGTAACAGTCCCTGGTTTTTTGAGTTGATGGGGAGGTAATAAAGTTGCATGACAACATCAAAAGAATAACAGTTTATTTAGGTAACCAGGGTATTGTGGAGAGCTCACTCATGGCCCAACTTTTCTATCTCATCATGGTGTGAGTAACTCAGCCTAGTGACTCTCTCACTGGAACACTTGTGTGCACTTGTTCATAGACTCTGAGGAAAATAAAACGATCTGACAACCAGTTTCAGTGAAGTCTATCTGTCCCCCGGTGCAAGCACACCTCCCTGAAAACAGAGTTACTGCTGTGAATCTCTTAACGATCTCTTTCTTGCATCCACATCTCCCCTTCTGCTGAGAAAAATGTGTTATTCTTGGATGTAAAAACAACACGAATGCCATTTCATGGCTTTTTGGCTGTAGTTTATGTGATCAACGGACAATGTCAAATCACACCACCAGTTGAATTTGATTCATGCTACCATGGAAAATAATTATTACTTTTTTTTCCCTGTCCACTAATTGAGTTTATTCTCTCACTTGTCACAGTTTTGTTCTGGTTTCATTGTTGAAGGATTGGGTAGAGCTGCATGCTGTGTTTATACCTGGGGTAATGTGATGTGGGATTGGATGTGAAGTGCAGTGGAAAAAAGCTTGGACCTTTTAATAACATGCTTTACCCCAGGAAGACACATTGATATTGGTTCACACTGAATTGCTTAAAGTCTTCAGCATAGCTGAAGAGAGTGAGGGATCAAGAGTCCTACTAGAGATCATTCTGTCTTATTTAAAAATTATTTTCACACCCATAAGAGGGCTTTATTTGAACCATTGTGCTACAAAATACATTACAGAAAACAAATACTTTCTTTATTACCTGTTAAAATTTGAAATGAACTTCCTACATCATTAGACGTATTGCTTGTGTTGTGTGAGCAAATGGAGACAACATGGTCCCTGACATTTACCGCACTGAACTTTTTAAGGAATTTGCCTTATGATTAAATAAAAAGGTAACCCTAAAAAAAATCAATAAAATGACCGTTTAAAAAGAGGAACTGCTAAAAATGATTTAATGGATAGAATCAAGCGGTACTTAATAGCTTATACTTAAAGACATTCTTATTATTGATACATATAGTCTTAAAAAGGATTGTTGTCCACTCAAGTCCATCCAAACAAACATTTTATTTATTTGTTTTTATTAACAGATTATCTCATATAGAGAGGAAAACTACATGTGCAAAGTAAGCTCATTTACAAAAACTGCAAGTGATAACATTAAACAATAGAATTAGCAAAGAAGTGCAACTTAATAACTGTGTGTAAGTACGTGATTTAAAATTGCGGATAATTGAAAAAAATGTTGAAAATTAAAGTCAATCAATCAGTTTACAATATCATGTGTCATAACTGTATAGGCAGAGGTTGAAGGAAATGTTAAAATTAGGTGGCATGCTGGGCTAAAAAGGCTCTTATTCTGTGGAGAAGCTCTTTCTTGACGCTGTCTGGCACCAAGGCTGCAAGAGAGAAACATGAGCATTAATATGAATTTTTTTTCACACTGAAACAGTCTAATGAAAATGGTGCTGCAAACCATCTGTGAAGGTCCTCACACCCACACCCTTTATTGGAAGCATAACATAACATGTCTGCACCACCTCGTACTAGAGCTAATGTTGCTCGAGTAACTTCTATCTATTGTCCTCTGTGATGAAATGATCTGAGCCACTGAGCAAAATGCAATGCAAGTATAATATAATCCTAACATGTATTTAACATTCAGTCCTTTTGGGTGGATTTTAGAAAACAGTGTGGCCAGCAGGTAAAATGAGAACTGCACAGTCATAGAAGTTGTACAAACAGTTCAGTTCTGCATGTGCTGCATCATCATTTCTTCCAAACAGTGAAGTTAATATACCTCTTCCTTTTGGAGTGATCTCCACCACCAGGTCCTCTACGGTGACATGCTCCAAGCCTTTCTCTTTGATTACCTCTACAGAAAAGGAAGAGGAAGTATGTGACATATTAACATATTTAAAAATGACTAACTACTGACTACCCAAAACAACTTGTTCAGCATTATAAAAGTTCAGCAGCAAAAACTCTGAACCTTAATCGCAAGTACATATGTGCTTTATTATGTCCTTAACTGTCTCTGTTCTCTTTTTGTTTTTTGCTTTTTCAGACTCTCAGTGTACAGCTGCTACATGCTTCAATGGCAAACAAAGTGAAGAAATACACATCAGTTATGCTGTTGATTTAACATTTACATTTTGGTTTTAATAAACAGGTGTGTTAATGAATTGGTGAATGGGATTAAGTCAGTAACATTTTTTTAATGATGCTGTGAAAGGTTTGTAGACAATATTGTGACTTGTGTAAATCGTGGTGTGCATAAGATTTTGAATTATGATCTATTCAAAATTACAGAAAAAGTTTTTTTTAATCTATGATTTAAACTCTAAATACGTCTTACTAATATATGCAAAACAAAAACAAACAAACAAAAAAACAAAAACACAAAACAAAACAAAACAAAAACTAGGCCTTGAAGTGGACATTTAGGATTTACAATTCAGTAGTTAAGTGGTGGCACCTTTGGTTCTTTGCCAGTCAGTCAAGAGCTGCAAATCATTGACTGTATTGATGCTAAAAAGTATGTTTGAACAACGGTATTCTGATTATACCTTTGCAGTGAGCTTTCATCTGGTCCTTCCATCCACACTCAGTGAGCTTGGCCCTCAGTAACTCCTTCAGTCTGTCAATAAGATGCAAACACATGGCTAAGTACAGCAGACATGTTTCTGTCTCATGCCAATAGTTATTAACAATATTGATCAGAACATTGTTTATTTTATAACTGATAAGTTATATTATCTGTTTTTACTATGTACAATACATAATGTATGTAATGTAGTTCCACGCCTGTGTTTCTAACGTTTAACAAGCTCATAGCCTCTTGTGTTAGAACATCAACGATGCTGAAAACATCAAGCCAATCGTGTACAAGATTATTTTAGTGACAAAGCAGAAATTAAAGAAATCATCATAAGTCTTTGACGCAGGTGTATGAAAACTACACACGAGTAATAAAAGTAGCTACGCCTTTACTGTATTTTATCATTTTATTTAAAATACTAGCTCAGTTCTTCAAGTTTTCCTCGAGAAATAAAGAAACAACAACACAAATAAATGAGAAACAACATTATCGGCGCGGCATGTAAAAAAATATGACTATCAATAGAGAAAATACAACTTGCTCCGCCTCTTCGAAGAAAGACAACCAATGAAAAGTAATCACAACTGAATTTGCTAATAAAAGCGGAGGATTCCGACTCGAGGAAACCGACTCGTTAAGCCAAACTAGAGTATTTTATCTCACCTTTCTCGTTCCCCCATCTCTGTCAGCTTCTGGTTTATTGTCGCTCTCATTCTGGACTCTTTGCTCATAGTCTTTTAGCTGCAAGGATAAAATGTAGCATGTTAATCAAGTTAATGTAAAGTCAGGCTGGTACTTCAGAGTATAACACTAATTATTCATGTTTAATACGTCCATGTTTTAAAAGTCACAATTTAACTTTAAGTCTGTGGGTAAGTTAAACGACTCTGTTATTGGTATTTACTTACAGAGAACGATAGAAAACAAAGATGTCACTCTTAAGCTTTCCCAAAACGTTGCCAGACTTTGTGGCGTAACATGAAAAAGTTAAGATGCAACAACGACAACTGGCGCTAAAAAGACAGCAGACATTTTGAAAACAAACATAACATTAAAACGGAAACGACGTTACGACCTAAACTATGTGTTCAATAAACGTTTAGGATTTAGATTTAATGTCTAAGTTGATATCTCTCTGAAGAAAAAGGAGGCAGAGCTTTTGATTTCAGGATTTTACCGTCGGATATCACATTCCGAGAGGAAACACTGACGCTACATTGGTTCCTACGCTTGCATTCAATGCAATATTCTGCTACACCACACAGCGGCAGTGTTGGTTAGTAAATTTAACAACATCAATTCTATAGCAGACTTTTACCAGTCACCTCTTTCAAAAGGATCATATTAGATTTTCAGAATTGCAAATTAACACTTAAGCTATCAGTTCTTACAGACATGTAAGGTATTATTTTGCTTTACGTGTTTGTTTCTTACCTAGTGAAATGTTATGGGTTTATTTTGTTTAAAAACACACCATATTGTTTTCTGCAGTTTTATAGAGAACTGAAAGTGTTGTTACATTTTCATTTCAGATGCAAGGTTTGTAGTGTATACAGCCTATAGTATTTTGCAGTGAAGTAACAGTTCTTGGTTCATTTGTCGCTGACCACTCATAATGGGTAGTATTTTACATGTATTTATAAATGTGTTCTGTCTGCTGCAAAAACACTCAGTTACATTGGTTATTGGAGCTGAGGTTGAACAAAGTGTTATTTACTTTGTTTCCAAGTGCAGGGATCCCAGTCCTCTTCCAGAAGTACCACTTTGTGGACACTGTTTCTATGATCCAGTGGAAAACACGCTTAAGTTAAATGCCAAAGACAGAATAACGTCCTCTATTGCTCTGGAGCATTCTTTCAATGCCATAAACCAACTGATGAGCATCAATGGCATTTATAATTGCTATGTACAAGTGCTTTTGTGCAAGTATTCATGTCAGACAAAGTTCGGGTGTGCATAAGTGTTAAGCTGAGTCTGAGATGTCCTTAAAATATTGATCACACAACTGGTCCCTCTGTTTCTTAGGTCACTTAGTCTTATTGTTTTTTCAAAATTGTATAACATGCTATGATGTGTCTTGTTATGAAGTAAGCAAAAGGTACAAAATAAGTCCTTACACTACAGAAAAAAATGGGTTGTGTTGTTTTGTGAATCTTATTACAGATACTGTGAATCAAAATTATATCTGAGGAAGCCCATAGCAGTGTCCTTTAGAGAGCCTTCATGAGAAATATTAAGTTAACTAGAGAACCGATGACACGAAGTTTAAAAGCATAGATTTCAGATATTTGGGAGAGAAACAGCGGATCAGCAGGACAGCCACTGAGCACAGCAGAACACAACTCTGTTTTCCTCATATTTCAAGACAAACAGATATTCAATATACATGAGAAATGACTACACATATTGGAGAGAGTTATAAGTCACTGTCACATCCAGACTGCTAAACTGAAAAATTCCTCTCATTATTATTCATTAAAGTAGCAACCATAACATATATGCATATATAGCAGCCTGATTTGTTTTTTAATCTTTAAAGCATACCATAGAGATTCAAACAGCTGAATGTGCTATTGACTATGAAATCAAAAGACAGGCAAATCTCCTGCTATTCCCAAAATTCACATCTAAGATCTAGATTGATGTAAGTGATAGTGTGCAATTACTATGTTGGAGACGGGTATAATCAATATCTGGATCACAACAGTATCTGCTGTCAGCTGTAGAGATTTCGAGCCAGACCGAATAACAAACAAGAACTCTGGTATATCTACTAAATAAAACCAAATTTAGTAACTAATGAAAAGTATCAAATTGGAAATGAAAGATAAAATTAATGGGATTTCTGTGGTGAAAAAGGGAGGGAAATTGGATAAGGCAGGATATGTGGTGTGGTCACGGTGACGTGGTCAGATGTGAAACTGAAGCTGCTGCTCCTCCGACTCAACCAGCATCAGCCAGTTTGATGCACAGCAGCCTAGAGGAACTGAGTCATAGCTATTTGTTCTTCACTCATGCTTTTCTAACTGCCTGGTGCTGATCGTGCCCTTGATAAAGTCCTGCAGTGCCAGAGACCGAGATAAACTGAAAGTAGAAGGTCTAACAAGAGAAAAATGAAGCTTTTTGAGCCTCATATTACCTGAATATTTTTGTTTAAGCTACATAGACACAATTCAGCACTAAAAATGCTACATTTCAACTGTTGCCAGCCCTTATGACAGCACTGTGCTGCAGGGTGCTTCTGTGCAGCCAGCCTTGGAAAGCTCATGAACAATAAGGATTACATTATTACAAACCTGCTGGAGTCCAGATCATAACTGAGGCCTTGAGCCTTTATTTTTCAGTAAAATGGCAATGCAGAAGATGCAAATGATGCACAGGAAATGACTGGAAAACAACAAAGTTAATGTCTTGGAGAGGCTACATCAGAGTTCAGATGGTGAGACTGGAAGCTGCTGGTTATTCACAGATCCATGCAAATGATGAAAATTACAACAGGAAACCAAGTTAAACGACCATTTTTTTCTCTTTTTTTTACAGTTACTTTTGCATACATTGTTAACAGTATTGACTGTGTGTTTGTGTAAATTGTGTTTATGATCATTTTGATTATCACCTCAGTGTCTCATAATCGTTAGTGATATTACTGAGTGATGCACCAACATTAGTCGGATTTTCAAAACTTGGCTAACATTAAGAGATAATTGCTCTCTTTACACTCAGTGCCATGAAGAGCTGCCAAAAAACAATACTTATGTCGCTTCAATCCTGAACTGAACTAAAGAATCTAAAACAGCAACAGACTGAACTACTTAACAATTTCAAGCCTGAGCTGAGGTCAGTCATGAGCAGTACATTCACATCTAAGCTTCATGTGTAGCAGTGTCTTAAATGGGCCTGAGTTACTTTCTTGTACACATACAAACATTCAGTGCAACACCGACTGTGTCAGCTCGGCTGTGATCTACACACCATTAAACCTCCTGGAGCCAACATATGACTGCCAGCATTGTTAGTCACCACTGAGAGGAGCTCTGATGCAAAATGCACTGATTCGTTTGGTCAGCTACACTGGAGTAAACTCAGGTTGATAAAGCATGCTGTTCATATGAACTAAACACTAGTGACACAACGAATTGTTTGGATCCATTGGTTTCAAGTTAGATTTAAAATAAAACTGACTGGAAGTAGATGCTGATAAAGGTTAAAGAAAGTCTGTAAGGACTTATGAAGTTTAAGAAAAGCCTTGACTTTTTAAATGACAAGCTGTTATCATCCTCATAGATTTCTACCAACATACCTCCTTCAAAATTGCCCCTGTTGCTTGCATTGTATAATGAAACACTATCCACTTTCTGAACTATAAGTATCAAAGAAATCTGGATATGTCCTTCTTCTTTATTTTAAAAATCACCGGTTAATTCAAGTGAAATACCAGCTGTCTTTTTGAGATTAACTGTAAAAATGTATCAGTACTTTTGATCTTTCTTTCATTCCACACTAAAGGGCAAAGCATCACACATCAGTGTCTATCAACCTTAATTATCATTTGCAAGCAATATCTCTCCTTTTCCCTGGCACTTGCATATTTTTAACCTCAAACCTCATGCCTGTCAAGTCCTCTCGAGTCCTGCCAGGCTCTCTTGGTTATCATACTTTTCTCTGCTGTCGAGGCACAGAGTGGAATACAAATGGATTTCACTTTATTAATGTAAAGGAGGCAAACCCTGCAGATGGAGCTCCGCAGAGCAGATATAAAAGAGTACATTTGGCAGATAAGTTATAAAGAAACCAAAGCTTAGTGTTGAAGTTTCTCTCCAGACGTGTTTAACTTTGCTGTGATTAATATTTAGTTTCACTTGGTTTCCTACATTAAAAGCTTAAAAAGCTGTGAATTGGGGCTGAGAGAAAATCTACACTTTCTACCCTATTGAAAAATTATGAATAAATCAACCACAGGTTTTGTGCCCAGTCTGCTACCTCTTCTCGCACTGCAATGATGGGTGAAAAAGCAGTGCATATTGATAAGGCTAATGTTGGCAGTTGAATCTGTCATTTAAGAAATCTAGCTTGGGATACGTTTGAATGTCAGCTTTAAGGGAAGAGCATAGACATTTCCGCCTTTAGTAGAGGAATGTGAAAACACCTCTCTAGAAACATATTTGCATGAATACAAGTCAGTTGAGTCAAGATCTAACATTTTAGACAACATAAACATAAGAAAAACACATTTTTGGTGTTGAGCTCTTTAAATATCAATGAAAAAAATCTTTTAATGCAAAATTTATAGTCAGCTTGAGGATTGAAAATGAGAAAAGCAACATAAAGCTAAAGAAATCCATCGACCGTGGGTTATGTTTCAGTTTTAGGCCAAAGGAAAAATCTCAAAAGAGCCTATGAGTTTCTGTCCTATACAATTAGTGAGTCAGAACTTTATTGGGTCTTAGCAAGTTTCACGACTCAAATTTAAAGAGCCAAATCCTATTATAAAATGCCCTGTGACATGACCACCACTCCTGTTCTGCTCAGTTGCTCTGTTTAATTAATCACTTTACTGACTTCTGGTCACTTGCATAAGTTTAATTGCATCTTTTTCATATATTTCCCCCTAAAATTCAGTGGGGTCACATTTTCCGCAACTGACAGATTCTTAGTGCAGGACATTCGGTTGGAAAAGTTGAAAAACATCTTAAAGACAAGTGACAAGAAGGGAGCCCTTATGTGTAATGCATGAGGCTGACCAGGACTTTAAATTTCATTCCCAAATAGAAGAATCTGCCTTTTGAAGTCTGACTAAGAGGAACTCCTTGTCTGTCTGAAAGTGGGATTGAGGAGGTCTTCCTCTCATGTTCAAGTGGAAAATGCCTCCCTCTGCATCACCTCATGACAGACTGATTGATGCCCTACCTGCTCTGGGCAGAGTAATGGCCTTCTGTGTGAGCGCAGGTCTACATGACAGAGCAAACTTACGCGTGTGTGTGTGTCTGTGTATGTGTGGACCTTTAGTTAATTACCTGCCTCCCTGCTGAAAGTTGGCCGACGCTATGAGGAGAGAGTGAAAAGTTAGAGAGGGGTTTTATTGCAGCTGGTGATCGTTTCTCCACCTCAGACACAATCTGAGGCTGTTTATACCTCTGTTAAGTAAAGTGGACGTGCTGGAGCAAATGCGCCTTCGGGCTGAAAGGGATGGGCCTCAGTGCAACTAAGTGTATAAAGAATTTCCCTCCCATTCTGAGCTTCTCAGACACTCCTTATCTATCCCTTCCCTCCCCCTCTACAATTGACATAGTCCCTGCCTATTACTGCAGTTATCTTAGCTGAAGCAGCCCGAGGCAGCCGGACAGCTAGAATAGATGTATTGCTCTCCCAGCAAAGCAACAATCTCTGGGGATCCTCATTTAAAGCCTTTTTTTCTTTACAATTGGGTAACCATAAAGCACAAACTGTGGCAGAGCAGTGGTATTATCAATGATAACAGCATGAGGTTCATCATTCATGTGAAGCTGCAATTACTTTCCCTGAGAGAACTTGGAAAAATAAGCATGGTGCATGAGTGAGAAACAGCGTGAAGGAAGAGAGGCTAATGCTCAGACTAAAAGGCTGATGATACTTCAGTGGGCTCTGCCTGTGGCCACGAACCCCCAAGACCCCATACTAAAACTCTAAATTGGGTGCCCACGTTCAATTGGCTGTCTTTATGGCTTCGCCTTCTAGCTGACAGCCCTTCCCACCCTAAGAAGTCAATTCAGTGTCTGATGTGCTAATAATAGATATATGGCACTTCACACATTGTGGGGAAAAAGTCTAACAAGATGCAACAGGAAATGTAGGGGTGGGAACCACCTGCATTCACCCAATAATAACTAGTTCACAAATTGCCATTTACATCTATAGGGATGACATATTGATGGTGAAGAGCAGAGCACAACTAATCCGAACTATTGTCTTCAGCTATGGAGGTTTCAAGGTAGTAATTATCTTTTCCTATGATTTATTTTAAAACATGCATTGCCAAATAGTGCATTCTGAGGAAAAAAAGCAGCAGTAGGGACAGAAAATCAGTGCTCTTTTGTGCATTACACAATATTTTTAATATCTTCAAGTAATCCCACTGATGAATTAAAGTTGAAGCCATTCTCAATAAAACTCCTTTTAAACCTTGTCCTTACACCAGAAGTATTAAAGACTTTCCAGCCTTCGGTGTCACCCAAGATTAGCCTCCGAGCGATCGTTTCCAGTTGCCATCTGCTCTTTCAGTTTTTGTCAAAACAAGACAACCAGCATTTTTACAGAAGCCTCCAGAGGATGACATTTGAAGCACTCTCACCACTCTGTGCCCCTCCTCACTCCTGTCCATAGGCATCAAACAGATTGTACCCTCCACTGCACTGATAACAAGACTTTGAGGCTGCCATTTCCAGTAAATTGTACTTTTTGCCTCCCAATAAAAGAAATAAAATAGCTTGTTTGCTACAAACTCTGGAGTAAAATATCATATAAATGTTTGTTGCTCATACATTTCATCTTCTGCTTTGTCCTCAGAGACACCCGTGTCTTACTAGCAAATACAGTGGTGACTGCAGAATTAAATGACATGATTGCTTGTTGTTTGGCAATCTGATAAGCAAGAGGATGCCTGATTCATTTCAGAAATGGAGGGGTAAAAAATGTGTGTGTATGTGCAGCCGTAGATAGTCTGGAAACTGTCAATAAACCATTTTGGAGAAACTGTTCCCAAATCTGTATGGTTTAGCCTTACTTCCTTTTTGTGGTTGTAAATATAAAAAAATCCACAAAACTGAAATCAATCGGAAATTAAGTTTTGGTCAATAAGACAGAGAGAGACAGCAAGTGAGAGCTGTGTGGTATGAGCATTAAGACAGAAAAGATCTGATTGTTTTCCTTTTTGTTTTTAAAACACATAAAAAAATTTAAAATTCTGAATAATTTTTTTTTGTTGTGTGTGAACTTATTTTGACACTTAAATGGAAGCATGCCTGAAAAAGTTTCAGAGCTACAGGTTTAGAAGATATTATCACATCACTGGACAAATCCCAGTTGAAGGAGGTGAAGCATGTAGTGGCCAGCTAGCAAGATGAATATGTGATAAGTACATGTACAGACAAACATAATCTTTAGAATAAAATCTTCATACTGAGCTGAGCTTGCCACTTATGCGATCAGTAGCTTTTTCTGCAGTCCAGCTCTACCCTCTGATCTCTGAAAGCTCTGTTGTCAGCTCAGCGCTCAAACACAGTGCATTACTTCCTGCTTAAGGGCTTTTTAATTTGAAATCCACAAAAAAAAGTAATGAAGTGAAAAGTCTGTTGCAAATTTGTGGCTGCAGAGCTATTAATCTTATAAACAGCTATTCTGTCATGTACCCAGTTATACTGAATGTTACAGCTGAACGGGCAATATACTGCATTTCAACTCTCCAAATGAACTGAAGACATTTAATATCAGTTCTGAACATCTAGTCATAATGAATAGTGATGTGTTCATTTAATAATGAACATTTGAAGAATATTTGAACAAAATGCAAACATATAGCAAAGAAAAATGCTAACAATCATTGTTGTACAGTTCTTTGAAATAAATTAAAATATTGTAATTTGTATCAACAAAGTAGTTTTTAATTCACACCTATGGTCTGAGGAGAACGGCCTCACAGAAGTTTAAAGGCCATTCTGCTTCACCCAAAATCCACACAGATATAAATGAAACAGTCGTGATCATTGCTAAAGCTGGCTAGCTAGGCTAAATACCAACTACCTAATCTTTTGGTCAGACAACAGACAAAGTGAGCCCTAAAAACCTTGTAAGTAACAAAGTGCTATTAGATTTAGTCACTGTAATATAACTACTAAGTTTCGATTTGCAATCCATTAGAGAAAAATATTTTGACTGCAACACTTTTTTGGTAATACAACACTCCAAGTCCAACACTTGCTATAATCTTTAATGTGGACGATCAAACTTTTACATAGGATAAACAGAAATAAAAGAAAAATAAAACATTAGAATTGTCAAAATTGTCAAAATGCCCGATTTCCACAACATTTTTTATAATAGCCCAAAGAATTCCCATTAACCATATTACTGAGTTATCTATAAGAAAATTTGAAAGAAAACAAACACAAAAAAACAATGCTATCAGTCAAATTCATTTGTACTTTTGTTTACTTTATGTTTTGTTTCTCTTTAGTAAATGAATAACACTGCAATACAAGTGCGGAGAGGTTGAGTTTGTACCCAGAACTGTGTGAAGTGTCCAAAAAAGCAAAAGCAATTTCACATGTTGTTTTCCATTTTATAGCAGGTGGCAAATAGCCTTAAGGAGCATTACAGGAGCCTACAGTGACAAAGCAACAACAGGAAGATTAATGGAAACTATTTGAGAGGAGTTGTACTATTTATACAATAAATATGTGTATTATTAATACAATATCAATATTTTATTTTTAAAATATCATGGTTATTGCTGAGACCTCTAGTTTGCATAAAATATGGGCAACTCATCTATCGTTTTAAAACACTCCTGTCTACAAAAGTTTCTCAAAATAAAAACTATATACCCCTAAGATATTCACAACCTAATAGAAACTCATAATGTTCTTTTCTTTTGCACTGGAAATTATTTTTTGATGGGTCTGGGTCTTGGTAGGTCATTTCTCGTTTTCAATGTTCACTTTTTAGAATCCAAATCATCCATTTGTGAGGTATATTACAAAGATGTGCTTGTTCTCCATCGTTACTGAGCTCGGGGAAACTCAGAACTGGGGTCTGAAATGAGCAGTTGAGTATCAGCACCACTGACTTACCAGCGTGTGCTCCAGCTGCTCTCACTCCCAAATGATGTAGTGTTGAGGAGTCTTTTTTTTTCTGTTGACAGTGAACAGACAGCAAGGAGGACAGAGAGGGCAGTCTGAGCGCTGTGATCGCTCATACTTTACTGTTTGTCCATGTTAGGTGAGAGGAGTGCTCTGAGGCTCCCTGACTTCATTAACTAGAAGGGCAGCCAGGCTTGATAAATGGGCCACTTGGTGAGAAACATTTGTCACCTCGCTCACAATACAGCACACACTGTAATGGAGTCATGGAAACACATATGGTGCCATACATTCACACATAACATCAGAAGCAAACACATGGCTTCACACTCCCTCAAATGAAAACACCGTCGCCGAAGGAAAAAAGAACTAGATGAAATAAAATGCACTGAGTGCTTTGTCAGAACAGTTTTGTCATGATAACAGTGTTTCGAGGTGGATGGAAGCAGCCCTGATGGCGTCTGTGAGGAGGAGTCTGAGCTTGAGTGTTTGCTGCCGACTGGAAACACCGCCACAACCTCGACATTCTTCACCAAACTGCTGAGCTCCAGAGTCTAATGATTCATCACCACTAATGTGGGAGGGAATGAAAAATAAGGATCCATTCAATCGCTTCTTCAAGAGGCTGAATGTGCTTAGGTAACCACAATGCCACATTAAGTAGTGTCCCTCTTACTTGCCCTCACCATTTATATGTGTCTCTCTCTGATGGAGACACATGATGGAGACAGTTATTAAGAGGCAGCAGTTTTGAAAAGCATCACACTGTGTCCACATATCGTATTTTATTAAATTCAGCCATTTTTCTTCAGTGGCTGGTAATGAGTTGGTGAGATTCTGTCAGATGGCCAGCAGACAGATGTATCTGATGTGAGGAAAAAAGGCATATTTCTGAAACAGTTCCACGCTGGAGTCCGGGATGCCTGGACGTTGAGCGATGACTTGTATTAGGGGAGACAGAGAGAGGGTATAAAAATTCTGTCTGGCAAAGAGAAATGTCATTAATGTGCTAAACGCTGTGGGTCACCCTGAACGCATTTTTTTTTTTTTTTTTACACCTGACAGCATCAGTCATTTTATCTACCCGCAGATCCCCTGCTTTGCTTTCCAAAGCAGAATATTCCCTGTAGTTGTTGCAACGGCTGCCTGTTGCATGAGCTTTTAAACATATTGATGTAGCTGATTATAGGAGAGCTCAAATGGCCCGTTAGATGTCTGACTGTCTGATTTTTTATGTAACCTGGGGAGAAATCTGAGGGATAATTGCATATTTTAAACTACGCAGCCTGTTTAACTAAAACCTGCAGTATGCCATTACAATCATAGATTTAGCTACATCTGATGATCTCATCTAAGCTCTCTAAAAATTTTGAAGAATACAGCTCTAAAAAAAAAGAAAAAAATGCATTCAGGCCTATTAAATTTCCTCCTATTTCTTGGTATAGGTCATATTTCTACATGAATGGATTTGAATTAGGCTTGGAGTCATTTATCCATGAAATATTTGGTTCAAGATGTAGGCCTTCTCAAAGCAACCGGGTCAAAGGTGCAGTGGTATCCAACCTGATATCTACTTTAATTCTGAAAAGGTTGAAGTCTGACATGTGGAACAGATTGAATTTAGAACTTAAAGACACAGAGAACCAGCCTGGGTACCAGACCAATCTGCTGTACTCGTGGTTTATTCGCTTTGGCAGATGTGTCTGGTCACCCTAAGACGGATCGTCACCCAATCTGGCCTGTGCTTGTTCAATAACAATCATTTATCTAATGTGGGGAGGGTGTGATACCACTGACAAGGGTTAAGGTCCCCATTTGAAGAGTGATGTTACACATTTTGCTGCTTTGATTAGTTGTTGCAACTCAACAAGCTCACAAAACTCAATTCAAACAGTCAGACTAAGCAGTGCTGATCAAACATGACTCAGTTTGTTTAACTGCATTGTCTATTTCCAGCTCAGTGCCACCTCAGACATTTTATTGCTCTGATTGGTTTTAGGTCCATCCATTTTTGTCCACAGCCATTGACAGGTATCAGACCAATTTGTGAAATACGATTAACTTTGGCATACAATCCCTCCACACCTTGATTATTGCAGTTTTCTTTGACCAAAAATCTGTTGAGAGGCTCAAGACTCAGCAACCCCATCTGCATACTACCCTACAGTAGTTTCAGAATTTAGAGTATCATGTTGATTTAATGCTTTGTGGCCTTCCTCCTTGATTTGTGACCTTTCAGTTACATACAACCTGTATCTGCTTTGACGTCATTGAACAGCATATTGACACATTTGGGCTATGGGGCTTTATCTGGCACTGGTAAGCAAGCAGATGATAAAGGCAGCAAAATTTCATCACCAAACAAGCCTCATTAGAGATAGCAGAAATTGTAAAATGAGAAATTGGATGCAGACAGAGAGAAAAAGTTGTTGATATGCCACATCAACTCTTCTAGTGCTAGTTACTCTTCTTGTTAACATTGTTAGCACATTCGTGTGTTAGCATTAATTTAGACCAGAAATGGGATGTTGAAACAACTGCAGTGTGTTAGTGGAGGCATGTTGTTGAAGGTTTAAGTGAGATGGTGAAATATGAACCAAGGTAGTCTGCTGGAGGAACAGATTCATCTGTTCGAAGTCCTACGATGGAAAACGACAGAATCACCCTTTAGCAGCTCTAGCAGCCTAATTAATAATGACAGGACAAGGTGACAGTAATAAAGCAACAAAATATGCATTGAG
>JAQMCX010000057.1:11710896-11725250 GCA_029814765.1 Acanthurus leucopareius | reverse complement strand
GTTAAAATCTTTATCGCGTTAAAATCTTTATAATTAATTGATCGAAATTAACGCGTTAAAGTCCCGGCCCTAATGTAAATGTATTTACTAAATAAATCATTAAATAAGATATACGTACCTGTATTCTGCCTTTATGAGCTGACACAGCTTAACAACTTTTTTTAAACTATATTGATTTCTTGCAAGGAGGGTGCCATAGCAACAATAGATACATGGATAATTTATTTTGTGGACCTCAATCAAAACTGAATCAGTTGGTGAGTAAAGTGTTTTCTGAGTGTAGACAACATTGTGAATGGCTTGAAAAAACAGTTATTGCACTTTTGAGACAGTAAGAAAATAGTTAAAGAAGAGACTCATTTACATACTACTACATACAACTTAAGCTGTTGAGAACGTCAGTGACTGACAGCCCAGCTAACTTTAATGAGCGTAAGTACTAGTTAATGAAAACATCTGCATGACTGGTTTCATTAACCATTTGAGTGAAAGAACACAATCTTTACAGGGAAAAAAAACACACTGATTAGGTCATTCAGAGGGTCAGCCACTGTGAAGTAAGCAAGCTCTGTTTTTATTTCTGTTTGCTTTGCAGTAATCTCAAAGTAGTTTACTAAATGCAGAAAAAAATGACCCCTGTGATTGTTACACTATGATTATTATTAATGATGTATACAATGTTCACTTTAATTCTCTAATTCATTTGTTGATCATTATTCCTTGATTATTCGGTATGAGTGGTACCTCTAAATTCCCAACATTCTTACATTGAATTCTGCAATGATCTGTATGTATGCTTCTGTTTAATAAAAAATCAGTGATATCCAGTATACACAGCAAAACAGTGACTTTTAAACGCCAACATGTCAAACAGACTCCACAGTCCTTGAAACTCCAAGCTGATTCTGAATGTTTTAATTCACTGAGGAGAAATAAGGCATAGAGCGGGGGAAAAATCCGTCTCTGCATGAAGCCACTTTGATCAAATTAGAGATAGAGTTGTAGCAAAGGAGGGGGAGTTGCTTGCTGTATTTTTCCCGCCTCTGTAAATCTAATGCAGTGTCGTGATAATATTTTGCTGCATTGTGAGCATTGCTACATGGTCAAAATAATCTCTAAGGAAAGTAAGTACAGCAGTGGGGTGAATGAAGTCTCAGTAGAATGTAAATATAATCAGTTGGGAGACCAGAGTCTTTCATTATTTGTTTACACTGCTGGGTCGCTGCTGCACATTTTCTCATATAACATTAAAGGATACTGTCTTTTTGCCTCAGGCATGTAAACACAACACACAGCCAGAATATGATTTAAGTTTCTCCTAGACTCACCCAGTCCATGCATACCATTTTCAGTAAAATGTGAAAAAAAACTGTACTTATGAAAGAAATGTGCAAGGTTTGATAAATAACGCCATGAATACAATAATTTGCACTCTATCAAGAGTTGAAATTGCTACTGAGAACAATATTGATGAGACTTTGCACGTTTTGTTAACACACACGCACACACGCCTACACACACATACACACTTGTTGGTACTTTTTATTTTCTGTAGTGGGTGAAACTACAAAATGTCTCACAGGAACCTGTACAATGAAAATGTAATTTCAAAACATGCTACATCTTCCACATTTTCTATTTCTCTTTCCCAGCTTCGAAATAGGGGCAGGACACAACAAACAAACAGCTTTGTGTGTGTGTGGCTTCTTATCACAAACCATCAACATGGCATCAGAGGGCCTCAG
Organism: Acanthurus leucopareius; assembly: GCA_029814765.1. Taxonomy (NCBI): domain Eukaryota; kingdom Metazoa; phylum Chordata; class Actinopteri; order Acanthuriformes; family Acanthuridae; genus Acanthurus; species Acanthurus leucopareius. The sequence continues at coordinate 11,723,505 of JAQMCX010000057.1, read as the reverse complement.
ACATGAATTTAAAAGAGAGGAAGTATTGAAAAAGCTTTTGAATGGAAAAGATGAGGATGAAAAGTTTACATTTTAGGCATTTCAGAGTCTGTCAGTGATTTTGAAGAGGAGGAAGAGATTTACCCTCAGCCAAACGCAAAGCTAGCCAATCAGCAGCCAGTCCATCTTTCACTTTAAAGCAACAAATGTCAATAATGATGAAAACCTTTATTTTTTATCCCACTAATGTCTCAGCTGTTATTGATTTTTTTCTTTAAAATAAAAATTGCATATTATCACAAAAAACAATTGGAACTTCTCTTGAACAATGTGATTTAGCAGATGTAAATAGCAACTATTAACCATGAATGCTGCCTTATTGTTTGTAAGTGAGGCCAAGTCGTCATCTATTAAGTATTTTGACAGGATTTTTAGGCGTTTTAAACTCCAATAATGTTAAGCGTCATCTCATCTTACTGATCTCTGCTCCTTGCAAATTCCCCTTCAAACAGCTGCAGTAGATCAATGATCATGCAGATCATCATCAGATCATGCTAACTGAGTCGAAGCGGCCGGCTACCTGCACATTACAAACATGATTCCGTTACTTGATAGTGCCATCCAATGTTATTCTGAAGGCATATTGATGATGACACTTCATTCATGGAATGCTAACAGCACATCATGGGGTATTATGGAGTTGATTTGCCGATGAATAATGTATAAGAGGATAATGGGGCACACTATGACATGGCACCTACCGCTGACTTAGAGAAGCTCCTATGCAATTATCTCCCTCATTATGCTCTGGCTATTTTTCTCTCTTTTTGTCATATCTCAAAGTCTTTTCTTGGGCAAAAAACAAAGATAGATTCAGTGTGATTTGGCACTCTAATGTTCTGTGGCATTCATCATTGCTGCTGTGTAAACTCCAGGAGTGTCAAGAGATTAGATCTAATAGGTTAAAACTGCAAAGGATTAGAGGCTCAGATATTCATTTGTAAGTTTAATGCCTTTTGTGAGAGGGTAACTGAAAAGCATCTTTGCTAGATGTACAAAGAAACATGCTTATGCCAAGTTATTACCCACAAAAAATATTCAAGCGTTAACGTAGATCTTACACCAGTTCCACAAAGTTCAATCCAAACATACACACATCGGCTTTGGCAGCCTTGTGTGCCGCACAGCACGCATGCTGGCTGAGAGAGCAACACCCCCCCCCCCAACGCGGTTCAGTAACACGTCCGCTGCAGCCCCACTTTCAAACCAACATTTCCAAAAAAAAGAAAAAAAAAAAGCCTGCTGGGATTTGATGGGTGCATGTGTCACACAGATTGAGATGCAACCGGCTTGTTTACTCTGAGAGGAGGATGGAGCCCACCAGGGCCAGCTGCTTTGAACCACTTGAGCAGATCCACCCCTATTTGCCTCTCTTGTTACTCATTTCCCTCTGCGGCTGATAACACACTCTCTTGATCCTCCTCAGCGCCTCTCGTTCACAGCCTTTTCCAGCCTTGATTTCTCAAAAAAAAAAGAAAAAAAAAGCCATTGTCGGAGAATAAATGTCAGAAGCCTCAGTGTGACTGATGCTGAATTGAGCTCATGTGTATGTGTGAGGGCCTTTTAGCAGGTGTCTCTACTGATTCTCGAACTGCTCTTGAGTCCTGTCATTGCAATCACAATGCTATACTTGCCATACAGGACTGCATTTGCCAGCCTGTATCAATTTCAAGCAGCAGTCTGCTGTCGGATCAGTCCTCAACACATCTGCTTGTGTTCACTCTTTCCAAAGCTCTTATCTTCAGCAGCTACACCCAAATCCCATTGCAATTAATTCTATTTTGTTATTGTTTCTATCTATTAAAATCTGTTTTAAGCTGAAATTCATTTCTTCAAAAAATGATGAGCAATTTTCTTGGAAATAAACTTATTTGCTTTCTTACTAAGAGTTATGTAAGTAAATAAATCATATGCCTAAACAGTAAATTTGAAACAGGAGTTGGTTCAATTAGTTTAAAATGAAGACTTTTTATTGTGAAACAGCCAAGCCATTGAAGAAATGCCATAAAACATCACTGTGATTTAAGATGGAATGATTTCCACTTTTCATCATACATTTTAACAGTGTTTTACCACATTAAAACCAAGGAAAAACTTACGATAATCACAATTTATGTAACATTTTTAAACATTTCAAGATGAGCTTAATGAGAATCAAACATTAATATTATACTATATATTATTACTACATCAAATTAAGTTCAAAAAAGGAACCTAAAAGCAGAAACACCAAGATGACAAACAAAGAAAGCAAGAAAGGAGTTTTAATGACAAAATCTGGTAATAAAGTAAAAAACAGGGGGCAGGTGGAGAAAAATCCAATAACAGCGCAAACAATAAGAAATACTGGACTAAACAGCATCGTCAGGGATGAAACAATGAGTACAGGTAGAACTGGGAGCAGAATAAGACACAATGAAAACTCAGAGAGTTAGAAACACAGACTTAAATACGCATGGAGGCAGAAAGCACAGGTCATACTCAATTATTTTAAAAAGGCAGGAGAGCGACAGAGACAGAACTGGAACAAATCATGACACATAGGGAGAAAAGAGGAAAGTGAAAAGAAATTGTTTAAATACAACAAATTGCTTGTATTTTTTAACATAACAAACACATCCACCATTAAAAACATTCTATAAATTGCTGACATTCAACTTCTCTTTTACAAAGTGTACCCATTAGCATACATAACCAAAGTTGCTGTTGTTATTATTACTGAGTTCTTTATATTCATTATCCTTTAGAAAGGCATCAGAAAAACGATAAGGTCAGCGGAAACATTTCTGCTGTAACTGTCGCCTTAACCGTCCGTGACAGCTCCGTCTGATGAGGGAGCGTCAAGGGGCTGGTCAGAGCTCCGGCAGCCTCCCTGCGCGTGGCCTCCTCTCCATTAACATTTTATTCTGTCATGCACCATTGTGATAAGCCCCCGTTTTCTCAGGCTCGAGTGAAAGAGACTGACAGCTCATTTGCAGCAAAAATGGCAAACGCCTGTTAATGTGTCTGCATTAGTGAAACTGAGAGAGCAAACAGGTGAACCGCGTGTAGCTGTGCATGTGCTATGTGTCATGTGAAATGTAAATGTCATACGTCTTTTAAAAAAGGCTTCCAGGAAATGCAGTTGCTTGATATGTAATGGATACTTCAAAGTAATGCAGTATTAGCAAGCAGCAGTGAAAGGCTTTTGAAACTTCATTCATACACTGGGCTTCAGAGGGCCCTGCAGATGGAGGCTGAAGTGAGTTATTATTTGGATATTTCCACAAATGTCTTTTCTCTATGGCTCGCCACATATTGATCAGTCCTTCCATGTTCTCTAAGCACTGGGAGTGTGAACACTTGACTATTGTCTGCTGTCCTCATGGCAGTGAGTAGAGATCTATATTTCACTGTTGTTTGCCAGCAAGACACCAAGCTCACCGGGGTTCAGCAGTGGCTGACATTTTCTCCTGTCACGCCATCCAGTTTGGCCCAAACTGAGGCTGAGCAGACATGGGGCTGATCAGAGCTCTGGCAGCCTCTGACCCCCCTGAGCAGACCCCCCCACCCCACCCTATCCAGCAGCCCAACTTCCCTGCAGAAACTTCCCGTCACAACCCACAGCTGGAGAGCTTTACTAGTAGGCTTGGCACTGAGTTACAGCTTTATTGAGCATCGAGTAAGTGCTGCCCCTGATGTGACAGTATTTCCTGCTGGTTGTCATATTGGCTTAAACTAAACCGAAGCAATCGGTTGTCTTCTTAATCTCTATTTAACTCTAATGCATGAATTTTTTAAAAAGCGTATTTTTTTAAACATAATAATTCTAACCACTAAGTGATGTTTTTTTTTCAATTTTCTAAATTTTGAGCATGCTACCATCAAAACCCATGCATATAAGTGTAACTACTTTTGAATAGCTGTCCACTTTAATGACCACAATGCATGAAAGGCTTAAGGTGCTTAATCTTTGTTTTTAAGTGTTAATTTTTAGGTTACATTAGATCTGCTTACATGAGCATTAAAACAATCAAAACAATTTACAGTGTTGCTGTTGTTGCCATTAATTTTTTAAATGCATACACAGAGCTCTACATAGTAAAATAAACACTAAAACTATGTTAAGTGTAAGCAGCCAAACATAAAACATTGTTTTTTAATTCAGCATTTCAATTTCCACTTGCTAGCCTTTCCACTGTAAAGGTTATGAGTTCAAATTACTTGTGTTTTACTGTTCAGTAAAGATATATTGAACGTTTTTTCCACACTTGAGCCAGCCATTAGTGTGATGTACAACACAACACTCCACTTTAAGTGGTCTACTTGTATCTTCTCCTGCATCATCAGAGAAAAAAGCCTCTAGAGAAAAAAGGTGCACTGGACAGTTCAATGTCTGATGAGGGTGGGGGCATGTTAGTGGGCCACCCCCCAAGGCACATCCTCTCCTCCACACAATGCACAACAGAATGAAGAACAACTTCTTTTATAGGCACACCAGACACCTTTAGTTTTCTTCCTTAATACAGCTGTAAGCTGCACTCCAAATTGTGCTGAGGTCTGCAGTAAACCCCCCCAGTCTTTTGTAGCTTCTAGCATTTGTTTGGAAAGATTTTCCAAATGATGAAAGTGCTGACACCACATTCCTGTCTGTTTTCATGTGTTTGTAAGTCTTCAAAAATAAATAGATGTAGTGAGACCAGGGATGTGCAATCTGTGCTCACAGTGTTCAGCATTTTCTTCAGAGGTAGTTTCCCTGTGAAAATGATAAATGGAGAGGTATGTTTTTACATCAAAGTCTTAGTTTGTTCTGAGTGGGGTCATTATTTTTATTTCAACTGAATTTTTCTCCTCTGAGGCATACAGGTGTGTTTGGATCAGTGATGACTCCATTGATTCAAGCAGGCTTTCAGCATCGGTTCTAAGAGAAAGTTTTTTAAAACACTCAACAAGTCAGCTTTCTAGGGATTACAGCTGTGTGTTCTTCAACACCTTTTATCACTGTTCTATGGAGATGAACTTGTTTATTAAACCCTCTTATATTTTACCAAAGCTCCCGACAGACTGAAGCTTCACAATGCTTCAACCAGTGATAGTTACAAAGACATGAACAATGAGATTGTAGGGAACTGTGTTCCTGTGAATGTACCATCAACTGTGCCCTTACCGGCTTACATGCAGCATTTTGACGACACACTTTGCCGAGACGAACTTCAGTGTCTGAAATCCATCTTTCTAAATGTCTTTTCTTGCCACACAGAATTTGTCTTGATTTCTAATAAGCATTACTATTAGAAAATGAGGAGGTAAAGTCAATATAAAAATTAATGAAACACAATTTTGAAATACTTATACACATTTAAGAGGTAATTTGGGGAGAATTTGTCGACATCTAGGGTTGCAGATTGCAACTAACTGAGTATACTTCTAGTCACTCTTCCTTTCTGGGCATGTACAGATGAACCCATGGTGGCTGGGAAGCTTGTAAAAAAATTGAAAGGCTCTCTCTATTCTGCCAGCAGACACCCCTAAATTTTACAAAATGTACTTTTAAATCTTAAAGCTGTGGCCATACAACATAGGAAATCCAAACTTTGTGCAACATATATTCCACCTTGCCTTGCCGTCACTGTGTCAATAATGATTTCTACACTTTCTCATTCGGAATGTCACACATGTTCTATTTTAGACCCTGTATGGTTGATGCATATCCATTACACTGAAGTAGGAACACAGCTGATCTGTGACTCACATAGTTGATTAGTTGGATGTGATGTGCTCTTGCTTGACTGGAACAAAAGTTTGAATTAGTTTGAAAAAAAAAAGACATTCACACATCCAAAAAAACTTCTACAGGTGCTGGTTCAAAACACAAACTGGGAGGAGAAGTCAGAAAAAAAATCTGCACAGTGCATTTTAAGCTTACACAAATTTCTCAGACATCATCATGACCTTGAGATCCTTATCAAGCCTTGTTAAATCCCTGATGATGCCTGACAAAGATCTCTCTTAGATTGCAAGACTGCTTGATTGAAAGTTTGTTGGAGCCTTTGCTGCAATATGCAGATCTCTTAAGATAAGTTTGACAGATATATTTTACCTGGTGTAAGCTAATGTTTGGCCCCGAGGGTACATCTACATGCCACAGTTGTGAACCTACACAATGTGGGGCTTTGCCACAGGCACTTCTGCGGTACTAATAAATATAGCACTACACCTCTGCTTTTAAACATCATCAACTCAAGGCAAGCACGTCATCAATTAAATACACCCCCACAAGTGGCAAGCATTGCTGTAATGGAAATGCAAATCACTGACATGCCATGCTGTGCTGACCTGAGTCGTGCTGAGCCACAAATATGTATGGAGTCTCTCCATTTTGAAAATCTCTTCAAACAATCCTTTATCCAACACCATCTGAAAAGAGGTTTGTAAAGCTTCTTGCAGTGCCTTCCTGAATGCAGGGCGGTCGTCAGTCATGGATACAAGAGGTCCCTCCGGGTGCCCAAAGAACCTGTAAGGTGGAAAGAGTCTTAAGCAGCCACATGGCAGCTGAAATGTTGCTTAGGTTTCTGAGTGGTGATAATTACACTGAAAGGCAGACCACCAGCTGAGGAGGAGGTAAGGGGCAGGAAAGGCCTTGATTGTGGCAGTCAAACAAAACCATCTGAATGCTCTGTTTCAGCACAGACCCTCGTCCTTACTGAGGTAAATATAGCATTTGTAAGTAACTCGACATATCTCAGCACAGACACCCCTTTGCTTGTTGTTGTAATCATCAAGGGATTGTTCAAGATTTTTTTTCCAAGAAATCTCTTCTCTGTTGCCTCTGTGTATGCTTTCTGAAATGTTTTACAGTGAAGTCTGCACATAAAAATGTGAATGTTTCAGCATTTTAAAAATAATTACATTTAAGCTGAAATTCAAAACAATTCCAAAAGATATTTTGTGATTCTAATATTTTGTTTCAATACATTTATCAATCTTACTTGTATTGAGACAGTGATGGAATTTTTATTCAGTTTCATTCATTTTCAAAATCTTCAGATCTGAATAGACAGAACAATCTGCAGCAGCACACATGTAATTGAATTGTTTCTTCTTTTGTAAACTTCCATTCAGCCATTCCTTGTGTGTTACATGAAAACTTCTGCCTGAATCTAAACTGTTTTGGCAGTGACCACCGGGCTTAAAATTGAGTTAAACATTTAAAATAACCCTCATCTGTCTAACTACAAACTGATCCACAAAAGGGAAATGGCTTGCCTACAGACAGGAGTGAATGATGCAAATACATCTCTTGAGAAAACAAAAACAAAAACTGTAAGACTCATTAGCAAACAGATTCTTTTGTCTTTAACTCAATACAAATACTTTAAGGCAAATTATGAGTCACTGTTCCCTTCAAAAACAGCTGTAACATGATGAAGCTCTCACCGTGCCTTCTGTAAACACTGAGATCTTTGCTTTAAAAACTCTTATGTAGTTGGCTGGTTAATGTCTATTATGTTTGCTGTGTTTACCTTTGAGATAATGAAAAAGACTTTCCTTTTTTACTGTGGAGGTCTTACTTTTTTACTTTTACTTGAGTAGATTTCTCAGATGACAACTTTTACTTGAGTTATTTTTATTGGATTAATTGTACTTTCACTAGATTTTCAGTACTCATCACTGCTGACATGTATGCAAAGCAGAACCTTTCTGTTTCACCACCACTGAGGCTGAAAGCTGCATTATCAAAAGGAGCAGATTTTTTTTCAGATGTAAATCATCACCCTGAGTCTCTAATGAATCTATAATGGTAGACAAAAACTTTTCCTAGAAAACAGCTGAGCATATTCAAACTTTTGAAGTGAAGAGCTTTGAAAGGTGGATCAGTGTTTCCAAGACTGGTAATTGATTTTCTGTCTGCCATCTTTAAGGTCCTCTCTTTGCCTCACACTCTCTACTTCTGTCCCTAATATCTTTCTCTTTCTTTTATTCCCTCTTTCTTCGTCTACTTATCCTCACTTCACTCAGCTATCCACCAGACCTGTCCTCATTAATCAGGCGTGTAGGCTGTATGTAGAACAAGGGTATGTTAATGCTTTCTGTCAGAAGTCTGCTTTACCATGCTCATGCTTGCTTGCTTGCTTGCGTGCTTGCTCGTATTTCTACTTGCTAGCCTCCCTGCTCCCTGCTCCCCACCCTCACTCTCTGCCGGTCTGCCTGTAGGAGGCCATGCACCAGCAGGGTTTAATGAGCCTTAAAGGACAAAGGTTTTGACATGGAGCTTTGCTGTGCATTTACGTCAGACCTGTGAACTCAGATGCAGTCTTGGCTTGGCTGCTCATACAGGCTGCAACAAGGAATGGGGATGACTTTAACCTTGGGTTTGTCAGTTTGTTAATAATAAATGACAGGGTTATCAAACTGACAATCCATAATGTGTCACATGTAATCAATACATTGATGTGGTGAGGACTGCAGTTTATGAGGTGCCTGAGTGATAGAGGATGAAATGGATGAGGTGAAGAGGGATCAATGCATCCAGACAGTCTCTCCCCTCCAACAGAAGCTGACCCTAAATAACTCACCTCACCCTTCAGGCGCCACTAAAGCCACTGAGGGGAAGGGATGGATGAGGTAAGTGTTAGCTGCTCTGGGCATCAAGACTCAGGTAGAGAGCAGAGAAAAAAGCACAGACCTGAAAGTTTGGGGGGCTTTTCCTGTCCAGGCTGTCAAGACAGATCACACCCTTACATGTTGCTCTCTGTATTAAAAGAGAGGGGCATTGCTCCCTGAGGACAGTTTCTCCTCTGTTTTTTTTAGATCCTCAGATCAGAAAATCAACCTTATAAATTCTTGCAACATATAGTTAGTGATACTACCTGCTTAAAATTCATATCAGATATGAAAAACATTAAGTGTGCTGCCTTTTGTATGCAGACAGCATGAACTTATCCTCTGACCTTAATGCAGAGCTGTGCTCACAGCTCTCAACAGTGAACACAACAGGAAATATTGAATCTGAGAGGTTTCTGTGTTAAGCCACAGGTGTCTGTCAAGTGATTGGCTTTTCAAAAAGGTTAAGTAAGTGGTTTTATAGATCTCATGCTGATGCGTTGTATAACAATCGCAGGCCAACAGGCTGGAAACAGAGTTTTTAAATGAGCTGCCCCTCTCTAAAGCAGTTTTATCTCATTTCTATTACTCAATATCAGCTCTCAAGCTATAAAAACTAGGTACAAACAAATATAAAGAAGTTTGTATGTCTACTCAGCACGTAGGGTTGGATTTGATTGGTCAATTTGGATGGCTTAAACAACAAAAAAGAAATATGACAGTCTAACCTGATTAAAAAAAAGAATAATAAAAAACAAACAATATCAGAGGAGATCAAGCTGTCAGTCATCTCTAGCTGCTGCAGCTGCACTGCCTGCATGGACTACTAACAACTGCATGTCTGCTTCAGCTTCATTTGCATAAGAAAAGAGAAAGTCATGAGGGTAAGAGCATATAATGCACTAGTTTGGTAGATGTAAATTTTACGCAAATTAATATACTGCAGATAAACATTAAAGAACGATTCATTCTATACAGAATTAAATGGTTCCATATAACTAGAATGTTGCTTCAGGCACCATCTCATTTGTTTGAGTACAGCTATTTTCTTTCTTGTGACCCATAAAGTTGATTGGAAATTCAGTCTGATTTATTGTTGAAGCACAAATGTTCTCTCTCCAGCAAAATGTTCAAGCTTTGATTTAATCGCTTTTCATACTTTCAGAGATACAACTCACCATGTATGTACAACACTGAGAGCCTGAAGCCTGAACCGATTTTCCTTTATTTATGATATTTTTCCTCACATCTCTTTGACCTAATTACTTATAGAAATACAATTTCCTGTTTGTATGTGCATCTGTCTGTATTATCTATGACAAGAGTATGCTTGTGTGTGTCGCAGCAAGCAAACATGAAAGGAATCTCATACATAACAAGGATCGTAATCACACTGTCATTAATGGGAGCACAGCATTTTGCATCCTATAGAGTCTAAGTGTTTTTCAGCAGTATAGATTTTTATAATGTCTGGAAAGCTACTTAGGATGCTACCACATATGTACGACATAAAGGAGTCCATTGTGAAAATGTGTTAGTTAAGGTCTAAATCAGGTTTAATATGACTTTTTTGGGTTACCACATGTGCAGTCAAGCTAAACTGAATAACCCACATGTGTTTCATCTGTGAAACAATTGCATGTGGTTTAATGTGAAATTTTCAATATGCAAAGCCATTAGCCAAGCTGGAATGAAGTTTGCTATTTGCTAACGTCTGGTCAGAGGAAAATTAAGCAAATGAAATGGGACTCTTGGTAGCCAAGCACAAAAAAAAAAAAAATCTGAGGCTGTCTCTGCTGCAATATCTCGGATTAAGTTATTGCACTGGAGGGTTGACTGTGTTTTGAGCCGACGGAGTGCAGAACTCCGACAAAAAGAGGGGAGGAAGACTCTGTTTTACATCAGTGTTGCTTGCTGCTTAAGTCAAATTCAATCCAAAAAAAGGGTCAATCGCTTTACTTTCACCCTCTCCTGTTGCTGCTGTTTGCATTTTCCTGTATGCATATCAGTGAATGTATATTCTTATTATTATCGTGTTTATACATTCTTTCTTTCTATGAAGGACTAAAAGATTTTTTTCAAAGTGCAACACTGTGTGTACAAGGACAAAATAAATCAACTTGATTCCCTGATAAAATGTGCCTTCAGTGAGATGGTTTGGGTTAAAATGGTTGTTTTTGCTTGTTGGGTTGAACATTTCATAAAATATCCCGAATCTCCTGTGAGTCCAAAAAGTGCTCCTTTTCCTTGAGTGATAAAAATATTGCTCACAGGTGATAATTTCCTTGCTTATCAAAAAGAAAACTGAAAACAAGCTCTCTGAAAACAGACAGTTGTTATTAGTGACCTGATGATTATTGATGCTTAAAATTACACAAAAACCATTAATATCAGGCAAAATAAATACATTTAAAAAGGCTGTATTTAGTGGAAGGTAAATCAATCTTGAAAATGGAACAGAATCGCTTCCAAACCTTATAGCACCTCTAGATGGAGCCTCAGGCAGCAGGTGCAAGATGTCCAAGTTCAAGATGAGACATGACTTCCTCTGCCCAACGCTTGTGAGATGGTAGCATGACTTGCTAGCCATCTCACACTCTGTAGTTGGAACTATAGAGTGTGAGAGGACAAGCAAGTGAGGTAGAGAATGCTAAAGCCTCGGCTTGGTGACTTGGTATTTATTGTCTCCTGCAGGACTATACAGAACAATGAAGTCAAAGGGTTAGGATCAAAGCTGTATTGCACATATAAGAGAAGAAAAAATATACAATGGATCAATGTTGGATCAGTTTGGGGCACATAAAAAAATATATATGGTTGAGGTTAGGCAGGTCTTGACTGCAGCTGATGCAGGATGGGTCTGAATTAGGGTATAACTTAGCAAGCTTACTTACAGATAGAGGTAGCCTACACAGAATATTGAACTGCACCAACTCATGTCTGATGCATATCAGTGAGGAGAGTACTGATGTGATTGTGTCCTGCCAATTTGTATCTTGTATCTTAAAATAGAGATTCCCAACTCTACCTCCCACTGTGTCTTTCAGTAATTGAGTGAAGGGGAGGCAACACTCTGAATATTGTCATGTGACATGGATACTAGACCTCTGCTGACCGAAACCATCTTCAAACATTAATCCGTCCAAGTATTGTAAGAGAGAAAAACGTTTAGACATAATTATGCATCTGTAAATACCAGAGGAAACCTGACTAAGAAAAACATCTTTCTTTAAAGACAATAGATTGTCTGTTCTAAAAAAGGTCATTCACACACCTGATCTCTCTCCTATGCCATAATTAAAAAATAAGATATGAGAGATGGAGCAAAACTGACATTTATTAAAGTAGGGAAAGTAATAAGGGCTTCTTTATGTTTAAAATTGAGTGACTGGGATGATATCTTTACTCATGTATCACCTTAGTTAATTGTACAATATTTTTTACTTACAGTTGAGGGGCACAAATTAAAAGCAGAGCATCATTTGATTACCTGAATGTTACTCCATGTGAGACCAAATCAGTGATTCATCATCTAATAAATCAAAAACCCAAAATACCAATTTGTGGACGGTGGCCACCCAATAATAATGTAAATACTTGGGCAAAGCCCACGCCAAGTTCTTGTCAACTTCTGCAAAGAAGTAATTGAAAGCATCCTGACTGGAAACATCACAAACTGGAATGGGATGTGCACGGCCCAGGACAGGGAGACTCTGCAACGAGTGATTAAAACTGTCCAAAACATCATTGGTACCCATCTACTAAGCATCAGTGATATCGGGGAAATGAGGTGCCTGCGCAGAGCCAAAAGGATACTAAAGACAACACCCACCCCAGCCACAGCTTGTTCACCCTGCTGCTGTCAGGCAAAAGATACAGAAGTATCCGCTGCAGTACCACCAGACTACACAGCAGCTTCTTCCCTCAGGCTGTGAGACTACTTAATGCACCATCTGCACTCCTCCATGTTTAATAATTTTATCTTTT
>JAQMCX010000057.1:11675780-11710796 GCA_029814765.1 Acanthurus leucopareius | reverse complement strand
TTATTTTTATTTTTTCTACAATCAATTAATCAATCAAGAGGGAACCACACTTTAATTTCATTATGCAACCTGTTGTATAATGACCAATAAACTTCCTTGTAGCCTTGTATCCTTGTAATTTGGTGATAAGGTCTAAAGCAATCAGTATGTAATATATGGATTGAAGAGAGAAAAGGAGATGATCATCTGCATAAAGCAATTAATTAATGGAAAAGTCCCTCCTTTTGCACTCCAGCTAGACTGGTGGTCTCTCTCAACACTATTGCCAGATGTTTAATGGTGACGTCAAATAAGTGGGGGCTAAGGGGACATCACTGTTCTGTGCCATTAAAAAGATGAAAACAGACTTTATCTTTTCATTTGGGCTGAGGCTTAAGGTACTGTATATAGAATTTGACCCAAAAAACAGAAAATATGACCAAAGACAACCCTCTCAAGCATTCAAAACCACGCAGGAGAGGCAGGAGAGGGTTGTTTGCTTTAGTCATTGCATGAGTATTGCCCATGTAGATTTGTAATAGGGTGTCTGCTAACCTGGCAACATGTTGAGGTATTCTTTGGGCAAGATATGGAACTCCACATTGCTCGCAATTGCTGTGCCATCAGTGTGTCAGGGTGAGTGCGCCTGTTTCTGATGAGCAGGGTGGCACTTTAGTGCTTTGCATAGATGCAAGGATATTAGGGCATTAATTGAAGTGTGAGTGGGTGAATATTGACTTGAAGTGTAAAGCCCTTTGAGTGATCAGTAGACTAGAAAAGTGCTATATAAAGGCAGTCCACTAACCATTCAAGTTGACTTTTCTAGTGTAGCTTCAATTCACATTTCTTCTAAAAGCCCTAATTACTATGGCACCAAGTAACTTTCTTGTCATAAAAGCCAATTAGATAGTGTTGCCTCCCAGAACTCCCTCCGGATGCTGAAAAAGAGCCAGTACAGCACAGATGACAGGCAACTCTTCTGGGAAGCTGGAACAGGAAGAGAAGCAGTGATGCAGTGGCTGAGTCCTTAAATTAAAAGGATTGCACTTTGCTAGTCCGGAAAGCTCTTAATCATTTTGAATAAAGTTTGGCAAAAAAGGCGTGAATGCTTCATTTATCAAACAGAGAACTTTCCCCTGAGTGCAGCCAACGTCTTGCAGTAAGACATTAACATAAAATCTTAGATGATAAATTACAAAGTGAAGATGATGACAAGACAAGGAAATTAAATTGATTCAATCATCCTTAACCTTAATTTCACCTCAGGCGAACATCTAGAAAGGGTCCTCATTTGATACATTGTGAAAAAATCTAATACAGTGAAATAACATATCAAAGGAAAACACAAATTTGGAAGAGGTATATAAATAGATTATTGGAAAAACACAGCAGGTTAAGCTAAAGAGCTGATTATGTAAACTAGAAAGATAAATAATATAAAGATATTTATAGCCACACTAGCTCCATTGTTTAGAAGATGGAAACCACTTTGGTCCAGACTAAAATATCTTAACAGCTGTAAGATGGACACCGACTGCCAGCAGAGGATAAATTCTTTTAACTTTGCCTCTTATGCCAAGAGCATGTGCAGCATAAATAAAGTCAGCTTTTTACTTTAATGTTGGACAGTTGTTAAGTTCTTGTGTGAAGTTGCTGAACTTGTTACTAACAACTTTGTGTTACAGAATCTTGTCCTTGTCTGGGTCACAGCTGAGGTGAGGAACTCAGGCCTGCTTGTTTTTCATAGAAACTTGTGGTGAATTAGCTGTTGTCCCCGGGAGCTGCCTTGATGATAAGTGTCATTGATTAAATTATCTTTTGAATTAGTAAAATGATGAAAAAGAAAACACAAAAGTTGCTCACGGCAGCTCACAATGAAGCATTCTAATAAGAAAAATCAAGTCCGAAGCGTCACACTCATATGACCTTTCTTCACGCAACTCCTTGGGTAATTATCACTGTGATGTAATTGAAAAAAGGTCATTTACACAAATGAAATGGCAGGGCCATATTCAGTCATTTTAATAAGCCAGCGCAGATCATGGTTCTATGTTCGGCCCGTCCTGAATACAGAAATGTCATTCAGAAAATTGGCTGCAATTATTTTAATGTCACAAAGTAATGTTGCACAACATTATTAGGCAAATTATCAGTGAAGCTTCTTTCATGAGACACAATAGATGTAACTGTGTTAGATGTTATGTCTGCTGTTTATGAAATGATCAGCTAGACCTTACTACTTACAAGACCCTATGCCGGTTTTCATTTAAAAATCCTCCCATTTTATCATCAAAGAGGGAATCATGTCCCCTCCAACTCTAATTGAGATATCAGTTCAAACTCTATTTTCCCAAGTAAAAGTCTGTGCATTGACAAAGAAATCATGAATACACTTAAAATACCCTGTGAGCCAGTTTTGCATTCAGAAGAACTGGGAACAATAACACAGGCTTTTGTGTGTCAAGAAAAAAAGAGACTTTTTCAGTATTATTTTCTGCATTTCTACATGCTTTTGTCATATTTCCAGTCATGCATTATGATGAAGAGGGCTGTTGTGAATAGTTTAATTATTCTGCCCTAAATTAGTAAATATACATCAGAAAAAGTCTTTGCCTGTTTGACCCATAACTGAACATCAGATTCGAGGGTATTTAATTAGAGGTGTAAGCTATTCTATGAAGAATGTGAGTGGAAGGTATCTGGTACAGTCTTTATGACATTACCAATAAAAAATTTACATTTGCAACTTCAATAACGTATGAAAAATGTATCAACAAATGAAAGTCACACACTGTTTATTTGTGATGTAAATTAATATGTTAGTTTTCACTTATGTTCAAGTTTAGTGTCCACTGCTCATTATAATGACCACGCCTGAGAAATAGGAATCAAGAGTTCAACTTCATCATGTTAACGAGCTAACTTTGTCTGTATTTCATTCTTGAGTATAGAAGTAGTATATTCAGTGCCGTAAAAATGACAGTGCTGATGTGATGCTTATGTAAATTAAGTCCTTTGTTTATAAATAAAGTTGTCTGATTGACTGTTTTGTATTGTACATATGACAAAAAAAACACATTAAGTGATAATTAGAGCTTTAAATCAGGCTCAGTGGATCTGGAAAAAAGTTTTCACACAACAGAAAGTGTAATCTTGGATATGTTTGTTACCTGTATTTTAAAAAACTGCTTATTCTTGTCTTATAGACTTAAAGATTGATGTTATCCTGCACCACTGCATGTTGAGGTATATTATAATAATTATAGCTATACTCTGAATAATGCTTGATCCACAGAAACAATGGCTTGAAAGAAATTAAAATGTTCTTTAGGACTGAAAGAACTGAACTACAGAGTCAAGTGATAATTGTGGGTTTTTCACCACCAGCAACAACTTTTGCATTACACACAGTCAAATTTGCAATGTCTATGTAATTAGCAAATTAAGTCTTCAGCTCTCAGAACATATGTGACACTTTTCATGATGCAGAGTAGCAGAAGTGGATGCGTTTAGCCTGGGGCTTTTCTCAGTGTTTCTGAGACATTTGTTGGTGCGATCCATATTTAACAACAACCAGGAACCTATCTGTGATACACAACCTGATTCAGCTCATAAAGATCATGAAAAAAACATAGTCAAAACACAAATTCTACTTAAAAAGAAAGTAGTCATTTTTTGAAGATATAGAAGCATTTTGTTTAGTTGTGTATTACAGAATCTTATATGTGTCGATGAAGAAAAAGGGCCTCATGGTCAAACTACACATGTATAAACCAACTGTGTTAGGGATTTATTTAATGCTTTAAACATTTCAAGAACAGCCCTCTCCACGATTTTTTAAAATCACATTGCACAAAACACAAACACATGAACATGACTCAAAGCATCATCAACATGCAAACGCTAGAAAAGAAAAAATCAGAAAAAATCAAAACATATCACATTCTGATATTTTAACAACCAGATTTCCATTTTGATAATAAGGCAATGCATTCATACATATAGTCGTCATGTGCTGAGCTTGTGAAGGCCAGTGAAAAACACAAATATTTTTACATCCATCATACCTATCTGGTTTTATAAAAAAAAGACATAACATGACAGTTGGCCTTTTTTAGAAAAGTCTCCTCTCCCTATTACCTTTTCTCTACAGTTACCTAACAGCCTCAGTTCTGCTGAACCGTAGCCTACAAACTTTATGGCCAGCAGAACTGAATGGTCAGGCTATATTTTCGTTAATAATATCTATAAGAGAACTGTTAAATGATGTAGATTGATTTACTCTTTGAATTATCTTCTAGGAAATCTCAAATAGATAACGCTTGATGTGAGTGGGAGCAGTCAAACTCATAACACTGACATGGCTGGGCAGATTTGATAATGAATGTAATTTTAACAGCATACAGTGTGCAATGAAACAAAATACACTGGGTGATTTATGAACAACCTCAGATAGACATGCCAGTTCTCCACTCTGGTGAAATTGCTATCAATGGCAATTACAGAAGGTGCCGGCAAACTGAGCCTTGCCACAGATAACATGGGTTATCTGTAACAAGGCACATAAATCAACCACCATTTTTCATTTCACTTCCCATTTCACTCGAATATTTTGTCTAAAGAAGCCGGGAGTAACTCTTGAGCTTACAGTGAACAAACTCTTCTGGTTTTAAGATAATCAATCTTAATTAAAAAAAACAAAAACAAAACAGGAATAGCTTTTTCTCACCACAGCCTGGGTTAAAACTCAAATGTGGCCACAGGATGCCCGTTATTTCTAGATAAAGGACACCTGCTGAGCAGTTCCAGTCAACTCATCTGTTCACATATTAATTGGCTCATCCTGTATCTGTATCCAGCAGGTATCCAATCACCTTGGCTTTAGAAATAAATGTGATTAATAAAGAATATTTCATTTCCAACAGTGTCGTCCCACGGTGCTTTAGCCCCTGAACACCACAGGATGGCGACTGTAACACAACCGGTAAGCAGAACATTGCTTACTGAACTTACTGATAGCGAGCATCTTAAAAGCAATCATCTCACGTCCCATTTACTATTTGACTCATTACTTTCAGTTTCAATTAGCAGCACGTACAGTCTGCCATTTGTTTGTAAAAAGAATAATGATTTGGGCAATGAAATGTTATTGACTCTTTAAACTTAATGTTCGCATAGCGTTAGCTTTCTGGCACATAGACGAGCCAAATGGTTTAATGAGCTAAGTGGAAAATAATATTTGCTGTTATCAAGTCATATCTAAGATTCAATCTATGCACTGGAGTATTGAATATTGTTTTCATTGCATTAGAAAATTATGGAATGGCAATGATTGCTTCAGGTATTAGTCAAATGGGAAATCTTTCGGCTGCTTAATCTTTCTTTAGTTGAACCATAGGGAGAACTACTATGATGACACAAAACCAGTCCAGACCAAAGGAATCATATAACTTTGCATTAAATGGTGAACACGGCATAAACAGAGATATATCAGCCTCTGAGAGCTTTACAACAGTTACTTGAGGCAGTACTGTCAATGATTTGATTCCAAGCCAGCCAGAAACACAGGTACTGTTTGTTAGACTGCGGAGGAGATGCCACCTGACTGACTCCTTCACATCCATGCAATTATCCGTCAGTTCTATGTATGGTTTGAAGATATCCCAAGGAATTCTTGTCTGTGATGAAGGGGCTTAAACATGTCAAGACCTGAGCCCGGCTCCACTCTCTGACCTTTTTGATTTGTCTTTTTGATAAAGAAATAACCAACCTGCAGACTGGTGCTGTTTTCTGGGACAATATGTCCTGTTTTTTAGCAGAGAAGTCATTTTGACAAGTAAGGATGGATGTTATTGTTTCGATGAAGCTATAGCCTTGTGAGTTAAGTACTGTTACAGAACAAATGATTCTTATTTGTGATAGATGGAGGTCAGCACAACAGAACACAGCACTTTAACAACTGCTCGGAAAGAAAATCAGATTCTGAGGATGGGTGTAAACAAATTAGAACTGTGAATCTTAGATATTTTCATGTCATGGACCCTTAAATTAATACAAACTAGAAATCATAGTTTTATAACAGAGAGTAAGAAACCAGAGATCAAAATAGTCATACAATCAGTCACTGTGGTAACTAAAGATGGGTTTATTGCAAAAATAAATGACTCCCTTTTGTTGTTGGGAATTACCTCGACCCCGCTCTGAGAACCAAAATAACCATCACTGTGCTTAGACAGATTTCAGATGAATTGAGAGGCGGAATAATTGAACACAAAATCAGTCCAAAGATACAATGAGATCTGGGGACAAAACTTGATGAAAAACTCAAAATGTTTAGGAGTAACCAAAACCAAACCAAAATAAGGAGTAGTCCTGGTAGTCCAACCCTCAGTATCCAGTGCAAAAGTCCTGAACAGTGTAGCTGAGAGTTAATATTTATCCAGTGAAACACTGTGTTCTTTGTTAAATAATTTATGAAAAGTCGATACTTTTAGAAAGGTTCGGAATGTGAATAAAAAAGTCGATAATTGTAAGAGCCTGATGTTAACCACAGAGATGAAGCTTAATTACCCCCATCCACCTATCCCTTAACAATTTGCTTTTTTCACATTCGATTTACCTGTTTAGCTGTTCTGTTTTCACATTACCACAAATAAAGTGTTGGAGAAATACAGTCATTTGCAGGATCGGGAACTGCATCTGTTGCAACCAGCACTGAAAAGAGTCAAGCAGTGAAAACTTATAAAAATGTTCTGATCTAAATCAGTGATTTAATAAAAAATTCTATTAAGATCATCTCAGTGATCTCAAAGTTGCTCTTAATGTTAGCTTAAATTTTGAACTATTTCCTCACTTGAAAAACTTATAAGAAAACATACAACAGTATACAACATCATTTATTTGAGACAAGATAACCATAAAAGGCTAAACATCACTTCCTGCCACCCAAATCCCAGCATGGAGTGCAGCAGCCAGACAACTAATGACAAGACACCAAAGTATCATAGGCAAACGTTTCAATTGTGAAAAGATATTTTAAAAAAACAATCTAAAACTGTGCAGTCAGTAACATGGCAGAATGAAAAAACTCAGTGCAAAGTGAAGTGATGTCACCCAGCTGGAGCCACAGAAGGAGCCTTAACAAATTAAACAGAACTATTTTCAAATTTAGCCATGAAAACGAGGTGTCCTTTTGTTTCACATGTTGCCAAATAACCTCAGTTTAGACTGAGTCCTGATTACACCCAGAAGTGAGTCAGTACACCACAAATAAAGCTCTTTCTCTAAGCTCTTGGTTATTGTTGTTGGTTGTTATGTCAGCATGCACAAATCTGGTGTACTGGACCTGGTACTTGTACATGACCTTGAATCTAATAGTGGGAGACTGTCTAGAGGTTTGACCAAGGTTATGTTCATCGCTCTGTTATTGGTGGACTAAATGAAAGAGGCTCTCCACTGCTCACCTGCTCCTGCCTTTTTTTTTTTTTCCACTGACTAGTGCTCACGTGTGAAGCCTCCTTTTGTGTAGAGGTGGGCCTTCGAATGGTCACCACTCTGCTGTGGACATGTGTAGCTACTGTTCAGCATTTTAAGGTTGTAATGAAGAGTGCATGTTGTTTTTCTTCATTACTGGGTGATTGATGGTGACAGTCAAATTGTTAATTGCAATGAATGTTATTAATATGTAAATTCGAACTCATGAACTGTACGAAATTTATTAGAGTAGAGATGGTTGTTAGATTAAAGGTTTTAAGTACACTTTCCCTCATATTGCTGTTTATTTGATGTTTAGGATTTTAAGTCTTGATGATTATTGAGCTGCTGATGTTTTTACTTATAAACAATAAACTTCTGGCCTTTGAAGCTAATGTTAACAAATATACAACTGTTGGTAGAACTGTCACCTCCAGTTCTCACTAAAGAGTAGACAGCTTGTGTTGACTGCATCTTTAGTGTTATTATCCATGGGTGTTTTTGTTCTTTCTTTTTATGAAGCATTATCGTAGCAAGTTGTTGTCTCCAACTCCAGTCTCCTTTTTTTTTAATTAACTTTGCTTGATGTAAATATGTGTCAAGCATGCTTGATGAGATTACATGAGCTGGAGTATCCCCCCCGCCGACACAGTAATCCTATAATAATATCCTGCAGTATGTGATGCACCATTATTTTCAAATATTGTAGTTTTTGCATGTCAAAGATTAAAGTGAAGAACATCTGTGAAGTTTCTCCTTGCATAGGTGACACAAGTCAATTGTTAAATCAGTTAGGACTTTAACACTCATGTAATCTGCGCTTTGCTTGTATACCTTCATATTGTCCCTTAGAAAATATCTATGAGTAGTACTTCCAGTCATATCCCTAGTATTCAAAACTAAAGTTGTCAATGTTTGTACATATCTGTGTGCACAAATTATAAAAAAAATGGAGAGAGAATACTTTTGAAGACAAGGCTGGCAGTGTTTTGAATGGGAGTAGACAGTTGGCTTGGTCTTTGGTTAAAAGAGATTGATAAACCTTTAAAATAATTGAAAAGTTCACACACAGTTTAGACTGGATACTTATCAAAAAGTAGTCACCCATCCTTATCCATCACAAGTCATAAGGCAAATTAAAAAATACTGCAGTTTGTCCTTCTTAATACAGTCTCAACAATATAGTTAAAAAGTTCATCTATATATATTCCTGAAAAGAGCAGTGGAAAAACACTGATGCTCTGGCTGGAAAGACCAGCTGGCTGTTGTTGCTCAGCAACATTTCCTCCATCCTTCAAAAGAGAAAAAAAGGCAGGGCGAAGGTCGGCAAGGCTCCTAGCTGCTCAGCCTGTCAGCAACAAGACGGGAATGTGAGCTGGAAATGAATTGTGCTGTGCAGTGCTGTACACACACACACACACACACACACACACACACACACCTGACACTGCTCCCATCACGTCAATGGGGAATGTACCTAGCTCTTTTCTACTGGAGCTTTCATGTTTTTGTGATGCTTATCTATGTTTTACAAATATTTAAATGACGTGATAATTTTTCATTGAATCATTCATGCTTTTGTTGCTTGCTCCTGTACTATTGCTGGATGATGATACAATTCATTACTTGTATAAAAGTTCTTATTGTGCTGCTATCAACAATTTCCTGAGTTTCTTCACCCTTTCCACTGTGGGTGGAAATTTTCTATTGAAATTATTGACTCTCTCTACATACGGGCTTTATTTATAAGCTGCACAAATCATTATGTTCACAAGTAACAGGTTGGTGCTGTTTTAGCTGTACAACCTACAAGCATCCTTGCAGGTAGGGGTGAAATGACCCGAGGCTCAATACACATACATATGCCACTTTTCACATGTGAGGACCAGAATCTGAAGCACCAGCTGAGGAAACACAAAGGCCCTCCCTGTCCTGAAGTAACTCCTGGTAAATAAAGAAAGCACTCTTACAAAACAGAAAAACTGACCCACATTCAGCTGTTTGTTGCTGCTGTTCAACTGAACCCACTGTTATTATTTGTACCCACTCATTGATTTTATAACACATTGTATTTTCCTTACTTTGCTTTACTTTAATTTCTTTGCTGGTATTGGAAGAATTCCTCTTTATTTTACTCTTGCACTTATTTAAAAGGGGCTTGAACAAAACTGCTTGAAGCCTAAATTGTTAACTCTGATGTCTTGCTTGTGAAGATCATCCTGACACAGCAGATGGTTTGTTACAAAGAACCATCTGGAAAGTCATCCTTGGAAATTGTTTAGAAAAAGGCAGGCAATTTTGAAAAGTACTGGGTAGGTGATTGGATGAATCACCACCATCTTTCATAGGCTAACTGCGATCAATCAGATCAACGAACCTAAAAGTTCATTAGGGGAACACTATCAGCAGAGCCACTTGGTAAATTTAACTGCCAAAGCAAGTCAAAGAGAAGAATGAAAGCATATTTTTCAATAGCACAACACTCTTAGTACTGCTCCTTGCTCTTCTTTCAGGGGTATAGCTAACACTATAATCTCTTTATGAGCTGCCAGTGTTGATTTCAAGCAAATCCTCTGTGGTTCTCACACCTAAAGGACACCTGTAGCTGCTGCTAATTCTTCATGAGATATTTTTTTTTTTTTGGTCTGAACTACTGTGGTTCAGACACAGGTGTTAAACATGCCACACTACGGTTTGGCTCTGACAGGCAATAAATATGGACTGACCTGTCACCATTTCTGTCCATGTTTTGAAATATCCTCTGTTACAAGTGTATTTAGTGTTACCAAGCAAATTTCTGCATACTGATAATCAAAACAAAGATGGATTACATGGGGGATTTTACCTGCCAAACAATAGCATGTTGGTATTGTCATCATGAGCACGTTAGCATGGTGACATTAACTTTTAGCTCAGACCACTGCTATGCTTTCAAGTACAGTTCAATAACAAAATAAAAAAGTAACTTTAACTAGTAGAAACTGCTTGTAGTGTCACATCTTTCAAATTGATCACTATAGGTGGAATATTTGATCATAAATTTAATGATATTTTTTTTACTTTGCTTTTCCTGAAGATTACCATCGAAATAACAGTTGTATATCTATTAAATAAATAAAGTAAAGTGTAAAAGCATGAAGTTAAAATGAATGGCATACACAGCTTTGCTATTTACTAATTTTTATTAACTGCTTTGATATTCAGTACAGCTATTCCCTCACAAAGGGCGCTCTGAAAGGGACATGACGTGACCAGTCATTATCATCTGCTTGATGAGGGCAGTGCAACCTCAAGTGCTTTGCCTTTGCTCTTCACCTCTCTGTCTCCATCACTTGCAGCCATGACTGTTTCTGGTTGTTTGATGAGACAACACAAGGCAGCCTGAGGAACATAGAGTTTCACTGCTGTATCTTGCTTACTCCTCATTGGTTTAGAGGAGACCACGCTTTTTGACAAAAAATTATTTTCTTTTTGTCTCATCTCTTCAGTGTGCATTCAGCCTCACGTAGCGAGCCAAAAGCAGCGAACCAACAAGTTCCAGCAAGGGCGCAAAGAAAACCAAATAGAAAGAAAAAAATTACTGTAGCTTTAAATATGCTGCCCACATGTAGCACTCTCAACTGTGTCATAACAAAACTCACCTTCTTTGCAAAGAAACCATTCATACAGTTGGCATACAGTTCTGCCTTAAATTCTTAAGACTTTTTGTCTTTTTCCTCGCTCATACAGTTAACATACTATTTTTAGGATTCTCATTTTAAAAATCGTATTCATATTTGCTGAGAGGATTCACAGATCTCAGCTATCTCATCTTTGAGATCCTGCACGCTGCTTTTGCTTAGGATCACAGTTCATTGATCATACTGACGTTTCATTCCTGTCAGACCTTCATCAAGTCTGTCAGGAGTGTTTACACTCTTGACGAAGGTCCCAGAAGGCCAGAAACGTTTCTTGCATTGATGTGCAACAGAGGGCTGTGTGCGTGCGCACACCTACTGTGGTGAGCAATGCCCTTTGGAAGAAATCCATTCCACAGGGAAAAGGTGTGTGTGAAGACTACATTTAATTTGAAATATAACAATACCAGAGTTGTATGTTATTAAAACAAAAAGTATAGTATAATGATTGTAATAAACAAAGTCTGAATGGGCACGAGGCATCTGCCTGCAGTAACCTTCTCTACAAACCCTCCTAAGCAAGTAGCTCATCTGCCACAAATTGTTTTCAGCCTCCTTCCCCTCGCTGTTATCGACCACTGACATGTTTCATAAAGGCGACTCTCCTGTGAGAGATGTCCTGGGGCGCCGTGGAAACAAGCTGTGATTACATGGCTTCTTTCTTGCTACGCTCTTCTTCTTTTTTTTGTTCACAATTTGATAGGCTGAGGTGATGGAAACATTAGTCTGCATGGTCTTATTTTCTCCCCCTCAGTCGTGATTTTTCACGGCTCACTCACAGCTTGTAATCTCCATCAGGGTTTTGTGTCTTAAAGCTGTTTTGCAGAGGTCGCTTTATTGATGATTACTCAAGATGATTGTGCCTTTTAACCACTAACAGATTTGACAGGAAGTAAACTCTTGTTGCACAGAGATACTAACATGAGACAGGACTTTTGCTTTTCTGTCACATCCTTTTATTTTATTAGTGTATTAAATTTTAAACTAAAAGCTTTGTCAGTCACTTCAGCACACAGAATAACAGCTTAATGGCCTCAAATCGGATATGTTTCAAGTAACTGTCCTTTGAAATAAAGTGTCCATTAATCTTTTCTTGAATTATTAAAGAAAACCTAACTGAAGTTGCTCTGTGGGATTTTAATTCATTTTGACATAAAGAGAGTGATCATTTTTGGAGGTTGTTTTTATGTTTGGGTCTTCAAAACACTCAAAGATGCACTAATCAAATATGGAATGAGGAAGAATGAAATTATATTTATACCTATGTTCATATTTTGGCAGTGTTTTGAGTCACAGATGGAGTCTGTTGGTTATTGGTGTAACTCAAGCATACCAAATCTGTGTAATAAACATAACTATCAGCATAAAAATTTGATTAAATTTGTTGATTAAACCCTGAGCAGTAGTGATTTTCTTCCCTGCTGCCCGAAAAAATTTAGATCTTCTGGTTCTGAAGCCGGAATTTTAAATAAGCCAACTGAACATATGTATATTTGTATATGTGTATTTGTACATGTATGTGTGTGAGAGAGAGAGAGAGAGAGAGAAAATAAAGAAAAATAAGAGAATCATTTTTGTGGTTTAATTTTTTTTTTCAGTCAGACTAAAAGTGATGCATTTCAAACTCTCAACAGGAGGCAAGCACAGGGTGTCGGGTCAACCCATAATTCCATGAGGCTTCTTCTTTTCAGCCAATCAGAAGGAAAATGATGACAGACTCTGGTGTGCTAAGTGGTTTGAGAGAGAAAAAGCAGCAGTCGTTCCGTGGCCTTGATCTCTCTGACCTCCCTGTGATTGTAAATTATGTTGGTTTTAGATGGAACAAATGTCTTTTAACCTCCTGCTATATGATCTGTATCATAACTTGAAACAGATTTTTTTTATCTTTTTTGCACTGTTATTTTTTTTCAAGGTCATAAAGAAATTCTTTTGTCTGTAAATACTATCACAGTAAATAACCGAAAATAAGTATTTACAATAAAATTGATACATATTTCCAAAAACTGCATCAGAAACTAGTTTGTTCACTTTATGTGTGCTGAACTTGTTCAAGGTAAAAAATGGTTCAAAAAATTCATGGTTAAAAAAAAGTGTTTATTAAAGACCATTGAAAAAAAAGAGGGAACCACATGACATTTTCTGAGGCTGGATTTTTGGTAATTTACATTATTACAAATGACAGTGACCTTCTCTTATCTCTTTGATAGAAGCTATGTTACTTTACTCTCTGTGGTCCCTCATAAAGCCCTCTGTGTATTAAAATTCTGGAATAATTGAGTTCCTCAGCATGACTGTTATTACAATTAACTATAATTTCTTTTTCTGTTAAAAAAAAAGCTTATATGTCAGAAAGAATAATGTCAAAACAGAAACATAATTATTTTTCCTGAACAACACAATGAGCTTAATTTTTACTCCTACCATTAAATGTAAATTAAGCTTTTAACTTTGCAGTAATTGGACTAGGAGTAGAGAATGGTAATGTTTGCACCATTTAAGGGTGATTTTTAGTCATATTAGGAACATAAAACAATGAACTTATATTCTACATTTTTTAGAAGTTTGGGGGAAAAATTTCTAGTGGGCTCAAGGTTGACTGGCTGCTTTGCCCCAGAATTATCAAAACTAGGACAGTTGTAGTTGAATTCTTGTTGTCTCATTGTGTTGTGGCTTCCTAGAACAGTGATATGACCTTAAAGCTTGTTCTTTCTGAGTGTACAAAATTATTTTAAGTTCAAAAGTTTACCTGGAACAAATCATGCCTAAAGGGAAAAGGTGCAGGACCGATGTGATCATGAACAGGCAACCAGCTCAGAAACCTGATCAGTCACACTGTGGCTGTTTCCTGTGTTTTTACACCTGCATACAGAGGCTCAATAGCTCATTCTAAAGTAATGATTGTGTGCTGGTGCAAGACTGGGTGAAGTCAAGCGAAAATGCTTTTTCTCCAAAAGGGAGTCCTGGCAAGTGTTTCTTGCAGAGCTTGCTGGCCTCAGCAGCTACGTTAAAACAACTCTTTCAAGGCAACATTTCTACCTTATTTTGCCTTGACTGTGTGGATATATGCTTCTGGTTTATAAAGAAATTAATATTGACAGACTGAGTCTGAATGTCAGATGCAAGCTTTCAGCTGTCTTCATACATATGCACAAAATGAGCTACTATGTTTGAAACACAATTAAATTTAACGGGTTTATAATGGAAAACACAAGCTTGAAAAATGTTACAGTCACAACATATTTCAAGATAAAGGCTGAACTCTGTCAGCTGTGTTGCTTCCTGCACCATAGAAATGGTAAATCACAGATTTGCTGATAGAGAACATATTCAACCGGTTTAATATCTTTTAAATCGAAGACTACTTATATGGAGAATGGCTGGATAAATCTCAAAACATGGCAATGAACTGTAGAGAAAAGATAAGAACCCCTTTTTTTAAATGTGGGACAGAAGTGTTGGAATTGTAAATGTTCATTTCAGTGATATTCTTTTCCCATGCAAATTTGATGGCATGGCTGACGGCAGAAGCATCATTTCTCCTCTTGTTCCTTTTTGCTAAAAAGAACATAAAAATGTACAGCACTCCAAGCAGAATAAGGCTGGAAGGCAGAGGCAGGCAAATAAATAAGCTGCGGATCCAGGGCCATTTCATCAGTGCAGCTGCCCACTGCTAAAGCTTTTCTTCTGAAGTCTCATCCTATGAGCCACTTCAGCCCTGCTCGATGTCTCATTTTCGATCGAACTTTTTCAGATCTGTGTGGCCAGTAATTCTTTACTGAAATAACCACCTTTCACAGGATAATTTGATATATTTGTCCAAATGAAGGGTGTGGGGGGGTGGGTGGGTGAAAGTAAAAGAAACTGTGTGACCATTGCCTCAGTGTGGTTTTATCCAAGTCAGTGAAGTATAACCCACTGTGTAAGATACCCTTGAATTAGACACACAAAAAACAGTGCCTTCATTTTGCACACAATATTTTTCTCTCATGGAAAGTCTTGCTCAGCCATTTTTTGGTGGCTGATAATTTATGGTTTTGAGCTATACAAACCACATCTGATGGATTAGATGTCATTTACAAAAGGTACAGACAATCTATTGCTTGAGGACAGATGGGAGCACCGATTACTTTTGAATCAACAAACTGAACAACAAAAGTTGAGTTTTAATCACCATTAATTTCCGTCAATATCAATAAAGAAAAAAATTATTTCCTTTTATTTTAACATTTATATGGTTTATAGAAGATACTGAAGACTACGTACCATTTTTGTCTCTTGCTATTGTGACTGTTACATCAGGCAATCATAAAATGATAAATTCTGATTCCTTGCTGGCTCACAATTTCCTTCCCTCATTTCCCTCACAACAGTGAGGCACTTCCTTCACTGTTCCACATGACAACTCCAACAACACAATGGTTATGTCAGTGATTACAGTTTTGTAATTGAAAGTGAACTTAGACGCAAACTTCTTGGAGACTGTCAGACAGGTTGTCAGAATGGTTTCCTGTAGACTCACCACAACATAAGGCTCATTTAGATTAACAAGCTTTCTGTGACTTAAAGAAGCTCTAAAACTCAACAAATTTAGCATGCACATCAGTCACGGTGAAAATTTATAAATGAAACAGTTTTTGCCAGTGGGCATGGCCAAATGGCCAAACCCCTTAAACAGCAGCCCCCAGGGCATGTTTCACTGACATGCACAAAAGTCGGTACACATGTGTATCTTCCTTCAGAGATATTTCTTTTGGAAATATTTCAAATAAGCTGGCAGTCTGTGTATTCAAGTGATTTCTTAGCCACTAAGGACCCCACACAAACCATAATGCCCTTACGTATGTGTAAAAAATAGCTTTATTTCTGCGATTAGTGATGTTTTCCTTTTTTTAAATGGATGGCTATTGGATCCTGCAAAGGTCAGGGGTAGAATCTAAGTTTATTTTAGAAACAGCCTTTAACAATTGCCTGCTGCTTCTCCTTCCTAGCAAACATACCCTTGCTGACCAACTAAGGGAAAGTGTTGGTTAACTGTGGGCATGTGTGGGAAGGGGCAACCCAGCCCAGGTTTGCCTATGCAGATCATCATATCCAGATGCACAAAAAAGCCTATTGGAAACATTCCCTAAACCCAACAAGAACTTGGCCAGTTTTAATTTTGTGGTCATTTTTGGTGATTATGCAAACTTGTCCTCCAGAGTTGATCTGATCAAATTTGAATATAGTAAGTCCTATCATAACATCTTCACAATGAAAAAATCAAAGTCCATGCAAAGTTTTTACTGTTTTACCATGGCGAGGCGTTGAATTTTCATGTTTTGCATAAAAAAAGGGGGTCGTTATTACTTTAAGTTCCAGTGTCCAATCTGCCCCACACTTCACAGGTTTGATAAGGGTTCTTCCCTGAGCACATCTGTATGACAGTATTCTATATTCTTTATTATGTATTATGAATATTTAAAATGCCATCCATAAGTGTCGGCTTCCTACTGTGAGTGCTATTTAAGATAGAAAAAAGGTTCTTGCTTAAAAAGTGTGTAATGCATAAAAATGTACTCATGTAAACAGATAATAAAATTGAACAGCAGTCACCAATTAGTGCCTCTGTGCAACAAGGACTCCCCTGAACTTTAAGCCCATTCTGGCTCTATAACATTGCATGGGTAATTACTGTAATGTATACTCTAATATTGGCATCATCACTTAACTGAACTGAGGGAGGCTCGATGACACAGATGACATTACAGTAGCTGAAAATAAATTGCATGGGGGTGTTGAATTGTTTGTGTAGGAGCACAGTTGTCTTCTGATAGCTGCACCGAGATGAATTGTTGGAGCAGACCACTGCATGCTTCAAACAGAGCCATCAACCCTCTGATTGATGTCATTGGAGTGGTCATAGCTCCTACAGAAGCTATCTGTGTCTGATTCATGGTTTTCTTAGATGGGGCAGTTTCTTCAATGGCTGTTGGTAATAGATAGGAGCAGATGAAGGTGCAGGGAGTTTGGGGGAAAAAGATAATTGTACAAGACTTTAAAATGTGCAATAATGTACAATCCACAGGGTACTGCAATTATTGTCTCTGTTTATTATGGACAAAGAACAATACAAAATACAAATCAACCCATCCAACAGCAAGGGCAGAAAAAAGCTACATTGAGACAAAAAAGTGTGCACAAAGCATCACCAGTTTACCTTTTTGTTGTGCTCACATCACAAAGCTTGCATTCATGCTGCAAACTGGCCACTGAGCAGGACAGAAAACATCTCCACAACTGTTTTCACTTTCTCAAAAATGAAATGTGTTACAAGAACAAAGGGAGAAATGAATAAAAGTGTGTGAACGAATGTTACTTTTTACCACAAACTATTCTTCAGACCTTTTTTTAATCTTTATATTTTCTCACCTATTCCATTTTGAAGCTTATCGGTTCCCACTGACTGCTTTGAAATGATAAAAAAAACACACTGATGAAACAATGGATTGAAAAGCTATTATTTTAAGCACTTGTTGGAACACATTTGAAAACACAATATTGAATTAATTTCACATAGCACTGCACACTTAATTTCAAGCAACTTTACAGTATAGACAAAAAGCCTGCTGCTCAGTTTGACACAGGTCCCTTTCATTTGGCTCACTCAGCGTTCATTCCCTTCTGAGTGCTCTTCAATTTATACATATATGTAGCTATAATAAACAGCAACAACAAAATTCTTCTTTTAATAGCAGTGTCAGCTATATACATACTTTGGATTGCACCAGCATGAGTATGGCACTTTGTTGCAATCTATTTACACATTCCATCAAGCTCTGTGGGCTCTGCTGAGCAGATAAATCACAGAAAAGCGCTGCACTCTGCAGTCTCAGCCAATATCAGTGAATTACTGCCACCACAGTTATCTGACCCTTTGACAAACAGCACCTCTGTCTGTACATCAGGACTGCACGTCTCCCTTATTGTGACACACTGGCAGCTGACCTTCACACCCTCCTTACAGTGGTCAGTAGTCTTCTTCACAGGGACCAAAGCAGTATAAGGCTTTGGTGTGTCTGCCACTGTTCATACTAAAGTCCCTGCAGAAATCATGAGAGTTTTAAATTGACACAGCAGGCTTAAATTAGTGTCTGTAATCTGTGTCTTATTTTATTCATTTATATTTTTTCACATGGACCTTTATCAGAAGGTCATGTTATTCCACACCTGTGCTTTCTCTTTAGCAGCGAGATTAAAATGTCACGCTGTTGTGCATTTGGATTCATTTGAATTACATGGTTTCTGGTGAGAAGGTACAGGAGCAAAGAAGTAAGACCTTTGCTAAAAGTAAAACCTGGGCACCACTATGGAACCCTCTGTCAGATGGTATCCTAAGGCTGGGAAATAGATAAAAACTTTCCTTGATAAGTATTAAAAAATTTTAACACACTGTAAACGCTATAAATTAAATTTCTCGCAGAAAAATGTAACAATATACACATTAAATATCACTCTTTTCATCTAATTCCAATTACTCAACAGTAATAGTAATTGCAGTTAGTTACACTACTCATTACTCTGTTTTCACTACAAAGCCCAGTCCATTGTTGCTTTTTAAACCAATTCAAAGCCTCCACACCTACAAGTTACATGGTTTGTATTTTACAACTATAAAAAATGAGACAAGAACTTTTAGCCCACTAATTGTTAGCTGTTAGCTTCTCCGCTTTCTCCCATTGTATAAAAATGAAGCCAAAATATCATGACATGACACCCTGAAGTTCAGCATCAAATGGCTTATTGAAACCAAACATTTAACATGATAAGAAACACCTATAATGACAGAAGCCAGGAAAAATTGATTCTATTTGAAATATAATTATTTTATTTAAATGTCCCAATTGCTAAAATGGAAGAGCGGGATTATGACCTATATTACTGTCAGATACCAGGGGGCAAATATTTTGCTTCACTTTTAAGCAGCCTCTCGTCCTTCATCATTTTACGATCAATTGTACTGACTATCAACAGCTAGCTTGATGTTAGCCTTAGTGACCTCATGAAAACCAGTTAGAGAAACAGCTAATATATCACAAATGTATATAAAAGAACTTTGGAGTTACTAAGAATCACATTTCTTTTTGTGGAGGCACACAATAAGCTAGTATATACAGGCCTATTCTTTTCGCTTAACACACAGGCCAACTAATGCCAACCATCAAACTACCTGTAAAATTGACAAGTCAGTCACAAAAGTAAGAGATTATTACTAGCTAAGTAACAATCATGCTATTAATGAATTGAAAATTGTAACTTCTCAAACTAATTGTTACAGAAAAAAAACACTGATCATGTGGCAGTCTCCTTTACATAGATAGGCACAGTGGGGTTGCTTGAGTTAGCTAAACTTATATGCTTTTCTTTCACAATCAGAAGTTGAATAGTAAGATGAGAGAGATGAGCACTTCCTTTGTGTAGATCTACTATGGATAAGTAATGTAAGATTAGTAGTGTGGTGCTAGTTTGGCTTCTAAAAGTTAAATACCTGTATTCCTTTACATACATCTACACTTTCATATGCATAAATTGGTATTTAGGAGCGGTGACAACTCTGCCATGTCGCTGGAGGTGCAAACAGAGAGGTCAGGTTACTGACTCACTTCAATTTAATTCTCTTTTTTAAGGTGCCTGTCCATAACCACGCTGAAGTGGTGTTGTGCAGGGACCGACAAGAACTATCATGTCATTGAAACTGAAGATGGGAGCACCAAATGTGGAGTTTTTAAATTCCTGAGCCATGAAAAAGAGTCTAAGAGAGGAGCACTGTGTGCAAAGGCGTATTTGAAAAAAGATCCAGTCAGGCTGGAGCCATGGATACCAAAACAAGAAATCAAGTTAAAAATTTGTATTGAATTGTTTGGTAGCTGGTGGATGTTTCATGTTAAACAAAGTCTGGCCTGAAAAATAGCGTATCCAATCTCATATATGGACACATAAGATTGGAGAGATCCTCAGAGAGGTAGAAGTTTGGTCATTAAAAAACTAGCAACCACCTTTAACTGAATCCTGATCAACAACACATGGTCATACAAAAACACGTCTTGTTCAATAAACTCTCCTCCATGTTTATACTTGTCCAGATCCCGAACGAAATCTGACATATATGCTTCAATTAATCACAAGAAGCCTGAACCACACTACCATCATGCTAACTAGTGTCCTCTGGACATTTGATATTTCCTAAAATACAAACCAGAATAACATCAGTGTCATTCTGTGTCAAAAAGGCACCTCCTGTCATGTTTGTTTGCACCCTCAACAATATGGCAGACAATGTTTGCACAGTGGTATATGTGACGTGTGTAGGAAAAAGAAAAGCTATTTGGCCACAGAGTTGAGACTCAAAAAGAGCTAGGTGAACCTCACCTGAAGTCCAAAACAATACAGATATCATAGGCGATGTCTGTTGCCGACAAAGTCAAAAATCTGTATCAAAAATATTGGGAAATACTTTAAACTGAATTAAACCTAAAGCTTTGTTGACAATGTATGCAGAGTACAAGCACTTTTTGCACTCTTACCTGCCTTTAGACCAGCCTGGGAGAGGTAGCGAGGCCCTTAGTTAAACACCCCCACAACACACTGTAGCTTGACTATTTTAACTAATAAAGTACATGACAAGCTCCATTGCTGTAAACATTTTCATACTTCAGAATATACCAACGGGACTGAAGATTCTTTGTTTATTTTGTATGATTTATTAATTGAAAGAGATATTCAGCTCCACAAAAAAGAAAATTTATTTCTGAATAAATAGTAATCAACTGACGGATAGATATATAAAAAAAACATTATGATAAAATTTTATGCCACAGGCCTGTTCATATCTATATCTACCGGACATCTACTTCTGCACTCTTTTACTGATAAGTGTGAACTCTTAAAGTTTCTGTCAGTGTCTGGTTTCCTTAAGAGTTAAGAGGGAGGAGGATGTTGATGGAAGTAGTTCGTTCCAACCAAACTAATCATTTAACTATAGAATAAACATAATAAGATTAGTTTTTCCCATGCACTTTCTTCTCAAAACACTTGAAGCTAATGTTTATTTAAAGTTGTCTCTGCATTTTATCAAAAAGGTTAAATACATCCCATCCTGCATTTAATAACCACTTCCTCTTTTTCAGACAAGTTGGAGCAGATTTTTTCTCTGCAGAGCTGAATAATCACTGCTGGATTTATGTATCAAGGCTCCCTTCAATCATTTTGTACAAAATGCAAAAAGAGGTGTTGAGGTGTCAGCTCACCTCAAAACACCCTGTTTGGCTTTTGGCAAATGGTCTTGTAGAGCAAAAGAAACCTTTCTAACAGAAAATACCCTTAAGAAATAATATTGGAAATATCTGGTTACTTTTAACAAGAACTTCTCTGAAAAGTCTCATGGGTGACTGAATCCACACTGCAGCTGTCAGAATCCCTTTTTAAGTAGAAAATTTCATTTTAGTCCAGCTTTCACTTGACTTCCAGACAGAGAAGGGTCATCAAACGGCATCTTCTTGGCACTTGGCAGGATACTAGTGGGTACGTACTGATCTGTCGGCATGTTTAGATCGTCGTCCATTTCTGTGGCGAAGTGGTCGGGACTTTCCCCGTTGGACGTCTCCTTGATGACACTGTAGGTCAGCGCCACACTGTAAGAGGCCGGTTTCTCCATACGCTGAGGGCCGCAGTGGCACAACTTCTTGAAGGCAGCGCGGAACTTTTGGGACATGGCGTTGTAGATGACCGGATTAATGGCGCTGTTTAGGTAGATGCAGAGACGGCAGAAGAGCAGGAACCAGGTGTCTAGGTAGGCCTTGTCCAGGAAGGAGTTGACCACCACTAAGGTCCGATAGGGCATCCAAAGCAAGGCGAAGAGGATCACCACCACAGCCAGCATCTTTGTCACCTAATAAAAGTCAAACATGTTGGAAATGGTACAAGAAAAATGAAATTACAGAAAACTGGATACCTAATCACACCAAGTCTTTTGTGTATACAGAGTCTTTAACATGAACCATAGCACAGGGCACATTGACGAGAGGCCCTTTTCACAGCAAAACTTTTGACTTGTAATAGTAGAAAAAGCAAAAGTGTAACTAATAAGATTGATGGTGATTTCCTTTCATTCAAGTGTCCCAGTAAACCATGACAGTAAGACAGCATGCACAACAGCAGGCCACTGAAACAGAGGCAGCTAGGTAAATTTATTCTTTATATCTGTGCTTTGCTTGCTGTGACATGTTATATTCCACTCTGAATACTTTTTATGGCTGGCATTATTCAGCTACGTACCTTTAATGTAAAAACATCCCACAAATAACTCTCTGTGTAGTACTTTTCAGTGTTTGTTGTAGAGTCTGCCCATTTAAGCTTTTAATTATCAACCCACACACAAGGTCTCTGTTTCTGTTTACTCACTGAAGGGTTCTTACTGCTGTTGCTTTATATTAAAACAACAAGGGAATTCTGGGAACATAGTATTAAACCAAACTGCCCCAGTAATGATTGCCAGCTCAACCAAGACAGCAGTGTTGAGAATTATAAGGTCTTAACTTGAACCCTTTTCACCATTAACATACTGTATCTTGTCTGTGAACACAGCTGCAGCCACCTGAAAACTAAGTTTGAGTCAACTTGAGTTTGTCTAATGAGACTAACCAGGTGCAGTCCTTCCTTCTTTAATATTTATGGTGTGACTGGAGCTTTGGGAGGACTAAACACAAGGGTACAAAATTTCAGGAGAGAAAACTGCCTCCTGTCCTTGATTTTCGGTTGGGTGTTCCACTCTGTCATTTTATTCACCAGGACCTTCTGACCCATTTTGACATGATCAGTCATTAGTACATTATTAAGTTTTCTCTTTGTATTATTTATTTATTTTTTTTAAACATGCTGGACAAAGGACAGTTATGAAATGCACCTGTATTCTCATACTGGTATCCGTCAAATCAAATCAGGCCATATAGGCTCACCATATGAATGGAAATGTATTTAAAGACATGCTATAAAAGAAAAAAATATATAGACTTTATATTATACTGTCAAATTAAAAACTAAAAAAGACACCTATGACCTCTATAGAGTATGTGTATATATATACTGTGAACTCAAACTGTTGATACAACTATGGTCTATCGGCTTTGAACACTGTTTGACTGCTGAGCAGTTAATAAAACCCTAATCCTGAAGCAAAGAGGGCGTCTAACATTGTTTTGGTTGATTAATCTGAGCCTGACAGAGAATGTTTGCCATCATTTATTATGTTGTACTCCAACAGTTTAGCTCCCTGGTTTCAACAAATGCTATTGTATGTCTGAATAAACTAGCATGTTTCTTTTTTATTTTTTCAGTCTTTAAATTAGATTAATCACTGGAAAGTGTTGTGTGGCTGCTCAGACAGAGCACACAGACTTTCTTTTACCTTTAACAATCTCTGTAGTGACACATTGCAGCTGTTGATTGTAATTTAATTGTATTTATGCTGATTCGGCCAGTATGACTTCTCGA
This sequence comes from Acanthurus leucopareius, assembly GCA_029814765.1. Lineage (NCBI taxonomy): Eukaryota > Metazoa > Chordata > Actinopteri > Acanthuriformes > Acanthuridae > Acanthurus > Acanthurus leucopareius. Next base: position 11,687,142 of record JAQMCX010000057.1, on the reverse strand, counting down.
TAATAAAATACAGTACAACACAGCAGTTATGGTTTGCCTAGAAGGAAATGTTACATTAATAAGCCACAATCCAGTCACATTAAAATGCAGTATATGTAATGATGAAACGCAGGAGGGGGCTGTAACAGAGGTTTATCCAGCTTGGACTGTGCCACTGCTCAGAAGATGTCGCTGTTTTTTACAGTTTTTGTTTGTGGGACAAAAGAGGACCAAGAAAATTTTAGGCCTTCCCTTTTTTACACTCATTAGGCTCTGCAGTACAAAAATACAATAAAAAGATCTTTACTGAGAGGTCTGAAAACACATAGTCTAAATAGTGTTCCGGTGATTAGCTGGCTTAGCATGGACAAAGCTAACAAGTTAACAGATGAGCAGAAAAGGTTTGTTTGGGTCCCCTTACAATGAATATTAAATTAGTGTAGGCAACAAACCATCTGTCACCAGCAGTGAAGTTTCATATTAGTGATAATAAAGATAATCAAATTATTTCATGCTCAACTTAAAGGGTATATTACTGCCTTAAATGCTACTAGCTTTGGAGGTTGGGCAAGACTATCATGACTTGCTGGACGCGATGCCTTGAGGCCAGACCCTCCCCTCTGTCTTTGATTAGCTGTGGCCCTCTGGGCATTAACTATGATAAGCCAGGAAATTTTCTTTTTCTTGTTCACAGCAGCTACACTAAAACAACCTCCAGGAAAACAAGGAAGATAATGACATTTTCCCATCAGTTTTATAATAGTTATATGAGTTGTGAGATTGAAACAGACCAGATGCAAATCAGAGGTACAGAAAGGGCAGATCTTGCTGTTAGACATAATGGAAAGGTGCATCCAGTTAGTCCTGTTACTCTCTACCACTGGAGCTCTGTGGTCTCCTCCTGGCAGGTGAAGACTGATATATTGAGTTTATAAGAAGATCAGCAGAGCCCCACCAAAAGAAATCCTCGCTTCTAAAATGTTCGTCCATTTACCATGAGGACCATGTGAAGAATAGTTGTTAAAGGCAACCTTGATTACATTTCTTTGTCTTTCATATTTTTTCTCATATTTTTTTAATTCTAGTAATAATGCATGGTTTACAATCAGGTATTCCCCTGAGCTGCTATTAATTTACAAAGTAAAGTCCACAGTTTTGTCAGAATGACTTTTTTACACTTTCTCCCCATACTTTTTGTGACAGAATTTTCCAAAGGAATATGATGAATTGGTGGCATCTTAATTAAGAGGAGGCTGAAGTAAGTCCTCTAAAAGACAGCAGCATTACACGTTTACAACTTCAAAATGAATGCACATACAGCATCATGGATTGAGCTTACAGGGTTTGACAGTATTCAGTTTAGGAACTGGACTAGATAGGGGCACTGCCATGTCTTCAGTCTGCAAAATAGCCAATCCTGGATCATCAGTGCTTGTTCTTTAGGTAATTCAGAGACATGTTGAATGGCATTAATTGTTCCTTGTTTGCACAATTAATACTGACCACCAAAACCATGTGATTGTGTGTTTGTGGATGTGCATTTGTCAAAGAGCAACCACAAGCAAAACTAATAGAAAAAAAGCCTATTTGAGTTGAGACTAAGTGATTAGACTATCCAATAGAGCGTGGCCCTCCCTCAGGGTACCACACCCCCCGTCATTCCAGGAAGGCTTCTTCCACTGATCTGATAAACAAACGTCCAGCTCTGCTGTCTACCTGAGTGTCTGGCACTATGTGTCTATGCATTTAGAGAATTCTGTTTTATTTTGAACAAAGTTACTGTATGTAGGATGATTTAAATTTTATAGCCTAAAGGAGTTTACTGTATATGTGATGAACCCTGATGGTTTATTATAAAATAGTCATTTCTCTCAAGCATGCACACACACACACACCAGCTGCATAACAATTAGCTTCTATATAGAGAGCATCCATCAGTATAAACAAAACTTGTTACTGAAAAAGGTTGGATCAACTCCATTCCACTGAAAAGAGGCAAACTGAGATCTGACTGTGTTTTCACTTCAGTTCACACAAGACTCGATATGAAACTGAATGAGAGCCTCCAGCACTTTGATGCACTGTACATCAAACAGTAGTGGTTTAGGGTCAGTATATAACAGTTCCAAAATCCCAAAAAAGTAAATGTATTAACTATAAGTGCATGTGTAAATATTTTTTTTATATAATTCATGTGTGCCAACAGTGAACCTTAATGTTACGTGTGAGCTCCTGATGATCTCTGCCACTCAAAATACATTCTTGATATTGTTTTGTCACTTTAATTTTTCATTAATTTTCTCTTTTTTCGTGGGAATTGTTGGAAAAAATTATTTTGAGCTAATGAAATTTTTGACAAATCCACAAAAGAAAACTGCTTAAATTCTGTTTTGGTCAGGGACACCAGCTGTGCTGAATACAATGAATTTGCTTAATGCTTCTTTTGTGTTTTGTCCCCTTTGAATGCTTAATTTCAGTTTGAGGCAAAGAACCTTTTGCTTATCTACATATTTGGTTTAATAAGGTCTTGAGAAAAGAAAAACAAATTAAGGGGGAAGAATGCCTTACTTTGCATTTTTATTATACTTCTTTGAATTATTAATAGACAAAACCGGAGGGGACCCTAAACAATGAGGAAGTGAAGCACATTTTAATCAAAAACAAAGGTTACTTCTAGCCGGAGCTTTAATGAAATGTTTAATGAAACCAACTGTCTAGTTTTATTAAAACTGCCCCAGTGTGTGAGGTCAGGTGTAACATTATTGCTCCACTTTCTTCATAATTACAGCATTTTCTTCAGTAAACAGAACACATTTTCTTATCAAATTATGCTTTTTTTTATTACACCACCTCTTGTTGTCCAAAGTTTTCTTCTCTGATTTTTAAACCTCTTTTTCAAGCAGCTGAACAGTATTTCCAGGGGGTCGAATGACATCACTCGCGCTTGTTTCTGATTGGAGGGAATTTAACTGACCTGCGGTGCAGCTGGACCAGCTCTCCCCCTTTGATTACACACTAAGGCACATCAACGCTCGTTACACGGTGATAATGTGAATGAATGAACAGTTTTCCCACCTGTCTGCGGGAGGCGGCCGTGGTGCTGCTGGAGGAGCTGGTGCTGATCATCCTCCCTCCCTGACTCGTCTCCTTCTTCCACTTCTTGGTGGTGTCCTTTGGGTCTGAAGGCAGTGGGTTCAGAAAAAGTATCCGGGCGATCAGTCCGTACAGAACCGTGGCCAGCATGAGGGGCAGCACGTAAAACACCGCGAAATCCGTGAAGTAAATGGGCAGGTAATGACTTCTGGACACTTTGTAGGCGCAGCTGAGCAGCGCAACGTTGTCATACACCAACTTTGTAGTGTCTGAGAGAAAGAGCCACATTACACAGTAGGCAGAGGTGAGCGCCCAGACCAACAGGATGATCTTCTTTGCCCTGGATAGAGTGCACAGGAATTGCGCTTTGATGGGGTGGCAGATGGCGATGTAGCGCTCCACGGTGAAGGCGGTGATGGAGCAGGATGACGCGTTTATTCCCAGGTATTGGAAGTAAGTGATGCCCAAGCAGCCCGCGTAGCCAAACACCCATTGACCGTACAGGGCGTCGGTGATGTTAGGCAGGCCGGCGGCCGTCAGGACCATCAGGTCAGCCGCGGCCAGACTCACCAGGTAACAGTTAGTGGGAGTCCGCATGTGTTTGGTGGTCAGGACCACCAGGATTACCATCATGTTCCCGACGATCCCCACCCCGCATATGAGAGAGACCAAAAACACGCTGGCCACTTTGTACTCAACTGTGTAGTCAGTCCAAACACCCAGGGTGTGATTGTCCTGCACCGACGTGTCATTCTCCCCAGTCATGTTATCTATGGTGAGGTTCTCCATTACCGCAGGAGGTTGTAGCTCTGTGCGCCTTCAGGAAAATTTCATCTGGCATTCACAGAAAATCACAAAGAATCATTGCAGTGAACTGCGGGGATCTGGCACCAAAAGTCCAACGACCACAAATCCTTCAAAAACTTCATTTTATCTACGTGTAATCCAATCAAATTGCCCTTTCTCCTCCGCAAAATCCAATTTTTGATACTGCAAGGCATTAAATGCAACTCCACTATGTTTTCCTTATCAACATAATAAAAAAGTCCATTGCGCCTCAGTTGTTGGTAGAAGTTTAGGTAGAGGGAGAGCTGACAGATGAGGTGTTGCAGGCAGCTCCGCGCCCTGCTCCTGTCTCACTGCTCACACAGTCATGACTGAGAGCTTCCTGCGGAGCCTCTGCGCTCCTGAGAGCCTCACACACTGATCATAGTGAAGTCACGCGCTCACACTGGAGCCCCAAACTTTTCTTACGTCTTGGACTCTCATGTAGAGATGCATCACAGAACACACACAGGAGGAGGTGTGTCCCACCTGCACAAGATGATGTTTTAAGGAGCCAGAGTATTGTGGCTGGAACAAATTCAAACTTTAACTTCACGTAACATTTATCAGGAGCAAGCACTTTATAAAAATATGAAAAAAAATTATCACAAAGCAGCTTGAAGCAATGAAAGGAGCGTGTAATTATGTTTCATTCATTTTTACGTTTTTTATCAACAATTTTCACCAATATATGTAACGAAATCATTACGCAATTGCATACATGAACAAATATAAAGCATTTTTTTGTATTCTATCTATGCTTGTGCAAATGAGTCACAGGTGGATTGGAAAAAAATGATACATCTCTTTGAACCATGCAAAATTTCATAATGCACGATCATCACAGTAATCATTTGTTACTTAGTCAACTGACTTGACCTTAGGAGAAAAAATAGGTGACAAATGCAGAACATGTCCTTATATCGTTTACTGCATTTTAGAGAATAATAAATCATCCAGTAATTATTAGAATGCCAACTATGGCTGTTAAAAAAGCATATTCTGTCTCAAATATACCTCACCTTACATATTCTATACTCTCTACCACTCTTCATTTAAGATGTTGTGTGCGATGCGAGTGAAACATTTCAAACTAACATTTATGTTTTCTAATGACTGCATCATTTCTAGAAATACTGTAGATGTCTGTATCATTTTAGACCCATTTTGCAGAAGGTCAACCTGATATATTTTGTATCTCTAGACAGAAGAATTCATAATAAACTTCTGTAAATTTGAATAACATTTGACCACCCAGCATTACTTTGCACTGTCTGACCCGCAAGTTGATCTTACAATCATCCCACAAAGTGAGTGATTATCAATTATTTATTTATTTATTTATTATTATTATTATTATTATTATTATTATTATTATTATTATGATATCAACATAATAGGTGATAAATTGGTATGATTTATAACAAAAAAAATACATGTTGAGGAAGAAAAAATTGTTTACAGAAAAGTAAGAAAACTCCTTCGTCACTCACTCATTTCTCCCCGCTCAGCTGCTGTAGACTCCACATCAGGTTTCCAGTATCTTCCAGGTTAATCTGTCTTTTACAGAATAAAAACCCAAGATTATAAACAATTTCAGTGATTAAAGATTTCAAGGAATTTATACAAGTGTAAATTCCTGTCATGGATGTGACTTTGTAAATTTACTAATTATCCAAGTCTACAATTACAACTTTATGCTGCCTTTTTACATAAGTTTTATGCTACTTTTGATTTCTGCTTCACTACAATTCAGTTTACTTTTTTACTAATGTACATATATGTGACAGCTACTTACATTGCAGAATAAGATTTACACACAAAATCTACAACCTGTAAAATGCTCCGTATCCAAGCGCTGATACTTATGATATGCTGAGAATACTTACCTGATAACACTGTACTTTAACGTAAGATTCCGACACTTGTAATCGCGGTTATTACTGTTATTACTTACCTACTGTTATTTTGTTACTTTCACTTGAATAAATTATCGTAATATGGTCACACACATATATGCAGTGCATTAAACACACTGTATATGAATACAGAAACATTACCGTGTGAGATAAAACAGCCTCGAGGAGTGTCAAGTTACCTGCTGTTAAGTCATCACATCCTACAAGAAATTGGGCATACAAGAAGAGATAAAAACAAACGACTATCAAGCACAATAGGATCATTCTAAACCTCTTTACAGAGTCTTTTAGGCATACTGTGACCCTTTTATAGAGCTGTTTGGTGTGATGGAGGGAGCAAATTTCATGGAGGTCACTTTAATATCACTTTTAAGGGCAATATTTTGATGATGTGTCATTTCATATGATAGTTTCAATAATGCTCACAGCATGGTTTGAATTATGGTGGACATGACAGCAGTCTATTCACACTGATACTGTTGGACTTTTTCTGCACTCTGGCTCTGCAATTTAGCACTGTAGTACAGACTGTCACTATTTAAATTGGCTGACTCGCATGTGAACCATGTGTTAAATGAACCAGAGAAAATGGGTGCCTCTCCACCTCCCCTATTTGTGTGTGTGTGTGTGTGTGTGTGTGTGTGTGTGTGTCTACCTGTCTCATGGCCTCAGTGTTTCTGTATGTCGCTCTATCTCTCTCTCTTCCTGTTGTGTGCATCCAGATGACTTCTAATGCCTCATCGACAAGGAAAGGAAATGAATGTTCACAATGTTCAGTTAGGTAACAGCATCGCTATGTAGAAACAGAGGGGTGAGTTCTCAGGAGCTATCACAACACCCATGGGTGACATTGCAGCAATTGTCCTCCCTGGGGGCAAACACCTGTAACATTGGATGGAGGAGCTGAGGGAGATGTGCGTGTCTGAGAGAGCAGCCTCTCAGAGAGAGATGGAGACAGAGTCCTCTGTCTGCCTTCATCTCCATCTGCAGGGTGGAACAATAAACTGATGAGTGCATGCTAATGATTTAACTGTGGGTGATTAGCACCACCCCTCCAACTCCATCCACAGTCATGTTTAGGGTCCTGCAGCCAAAAAAGATTAAAAAAAAAAAAAAAAAAAAAAACTGGCTGAGGTTTCAGGCAGTAGTTCAACATGAGTCAAGATTAGTGTGATTGTTAGTCCTGGGGAAGCTGCGGGCTGGTGTATAAAAGGGAGAGGCAATGGATGAAAATTACTCAGATCTCAGCACAGTAGGCACTGCAGCTGTTTATATTACTGTCTATATAACCTTCCCAGGAGGATAGTTCAGCCCTGAGAGCTCAGCAGTCTGCAGGAAACTGCCTGGAAGGAAGCAAGGCTCTCTCTTTAGGGTATTTTCTGAGCTGTGAGCAGATTATCCACTGACTGTATGGATTAGAAGTAACATACCTGACTGTTAATGGCAGTGTTGTTTGAAAGTCAGCATGGATTTTCATGGTTTGAAGTGCTCCAAAGTCTACCTCTCTTTAGTTAACCCCACCAACCTTCCAAAGATTTTATGTCAGTGCGCACATGATTTACCAAGTGGTATTAATTCATTGTCACCACTGTATTGACCTTCTCAGTGTCTATTACACCACCAAAGGAGGGCTAAATGAAGTGTTCGGCTCAGGTGGGACACCGTGACAGATCATTGAACCTCACAGCTGAGAGTCGAGAGGTGAAATGCGCCGGTGGATGAGAAATTTTTTAATTGCTACCTGTAGAATGCAACCATGAGAGGTGTCAGAAACAGCAGGATTGCCAAGTAATGTTAATTGGATATTGATTCTGTTAATGTGAATTGCTCTGCTTGCTTCAGTTCATTACTGAATGCAGTAAAATTCCATGGAGACTTAATGTGTTTATACTGGCTTCATTATTCTTTATGCTGTATGTACTTTATAATCAGAACTGCAAGAGCACTGATTTATAGACCCATAAAAAACTAATTGAAATAAATTGTTTCCATCTCAATAAAAAAAAACACTATACTGCCAGTTCAGTCATCACATTAAAGTCAGTGGAGGAAACATTCCCGTCATTACTTTAACAATCAATTTATAATTTCTGCCACTAGAGGTCTCTCTATTAAAACAATGACAACAAAAGACAGTTTTATGACACTTTAAAGTAGAGTGGGATGATGGGACTTGTTCATTTAAATGTTATGCAGACTCTCACAGATAAAATTCTACTGACTGACTCGGGGAGAAATGTTCACAGACAAATTCATGTATTGAAGTTTTATTCTCGATACATTTAGTCAAGTTTGGCATCTTCCTTTCTTGCTCTCTGATTAGTGTTACCCAACAAGTTAGCAGCAGGCAAGAAGATGTAAGTTCTGTTACCTTGAATCAAGAAAAAGATTTCCTAGACTTTGAAATTTTTTGGAAATATTTAACATAAAAAAATTAGAAAACATTGAAAACATTGAGGAGAAGCTAAATATAGAACAAAGATGTAGTAATTACTAGATATTTTATTTTGGTAATGTCACATATTACATGTTCAAAGAAGCAACAATTAGCATTTTATAGTAAAAATATATCAAACATCAATGTGACAGTGGTCACTTGTACTGGTACACAGAGTTATCACCTGTATGTGCAGCTTCATGTAACTGTGTGGAGCTTTATAGGAGGAGTATCATTGTTTAGCTGTCAAGCACAACTTTACTAACCTGACACGCCAGATGGTTTGTTACACAGAGCCATCTGGGGAAAGTCGTCTGTGGAAAGTGTTTTGAAAAGGGCAGCCACTTGGCAGGTGATTAGATGTCTATCATATCTGTCTATCACAGTCTATGACGGGCTAACTTCAACCAATCAGATCCTCAAACCACAGAGACACAGTAGAAGAACACCACCAGCGAAACCAGCTGGAAAATTGAACTGACCAAGCCACTCGGGAGAGGAGTGAAAACACCTTTCCATTAAGAAAAGCCTTCAGTGGCCCTTTGTCCTTTTTCCAATTCGGTTGTGTACTTTTCAGGATACGACTGATGCTACAGCAGCATCTACAGTAACCTCTTTAGGAACCATCACTGCTTTTTTTTTTAACAAACGCTCACTGGTCATCACACTTAAATCATTCCAATAGCTTAGCAGAGCTTGAAGCCTGAAGAGGTAGATTTGGTGCCTCACAAGATAATTTTTTTTTTTTTTTTTGCTCTCACCACTCTTCCACTGATCTTTATTAGGCAGATTTATATCAGTCAGCTCTAAAAACTGACTGAACTCTACTTGCTCAGCACTGAATGAGCACACCAGCACAGTAAGTGATTAGCTGGTAAACCAAGTAGAGCTTTCAGCAGCCAAAGAGCCGGATATTTCCCCTCAGAGACAGGACTGGACTTTGTCATATCGGCTTAAAAGGCAATGATACTCAAATTAAGCTCATAACATGTTTCTGCTTCTGACTAAAAGTCCATCCCTGCTGCAGGTTTAGTGTAAAAGTATCGACACAACAGCATCGTAAAAATACTTAATCATGTTTAAAACTGTATTCTGTGGAGGATTTGAGGGGCAGATTGACTGAGACTGGAAAGAGGAAGAAATACTTAACCTGGTTTTAAAACCAAAAGATAACAAAAAATACCTACCACTGTCTCTGAATATAGTTATGGTTTATTTGTTTAATTTGTACAAAAATCAAAACGTTTCAATCAGCAAAATAAATGAACAGTGAATAAGCCTCCCATCAAATGAAAAAAAAGTAATTCACTTAACAAAACAATGAACTTTTCCTTTAGGTTGAATACATAAATATGATCAGAAAATGTACTAAAAGTATCAGAGGTGCTCATTAGACTCATCATACAGTTGAATTACCATCTGTGTTGTCAAATTACATGTAGTATTTGATTACTGTACATGACATATTAATGTATAAGTAGCTCACACTATCATCTAGATGATTTGGGTGGAGATAATACTGACTAATATACTTGTCCACAGCACTGCACTGTGATTTTTAAGATGAGTGAATCTGTGAAGCAACTTCAACTGTCAAGTAGCCAACATGCGAGGTAAAAGTATGAAGTTTTACTCTGAGAAAACGGAAGAATGAAGAAGTATGAAGTATAAAAACTCAGAAGCACCTTAAAATTGTCCTTAAGTACAGTACTTGAGTGAATGGTACTTTCCACCAATGATCATAATTTTCTCCCTGCCCCTGATTCTGACAGTGTTCACACTGACAGTGGGTCTTTACTGCCACCTCATGGTAAAACACTGTTACTGACACATTTAAAGAGAGGAGTCAAGTTACTGAAGTACCACAGGAGATTTGATAAAGATGCAGTTTATCTATATGATCTCAAGGTCTATTGTCTGAAACCGTGTCTTAAATGCTTAAAGGTGTGAACACTTGTGGTACAACAAAACTAGTATGGGTCACCTATACTGGTGAACTGAGATGAAATCAAACAAATACTACGTGCCTGCAAAATGTGACTGAGCTTTGAGAAGCAGTAGTTGGTTGGGTTTTAAATGCATTAAGTGTTTTTGCTGTTAAAGTCTTTAACTTTTCTCTCCAGGTTTGTGTTTTTTTATGGTCCTTTGCCTCAAATTTCACTTTTTTATGGAAGCATTCCTTTATAAAATTACTTTAAGGTTGATATTTCATCTGCAGGGACTTTTTTCTTTTGCAGAAAGATCATTGGAGGACATAAACTAAAACCTGATGGAGAGCCGTCCATATAAAGCTTTAAGGAGGACATGTCCTGCATATTTCTGCCAGAGAAATAAAGAAATATTATACCTGAATATCTATTCACGAATTCTTAACAATGACTTTAAAAATAACGTATTACTCATCCACTGAAGCTTTTAAGAGAGAGAGAGCTCCTTTTGTGACTGATTAAAAAAATTCAAGGTAAGCATCCCAACAGAAATGCAGCAACAAAAGTGTACAGTGCCAGCAGACTACTCAGTGCTTGGCTCAATATACCCAGCAAAAATAAATAATGTCTTTGGCCTGAATGCAAGAGTTGCTCATTTACTGAATGAAACCTATCCAATTCTGCCTAAATGTTTTCATTCCCCATACTGAAGGACTGCCATGATTTTACTAAACCTACAGCCCACACAAAGATACCAGAGCTAACTTGACATTGTAGCTAAAGCTAATGTTTTTTGTTTTATAATTAAGGCACCGTTATAACTGGGCACATCAGAAGAGCTGTAAGAGCTGATCTGTGCTCTAGATGGAGACAGAGTGGAAGTCGACTGTAAAATACAATTATCATGAAGAGCTGCTGAGAACATTATAATGCAAAAGCAGCTGTGGCATGAGGGGATAACATCACATTAATTATTATAAAGAGATGATAAAGAGTAGAGGGGTGATGAAATGGTGGAATTAATTATCCAAGGCAGCTCCTTTAATCACCAGAAGGCTTTTTGGTTTTTGTGAAGTCTTATCTTTGCATGGAGCATAAATCTTTGCACACACGCACACACACACACACACACACACACACACACACACACACACACACACACACACACACACACACACACA
>JAQMCX010000057.1:11610625-11675680 GCA_029814765.1 Acanthurus leucopareius | reverse complement strand
ACACACACACACACACACACACACACACACACACACACACACACACACACACACACACACACACACACACACACTGGCTAGCACATTCAAGGCTCAAGGAAAGCCATTATTATCCTTCCATTATCGCAGTGTCTGTGTTGAGGCCAGCCACGTCGCTTCAATTAGGAAAGTCACTGTAAATTAACTTGAAGGTTCAAGTGCTAAATATTTCATAACAGCGTCTGCTGCCGTTACCACACACACCCTCTGAAAATTAAGAAAAAAATGTTCACACTGAACCTCTGCCTGCCTTTCTCTGAGACCTAATTCCCTTGTCATCCTGCTGTCTGCATGCACTTTCCTCTCTAGAAGGCATTTTAAGAGCTACTGGAAGGTTTGCGTGCCAGACATCCCAAACAAACCCAGGGGACTGAGCACACCTGCTTATTAATAATCTACAGCACCCTGCCATCGTGACCCACTACCCTGTCTGCTACCTCAGGATCCTCTCTGACTGCTGCTAGTGAAGGAATGTACAGTACAGATGGTGTTCTCTGACATGTAACTTGTATTTCTCTTTCAAAACTTGAAGTTTTTTCTACTCCTGTATTCTAACTCTTATTAATTTATTTGCATCTTTTAGATTTAGATCTGGACTAGGTTGCAGCTATCCATTAGTTCATTACAAAGTATGTGTAAATTTCTCACTAACTTGGTGTAAACCAATAGATAAACTAAACTGGGTTTCACCATTTGTTAGTACCACAATAATGTGTCCACTGAATGCTACAAAATGTCTGCGCTGGTAAAAGTTCATGTGAAGGTGCACCATTAACTATTTTCTTATTAGCATGGATATTTGTAGCATATTGACATTTTACCCCTCAATAATTCTCTAATTACTTCTTATGGATAGTGATAAATTAACTAAACCCCCAAGAGAGGGCATCATTAATTACTTCATAAAGACTAATTAGGTGTAAATATGCCACTAACATGTGCTAACATTTATTATAAACAACTGATAATAGATGGTGCGTGTGCTATGTAGTTTTACCTTGTGCCATTGTCTGTGCTATTCTAACAGGAAGTTACATCAGCATCGCAAGCTGTAGCTTAACTGTCAGTAATAGGTATTGGTGAGCTGATGCATTATATTTAACCTGAATGGTTTTATATTCACTCCATAGACACAGAAAAATAGGCATATGTGCTTCAAAGTTAGTACAGAAGTATGGTGGTTATTGGGTATAATAATTAACTAATCTCTAATTCATGAATTATTTGTGCAGTGTTACACATTCTGATTTAGCAATGTGTAAATTTGTGAGTTTGAACCTCTGACCTTTATGCAGCAACAGCAGCCTGTTCATAGTTCTACTTTATCACATTCACCCATTTTACTGCACAGTCTGCCCCTGTGGAACACTGACCAGCTCTCCAATCACTCCTCGAGCAGCTGGATGTGAAATCAAGTCAGTAACTCCCTCATTTATTAAAGGTGCAATCACCATTTATAAATCAGTAAAGTCCTTACGCACGCTGGCTTTCTGTTCTGTGTGTGCACTGTCAGACAGCTGAGTTGCCATCATGCCACATTTGCCATGAATGGTCTCCCTCAGAAGCCTCAGAACATCAAAGTTGACTCAGTACTCGTTAAAAGTCTGACCACTGGGGACAAATTCAATGTGCACAACTTTGTAAATGTCAAAGAAAACCACCAGCATGCTCTTGCCTGCAATCCTGACCTACTGCGTCTTCTTTGGCTTTGGAGACCGTGGGCTCTTCCAAAGAGAAAACTGCTGTTGGTCTTTGGGTTAGCCATCATAGCCATAAACACAATTCTTGTCACTGGTGATAATCCTTGACGTTAAGTTATCCTGGGCCTGCTCATGGAGATCCTTGCAGAGTCTGACATGGCATTGCCTCCACTCAGGAGGCAAGAAATAGCAAAGACACAAATACCCAGTGGCCACAAAAACTTGTGTAACTCAGGTGCTGATGATGATCCAAAGTTGTAACTTGGAGATATCTTAAGTGTTTGCCTGCTTTGCTTCATGTATGTTACTTTGCACTGTCGCTGTTCATGCACAACAGGAACAGTCTCTGAAAAAACTGATTGCACCTTATTTGTGACCGCTACTTTTTGAGGCTAACTTACCCTTGGGAAGAAGACACTCTGGATTTTGTCATATTTCTCTTTTGGTCAGCTAGCTCAGTTGTTTGAGTTGCTGTTTTGGTAATACAAGTCCATGAACTTGAGAACCCTGACTTCTGAAAGAGAACTGAAGGGAGGGGTGGATTTGTTTGACTGTTGAGTTCATACCTCAGCAATTTTTTTCCCTGAATTGCTTACTTCACATCTGATTCACTCAATAATTCACACACCCACACATGCACTACCAAGTTCTCCTCCCTCCTTCTACTATATTTGCAGGGACCTCCACTTCCCTTCTCCATCACCTTCCTGCATCTACTACAGACATGAGGAAAAAAAGCAATACTACATCCATGTTTCATAATCTTTTTTTCTGTGTTTGGATTCAAGCTTGTGGCAGAAGACACACTACAAGGATGTATGGCTTTTAAAAGCAGTGACTCCCCTGCTGCCCCTCCTCTTCCAAGCCTGGTGTCCTTGCCAGCAGGAAAAGTGGTGCACTGTTGCAGACAGATAGCATCTGATAGTCTGTTGTTACCCCTCGGTCGAGCACACAGTCAGATTTCAGCTTCCTCTCTCCGGCACTCTGCAGGAGACTAACTAAAATCTGACCAAACACACCATAAAGCATTATGATTCTCCCTCTTGCAAACTAATTTCTGGAACAAAAGTGGGGGGAGTAAATTTTTGGCTGCCTCTGACTCCCTCTCTCCTCCCTCACTCCCCCTTTTCTCTTTACTCATCTGTTAAATGGAGTCTCGTTGGGAAATGAGCCAAAGCCTTACACTCAGCCATAGGACTCCAGGAAAAGTGGCGGCTATATTTATAGCTGCTGCCTGGTTGTGCTAAATAAGGTGGAACAGTCTGCAAATGAATATTCAGTTGAAAGTGGGATTATAAGCATTTAAATCATTTATGGTTGCCTGCACTTAACGTCTAGTTTACTTTCCAAGAAAACTTAGTCATTTGCTGTGTTAATTGTTTATCAGTTCCCTGCAAAGATGCCACCAAGACGTGAACTCTCAGAATGACGTGGCATGGATGAGATGAACCTCCCGAAGGTTTACATGGGGTCACAGATCCGATGACCTATTAGATCTCTGGATTAAACGTGGATTAGAATGGCTTTGACATAGTGACCAGTAATCTTCTGAGAGAGCGCAGTGGAACAGATGGTGTGTGATACACACGCTTTAACAATATTGTTTGCATAGCACCGCTGGATAGATTTTTCTGATATGATGAGGGCATTAACTGATAGCATACAGTATGGATTACTGTATGCGTGTCCATATTTTCATTTGAGTGGTTGGTCAAACGTTGTCATGCTATAGGTCTTGTTTGTTTCCTCTGTCACCACTAGAATATCCTTATGGAGTCCATCCTGTCACTTAGGAAGCATAGCATTGAATTTATAGTGCTTAACTGTGCATTATGGGTATTTACAAGCAGCCCTCCTCTATGTCTAATGTGTGTCATTCAGTAGCCATACTGACTAAAATGCAGCCTTATGACACTTTATGGCACTTGAGCTCTTGTTAATTGTCCTCTCTGGGCTTATTTTATTTCTTTAGTGCTTAGTCGTATTTTTATCTCCTATGGCCTACTAACCCGCTCTTAGCTCTCAGAAGCTTTATAGATGCACACTAAGATTTCTGTGACATTGTGTTCTCCTGTAATGTCTCCGACGGGACGGGCATTTCCAGTAAAATATCGTCAGGTCCCGTCAGGTTTCGCCTCAGCCGTTCAAATCCCGTTTGTGTGTTGACTGACTGGCAGTGATCTCAATCGGCTCCCAGATAGCGGCGCTCCTTTCAGCGCCGCTATCCGGACAGCTGAGGCTCTGTGTGTGGGAGGGACTAACGAAGAGCTCCCCTCAGTGCAGCCTGCCGCCACAGCATCGAGCAGGCAGAGAATATATTCTAAGCTTAGTCACTGATAAGGCTTTTGTATCTGTCCCCGTTGTGTGCCCTCGTTTGCTATGTAGTATTTAAGCCAAGGAGAAGGCGGAAGGGATGCTGAAGTAGCGCGGTGAGTTTATTTCTTTTCGTTTCTACAGTCAGAGGAGGGTTTTTGTTACGGATTAGAAAAAAATAAAACCGGGTTGTGCATGACTGGTCCACCCTTATGCAGGGAAGCATCTCCCATCTTCAGCTGAATTCAAATAAACTGTGTAAGAGTAGCCCGACGTATATTAGGTCTATTCCTTAAACCTGGCTGCAGTGTAGTGTTTTCATGATGATTTTTAAGTAGGAGTCAAGAAACTGTGTTTTAAAACATTTTATGTGTGATTTACTTTCAGGCTAGTTTTGCTCATGTGTTCCTTCTGTGTCCATTTTGAAATAGAAGTTAGAGTTTAATCTCTGTTAAGGTGGATTGTTTTCCAATTGGATAAAGAGGCATTTGGCTAATCACAGTCACCATAAGCGCCTTTCGAGGAGGTTCCACGGATTTTACTTTAACGATCCGATCAACTTTAAAGTGGTGTTAAATGCAGTATAGTGTTGTTTTAACAGTAAAGGTATGTGCATTTTGCGCACCGTTCCACATTACGCACGCAAGTTTTTGCGCACTGTAGATAAACGCATCACAAAAAAGAGTACATTCATTAAGATGCACCATTTAATTCAGGGCTGCTATGTGACCTCTTAGGGATGCTGTGGAATGACAACATCGTGGGAGGAAGGCTCAGAGTGAACCAGCGGGTGGCGAAAGACGAATGGCTTCTCCAGAGCTGCTTTCCGCAGACGAAGGAGGCAAACAGCCCGATCATCCCGACGTCCTTGGCCGGGTTTCCAGTGCGCTACAAATCCGCAAGTCGGGCGGATCAACAGGAGGATCGTTCCCAGGGGAGGGCTGCTGCAACCCGGCCCGCAGCTGCCATGACCGGTGTCTTTCAGAGCCAAGGACGGCGCCGCGCAAGGGGGGCGCGGAGGTTAGACTCGGTCACCTCGGCGAGGAGAAAGTACGGGTTTGTTGCGACGAGGAGCTAGAGACATCTTTCACATATATTGATGAGAATGTTAACCTGCGACTGGCCAGCCCAGAGACCAGTTGTAAAAGTACTCACAGACCCGTGCGCAACGGCGAGCCTTGCTCCGAGACTTTTCCGGAGTTTTCCTTTATGTCCGAAGATGATCTCTCCTTCGGGGAGGGCCCCGGGACTTCTATAGACTACGGGTTTATCAGTGCAGTCACGTTCTTAGTGACCGGCATCTCCCTGGTGATCATCTCCTACGCCGTGCCTCGGGATGTGGTGGTGGACCGTGACAGCGTGTCTGCGAGGGAGATGGAAAGGCTGGAGATGGAGAGCGCCCGGATAGGCGCCCACCTGGATCGGTGCGTCATAGCGGGACTGTGCCTGCTCACGCTGGGCGGCGTGGTGCTGTCCACTCTCCTGATGATCTCCATGTGGAAAGGGGAAATGTACAGGAGAAAGGTCATCGCTTACTCCAAACGTTCAGCTAAACAATATGGCTCTATCAGCCTGAAAACCAGATCCAGCCCCAGCCACTCCTCTGCGCACTTGTCCATGGAGGAGGAAATAGAAGAAACTTTGACTTAAAATGCTGCTCTACATATAAACCTTTTAACAATGGAATTAATGCCATTCTAACACATTCTCTAACATACTGTAGCTTAAAACTGCATCCATTCATTCAAAATCTGCAACATTTTTGTCTTACACTGTAGAAATAGCTTGAATACTGCAATGTATATCCACATGGCGAACAGAAAGGGCAATAAAAGCGCTAAAATACATTTTTAAAAAAGTGAGCAAAGGCCTGAAGAACAATATGTGGTATTAAATTGGTCCCAAAGGATTTCAAATGGAACCAAACTATAGTAACTAGCAAGAATGTCAAGAGCTTTGTGTCACAAATATTGGATCACATTTTTTTTGTACCCAGGATGCAATCTCTGAGAGCTTCCATTTATTATTAAGGCTATTCATATCTAATGCGAATGTTTCCAACAGTGAAATCGTGCATAGACACATTTCAGGAAGTAATGGAAGTGTGTGTCCTCAGGGCAGGAGAGTGGGAGTAGGGAGGGATGTAAAGCTGTCCCTGTCCACTGTGATGTGGGAGGAATCAGCTCGATGGTCCACATAGTAATATCCAGTGACAGTCCCTCTCTGGTGCAGTGCTGAGGTAAGCCAGTAAGCCCGGCCTCATGCATCTGAGCCAAAGCCCCACTTTGGTTTGATTGTTGTGAGAGAAATTTGACTGCAGCCGACAGCGCTGACACTGTACACCCCCCTCTGCTCTTCTTCTTCTCCTCCTTCTTCCATCACCTTCCAGTTCTCTCAGCCACAGGAGACCTTCCACTCTCCTGCAGTTTTTTTTTTATTATTATTATTTTTTGCAGGGCTCTCCTCGACACAGTAAATTCACACTCTCAGTGTATGGAGAGGGTCTAGCCAAGTGCCTGTGACATTTCAAGGTTGATGAGCCTTTTCTTACCTTAAACTCACTTTTTTCTCTCTCTCTCTCTCTCTACGTGAGGATGGACTTAAGAACACCTAATCACACATGAAAGAGTTGCCCCACATCCAAAACTTTAAGCCTTCAGTACTTCAAAGAGGTAATTCCATTTCCAAAGAAAGGTATCTTTATTTTTAAAGGTTGAGGCCTATTTGATGCTATCATGGTGACGTGCTGTGTAAAATATTGCAGATGACACAAAAAGCTTAGGAAAAGAGGTTTATCGAGTGCAGACATGCTAAAAATGTTAATGCTTCACTGTCTAGACAAACCAGAGAACAACTTCCTGTTGGTGGTTCAGATTTTACATTCTTCCTCAGCTAAGTCCATGTGAAACTCTTCCTCCCAGACGGTCAGTAATGCTGTAATGAAGAATCTTGCAGAAAAGAGTAAAAATGTATGTATGTACCTTGTAACACTCATAAATCATGCATGAGCCACTAGAATTCACCCGTATCTGCATATATTCATGTACACAGGTGAACGTTTGCATTCCGCAAGGCAAGTGTGAGGGATTCTTACACAGTGTCACTGTTACCCTGGTTTCCTGCCCTTTCATTTCCTGGACTGTGTGACCCTATTTCAAGGCTTACATTCAAAAGGACATGAGTCAGCCTCTATTAATGAGATGCGTAGGCTGATTAGTCTATGGTAAACAGCTCAAGGCCTCACCGTTGCTGAGCTTTCATTCAGATGCATTGTCTCAGCGGTTACTGTCACAACAAATACATGTATTCTAAGAACCAGTCAGTTCACAGAGAGATGAAGATGACAAGTGATTTTGAAATGGAAAGACTGGATTACAGATATTCAGCCATCATTGTCATTCAATAAACTGTAGCAAGTTTGTGTTACAAATGCTTTTTATTTTCTGTGTCTGTGACCACAGAGCTGACAAGTGTGTTTGCATCCCCGAAAAACAGCCATTACTTCCTGAAATGGCACTAAAATGCAGAATGAAGAGATTTCCAGGAAAGGTAATAAAAATTAATGGTCCATATGAGGCAATGCTGTCTTGTTCTCTTCACAGAAGCTGTAAATTCACGACCAATATTACAGATGTTAAAGTGATATTTCATTTAGTTCTCCTGGTGTTGTTGGCCGTGGAAGCAAGGTGCGACACCCAAGTGCTGTGCAGTTTCCTTTTTCTTTTCCTCTCACCAGCATATTACTGTGAAATTAAACTTGCTCGACACTAAACAGGGCAGTCAACAACAATGCTGCTAATGCCAATAAATTCCATTTGATTATGTTAAGCAGTTAGTTCAAACTTCAGCATTATCATGGCTGCATTACACATGCAGCCCATCAGTGCTTTCAGTTCACTGTCAGAGTTGTCAGAGTGGTATTCAGAGGTGGCATCATCTGTGAGGATGTCACTGTTGTAACACACAGAGGATCATGAATGCCGGAGGGGAGCCATTAACACGTCAGACTTCAAACAGACTCATCTGCAGCATGTAATGCACTATGTAGGCTTTCAGACATATACTATTCCTCTCCTTCTCTCTACCCCCCCACTTTCTGTCCTCCTCCATGGTTGGCACCATGCCTCACAGCTAACGCCAGGCTTCCCCTCATACAGCCAACTAAACGTGTTTGGGGGATTTAATCAGGGATTTGCTTGAAGCGACAGCATTTTACACGCCAAGCTCAAGTGTATTTCCAGAGGTTTCATGCATAAGCTCTTTATCCTTGAGCAGTGCACAGCTAAATCACCCTTATTGATATTTGCTTGGCTCCTCTGTAAGTCGATCCCTTCAGGTAAGGCCGGAGAGCAGCTAAGCTGCTGCCATCAGCTAATTTCCTAAAGGTGTTATTTCACTCCTCCATCTTGTCAGTGCTAATACTTTGTGTGTGTGTGGGTGTATTTATATGATTTAGCATGTGTTGTGTGTCACCTTAGATTAAAGAGATGCTGACCTTAACATTTAATTTTAAACAGTTTCTGTGTAGAAAATTAGTGTCCAAAGATGGTCTAAGTAGGCTTTGCCACCCTGGGAGGAAGAAAAGTCACTGGAAAATGCAGGCAGGCAGAGGATGAGGATACTACACAACACTTAGATACTATAGAGTGAGAATAAAAGAAATCGTTTGACATTTAGGGAAATTTAATTTCTTGCTGAAAGTTAGATGAAAAGATCCATGCAATTTTAAGTCTGTTCAATATGAAACAGTTCTCAGCTTGCTTTACCTCGGCACAAAGACTGGCGGAAAAAGTGAGTTTGTCTTTGTGAGAAATTAACAAAACTTACCTACCAGCTCCTCCAAAACTCACTTATAGAGCTGTGAAGTGGGAGGAGCTACTTTGGGTGTTTATAGTTTCAAAAGTGCAAGTTCCATTCATTTTTCCCATGAAGAGTGTCTGCAAAAGTCAAACACCTCTGGAGTCCTAATCTGCATGTAAAGTTCCAGGTAAATCATCCATCCAGTAATAAAAAGCTGTCTTAGAATATATCTGTCTCTCTGATAAGAAGTCAAAGGTACCTTAACCACAATTCCTGTGTTAATTTTGACAAAAAACATCCAGTCAGTTTTGTGAATCAAGTCACTTTTTAATTTTTTAAGACTTTAGATGTATTTACAAACATTTTAGAGTTTGTTTTAGAGTTGACCTCTGGCCCAAAACAATGAAAATGACATGATTTTTCAGAAATTAGGGTCAAAATAATTGAATTTGGTGTTTGTAACTTAAAGCTATTGGACTGTTACATCGACATTTCTGTGTTAAGTAACATTAAGGAAATGGATTACAGATATGGATAAAAATGAGAGCAGCGAATGGGGAAAAACACTCGTGGAACCAGGGGCCCCTCTCACTTTGCAGTTTGATTAATACAATATAACTTGTTTGTTTAATTCATACAAAAAAGTTTTAATCAAAAAGTTGCGGCTTTATAAGAAGTTATATGTAAAACCACATTCTCAGCTGGACTCAGTGACTCCTTAAGGTCACTGCACCCACCCAAGACATAGTTCCATACGTACTCCCTATGGAACTACAATTAGAGCCCCTAACCTCTAATTCACCTTTGAAAGTGTGCAGTTTACATGAAAGTACATGGTGTGTGCACTTAGGCAATGAGCATTATGTCATACATATATAGGCTATTAGATATATTCATAACTGTGGTGAGTTTGCCCTCCATCTATCAGTGCATAGTGTGGCCAAAAAATTTCCACTTGATTCCTTTGGAGAGAAAGACTAAAACCAAGCTCCTCAGGGATATGACTTCATTCTTGGTTGCTCCCTCACTGCCTTACTCAGACAGGATATTTTTAGTCAATGTGCATATTGGATTTTTGGAAAGCTCATTGTATTGTAAATGTGGTCCACAAAGCTTATTGCTAAGGATGCACTTAGTCGGGCTGTTTTGCATTTAGCATGCAAGGACATCTTCATTCAGCTCTGTCCAAGTTTAATTTTTTACATGACATTAAACTCATGAAGTTAAGTTTATTCTGCCTGCGTGTTTTCCTCAACTTAGTTTATTAATAGATTCTTCCCTCTCATCAGTATTGCCCTGTCCTTTCCTTTCCCTTCCGCCATACTATTTTGAAATGCTCAAGGATTCAGCAGTTTCCTTTTCTGCACAGTGAGATTAAACAAAACCCCATTCTTACAAAAAAAACGACCGCAGCTACAAATCTGTGTCAATTCGATTTACGTTTCTGGTAAGCCGAGTTCTGCATGGCTGACAATGAAACAGTCCTCAGAATCGCTTTGTCACTTGCTCACTGGTCAACCTCACTAATGCCGGCAATCAGGCCCGCCATAACCAGACGCTGGAATGTCTGCAGAGCCATTTCCTGTGTTGTACTTGGCACCTTAAAATCACTTTCTCAGACGGATAAACTATCGGCACTTTGGCAGCTATGGCAGATGAGAGAGGAAATGAAGTGATCGGTTGGATCAATCTTACAGTAAAACCACTCAACCGCTGCAGGAAGGCAACACAGGTTTCATCTCGCTCTGTCTCTCCCAGCCTCTCTGATCATCCACTACAGAGAATTTAAAAATGGGCTGTTTTACATGGCAGAGGCCATGGCCCTGCCGGTGATGTGGTTACACAGTGGCTGCTTTAGCAATAACATTAACATTATATTTTCAATGAGCTAAATGCCTCCTTTGCTTTGCAGATTCGGGTAATGTAGACATATTGCACAAACAAATTACAAGCTCGGTTCACCTCTTGATCCCCTCACTGTTTAGCCTCGTGTGCTGTAAATCATGCAGTCTTGCTGGGCTCCATTGATTTAATTTGTATCAAATTGCTAATGCAGTTATTTGTCATGGCATGGCCTCCCGTGTATGCTTGTTTCCCCCATTATGCCTATGCATTTGCCTCTAATTACAGTAAATAATGACTGCTCGCTAGTTTACTGCAGTCATATACTATGAGTGGAACAGAGTGTGGCCTTTAGAAAGACATCAGTGAGTCAAGAAAACAGCTTGTTTATCTCCTCCTACAACATCAGAACACCAGAACATATAGGAAAGGCGCACTGCACAATCTGACACATTCATACCTGACTACAAAGTCCCTTATGTGTGTCTGTGTGTTTTACATTTCAAAGAAAACTGCCACGTTGGCTGAGTTAAACCACACTGGAGCTGAAGACAAAACATAAACTAAGTCTCTACAGCCACACTAGCAGCTCTGTGAAGCTAAACTTAGACACAGCAAAGCTTCACAACAAATAAAGTCCCGAGTGAGCATTAGCTTGCAAGATTTTGTTCAGTGATGGCTAGCGGGATCAGCTAAAATACTAATATCTGCCAACCACTCAGGGTTGCTCAGTTCAACAAGGTTGTGACTCTTTGCTTTTAAAAAGGAGCCATTTTCAGATCTCAGAGGATAAAACCACTTCAGAATTTCCCACAATTTGGCTAGTGTACATCGAAGTGATAAATTACACCACTGTAATTTAGGAAAACCTGAAACTCCTGATGATTAAAAACTCTTGATCGAAGGAGATTAATAGTTTTCATCATGATGCGCCTCACCCAGCTGGGCGGCTCCAGCACAGAATGATTTCTGATGCATAATACAATGTAATTTCACAGCCTTTCCTGCAGGCGCCCTAACTTTAGGGTACAACAAAGATGCTATTCCATTCCAACCACCTGTCACAGAGAGCCATTTGTTGTAACTCCACACTTTTGTAAGTAATTAAATATTGTTATTAATGATAACTTTTTGGCAATAAATAATATCCATTACCTCCTGCATCTAGTTTTTAGAAGTGCTGGGACTAGGCAGCTTTTTGGTGTAAAAAGTGCACAAGCAGTCTAAGCATTTTAGAGAATAAAATGTTGGGCCACACTTGGCCTGTGGGCCATAGTTTGGACAGTCCTGGTTAGGTTTAGCTATCATGTTTTCACCTTTCAAGAGTGTCAGCATGCTAACATTAGCTTAGAAATTATTCATCCTGTTATTAGCTTTGCAGATTTTTGGTCAAATACAAATCAAACTTTCGACTGTTAATGCAATTTTCGACTGATGTACCAGTCCATCTATATGAGGTGGACATATTTAACTGGAAAGTGAAACTTTGACCGGCTAATGGGACTGAAAAAGTCAGGAGTCATTACCTTATGATCATCTGCATATTTGTATCAAACAGCAAGCGATCCAGTAGTTGCAGACAATTTGCCATAAACCCAATGTTTCAGCCTTATGATTGAGCTGGAATTAACTTCAGAGGATCACCAAAATCAGCAGGCTTCACCCTTGTGACATCATAGATGTTATTTAGATTTTTCAGCACAATTTATTCAAAAGAATTTCAGTTCAAACCAGTGTGGTGGGCAGACTGACTGACCTGCCCTGGAGTCATGCCACTAACATGACTAAACAGCAAACTGCTGACCTTCTAAGTTTGAATTAGTCACACTTGCCCACCTGGTGCTGACATTTAAATCATCATGAATTCCACAGTAATAAAATAACAACAAAAATGTCTCTGCAATTGAGTTTGATATTTCATTTTGCATTTTAACCAGCATCTGCATACACAAAACAAGAGCTTGTTTGCATTAACCACTGGGATATGACTCAACCAATGAGATTTTATGTCCAGAAAATGTATTTCTGACTGCATATCTAATCTTCTTATGTGCATGCTAGCATGTGTCTGGTTATTTTTTTTTTTTTTTTGGCACCTTCTGTTTGTTTCAGCTTTAACAAGAGAAAGAATGTCTAAGAGCCAGACAGGAGTAGAGGATATTCTCTGAACCAAATCATCAGTGGTGTTGAGTCCAAGGCCAAGACCATAAACAGAAACTGCAGAGCTGATTGTCTGCGCTGCATTTCATTTTCCTCCAGTGTTGTATTACCGGCTAACATTGGACTGCTGAGAGATGATACTGGCCAGTGGAGAGACCCAGCAGGATATGGAGAGGGAAGATGCTGACAGGGTGAACACGCACATTGGAACACCCACTCACAGTCCCACACATGCTCATACACACACTCAGATACATGCGCATGTTGCATTTGTGTCTCTGCTGTGATGCATTACCTGTCATCTGAGTTCAGTTGCATGCTTTATTCAAGATAAGATTCATTTGATCCATCACTATGGGTAAGCTGAGTAATTACAAGGAGATAAAGTCCAGAAAAAAAGAAAATCTACATTACAAGAATATCAGGACTTTTTTTTAACTTAATGGATGAAGCAATGTCATACAATAAAATCACACCATTAGTCTTGCGTTCAAAACCTTACTTAAAGTAGGTAAGAGAATGGAGGTATCATTTTAATGAAAATGTACCTATGTACTTAATATACTAAAATCATATTTAGCAAAACAATGTCTTTTATTTTATTATATTATAACAATTCTAAAATTATAATGTTCATTCACAAAATGCATTCGATTGAAATAAGAAATTCAAATTTTGTTAAATACAGGATCATATCAAATAGTAATGAAATAAATACTAAAAATCAAATAAATACAGATACGCTGGGATTATATGATGGCAATTAAGTAAAACTGATAAATAAAAGTGAGTCTAAATCTTAACATTTATCCTTAACACTTAAACCAGTGCAGAGACTGAAGAACCAAAGTTATAGGAGCTCTTAAAGCTATTTGAGATGAGTGAAAAACAAGTTTTTGGGGATGTAAGAGGTTACAACACTCTGTTCCACTCCTAGCAAATGATGGAGAAATAATTCCTTCAGGCAAGAAAACAAAAAGTCCATTGTGTTTACTGTAAGTGAGGATAAGAGAAAGCAAAGGCCAAACATTAATCCTCATGAAGGATCACTTTTATTCATTTGTACCAGTATAAGTCCTCAGAGCAACATCAGTTACATGTAGGCCTATGGTTATGATAATCCCTATACTTGGATTACAGTCACCTGTATACAGTATTTTAGTTTCATCTTACATTTGTTGTGTCATTTTAATGACTGAAGACAGCCTGAAGATGGCAGCATTAGACTTTTGAATAGAAACTGCAGCCTGAACCCAAAGCATCTCACTTCTTGCTTGTCAGCATCGAGTGGCTGATGCTTTGGGAATTGTCTGTGTGAAATCCTTATATTACAGCGCTGAGCTCTGTAAACCACTGTTCTCTACAACTGTACATGGTTTGCAAAAAAAGACAAAGTTTGAAGCAAGCAGCTCTTCCCTTTTCAATGTATTCACTCCCCTACAATCTACTGGCATGCCCATGAGTACATTTATAAATGCAGCCACACAACTTCCTCTGGAGGTTTCCTCTTAGAAACCTTCCTTTCCCCTGAGTGATGTTGTGCAACATCTGGCTCCAGCTGTGTATTGATCAGGGTCAGGATGCGGGGGTAAGTGGGGAGGAGGGGCTGCAGTGCGAGTTAAGTGCACAGGTCTTTTTTAAGGACCCCTTGTTTGTCCCAGTGAGCATTTACCGTCAAGTGGTGCTCTAACGTTCAAGGAGAGTGAGTGTCAGTCCCGGAGGATATCAACCAGCCAGGAACTGAATAATTCATCTGGGTCTGTGCCTCCTCAAAGAACCAGGAATCTGGGCTGATGAGAGGTTGCAAAACACTCCTGTACCTCCAAAAATCCTCTACTTTCTTCTTGTCTTTCTTCTTTCTCAGCTTCTGTCCTTTTGGTGATACTTTCCTGTCATCCTAATCCTTTTTCTCTCTGCACTTTCCCAGTTTTTTCCGTCTCTTTCCTTCTTCTATCATCCTGTTTTTTTTAATTTTTCCACTCTCACAGTTTTGACCATCTCTCTGTCATGGCATCGAAAGTGTTGTGCAATTGATATACAGATGATGATGCCCTGGATCTTATGTCTTAACACAATAATACCTCCACCTCCCTGCTCGCCTCCCTCCCTCCTCCCTCGATGCTTTGCCGTGGAGGGGGCTCTTTGCGGGAAACTCTATCATACAATCGTATCTGCTCACATCTCAAATTTCCCTGTGGCACGGCGCAATGATGCGAGGCAATGCATTCTCATCATCCAAACCTTCAAATTTGCTTTTCTCCTCCTCTTCCTCCACAACCACTATCACCTCATCATCCTCCTCTTTCTGGAACACTTCTTTCCTCTCCCTTTTTCTAATGATTCCCTTTCCTATATCCACCTAACTTGTGCTTCACCTTGCAGTGATGCAGAGAAAAATCAGGTGGGAAAAGTACAAACAAAGAGGAATTGAAACCATACAATGCAGGCATTTACATAACCTAACAGACGTTTATGTAGCTAATAAATCTGTCAGACAGGGATTTAATTGTCAGGGATGCATCTGTACTGCTAATGATATTGGAATTTTGATTTAATAAAGTTTCTCTCTCTGCTAATTGATCAACTCTTTCCCCTTGACAAAGCAAAACATGTTGGCTTGCTCAGAAGCAGCTGTAACTCTTTCTTTACTGAAAAGAAACACTCTCACTTGCAGCTTCTTGCTGAATGCCCCAATTTCAAAGCCATTATTGTTACCATGCATTGCTTCCCATCAATTGCAACTTCAAACAATTCCAAAACATCCACATATTAGCTTCTGTATTTAATTTTTAGAGTTAGAAAACAAGATGCTGTGGTTTAAAAAGCAACCAGCCCACAGTTTAATGATATCTAATAAACATCAACAAGTAGTTTAGCCTTTGGTTTTCCCTGCAGGACCCAAAAACCGTGCCCTTTCAAAAGCTGTAATGTTCACACACTTCTTATAAGTGTTAAATTACTACATTTTATCTGATTGTTCAATCAGTGTTAATGGTAACCAAATACAATTAGAGCAATATATCCCTGAGTATCTGCTATATTAACTGAGAAAGCTTAATTCTTCTGCTGTGAAATCTCTTCTTCTTCAACACAGTCTCATCATTTTACATGTACAGAGTATAGTTGGTGTTAAAGAATAACTACAGCTTATTGCAGCTTGGATGAGAATACATGATACAGCATCTTGTCTGATTTGTATATTCGTAGACTATGTGACCCTAGAATGATTTTTTTCCCTCTGTGCTCTATGTTTAATCTTATCTGACCTGTCTTATAAAAGGCATGGTGTTAGCTGATGTGGGTTCATTCGACTGTTCAGATTTGTGAAACTTTCATCCCTTGTTAAAAGATTAAGCAAAGATTTCTACATGCAGACCACATTGGACCTGGTCTCTTCCAAAAACAACTACATTTAGACTTGTCAAATCTGGACTTGACTATCCTGGAGAAGCCAAATGCTTTTTAAAACACATTTTCAGATTTGTGAAAATCAGATAACATGAAAGCTTTTCCCAGTACCATTAAACTACTAAAGAATAAGTGGTCCAAAAAATTGAAGGGTCAGCTGCTCAGCAATTTAAGTTCCCTAAACTTGCTTCTTAACCACTAGATCAGAAGGAACAAATCAGATGCTATTGTCAGCATCTTGATTAATGAAAAAACTACAAATCAGGATCACATAGGTGAAAGAGCTAAAATATAGAAAGATTTACACAAAGATAAGGATTGTTGGTAGGTATGTGACATGCTGCTATACTATGCTATACTATTATTGAACTATGTAGTACTGAATAAAAATCAAGAAAAAATGTGTAATCTTTGTACACACTAGCTAGTTAGCAGTATGTGAGTATTGTTTAATATCTTTGGCATGTTAGCAGATTAGAGCAGTCATACACTTCTGACTGTAAAGGAGCTCATCTAGAGATGTGGGATCTTGGGCTTCTCAGCAAAAACAGGTAGTGAAAATGATCTGTTTATTGTAACATGGACATCAAGATAACATGTGAGGGGGCTGTGGCTCAGGAAGGCAGAGCAGATCATATACCTATGGAAAGGTTGGTCCTTCAGTCACTGGTTTCTGAAGTGTGTCAAAAAACTGTTCATTTAGGTAGATACATATGTAACAAAATAATATATACAAAGCACAAAAAATAAACAGTTCACTTGGCTTAACTGAAAAACAAAATCAATTAGAATTAACAGAACACAGAATCACCCCTCCCACACACACACACACACTCACACACACACTCACACACTTGATCTAATCCCTTAACATCACTAGTGATGTCACCCAGTGTATAAAAGTAGGAAGTGTGTCTATGCACTTCCTCCTTAAGTCCCTGAAACACAAGGTGGTCAGTAAGTAACAGGGAAAGGAAATGATTTAATTAAGGAGCACAGGACTGAATCAATAAACAGTAAACAATACTTTGTTTTACTTTAATCAGAACTGATGATGAAATTGAACTGTGATCAAACTAAATGTAAAACACAAAGACACCTGGGATAGTATGTGTATGCACATTACAGACTGGTGGAAGTATGGTTACGACAAACAACTAACAAGTATGGTCAACTCTGTCACTCTGGTATGGCAGTGAGTAAGGTAATGGGGTGTTAGTGTGTCCGTTTCTGATGCACAGGATAGCACTTTGTATGGTCTCCCTCGACATTAGTGTATGAATGAATGTTAATATGTGGTGTAAAGTGAACTGACTGGTGAAGACACTGGAAAAGCATTGTGTAAGCATTGTGTATAAATTCAATCAATTCGCTATGTACTTTCACTACATTTGCAATGTTAGTATCAGGTGAAAAGCAGTGCTTGTTCACACACTCTCTCTCTCTGAACGAGAGGGTAAATGAGAGGCTAAAATCACATCGTCATTATTTTTAATCGACATTATAAAAGGCAAGATTGTAAAATAAAACTCCTGCTCCAATATGTGTTTGGGCAGAAAGATTTTTTCTGTGTGTAGCAGAAACAGTCCAGATGTGGAAATGTATGTGGGCCTGACTCAGTCCAAAGAACTGGACATGCATTAAGCCAGAAGAAACACAAACATGTGGTTCAAGTATTTGCCAGAATTGTTGTGCCATCTGCAGCCTATAGGCTGGCAGTAGCATTTTGCAGCTGCAATGCTGTCTGCATGGACCCCATAGGTTTAAGAGCCACAGACAGGAGTTTAGCAAGGTTCGTGCATGCGCTCTGCTTAAAAAACCACAGTGTCTCAGGCGTTACAGAATTAGATTTGTGCCAAAAGAAGTCAACAAAAACTTTTTAAATAACAAACAAAAAATAGGAAACTGAAAAGGGTTCAGGGGGTTCATTCCTTTTGGCGAATGAGTTTTTGAGTGGCAATTCAGTGCCCTGGGCCTCCTGCAGCAAGCACACATTTCATAGAACTTCTCCATTTATTTGACATCCACAACTCACTAAAAGGTTTACAATCTGTAAGAACCGATCATATACAATGTCTGTGTTGTACTTTCATATAGCTATGTGTAAAAAATAAATGGTCAAACTGAAAGAAACTATTTGCTTGGCAACATTGTGTGAATTTGATTAGTACCCAGCAGCTAGCTAGCTCAGTGGCTATGGTTATGGCAGGTTCTAGTGCAATGCATTCCAGTACATTTAAGCACTGATACATATAGAATGTATTGAGAAATGTATCTCCTAAATCAGCTACATTTACTTTAACACTGAGTGAACACCAACATTTAACTTGTAAAAAGTTTTCTTTAATGTCCATGGTCACTAGCTTATCAGCCAAAAATGCAAAACATAAAATCAAGACTGTTATTAAGAGTCATATTTTCTGCTCTTTTGAAAAATGCTAGCTGCTTCTCTGTGCCTTCAGTACTATATCAAGGCTTGAAATAAACTAGATCGTAATATAATATGTTATTCTTGTGATGTAACCTTTTTATGGGGAAGAGGCTTGGTTCAAAACAAAGTGCCTCCTCCTTCAATCCTGATGTAGCATAGGCCTAAGGGGTGGGGGTTTCCCATACTATTTGACGATCTCACTAACATTTTAGTTGAGGCACTCATACTGAAGCATTTTGGATTAGTCACTTAACACACACATATGCACACACACAAATGAAACTGATGCAAACCCTCCAATTAAACCCTTTATAAAACAGCATATAAGCTGACTCACCAAAATGGCACAGGGTGTAAGAGAGCTAAATTGTGATGTATTTACACAGTTTCAAATGGTCTTTTATTTTATATGATACTGAAAAAAATTCACATTAAATTAACTCTCTGAGGCAGAGACAGACTCAGACCAATTTGTACGATAGATTGTTGGATAAAAGTTGCCTCTCCTCTTCTGACATTGGAAAGGTGTAAGAGGAGGAGGTTTCAGACACTGTTCAGCCATTAAACAAGCACTTTGGCTCAAACGAACAGAAACTCAGTAATATATTGATCACCATAATTTAATATAAACTTCAAGCCTAAATTCTGAACAATGCGTCTGTTGTCGCTCCTTTGTGGACAATAAAAGTTTCTTGTTTTTTAACTGTGCTGCCCAAGACAGACTGCATATGATGTAATGAAGTTTTTGGAGACAACAATGCACTGAGGCCAATAGAGATTAAAAGTCATTCAGTGGCTCAACTTGGAGCCGATACATTACGTCACCCCTTTTGCGCCGTTATTCATTTCTTGTACCGTAATTGAAGCGGCCACGATGATGTCATCTAAACACAGGACTTCCATTCAGAAGTTGTTTTGTTGCTCCCGTACACGACCGGGCAGTCTAGCCCCATCACCATAACTCTAATAAATGGACTGGATATGGTGAGCTGAGAGTGTGCTTGGCCTGCGCTGAGGAGATTGGCAGGTGATTGATATTCACTGAAGGCTAGACCCCTGCCCCCCAACTCTGTCTCTCCCCAAAAAGGCATGTCTGAGTCTTAATTATAGACTTTGAGACTTGGACCCTGTTAGAAACAATGGATGAGTCATCATGAACAGACAGTGACTGAGGTGACTACCTCTAACCCATCCACTCATGAGATTAATGACCTATCAGTCTGTTTATTGACACAAACAAAATGACTTTACTTACTACTCTTTACTTATGCCAAAAGGTCTCTCTCTCTTTCTCTTTTGTCCCTTTGTAATGTCTCTCGCTCTGTCTCGCTGTCCCTCTCACTCTCTCTCTCTCTCATGGTGGCCAAGGTTAGAAAGGCGCAAAGAGAAAGGGAGGGCGGGGAGTTGGAAGAGAGAGAAAGAGGGGGGTCTAAACAAATCGCTGTCCTGCCAGGACGTCCTCCCTCCAAGGTTTGTCTAGGGCTGGAAGGGATGAAGGAAGGAAGGCGGGGCCGCACGATGGGGAGGGTGGTGTAGTAGAGGTGGAGGGTGATGGGGAGTGACGTGATCCCCTTCATCCCGGCCAATAAAACAGAGTGGCCGGTGAGATCCGGATCCGTACGTGCCGTCAAATTCAATAAGGTAGTGCTTTAATGTTTTCTTTTAATCAACCAAATTGCATTACACACTGCCTCCGTCGCCATCACTGCTCCATGGTGAAGCGGAAGGGGGGACAGGAGAGTCAGGGACGGTTGGTGTGGGGGGAGCTGGAAGCACCAAGGGGGGCATTCCCAATATGTAGAGGAATTTTGGAGAGAGCCTCGTGTTGCATTCATGTTTAAGAATTTCTACTGTAGAGGTCCACTTCAAATTGCTCCTCCTCCGGATCCCCTTCATTGAGATGAAGCAGGAGTCAGTGTGAATTCAGGGTCAGACTGGGGACAGACAAGGTGTACAGACAGACTACGTCATTCTGTTAATGAATGCCAGCTCAACTTTTAGAGCATCGGCCGCTTTAAAGGCAGAACACTCTCCCTCTTGGACGATGGTGTCTCTTATCGTGAGCAATGCCCTCAGCAGTGCCTTCCATCCCTCCTCCTCTTCCTCCTCTCTTCCCTCAAGCATCTTCCTCCTCATCATTTTCTCCTCTTTACCCTCACTGACCTCACTCCTCCTCCCTCACCCTCAGATATGACTCACCCTTTAGTGAAGGTACATCAGGAATGTTCTTCCAAACACTTCATCGTCAAAAACCCTTTCCTTTTCCAAAGTTGGAAGGAAGAATTCATCTCTCACCCGGACGGAGACGGATTGTATTTCTGCGTCATGTACCATAGTAATCACCAGCCACCGGATCAACTTGCTGCCCCAGTCCACTAGAGTTACTGGGATTTTAATTCTGATCGGGGGTTTACAGTTGGATGTTTCATTTCACCTTGGATCAGGCACTGCTGTTGTGGCCCGGAGGATTACAGCCTGTTGCCGCTCTCGGCCGTTCATCCGTGGACAGATGAAACTTCACAGAGAGCAGTAATCCACTGAAGAAGGGTGGCTTTGCTTCTCAGCTGCCTCGGCCACAACTTTAAAACCAGCTGACATTTAACATAATGATCAGTCAGAGTGGCCGAGCGTTTACACACAGGAAAGGTTTCCCGGACACAATTAGACCACAGTCCTCGCATGGGCTAAAAATGAATCACAATACACAATACCGTAGTGTAGTCCCTACATCCATCTAATGGTAAACTGTGAGTGGAGTGACTGGAAGAAAAGCCTCAGTCTCAGCTGTGATATTACAGTGGTTTATCCACAAAGCTTGAAAAGAAGACCACAGTTACAATCTGCTGCACAGTGTATAGTCTAGGATACAGGCTGCATTTTGGTTTTAGCAATCCATCTTGGTATGAGTCATTTACAGTATGCTATTAGACAGAGGGGTTACCCAAGTTTTCCAATGCTAAAATAACACAGTGATTGCAAGAATGTAATCTCTCGCACCATCTTATCAACATTAGATACCATTAGGAATCATATTTTCATATTCAGCTTTTGTGATTCAGTCTACAATACAAACATATGTAATTTTAGTAACCAAAAAAAAAAAACAAAAGAAAATACACCAGTGGATTTACTGATGTCTCACAATTCTGTCATGCTTTCCTTTGGGGAAATACTTTGGCCAGGATGCCTGCTTAGTGTGTGTTTGAGGATTAAGCCTCAGCCTCATGTCATATGGGACTGATTGTAAACACTGGAAAAATCCCCATAAACATTATACTATCTGACGGACTCCACTGTAGACTCTCTGTATAATTGAGAGTTAAAATGCTGTGCATTAACAATATAGCTCCATGCCCATTAAACTCGTGTATCAATTACCATGAACGATGAGCTTTGGCTGATGTGAGGTATCCATGATGTTTTGGTTTTTCAAGCACTACTGTATCAGGAGGTAATACTGGAGCCTCCTTAAAATGAAGTTCCTCGTTGTAATTGAGACTTTGATGTTGACGTAAATGCTGTTTATGGGATGCAAAGTGGTTATTGCCTGTAATATGAAATGAACTCTGCATCAAAGTTTATGTCTGAAACCTGGATTTTTTTTAATGAGCACTGATTGGATTCTGTAAAACCTGAAAATCAGAATCATTTTCATATCTGCGCATGAACAGTGGCTGAAATAGAAATAGATTTTAAGATGCATTAAACATTTATATATGTCTATTCAATCTATAAAAAGCTGTAACGACCATTAACCTAAGTATAAACTTTTACCCTGACTGCATGCAATCAAAGAGACCTGCAGAGCTGCATGTCGGGCTGAGACCAGACAATGAAAACAGCAGAAGAATGCAAAGTGAAACAACAACAGAAACAACAACAACATGCTGCATGGCTCATGTTGAACTTGCCCCAGAGGTCCCTGATGGGTGGATGACTTGAGCTGCAAAGTCACTTTGACTCAGTGAATCAGGAATCAGGTAACGGGATCGGGCTTCATTAGGTGACTTCAGCCGAGCTGGCAGACGGCCAGGTGAGCTGGACGCACAAATGGACATTGATTTTTCAATAAGGGCCCTGAAGCTGTCAGCCAACCAGGCTATGGTGATATCTTTCCTCATGGGGATGGCCTTCTCCTGATGATGGCCTGACTGGCACCCGACTATAGGCAACGACATCAACATCCACTTCATCTCCAGCTGCACACATCCCTTTGGACCTGCCCAGTTCTGCCACAATGGTGTTAATGGTTATTATCCTGAAGGTCAACAAAAGTTTTATAGTTATGTAGCTAAAAAACTGGCATAAGTGTAGATATTTTACTTGCTAACACACTGACAAAAATATTAGTCTTGTCTTTATGATGTTTTTCTAGAAAAGCCGACAGAAGTATGTGTTTTCTGATATTTACTGATGCTTTTGCAGTTGTATTTGTTTTATAATTTTATTTGACTTGTATTACACCGAAAAAGCACTCAGCTTACAAATTAGTCCATGGTCTCTGTGGGGTGACAGAGGTTACAATCATATTTTCCTGTCAGGTCATCCATATTTATCTAATCTGATACTCCGCTGGCCCTCTTTGACCCAGGCCTAAAGGGGCCCAACACCCATAATGGTTTCCATCCATCAGGCCTCCCTCTGTCCTGCTTTCGGCTTTAACAATCACAACCTCCAAGTCTGCAGTCATCATGTACTGCCCTCACACTGACCCCCACAGCCAGCAGGGCATCATGCAGTGAAGTTGGAGGAGAACTAGCCCGGACTCGACCTTCTGCATGACCTTCCAAAATACAAATGTGAGATGGCCTTGATGCAAGGAGGACAGCAGGAATGAAAAAGAGACTGGAAAGAAAATGAGACATTCACAGTCAGCAATAAAGATAGAGGGAAGAACTTATCACAAAATGGTCATAACTCTCTGTGAGAGAATTACTTTCAAAATGAGATAATATATAATGATGTGGGATGTTCTCTTTCGAAAATGGTCTGAGTCTTCTCTTTGTGCAAAGTGTGACTGGGAACAAACTCAGGATTGATGAGACAAAGTGGAGGTTCCAGTCCCATGATGGTTTCCTTAGATTCACCCTGCTGAAGGGCCTTTGAGTCACACATAAAAACCCAAACCACACACTGTTCGTGACCAAAAAAAAGGGAAAACTATTCGGAAAGATTTGCAACTAGACACTCCAAGTGCAAAAATCAAGAAGAAGTATATGTTTCATCTTCCTCAAAAGCAGCATGACTCAATCTCAAGTAGCAATGTTGTATCTGTTAAGTGCATTATTAAATTCAGTGGAAGAACGGGTCTCTAAATATGACAGTCAGGCCAGCTTGTTCGGCTCATTTTCCAGAATTTATATGTGTTTTGACAAAGAATAAGGAGTTCTAATTAAATGTCCTGAAGTTTATACTTTGACATGTAAGACCAGGAGATGATAAATCTCTCCCTTTGACAGGCAAGTCCAGGTGAGCGGCACTTCATTTAGGAAATGAGCCTCCCTGTACCAACAATCGGCCGCTAATA
This sequence comes from Acanthurus leucopareius, assembly GCA_029814765.1. Classification (NCBI taxonomy): domain Eukaryota; kingdom Metazoa; phylum Chordata; class Actinopteri; order Acanthuriformes; family Acanthuridae; genus Acanthurus; species Acanthurus leucopareius. The sequence continues at coordinate 11,651,460 of JAQMCX010000057.1, read as the reverse complement.
AAACCTGCAGTTTGAACTGAATATCGGGGCTGTAAAAGAAACACCTGCAGGTTTTTGGAACTGCTTTACCCTCACACATCAATCAAGTCACAGTTTAGTGCTCACACTGGCCAGATTTTAATTTTTCTTTGAGCTTTATTGGAATTTGATTTGCCAAGATAAAGTTAAAGCCATTAATCTTGTTCTCCCCACGCGTCCTTTCCAATAAACTCAGTGAAATTGCAGTAAATTTCTCTTCGCTCCGAACCTCTCCGAAGTGGATAAACGTGTAGGTATTTGGTGACACAATTTTGTGCTCTCTTTAAATATTTGCTGTCGGAATCAAACACTGAGTGAAACTACTGCAGACTTCTGAAATGCAGACAAAAACCACAGCCGTAATCACTTTCACAGCTCTCAGCATAGCCCGAAGCAACAGCGCTAAAGCAGCTTCCTGCATGTATTCCGTAGAAATCTCTGACTTATTAGCTATTGTATGACTGTTTTCCTTTAGGATCACTTGCTGAAGACAAATCAGTGAAATTCCAAGTACTTCAGAAAAATTTTAAGCTCCCTGTAAAGCCCATCAAGCTCTTTAGGAAAAACCAAATGGTACTTCTGAGTGTTATTAGCTTGGGTGTGTTGACTTCTCGTCTATGGCAACAAGCTCTGCTAAGTCATCTTCCCTCAATTGTTTCCCATTGCATCTTGGATGTGTAGATGTCTACCACATCTGTCAACATCAATTACCCATGGCTTTCCCTTGCATTTACATAACCGCCACCACCCCTGTGGCTGCGACAAACGCACGCACCAACACTTTAATAATTGCTAGACTCTCTGCCATTGTCCCAACGCGGCCTAGTCAAGAGTGTCTGCCACACAAGTCGTAAGTGGAAGTGCAGCATATTTGAGTCCGCTGGATCACACTGCCACTTTTCGCCTCGCCTCTGTCTTATTACCCGCACATTTCTCAAACAAATTTTCCCAAACTGTCTAGATTCTTGCAGCAATTAGAGCATTTCTCTCATTCCGTCTTTCTTTCTTCTCTGTAGTTTTGGCAAGAGGCATGACCATGTTGGTCAGGTCAGCTCAGTGTTCCTGGGCCAAAACTGACACAACCAATTGGAAGAGTCAACCATGATCTGACAAATAAAAGGAACAGAGGATTACAGCTAGGAGGACGTCTGAGGTTCGAGAAGCAGTGAGAATCACACAGGGCGTGCCATTGTTTCTCAACCACCAATCGTTTTTGGCAGCTGTCGGGTCTTTTCTTTCCTAAACCCAAAGAGCTGTCCTGCTCTGGCAAACCCTCAGAAAAAAGACATAGAGAGGTTGCAGTGAAAATAAGAAGCATTTGTGTGGCTTGAGGGCTGCTGGTGTATTGCACTGAACTGGAATATAAACCCTCTTCTGGGGTGAAAGAGTGATAGTGAGGGGAGGAGAGCTCTGACGTGTGCTGGGGATGCTCTGTGAAACTGATGAGTCACTCATGCTCACTGCAAATATGCTTGATACAAGAGAATGTGTAACATTATATAAAGATGATAGGTTGGTCAGTTGGTGGGTCGGTTGTAGGTTCAGCCTGTTTTATTTTGAAAAGCAAAGCAATGTTGGGCTCTCTGGGAGTCCAAAGTAGCACTTGTTTCCATTGGCTTCATATTCAAAAAACTGGCCAGACAGAAAGTGATACCAAATGACAGCACATTTTCCACTGGGTCTCTACTTTGTGTTTTTGTGTGTTTTGTGCTAAAGTGGTCAAAAGAATCATGCTCCTTTATTTCACCTTTTCTTGTATTATTTCTTCCAATTTCGTTGCTTTTATTTGTTACCCCCCAACGATAGTTTGTCAGCTCCTATCTGGCATTTGCCTCAATACATAACATAAATATGATGGCAAGTTCACATGACCTCTTTCCTGAATAATTACTTGTGGCTTTTCTGCATTAAAATCTTTCTACATAGGGCCTAATCACATGTCTTCAATGTAAGTATCAATTGAATGTAGAAACATACAGAGGGAACGAAAGCCACATCACATTTGCCTTAATAAGAGCACTCTTAACATTTAACCACTTAATTGTCATCTGGTTTGCTAACAGACAATGAAATTACTTCAGCAGTTTGTCATTTTGGGAGATTCTGTTACTAATTTTCTTGCCTAGAGTAAGATGAGAAGATCTGTATGATAAACAGCTACATCTAGCAGCCAGCTAGCTAGCTAAGCTTAACACAAAGACTGAAAGTGAGGGAAAGAAGAAAAATGTAAAAACAATGGTTATATCTGAGTTCATTAAGGGGTTATGTGTGAGACTACTCAGCATGTAGGGCAGTGCAGTATACGTGTTTGTATGTTTTGGCTGCACCTGGCCAACTTCTAGTGGCAAGAAACTGAAATGGGCATAATAGGAACTTGGGTAGGAAGATTGAAGCTTGTTGTGCCCACATATTTACAGGGAGCGTTTACCACAGAGCATCCCAGATTAAGTCACTGCACTCTGTGCTCCGAGCCAACAGAATGCAGGACTGGGGAGGCAGACTCTGTTGTAAAAATAAAATAGATGACGCTTGGTGCTCTGGTGCTTTCTGGGAGACTATATATTCTATGTTGAAACATGAAGGACAACTTTCATTTTGTTGTGCCACCCTGTGTTGCAATCTATTTCAACGTAAAAAAGTGTGTAATTGTATCTGTTCCTGTGTGGCACAGGATTTGCCACAAAGGAAGTCTGGATACAGGTTGAGCAGCTGAGGTCTTGTCCACAGGTATATGTTTCCAGGGGAATATTTTCCTGTAAGTTTTGGCCTAGTGTCCACATGCTAGCAGAGATTTAGGTCAATGAAAAGCAGATTTTTAAAATGCCGTCTGAAATATTTCAAAACGGTGTGCTCATGTGGATGTAAAACAGAGGGTGTTGGTAATTATGACATCATCACTCCAATTTGCTTTTGCTAATTGTTGCTGTCTGTTATGAGCATGGGCCTGAAATAACAACAATGGCTGACTACTAAATTGCTAGCAGTTTGTTAGAAGTATTTTGCCATGTTCCAGAAAGTTTTTAAATAAACACAGGTGATGACAAAGGTGTCAAATAACACACTACACATGCTCACTATGTTCTCTGATATTTAACGCATTTGTTGTAGACATAGATCTCATCTTCACCTACTGGCCTGGTTTGATTGTTGGGACATTAAGAATCCTTTTTTCATTCTCATGTGAAAAATTGATATATTTTGGAGATGTTGTGTCAAGCAAAGGTTGTGAGAATTACTTTTTTTAAAAAAGGGGGGAAATATCTGTTCTCAAAATATCCTATTACATGTAGACAATCCCTGACTCACTCCTTTATTTTTATTACAGTGTCACAACAGCTATTTTTTTTAAGTGTTGCAGATTGTATGTCCCCCTCTGCACTGATTAAGACAAATGAGGGAACATGGATGAGACCATTTTCTGGCCTTTCTGCAGTAAAGGCAATGGTGTAATGGAGGAAACAACCCACTTTATCATTGAAATTGGGGGACAGGACAGAGGCAGACAGGTACAAGGTAATGGAGACAGCCAATGTTGGACTCCTTTTAATATCATTAACTGCATGTCCATTTTCATTTGCTCCCAGGCTTGGACGACACAATGTTAGTGTGTGTCTGCATGTGCTATGTGTAAGAGAAAAGAGGCAGGGAAAGGAGACAGAGGACAAATACAAATTAATCCGACAGAGCTGGTCAATGTCAGATCCATCCAAATGAGAGTGCATACTTTGGATAGGATCTACTCATTATTTATTACTTCACTACTGCTTTCATGACCATTCTGTGCTTCCAAACATCATTAACAAACCCAGCACAAATCCCGTCTTATTTGTACAGCCAGGTACACTGAGGGCACAGGAGTACAAATATAAAAGACCCTGGCAATCAAGGGCTGAGCGGTTTTGACGATGTCCAGGTCGGAAAGTCCTAAGTATTCCCACCTCCGCTTCAGGTCAATAAAGTTAATCATAAAAAGGCTATTTATTCGAGGGCTTCAATGTTTGGTTTCCATTTCTATTTCTCGTGGGAAAGGTTCATGTTCAAAAATTAAAACACATGCTGCTTTTGCTTGATCCTCAAATATAAATTGTCTAAATGATGTTGTTGAAGGGGCTTTTTAATAGACCTTTAGAGGATACTAAACCTACTTTAGTTAGCATTGACAAGGGTGGCTGATTACTCTTACGGCAGTGCTGGTCCAGAGAGGGATCCGTGTAAATCGACGCCGAGAGAGTGAGAGCTTATTGTTTGTAATTAGGGAGAGATGAAATTGAATGCGATTCCTACAGCAGCTCAGCATACTGCGCTAATGTAACAGAGCACTCATCAACTCTATGCCACAAAGCCAATATGAAAAACATCTGTTTCAACATCTCCCACTTCCTACAGCAATGTGCTTGAGTGGATTGTGGCACTGTGACCTTGACGGCGTTCCGTTTTTATTTAACCTCAGAGGCTGCGTTCGTGCCAGTGCCTCTGTTGGCTCTGAGGCAGAATTATGACTGTGGAGGTTTGCTATTGTTCTGTTATGACTGCTAGCCATGGCTGTTTTCAGAAATGTGGTAATTCCCATTATAATATAGCCGGGTGGGAGGTGGGGTCTATCTGTTGTGTTGTGGTGCTTTGTCAAATGAGTGAAATCAGGACCATGTTTCACGAATTTTCTTGCAATGAACAAGCAAGTGCTTATTAGGCAGCATGAGCAGAGAACTGCCAGAAAGTATGTAAAATTATTTTCAAGCTCGCTATTGGCTCCAGCAGTGGATGCAACTGCTCTCCAGGAACTGGCGTTTGATTTTAATGTAGTATTCAAAATAAAAGTTAATGAGAACTGGGGTGATTTGCATGGCTGCATCATCTAATTGGCAGTTAAAACATGCAAGGTGGTATTTCTGTGAACTTTGTGAATTACAATGGAAGCGAAATAAGTACAGACATCTGATTTAGCCATGGCAATTTTAAGGCAAAATGTGGGGGGTTCCCATGGTGTCAGCTAAGAGGGTATGATGAGCCACCTGTAAATTCATACTCTGGTGTTACATCAAAAAAAACAACAACATGCAACTGGTTACACAGTTTAGAAGCAAATTGTCATACTTTATTGGGAAGTGTGTTGGGTGAGCAGTTTTCATTCAAGTGGGCATCAGTCTAGCATCTACTTCTTATAATACATCTGTGGTCAACATGCACATTACCAATACCCTGAAAGTAAAGCATTTGTAAGGAATTCAGTCATCTTTAATTTATCGTTTACACCAGTGACATACCCAGGTGTGATGATAAGCAAGAAATCAACAACAGTATTGATCTCTCCCTAACCAAAAGCAATTTTCTCTTTTCTCTTCCCTTTTTTGTTGTAGTAGGTGGCATTTGCCTCCTTTAAAAACTTATAAGGTGTGTGTTCAGACATAAAGCGAAGCAGTTTTTTGCCTCACATCATTAAAATGAATTTAATCGCTGGAGCAATGAATTAGCTGGCATTGGCTGTGAGCTAGCTAGCCAAGTACAGCAAGTATGCTCAAGTCGAAACACTGTCAACTCGTGCTGACTCGTTTTCACCTTAGTTTGTACCAAAATGTGCATCTGTTCGTGACCACTTAAGTTTTTCCATCACATTAATTGTAAGCACTTAGCTCTCATTCTGTCTGAACCCAGCTGCAGGGGAAAAATGTAATTGGTTAGTATTAAAGTCACTCCAGAATGCAGCTTCATCACAGTTAGCATTAGCAAGGCCCTTTGCAAAATTATAGAAGACCCTGTAATCACAGATCCCCCCTGACATATTTATTATCCATTAGCTAGCCAAGGTAAGAACATAATAGGACACACACTGATAAGTTGCATTTCAGTCTGTTTCTCCTAGTTACCTCCCTCCAGTTTGATCATTTACTGTCTGAGCTGAGTTTCTTACTGAATGCACTGTTAGCAAGAACATGAAAGATTACTTCTACAGCATTTACATTTTGACATTTCCTTCATTAGGATTAATTATAAATAATATCGGTTTTGGAGGCAACTCTTCAGCTGCTGAAGAGACTGTAATTTAATGAAGAGTGACCCTCAGGCACGCTCTGTGGTTTCTTGGGATTAAAAAAGATGAAGAGCCACACTCAGTTGTGACCAATGTCGCTCAACCCTCCTCAGTCCAGTCAGTGATAAGAAGCTGTAAGATGAGAGATGAATGTCCAAAAGCTGCCTGATCACATCTGTATCAGAATTATGGTAGAGTACCTCTTCCATTATTGCCTCTGCCTCAGAGGAAGTCTTCTCATAGATCACCTTTAGTGCCTTGCTTCCATTTTACTCTCCTCATAAACAATTCTTAAAGGTAGGAGGACAAGAGTTTAGCAGAAGGTTCATTCAGTGGTAGTAGCACTGCAGTCAGACATATATTATTCCCAAGTAACTTCTTATGAAAGTCATTTATAATTTTCACATCATTCTGACATGGTTTATTTCACTTAGAAAACACAATAAATTCTCTTCCGACTGTCATTTGAGAATAAATTAGAGATAAATCAACTCTGTCAGGCTGCAGGAGAAACGCAGTAGATGAAATAGAAGGAAACACAAGTTTTGCCTCTGGGTATTGTTACACATTCTCATTGGTTTTGCGGCACTATCTATGATACTTTCACATGCTTCTCCTGGGTTTAGGGGCTAAGCAAACAGTCTGGACCAAACGCTGGGCAGAGGGAGTCACTGGAAAACCCAAATATTATTTCACAGAAATCCAATATGTGGGTACAAGTATGACAGCTAATAAGTTGGCCCCTCATCTGTGCTGTGCACCACCCACAAAGCGACGCCCGCTAGCGTGTAAAATCCTACCCTCTGCCTGGATGACCTCACAGCTCGGACCTCTGCTCAGGCCAGGGTCTCCAACCAGGGTCCAATAAGCCACCCCATAACTCGCTAACACTCTTTTCATTTGTCCTCCTTGCTCTTTTAGAGTACGAACACCACATTGTTGCAGCAAATCGGAGCAGAGTGCCGAGCGTCGGTTGAACACTGCACGAGGTGTGTCCAGATTAGCGTGGCTTGCGGCCTGGCGCCTCTATTGTTCTGCGTTGTTATTTCAGAACCTAAGTTTAAAAAAAAAAAAACACATGCAGGATGGTTTTCACTGGCCGAGCCATCCAGCGAGGGTCGTGTGAGCTCCGGTGTAGAGGTCTTTCTTGCAGTCATATGGCCCCAGACTTCCGGGAGAAGCTTTTACACAGGCCGCACGAAGATGGACGCACCGCTTTATGCTGCGTCATAGCCTCTTGCCAGGCATAATTACAATGTCAGTCTGTTTAAAAAGCAGTCTTACGGGAATGTGAGGGCCCCATTACTGCATCAAGACCATGCGCTAGGGGCCGTGGGGCCATAAAACACTCATCTGTGACCAGCAGTAAAAGAAACAGCGGAGCAAAAAAAAGGCTCTCTAACAACATAGTATTTAGTGCAATAATAATCACACCCCCTTTCTGCTTTTATTGCATGTAAGCTTGATTGATTCATTGCCTTGAGGAGAGAACACATGGAAATGTACTTGTCACAGTGTGTGTGACCATGGCAGCGCAGTTTCCAAGGACTAACCTCACTCATGTGGTGCCAAATGTGTGTCTTAACTTGTGAAACATGGAAGGGAAGAGGTGCCTCTTGCATCAGTGGTGAAAGTCATGCACGTTGGCTGTTATTTTCCTCTTTTTGTTGTGATTTTTCAGTTTGAATTCTCAGTGCCTTGTTTGAATAAAATGCAGCTTATTTCAATGCAACTTGACTGAGTAAATAGGTGACCCGTGTCTCTCAGGGGGACGATCTGACTGTAGACATGGATGTTGGGCAGTTTACGGTCACATATGAACACCGCCGTGAATAAATCAGCTTTGCAATTATGGCAGGATCGGTTCTGACCAGGCACCATGCCACTTGTCTTTCATCATGATTTGTCATCATTTCACCATGCTATTCTATTTAATAACTGACATTATTAATAGAGAAAGCCCACGAGTGCAATGAAACAATATAAATGTTCTATTCCTCTTCCACTCGTTTTTTGCAAAGGCCAAAAAGATGAATGTGCCTTGTGGTTAAGCCAATAAAAAGAAAAGAAAATATCTCAGTGGCATGAGCTTATAGGAGAGGCCTATATTATCATCATCATCATCATGTTGTCCTGTTTTTCTAAAAAAACTTGACCAAGACTGAACTTTGTTTGAAAAAGAAACAAAAAACAAATTGGAAAAGGAATTTGAATTCACACCCTTAATTATATTTGGCCACCAGGGGTCAGAATTTAAAGCTGGAAACACAGTACTACACCTACTAAGTGGATTTGGTAAACAGGTTAGCAAATATGGGCTTATTTACACTTTAAGCAGAGACAGAGCAATATATGGAGCATTAATTTCAATTTCAATTTTAGCTCTTTTTTGGTCTCCAGAAACTCTCAAGTGGAAATCTGCTAAAAAAAACTCCACTATGTTCGCTCCACTACGTCTGTCTGCTGTTTTTTGCTGGTCCGAAGTTTATAGTGGATTTATCAGAGCCCAACACTAAAAACAGCTACCTTATGACTTGACTGAAAGCAATACAGATACAGGAGCAGTGAGTTCTATATAAAAGTATTAAAGTTTTTGGCTCCAATACAAACATACTTGGTTTAAAGACACTAAAACGCTCTGTAAAACTGAGGGAAACCGGAGACTCAATGATTTTTTTCAGGTATATCAAGAGACTTCTTACATAATATACACAGTCCATTAAATCCAGTGTTAATATGAAAATGTGAAGACAAAGGTAGTAATGTTAAAAAAAGAAAAAAAACACTTTTGATTATAATTAAAACAACTTAAAGTGGAAGCTCTCTTGTTATGAGTTGACAATTGAACCTGGGTCACTGTAGTTAAAGACAAAAAGTACATATCCCTCCATCACTCCAACCACAACAGTCTTACTTTCCACTGGGCTATTTCTAAGTCAAACCACTGCCTGGTTCTAGTCATGTCTCCTTCGTGTAATCCTTTTGTGGTGGGAAAATGTATTTCTCACTTGTACAGTTTAAGATGTTGTGCTCTTTTGGCCAAACGTTAGGACACCACACTCTTAGGATTGTCGTAGGATTTATTGCTCATTGGAAATGATAACAGTGCATATGCTGTTGATGTTGAAATAGACAAACATAGACTGGGATTTTCCCATGATAGAAATAACAGCAGAGCTGAACTCGTGATGTAACATTGGTCCACTCAGAGGTAGGTGCACAAAAAGCTTTGTTTGTCAATCATCTGCATGGTATGTGTTTGTAAACACGAAATTTTTATCTAAAATATAGGCTCGTCCGTATGATTGAGATTGATGTAAACGGAGAAACAGTACTCTTTTGTCTCCTCTCCTGTCATTTTCAATCATAAGGAAGAGCCAGAACTGTGCAGAGATTTGATTTTGTGTGGTTTCAAAATAAGAATGGGAGTCTGCAGCAGTAAGACAATATAACTGTGAAACTCACAAAGCTGACAGAAACTGTAAATATGTAATTTCTGTTCTAATCTGATAGAACATTGCACTTAAATTAAATAATAATAACCAGTTCAGAAGTTATTACTTATTGAAATATAATATTCTGAGAACTTTATAGAGTTCTATCTTCTATTCAATATTAAATTCATAAAACTCAGCTGGTTAGCCAAGTTTGCCTGTCGATATCCCTGTTCACCTAAGACAGAGAAAACATGCCTTCAGTGCGGCATATTGAACAAAGATTTTATCATAGACAAACACACATGGCAAAGACCACATGGAACACTCTGAAATATCTAACCTCATGTGATCCTTGGTTCACACGGAAACATCCCAGAAACTGAAAAGTTTGATGCTGTGATCAAAGCAAGAGTCCTAAGGGCATGAACCAATAAAAGACCATGGAAGATGTCCAAAATTTCTGGACAATTGTAGAATAAGAAGTGCTTGGCTCAGTTTGCTCTCTCCATCCAAGCAAAGGTTTGGGCTGGAGGCCTGTCTGCAGAGACTTGACTGGATGCCATGGGAGCAGGCCGCAGCAGAAAAACAGGTCAATACTGACTGTTAATGCCACGATTGGATGGTTTGTGGTCTGACCATTTGGAAGACTGAGCAAAATAACATTTTACTGGGGTTCATAAACCTCTTGTGGATGTTAGAACGGCTCCTTCATAAATTCTCAAGTGTTGAAGGCAGGACGTTTAAGTCAAAGCTACAGGGGTGACAAAATGTATAGAACTGCAGCGTTTCAGAAGAGTCTTCAGCGTGGAGTTATATACTTCCTCTGGTGTTACACAGGCAATATAAAAAGCCAGTAAATATCGATGAGTGGTGAATGATCATCACTTAGAGAGGATACAGTGTGTTACAGTGCAGTGCGGATAGATTAGGAACAATGTTGTTTTTCTGTCAATAAAACTTATAACTAAATCATAGCCTGGAATTCCCCTAAACTAGGGCAAAGAGATACGGGCCAAAAATCATATTTCAGTATTTTCAGGCTAAATGGCAATTCAACTTGTATATCTTGTATTTCTGCAAAGTTGGCTTAAAGTTCAGTTGTAATAAATAGCTGTATAAGTCCCATAATAACAAATAATAACAAATAATGATCTTTTTTTTTATTATTCACATAATCTGATGAGTTCCTCGATTTATCACTTTATTGTTTTATCTTTTAAATGCCATAACAAAAGATTTTAAAAATCTATTCAATCTATCATGATGTTGAGCAAAGTAGCAGCAAGTCATCACACTGCAGAGACTGACCCTAGAGAATGCATAAAGGTTTTTTTTTAAAAAAATGTGTAATGATTATTCGATCATTAAAAGATAGACAGATTCATTTTCTGATTTCTTTGTCAAAGCGATTGGTCACTTATCATTTCAGCTTTGATTTCAACATAAGATGTGTACTTGCTAATAGATCAGTATATCTTTTGTGTTTGCTTTCACCACAATTGCTTAAAGTTACAATAATGTAAAACTTACATCAGTTTCAACATCTGCACACCAATCAGAGAATCAGCTGATGCTAGCTAGCCTTCTGTCCTTTTTATATTGATAGATGAACATTGCTCTGTGCAGGAGCTAACAGGTTGTTGACATGATATAGTAAACCGTGTCATCTATTGGAAATGTGACCAATGTTAGCGAGCAAATGTAACTCTAAACTAACTAGTTATCTTTGTTTGCTAGCTTACATTTTCTAGATGAAAAACCACAACCATTTCATACATTCTTACAAATATTAAAGGAAGCACTGGTAATTTTATCCATTATACAGTATTCTCTATATTGGTTGGTATGATCTTCATATCCTGACAGCAATCAATAACTTATGAGCTCTGAAAGAAGAACAAAAAAGAGCCATGATCTGTAGCTGTTGTGATCCTGTAAAAACACCAACCAATCGCTGCTTCACGGTCTGCTTGAAAATATTCCATCATATGTCCCCCCCTGTCTCCTTGCTTTTCTACCCTGCTGTGCAACAGCCTGCTCTCTGAGCACGTCAGAGCTACTGCTGCACGAGATAAGTTATCAAACGTTTCCTGGAGAATAGAAGAGAAAAAGTAAAAATTACTACTGCCACAGTTACTTTTAACAACCTGTAACTCAGTTATGAAGTAGTTCAGATTCAGCAGATCTTATGAATGTGGAGGAGGGGCGTGTGTCTTTGCAAGGACTTCCGAGGGCAAGGGGAGGGTTTAGACAGAGCCTTGAGACGATGCTACTTGCTAGCTTTCTAGAGTTACCAACCACAGCTTTAAATGTTGTAGACAGATGTCTTAGGTCACTAAAGTTAAATATCCAACACTACTGTTTTTTTGCTAAAATAACGAGGAAAATGTCTTTTATTAACATTCATAGGTTATACAGAGTTACTGTCTGCAGTGCACAACAGAAGTTAACAGCATGTCTGTTCCAGAATTGTGACTCTCTAATGTCAACAGCTGCAGTGGGACACACCCACTCATGCTTATGCTTGTTTCCACAAATATCTCCAAAAACAGTTTTATACTTAGTTGCTGGAAAAAATATTCATCGTAGTTTGTATTTCCTTACACAAACAGTGAGGAGGATTTAAATTACAGTTTGACTTTAAATGCTCATAAAAATGTGTGTATGTGGTGTTTGATACTTTAAATGTGCTGAGTTTATGTGCTGAGTTTATGTCCTTGGTGCCGCAGACATTGTATCTATTACAACAGCAGGGACAAGGATTCTTTCGTTTTTTTATTGCAAGAGGGAACCAACTGTTTTCCAACTCATACTGATGCAAATGAAAATGAAGATTGCATTGATGTTATTGAAGGGTGACTCATCTGATGAGCTGCAGTCTCATCTCAAAGAGAAGCCAGCAGACCAAAACACATCTGTGTATTACATCCAGTAAGTGATGCATCATCCAATTTGATGTGATTTAAGCGAGTTGCTCCCCTTGAGAAGACAGAAATTATACTAATGTCTTGTATACTAACACTGAAATAATGGTAGTTTGGAGTTGACCAAAAGCCAGCTCAGAGTGGCTGTTCTGAGGTCAGGTTGAAAATAAAGTATACTCGAGAGGATGTTCTTCACTTATGGTTATTATAATGTGTATACAAGGATTTGGCTCAATACGGAGGCATCGAAGTAAACATAATAGAAACAAAAAAGCATCCATGGGGTTATTTAAGTTCACAGTTTTAAGTGCATTTGCATGAAATCCTCTCTGTGAGCATGTGTACCAGCATTTACATGTATTTCCCAAATTCTGTCCTGGTCAGTTCATTCTCTTTACCCCAAATCATTTATCAGTCTCATTTTTTGAGGGAAAAGCGTATTCATTTTTAAGTAGCAGATAACACCTGCTGGTCCATCACCACTCTGCCCACTGCTTTAAGTGAAAATAACACAAGTTAACACGCACATGTGGAATTTAGCCCTGTGGTGGTTGGAAAGATGATCCTCTGAGAAGTGTGGCGAACTCCAGAACGGAAGCCCTGCTGTGGCCAATATATAACCCAGCATGAGTCATCCTGCCAAGACCCCACAGATATGATGTACTGTAGCGGCATCAGTCGGGCCCCTGCATGACGAGGTTTGCGTCTACCCTCTCTGATCGTCTTCAGATGTTCCTCCTCTCCCTTGGGGACGGAGAGAGGGCAGAAAAAGGGTGGAGAAAGGGAAAGAGGAAAAGAAACGAGCAGAATCAGTCATCTCCTGAAGGCTCAGAGTATTTCATTTTATACACTGCCTCCTGAAGTAATGCCACTGATTTGATTTATGTAAGGTAGATATACACTTCAGGGCTGCAGTGACTTCGAATTATGTGAAAGTGTGTGTGTTTGTGTGTGTGTGTGTGTGTGTGTGTGTGTGTGTGAGGGGGTGGGGTGGGGGGACAATGAGTGAATGGCTGAACTTTAATCATGAGATGACAATGAACAACGAGGAAGACAGAAGTAATGATAAAATCAGTCAAGATTTGATACATGGTCCCATCTCACTGCTCGCCACAGCCGTTACTCCAAAGATATCGCTGTCTCTGTGTGCCAGAAATTATACAGACATACCACAGCTTGAGTTCTTTCCCCCCATCCAGTCCAGTGTGGCTGAAGTGAGCCACAGGGGTGATGATGATAGTCTGGCTGACCCTTAACCTCAAAGAAAACTTTTTTCAGGTGCCAGGAGCTCCCCATATACAGAGATCCGATAAAAGGGAACATTGCTGTTGAAAGTAAACAAATTAGCAGCTGGCTTTTTAGGTTGGCCGCAGGTTATTTATGGGATTTTGTCAGAGTTGAAAGCATATGCAACCACCGGTGAAAACCCTCTTAGATGCAGAATGTGTTTGAAGAGATAACTGTTGCTCCTCTCCAAAGCAAGTACAGCTTCTGCCCAGACACACAGCTCATACAGAGAAAAAACACAAGAAGGGGAAGACCCGCGAGCTTTTCTCAATAAATGCCATATCAAATCCAAGCTTGAAATCTTGGGAATTTTGCAATTTGAAGATGAAGTCCGACCTCTTGAGAATGCATTTACATTCTGTACTCGAGACGCAAGTGGGACAGCAGCATTCTTGCAAATAGCCTGCAAGTGTGACATGTAGTTAAAGGGCCAAAAATACACAGAGGCAGCAGTTACATTTAGACAAACCAATCTGTCCAGCAATGAAGATCAGATGTTAATTTTGAGGCAGAAGTTTGACCTCAGGACATGCCTGCAGTAAATTGCCGAAGCCTTTTTTAAAATAAGACTATTAATGAATATCTGGCCAACCTCAGTTGGCCACCCCCTTCGAATTGACTTCATTTCAAAGAACTTGACTTCATATTTCAAATCTAAATGCTTTTTTTTTGCTACCTAACTTATTATAACTTATAATGTCACATATTTGGAGCATTTTGTCCATGTATTTCAACTTTCACACACAAAACACATCAAACTTTCATTGGAGGAAAATTAAAGCTCAGTTATAAACATTATGAGTTGATCTCAAACTGTTACAATAATTTATCTTTCAATGAAGGTTAGAAAAATAGTTAGTTTTAACTTATTTCCTCAGTCCAAATTGACTTTGGATGATAGAGGCACAATGATAGCAACATGACAAGGATTGAAACTAAAACTGAAAAAACAATAATCCATCAAAAAATTTACTTTTGCCTGTTTTTTACCAATAGTAAGCCAAAGTCAATGGTCATAAATTCACAAAATCTAAGACTGCAAATGATAATGAAATAAATTTTTTCTCTGACTTCCATTAGCGGCCAATCATTCTTAGCATTAGCTACAGTGGGGTCCCCTATTTAAATCAACAGGAGATGATGGTGCACTGACCTGCTGGATAAACAGTGGACACAATACGTTCATTGTAAACTCTCCATTCCCATTTCTGCTCTCCATTGAAAACAGACAGAAAGCATAAAGGAGAGGATGAAATAACATTTACATACTATACAAAGCCATTTCTTGGTTATGCTCATCAGGAGTCTGTTGGAGGAAGATGAGTGAGGCAGTGGGATTCAGCGCCTTCTGTGGTCTCTAAATTTGACGAATCCAAAATGTCCACATATTTTCCCAGACACCTTATCTCTTTAGTAGTCTGGTCCAGCCAGCAGGCCATATGTATTGGGCTTCACGCTTCCCAGGCCCCTTGCCTGCCTTCTACAGACCACGACTTCCTACCACAGGACCCCTGTTGCTCAGCGAGGCTCTGAGGCCAGACCACTCGTCTACCAAACACTAATGGCTCTGTTTAGCAGCTCAGAGCCTCTCGCAGTTGAGCCAAGCACTCTCCAGGAGTCAAATTGGACATGGAGACCCTGAACACATTCTCACAGATTCCACACGACTGGAACAGGTCAAATCTCACCAAAATCTCTCGCTGCTAGAGTCCATTTATTTGCCGCCTATTTCATTGTTAAAGAAGTTGTAAGGTGCTTCAAGGCAGACTGTATAGGTGGTCTCCTCAGACAACCTTTGCAATACCCAAGACAATGTGCAAGATGTCCGCCAAGAGTTCTCAATCAGCCCTTAAAATTGAATGGATGAACACAACTGAATTCACCACTAAAAGTTTCCAAGGATGGAGGTTCCGGGGATGGCTATCACCCGGTCAGTTCCTCAGTCTGTCCACCACTTTGATCCGAGTTTTGAATGTCTCAACAACAATCTGATGGGTTACCTTATTATTTGATACAGATAGTCACAGTTCTCAGAGGAGACAACCTATTCACTTCGGTGACCCTCATATTTTTCTCCTCAGGGATAGTAACAGTTCAAAGTTTATATAGTGAAATATCTCAACATTTGCAACATCAAAGAACAGTCATGAATTCCAGCTACAATATCCTAATGACTTTGGTGATCCCCTGACATTTTCTCTTCCCCCTTGTGCCAGCAGGTTAACATTCCTCATGCAATGAACTGTAATAAGTGGGTTTAATTTTTCATCTTTTATTATCATAAGGTCAAACTTTCAGTTTGTCTATTTGTTAGTGTGGTTCATGACTTCATTGTTTGCCATAAGCCTCACTTAAACTTGATATTTAGTGTAAATTAGCAAACAAATGAATGGTACCATGCCAAACTTAGATGGATACACTTTACACACTAATACACTTTACTTGCTCAATGCTAACATGTTAGTTGTTCTAGTAAATATGCTAACAGTTAAGCACAACCCAACAGAGACACTAACATTTCTGTTGACTCTGAGTCTTATATAACTGAAAATGACAAGACTTTAACATCACAACAACTTATTTTAGTCATTAACCATCTGTTTAAAATCAAAGCGTTGTATGGTAAACTCAACTATTCACCTTCTATTGGCTGCTCTGTAAACCACTGACTGATGTCACTCCTATAATATGACATCACTACCAAGAGCCAGCCAATAGCAGATACAGTTCAGCTGCTCAAAACCCTATATTCACATTTGGATGTCAGGTCTTTTACAGAATTAGATTTGGGATTTGGTTGTTATTAAAAACTGGACCTGCATTCACACCATAACTGATGTGTCTGTGCTTGTCGAGCTTGGCTATTTTTACCCTTATTAGCAAAAGGGCTGATCTGCTTGTAGAAACGCTATGATTACACTGTGTTCAGTACATATGTGATACAACTGCCAAGCCTCAGTGAAGAAAAAAGGCAGTCCGATGAAAGTGTGTGGATCCAAGGGTGTGAGCTCAATAGTGGACTGTGGTGGTGTCAGTCAATCAGGGCTTGGACATGCTCTGTAAGAAAAAGGAGAAAAGCTGTAGAAGAGAACACTGTGTTCATGGCAAAAAAGCGTGACTGCCTGTTTATTCTCAGAAACATGAAATGCTTTTCTTAGAATGCATGAATACAATATCCTCAGGTTTGACTCGGAGTATTAGCAAAGATCATGTTAACAGACCAGCAGCAAAATCATGTTCAGATCTCAGACAGGCCTTCACTTCAATATGACAACTCCTGTGTAAAGCCATCAGATTTATTGAAGGTCCTTGACAGCCGTTGAATCGGTTTCTGCACGGTCAGGAAGCGAATCAAGCTTGTCTCAGACCTTGTGCAGACTAAACATGCCTATGCTGTGTCATGTGATAGTTTCATACATGCATATAGCAGCAGAAAACATGAATTCTCAACAGTATATCATCTTTACAGGATTTACTAAGTGCTTGTTAAATAAGCAGTCAGTTAAAACACCTAAACACATTTTGGTTTACTGTTGCATATCAACAAGAATCTGAGATACTCCAAAAATGTTTTAACCTCAGTTTATCAATCTTCAATTAATAAACAGGCTTAAAACAGCTGCTGACAAATAAGATCATGTGACTCTATTTTGTTTTAAAGGTGTACTCATTCTTAAAATAAATTAAAAATGCATATTGTATCATCAGTTGCCTTCCCTTTTGTATGAAATAGATAAACAGTATCAGTTGTCAATATACCTTAAGTGACTAATTCATCCTCGCTGTAGCCTTTAATTTCCCTTTTAAAAAACTTTACAACTACAGTTAGGAAAGTTCACTTGCAGTCTCAAAATAATAAGGATACCAGTGAAATGTCAAGAAAGATGGACTCCTTAACGACAGCAAAACAAGAGCAAAATACTGTTTTTTAGCTGTTTAAGCAATTAATTCAAAGCAAAAGGGTGTCTTATATGTCTTACTTTGTCAAGGAAGATTAGCTTTTGTGACAAGATATTTACTGCATGTTTTTACAACAGCGATTTTTCATTAATATGCACATCCACTATCTGAAATCCATGGCTTAACATGCAAAAAACATTTTGTTAAAACATTAAAAAATAAATGAATGAATAAATACATATTGTCTGATGAAATAATGTGAATTTGACCCGTGATCACATTTTATATGCAGCTGGAGAATAAATGAATGAAAAATGTCACACGTCTTCCAAAAAGAAATTTATTTTCAAAATTTGTGTGTATTTAATGTAATTCAATCAAGCTGTTGTGCTTTTATTTATTAAGGAAATAAAGTCAATTTACATGAGTCTTCTCTGTGTTCTGTCAGCCTCCACAGTGGCCCAAAATTCCCCAGAATGATGGCACAGTTAAACAAGCTTTTGAAGCAATGTGCTGTTTCTTTGAGTCACCCACTGCAAAACTCAGAAAATTTGTCAGCAAGCAATATTGCTGAGCCAATGCTTAATGTCAATGTGTTGAAATACAAATATGGTTTGAAATATGTGACTGCCAACACATGGGCTCCATTTTGAATAGACTTTATTTGTTTTGCTACCAAGAACATGAGTTGAGAGGCCGAATAGTGGAATATGGAGATTGTCTAACAGTTGTTAATACATCCAGGTTAATACTTCATCTCTGTTGTACTCAGATTTCAAAGAACAGACCAAAAAGTATGTCAACAACAGTAAATTATGGATAAGAAGACCATGATTAGTGGCAGTGGTAGTCTCAGGCAACACTGAAACTGCTACCTGTTACTGGTGCTTAAAATAACACTATGAGCAGCTAGGGATTCACAGTCGCTGGCTGGTTGTCATTCTAACCCTCTCCACTTCAGCATCCACATAAAGCTCTGGCTTCCCACTTGACTGGCTGATGATGAATGACAGCATCCCTGATTCCCAGACTGATGCCGGCCAACAAGAAGAGAGGAGAGTGGGCTGAGATGCCAGCGAGCTGGATCAAGGCATCTGTTCTGGATGACTGGGTACAGAATGGACTGGATGGCCATGAACATATCATTGTTCCTCTGTTTCTTGATGATGGACTGTTTGCTTTCTTAATTCTACTGTTAATGGACAAAGAATGGTTGATCCAAACCTAGAGGAAAACTTGCTAATATTCAGCCCCTGTAGCTCTTATTTTGGCAGATTGGTTGTCAGTGGCAATGACATCAGAGGTAGCAGCGGGGATAAGTAATGGGACGGTATGTATCACCAAGCAGAGTTATTTATGTACTTTAAGTGCCAACACTCAGTCTGTCAGTTTGAATAATGGGGGCCTCTGTTTGTCTGTAGCATATTGCTCATTAATCTCCAAGAGCTAGTCCCAGCCCAGACCAGCTTGGGTCCCTTTACCTCTGGTGAATATGAAGTAAGAAAAGTAGTGGTGAGTACAGTGGAAAGCTACCCAAAGGCCATTTTCTGTTATACATATAAGTTTTGATGGTATAGTTACTTATGAGCATCCACCACAACAGATGCTAGCGATCATCCCATATGCTGCCATCCAATGGTCTACCACTGTAAGTGCAATCTGATATTTTATTTTTTAAATTTTTTTCAACTTAACTCTAATGGATAGCTAGAAAAGCTGAACAGATCAGGGATATTTTGCTGATCCTTCTATTCTGGGAGGCCCTATTGTTTAAAATGTGCATTAAATAATACACATCTCAGCAAGAGATACGGGGAGGGGCTGAGGAGTGAAGAACTAGGAGGAGACGGGAGTGAGAAGTAGGAAGAGAAAGGGGAGTGGCTGAGGGGTCAAGAGCAAGGTTCAAGATTTTTGGATTGAACAGTGACAGAATATGTTCGAACATGTGAAAATATTAGTTTGAAAGCATTACACATTTATACTATGCTTTAGAGTTTATAAAATATACATTGAATACTTTAAATATCACTTGATATAAAAACGCTGACTGAGGTAGTCACAGTTAATGATCCAAAAAAAAGTTAAAAATACAATATGCCATTTCTGTCAAAACAAGAAAAAAATAGGTTTAGCTTGATAATGTTGTTGAGAAGCGTGGGATCATGAGATTTGTTGATTTCATGGTTAAACAGCCACCACTGCAGATGAAAATCTATCTGACTGACTTCTGCTGAAAGGTTTAAAGATGAGATCATGTATTAAAGTGTTATTCACATTATATCTTGTCATGTTTCCAACCTCGGTCCTTGCTCTTTGACTTGCGTTACCCCAAACAATGAAACATAAGACAATCTGAGTTTAGGCAACCATTTGTTGCAAGATGATCTGTTCTTATGTAAATCAGAGTAGGACAAGGCGCTATGCTGTTCCTTGTTCAAGTATTTCAGGTAGACTTGCAGGCTCTACTCCTCTAAAGACTTGATAATACCCCAGCAAAAAGAAAATTATTATACGAAGTTGAAAGTGTCTACACAAAAGGGCAAAACAGTAATGCTCTAAGTCAAGGAACTTAATAATTTTGTTTCTGTAATCTCACTTACTGAGACCTTTCAAAGGGAAAAAGTCCCAGTTTTGGCTGCAGGGAAACCCAAACAGTCTCTGTGCACCAAGGAATCATGTCCACCAGAACGAAACAAATTGAAATCAATGAATATTTTCCAAGAAGGGTAAAAAAAACTGCACAAACTTTCCAGAGCAAATTATTGACAAACAGTCAACAAAAGTAAATCTTACACTTCTGATGAGGGTGCATCGTTCAGCATGTGATATGCATTACTTATCCACATCTTTACAAGTGTTGCACTGCTCTACAATACAGCAGGCCTAATGTGAACAGGCAGCGGCAATTGAGATTATTGAGCAAAACTAAAGTGTCTCAGTCACAAAAGAGAAGGTAAACTTCATTAGACCTTGCAGAATTTGATAGCTTAAAGAAGAACCTGATCTCCTCTTTCTGTTCGCTGTGGTGTGGTTGATGCTTCTTTGGATGTGCTGATACACAGCTGCAATATCCACAGTGGTGTCAGATAAGTAATTCTACCTAAAGCCTGTGTGATAATATTACTCTAAAAGATGGCCTTGAATCTTTTAACTGTGTTATTCTCTGATGGACCAAGTACTCAGATCCACTACTTCAGTAAAAGTACCAATAAAATCAAAGTAAAAATACTTCATCATTGGTAAAAACATTCAAAATCCTACTTAAGTAAAACCATAAATATATTTCCAGACAATAGTAATGAAGCATCAAAAACAAAAGCACCAGTTCTGCAGAAATATTATATTACTTTTACTTTATTAGATTGTTAATACAGTGGCAGTAATGCATAGGCAGCATTTTAGTGCTGTAGCTGGTCAGCTACTTTATCCTCTAGCTAGGTGATTTATGGTCACAAAAAAGGTAACAGGATACAGTAAATCTGAGGTGATTTAAAATGACAAAACAAAGTTCTGCTTCCCAAGTTTATAGTCACGATTTTTCTCTAATCTTATCTGTTTTAAAACCTTTTTTGGGTTAGATGTATTCAGAAACTGTCAGTATGCTTTAACAGCAATGCTTGTCAGAACCCCACAGCCACCACACACACACACACAAACATACATTTCCTATGTTGGAATTTCCTCTGTGCCTTCAAGTGTGGCCCAAATGGTTATAAACAGTTTTGCCTTCAAACATGGTAGAGTTACACATTGTACAAAGTAGTTCTTTCGTTGCATAACTCATCAGAGATGTCTGAAGGGGGCCCATCCAGGCACTGGATTTTAATATAGTATAATATAGTATAATACAGGATCACCAGCTGAAAAGGTTGGAAGCATTTTGTTCAAGCTCATCTTGTTTTTTAATGTAAAATCTTAAATTAGGTATCGTTAGAAGCAGAAGCATCATGTAGAAGTATTGAGTGGATCTGGCCCAAACTGGAAATAATCAAGTAAATTACAAGTAGTACAAAATTGTACTCAAACATATAAGATGAAACAATTTCATAGTATAATACCTAGAATGACGATATCCTTGTTTTGTTCAGTTACATCATCCTAAGTGTTTCCACCAATGTTTACACAAAAAATCTGTAATTTTTGTTCAAGGTAACTAGGTATTTTATTTTGTTGCTAACTCCCTAGGTAACAAACCATTTCTAAAAGTCACGACTTTTAGAAGCAGTGTGGGATCATGGGATTTGTTTACTGATAAGAAACATCAAGTAGCAGAAATAACATATTGTGCAAGTACAGTATTTGATATTGTATTTAGACTACTATTCAGTACTGATGATATGTTCTACTACATTCAACAGATAGTCGCTATCGATCTTTCTGTTGTCTGTTGCAGGGCAGGTAGTGTACAGATGGTTTTTATAACTTTTTTTGCTGATACAGCTGCCTGAAGAATGACTCCATAAGAACAGTGAGAGCGAACCAAAACAGTAAAGCTGCAGCCTCTTAACAATGAGCTCAAACTCACTATAAATCTCTGTAAAACCAAGGGGAGCTGCAGGTTCTTTACTATGAGCCACCCATTTCTTTTTAAAAGGCCAAGAAACCTGTGGAAGCATTCCTGATCCAGAACTATTGTAAGAAGTATATTTGTTGTTTGCCTCAGCGGTGGATGTAATTATTCCCTCTGCACGCTGCCTTTGATGCATAACTAATGAATAATTAAGAATGGAAAAAGTGGACCTCTGCCAATATATTGACCATAATGCATTATGCTTTTTACGTGGTGCAATTCAATCTGCAGTGTTGAATACGTTATAGTTAGCTGCAATGAGAGGGACTGTGGAGATCCTCCCTACAGCACCTATATAATGTGTTTTCATGTGAAAGAACCCACTTTGACCTAAGAGGAATATGTGGTGAAATTACACTATGGTTTGGCTCCTTAGGAAACTGAAGAAAAACTTGCAAACTTTAGCCAACACTAATATTGAGGGAGGGTCACAGGGGCAACCACAATTTAGCTGATCAGCCTTGTCATTCGATATAGGAAATGTAATGATTTATATGTGAGAATATACACCTACTGTACATTAGATTAAAGAAACGTGGTGTTGGACAGACGCCTGTAACTTTAATGTGATCCCTCAAAGCCAGATCATTAGTGGCTCTATGAATATCTG
The DNA here is from genome assembly GCA_029814765.1 of Acanthurus leucopareius. NCBI lineage: Eukaryota > Metazoa > Chordata > Actinopteri > Acanthuriformes > Acanthuridae > Acanthurus > Acanthurus leucopareius. Next base: position 11,628,686 of record JAQMCX010000057.1, on the reverse strand, counting down.
AATGTTTTAGTGTTCCTGAAATAGAGAAATGCATAATTAAGAATTTTTGCTGTCCTCAGTCCAGATGAACAAAGTGTCCATTAAAATACTGCCATAGGTAATGAATTTGTAGCATAAGCTTTTTATCCTCTGGCATTAATTCTGACTGTTCATTTGTTTTAGGACCCAACTTATAAACTGAGTTCTTTTATTTTGTTTTTCTGTTTTTCTATTGGTCTGTTGGCTATACCTCACAGTTCAAGCTTTCTCTCTGTGTGTTTCTTTTCCATACTTTATGTGGCTCCAAGAGCATAGAATCTTTACATGCAGAACTCTCCCCCCAATTAACATTTATTTAAAAAATCCCTACCTGGAATTATTGACGGAAACTGGCTCCAAGATTTACATGGGTAAGAACTGTATGAATAAGAGATTCTGTTTGGTTTACACAGAACTACGTAAATGCCTGAGAAATGTTACAGTAGCTGCCAGCGAACTGGAGAAGCACTTTGTCGTTGTGCCGTGGCTCATGTTGTACAAAGTCCAAGCTCTGTGGAATGAGGAGTCTACTGCTGTCTGGGAGATAGAGACTGAGTGGAACCCATCACTATTACCTTGGCTGTTTGTGGTTGTCCACCAGCCATATCCCTCTCCCCACAAGCAGATGGTAGCATTGCTAGCCTGCCAAGTTTACACTGACGAGAATGATGTGTGTGCATGTGTGTGTATGTGTGTGACACGAGGATCCATTGGTGCATGTGTGTGCGTGACCGCACATAAAATTGTACGTGGCAATAACACGATAGAGTTCATTCCCATCCATCGGAAAAGGCTACTTGAAAATTTCCCTTATCTTCCAAAACAGAGGATGTACCGTATGTTTTTGTGTCTATTACAGGTCTTGTCCCAGGCACAGAGAGTGATGGGTTTTGACTGTATATATGTGAAAAGGGATGTAATACGATGACCTTACTACACTGCAAAATCAGACAGCAAGTGAACAGTCAGGGAAGCAATGTAATAAAAGGAGTCAGCAGACCACAGAACGTCCTGCAGATGCAGGTTTGAATCTCTCACTGATGCCATCATTTACACATACTGAACAACACCAGGTTAAGTCAGTGGGGATCCTTGTGTTTTTTAAACCCCTCCATGTTAGCCATTTATTAGTTGGGGAAATTAACAGTGAACAAACACCCCAGAGACGGAGGAGGAGACGAATGGCTACCATGAGAATGGAAGAACCAACGGACTGATAAATGAAATCATGCATGACAGCAGCTCTTATGAGCACATATGGATGTAATTAGTAACGATTGCAGGAGATAACTAAAAAAAAGGGGATTTTTTTTGTTGAAGTTAGAGCTTCTAAATGCTTTGGAATTAAGCAAAGGATCTCAGCTCAGGGCTTCAAAATGAAACAGGTAGAGGAATGCTGAATCAGGAGTGAGCAGCATGAAGTGGCCGAGAAAGTGTTTAGATTCTCTTTGCTACAAAGTTTAATGTTTGTAAGTTTCCTCAGCCAAACATGATGTGTCAAAAGTAAAAATATTCTTAAAAGGATAGAATGAATTCAGTCATGGTTGTTATTATTGCTGGGTTATTTAGGGTAAGATGCCCCTCTCATCAAAAACAATAGCTATATTCTTTTAAAATGTACATAATTTTAATATATATAGTACACAAGGCCTGCCTGCGTCAACATATTTAGAGAGTATTTAATTTGTAACAGAGCACAAGTCTGGTCTAAAATCTTTCAAAGGGGCATCTTCCTTCACGACCTTGGAAAGATGCCCTCTGAGCCTGCGTCACTTGTTATTTTTGCATAAGATTAACTTTGATTTAAAGTTTTTGACATTACTCTTTAACTTTGACATGAATTTTACACAAAACATACAGAAAATTATCTTTGAATGATTTGTTTAGTGCCAGTGTTTTCAAATTGATTGTCCTTGGACACAACTCATTATGAGAGATTTGTATGAAAAAATGGAACTTTGTCATTGACTGTTAAACAAATTACATAAATAGTGATACATAAAAACTATTACAATTTGTTACATCACCACAGGTGCTCAGCTAACACTGCAGCAAGATAATATTGATAGCTATTGTCCCCACCCCACCCCCACCCACCCACCCACCCCCCAGCACACACACGCGTGCACACACACACACAGCTAGTGGCACAGTCATCCAAAATTGCTAGCTATAACATTTTTGTAATATAATGCCTGCTAGTTAGCTTTTAAACTGGTGACTGGTGGTGGTAAACATTATGTTATTGTGTTAGATGATGGTGTCCTTCTCCCTAAGGATTTGATCCGAATCCAACATTAACTTGGGTCCATGGCTACAACCTAGAGACCAAACTGCTGTTTGGAACACAAAAGAAGTCACAAGCCAAATCCGGTGAGGAGGGGTAGTGGGAAACGATGGCTGAGTTTCCAAATTCTTTTAGCATTTACAGTTGTACCCTGGAGGACAAAATGACAGCACACAACCCCCACCAATTTCAAAGAAAACCACCTGCATGCCCTTGTTTGCGCTCTTGTAATGCGCCTACCTCAGTCTTGGAAACTGCAGGCTCTTCCATTTCAAAGACTTCTGTTTAGTCTCTGGGTTCAATATTTATCTAATGGAAATTTTAAAAAAAATATGCATCCTAATTTGACTTAGAATGTATTTGAAAGACACTCAACTGCACACAGAGCAAGCAAAAGGGGAAATTTATCAAGCTATGCCTGCAAATTTACAGTGTTAAAGTAACCTGTGACACATAGCCGCTGGTTTCCCCCATGCTCTGCATTGTTTACAGACCAGGACTAGCATGTATGCTAAAACTATGGGAACTAACTGGAGACAACTAAATGGGTTTTAGGTCACAAATTGACATTTATTAAGTAGCCAACTATCTTGAATCTTAATTCGTGTTAAACTGGTTTACCTGTGGTCATTGTCTGCAAGTTGATGGATCCTATTGATCTTTCTTAGAGATGTTTGGTGCAGCCTATGCCGACATTATGACATCATGATGACATTTACTTGGCAAAGAAAACATAGATGTTACTGTAACTGTAACATTTGATATTGAGGGCAAGGGGGATGGTAGAAAGCATTTACACAGCATTACCACAGCAATCTGGAGGAATATGTATCCCATTGTTCCTAGTATGAATGAGGTTTTGCAAAAATGCCTTAGAAAGCCTTTGAATCCAGTGCTGTAGTAAAGTTTTGTTTACCATTCCTGGATGGTATCGTGTCAGTGTACACAGATGACATGTCTCATGATGCCTGTAGAGTAAAAGAACACGTTACAGCTTGTATGCATTCAAAACCCATCTGAAGCTAAGCCTGGAAAATCCCAAACCTCCTTTGCATTCACACATTCCCAGTCTGTTGCATCCACCTCTGAGTATTAAATATCCAGCTTTGGTTGCAATTAACATTCACCCAGGAAGCTCAATCAGTAACCAATTCTGGTTTTCCCTCATTTTTGTAATTAGGCCCCAGGCCTTGTGTGGGGTAAGCCTGTGCATTCTGGCTGAGAAGACACTCTGAGAAGGGATTTGTGGTTTGGGAAGCCTGTGCTGGAAAGAAAAACTCTATTGGAGCCAGCAACTTGCCCCTTTCCGATTTGACACATGCCCTACACTGTGACGGAGTTCTCAGACAGGATGCAGCCTCAACATGTGCATGGCCGAGGCTCCTGCCAGAGAGCCTGGAGCTGAGAAGCCGTCGCAACAACCAGAAAGGCCTTTGGAGGCCACAGAATATCCTCTGGAAGAAGATCGCAGCAGTCTGGAGCCTCCTGGTCAAGAGGCTTAGGAGTACAAGCATTGCCTGAAGCCAATAGTTTTAATTCCACGGGCAAAAGCTCTTCATATTGTTAAAATTACCAAGAGGTCTCACACACACACACACACTCTCACTCACATGCACACACAAACTCAAGCTGACACAAAGGCATGCCTGCACATTGTCTGCACTTTAATAATCACACTCTCATAACCACACATTCTCTGCCTCTTTCCTAAACTTACAAATACTCACATACATACACACATACACACTTTTCTCAGGGATGTTCTCTTGCCTTGAGCGGAAATTATTTCCCAGCATTGAAGCCCTTGGAGAAAAAATTAAGTTAGAACTCATGCTGGTGCAAGTCTGTAGGGGAAAAATAAGACAGGATCAGAAAGCATATATTGTGCAATGACCACTTTGCCAGATGACCTTACCTCTTCATGTACAATGCCTGCACTTTATGATGAAATACACATCTTCCTCTTCCACATAAGCGCCCATCTCCAGCAATATACAGTGAAGCAGTCAAGATGCTCTGACTGTCCTGTGGAGGATGCATGAGTGAGATGTGGTCAACACTCAGGACTGCATCCAAGGTTACTCCTTTGATGAATTCATGCTTGTCAAACACAACTTTCCACAGAATGAATTTGATCACAAAGACAGAGTTAACTTGACTTGACAAGCCAAGTAAATCTATGCTAATACACTGGAATCAACGAATGTGCATTTATTAAAATTTATGTGTATTAATATTCAAAGCTAATTGAAATGGATCAAATGCTTGGAAGCTCAAGAGTTGCAGATTATTTAGAATTTATGAATTGAGTTCTGGAATGCAAATTGCTTGTTCTCAAAACTCTCTCGTACATGTCAGGTGTTATTTGACTGATCCATCTTCACCAGTCCAACTCTCTGCTTCTCCTGTACCTCCATTCCCAGAAAAAGGGATAGGGTTGGGCCTTCCCTGCTCGTAGCCAAAACACTATTTCATCACCAGACCCGTTTGTGTGACTGGACTGGGTAGGATTTAGCACTGCATGCCTCATCCATCTTTAGCTCTCCCAAACCTCTCCCCCTGAAACGGACAGAGATGGATGAGTGAGCTGGAGCGCTGCTCTCCCTTTCCACTCACTCCCTCACCTTGGGAAACATGCTTGCCCCTGCTCTGGTCCTGAGCATCATGGAGCTGTTTGCTTCTCCCTCCGTCTGACAGCCGTGCACTTCCTTGTACTTTCAGTTCCTCAGACTACCATCCTAACTGAAACTGTCTCTTCTTGTAACTTTGATCTCCTTTGGGTTTTACACCAGCATCCTCCTCTGCTTCACATAACACCAAGAGTTAAGGGCCATGTCAGGGGCTCTGTGGACCTGTTTCTAGGGACCTTTTTTCTTTTTTTTTGGTTATAGGTTAGCAATTGCACCATGTTCAGTGTGTTAGTTTAGCATATTAGCATGATAACTGTAGGCACAGCTTTTAACTGTAAATGCTCATATTGACAATGTCAACATTTGTTCAGCGGGTATAACGTTTACCATATTCACCAGCTTAGCTTAGCTAAGCATGATAGCGTACTGATATTTGGTGATAAACGCTAAGCACAATCTGCCACTGAATGTGATATTAATTTTCAGCTATTTGGACATAAACCTAAATGAAAAAATCGATGCCAGTACCAAGTTTAAAAGTTCTTTTTTACTGGACATTTCTCTCAAAACATCAACTGCTTTGTGGAGGAAACTCACCCATGTCAATGGCTTTATCCCAAAGTGAGTGCAAATACCTGTATTTATTTAAAGGTGATCCATCAAGTATCTGTGAATATTCTCATTCGTCCAGGTCAGTGTCATAGGAGGAGCTTCAATTATGAAGCCCCTTGGATAAGAGGTGAAACGTCTTCGCTGACAAATTGACAAAGTCCAGTTGTGTTCGATTTAATTGACCAGATATGCTCCATCAAGTAGTTGTTATGTTAGTCTGAATCAAGGTGTTGGACTGAGCCATCATAGCAAGACTAACATTAGTTTTAATTCACAACTATCTTTCAAGAGCATCTTTTCCTCTCATTGTGGGGATAATTCTTATTTCCACAGTCAAGTGGTGAAATATGAGGGTGAAGAATTTACCGAAAACAGTACTTTTTGAAGACAAGTCAAAACTTCTTTCCTCTTGGCCCAGCATTTGTCAGTTATCCTGATGAGCTGTCAGCTCAATGATATATGCAGGCAATCTGAAATGAAAGGATTTGGACCATGTGCCCTGTTATAAAGTTTCATGTAAAAGAAACACATATTGCCAAAAAGACAAACCTTGAGTTTTTATACAATGAAATATTTCAAGTTGTCCCTCATACAAGCCTTGTGCGGCTGCAAATAACCATCATCACCACTCCTTTTGATTAATAGGCTGATCAGGCAAGGTTCTATCCCTGACTAAGCTTCTCATCACAAAGCTAACCTGGCCACTACAGAGCAGTCATGGACAAGCAAACCCTCCTCAGGGGCTAATCTCCCAGGGAATCCAGGATTATGGGGAGCACTAACAGCCAATACTCTGCACACTGAACTGATCCAAAGGCTTACTGGGGTTAGACGGTTACCTTCTTATCTTCCTCTGTTCATTTTTTACTGCTCTGCTGTCCAGGTATGAACAAGACAAGATGTTCATAAGCTCTGAGCCACTGGGACAAATGTTGAAAAGGCTGTCAGGAGCTGGAGGTGTGTGTAAACAGTGAGGAGAGTGAGGAGCAACACACAGCAGGGCCAATGTGCTATTTTTCTTGACTTTACAAGGATATGTTTGGATAGCACAGCTGAACGCAAGGAAAGATTTATCAGAATTCATGACCAATAAATGGTGCGTAACCCACTTTTTTTCTTGCTCAGCACATAAGAAATGCAGACAGGCGGAAAATAACATTACATATAGGTTTAGATGATGCTTGGTACTGGACAATGACAGTCTACATCCAGGCGCATACTTTCACTGATGACTGCATAGAGCCATGAGTTCACCCAGTCATGTTCTTCATCAAGACTACAGATGGCACTATTGCCTCAGTATACTTGGCACTGAATAACAACACCTCTTATTGATGACCCGTCAAACGGATTGATAACCTTTATTACCCTTTCACAAGTTCATAAATCTTTCCAAGTACAGCAATATTGACATGGGAGCTACAACAAAAAAGAATCACTCAGCCTCAAATCAAACTGCTTTCACCCTGTAACTCTTCAAAAAGAGCTTCATTTAGCCTCAGCCCTTTTCCTGTAAAAAAAACTCAAGTCAGTTTATGCTCAAACGTCCCCTGGCTTTCATTGGTTCCGCCAGATTGGTGAGGCAAATCAAATGCAGACACATTCATCCACTGACCAAGGCCAGAGAGTATTAAAAACTTGAGAAACAGGCTTTCCACACTCTGGGCTTTGAGCTTGTGACCTCTCTCAATTTAAAAGGCGTCCAAAAAAGAACATAAACTCAACACTCAAGTTTTCCATCAGTCGAAGAGTTAAAATTATGAGACAATTGCCATGACTTAATAAACAAAAGAAATGGATGTAACAGCTGACCCTGCATGGGTGAGTGACAACTTAAGATGATCATGTGGATCAATTCAGATTCAACAATTACAGAACCCAGTGAACTGAGTGTACTGCTCGAGCAGCAGAGGAAACCAGCCTCTCACAGTACTAAGATGTCTTTCTTCCCCATCTGTCATGAAAGTTCCCAAATTCATGAAAACTTTTTTTTTTTTTTTTTTTTTACTTTCCAACTTGTGGCGTGTTAATTACTGGCAGCGATCTCTGAGGCTCTCTAAACTGAAATGACAGAGGTGTTCTTCAATGTGCTGAAGTTGGTTCAGCTGCTGTCCGGGGTAATTGAAAGGCAGGATTTCGCAGCTGGAATCACTGTGGAAGAACAAGTCCTTTTTTTACGTCCCTGCTGTTACCACTGCAGCCTTCATAATGACAAATGTCTCTCATCCTTATCCAAGATAATTATAGCAGGTTCAAAAGTGTCAATATTTCACTACTGGGGAAAACATGACTATTTAGATACATGGAAATCCAAAAAACAACCGACTCACTGTGCTCTCTGCTGGTAAAACACTCATGGAGAAAATGTACTTTCAACTCGGCCATTGATCCTAGTTTTTATTACAATATTTTAATAGATTAGAGAAAAGAAAAAAAATTATTAGATAAGGAAGTTTCATTTACAGACAGTATGGAAACAGTTAAGGACCTCAGTGCAGACAGGTGAAAATTCAACGTTGTCTTTACAAATAGCATTTACTGTACAGCTTGTTATATCTCCTGGTCAGAGTTCTAGCCTGGATGTGTATGTGCTAGTTAGTGATATTAGTTCAAACTGACAGTATAATTCAGTCTGGGGGGAATCACAGCTAGATTCATATACTAAGTAGAACTTCTTTAAAAAAGGTTAGAGTATCTGGGAACTGCTGTTGTATTTTCCAGATGGGTGGGGAAATCAATGTCTTCCATTGTCCATGTCAAGTTTAATCAATAACAGAACCAAACTTGAAGGGATTAAGGAAAAAATAAGTTAGAGATCTGGTTCTGGTCACATTGCAAGGCTATTTGAGCTGCCATGTTGCTCCAAGTGGCTGTGTATGAACGGAAGGAAAGAGGGAAGGCATGGATGATAGTGTCTAGGACATGGTGATCTGCATGGACTCCAGCATCTCCTCCACCGCTTTCATGGAGCATTTGTTCTCCTTGGTTCCACGTCCGGCCAGCTAAAGGTTAGAGAGAGAGGGTGAAAGACAGAGAGACACAGAGAGGAGCAGAGGGGGAAAAAGAACATCAGCTCATTAGGTCTCTCTGCCAGCCAAAGCAATTGAATGTCAAACAAACTTGCACATGACAGAAACATTGCAGTTTGCAATACAAGAAACAACAAGACAATATGTAGTATTTATTGTTTAAAGGTCCTCTCCATGAAAAAATGTGTTTCTTTTGATGTTTGTTTTAATGTAAAACTTGTCAAATGAGTACAAGCATTGCTTGTACTTGTTAAATGTCAAACTGAAACGATGAAAGGGGAGATTTCTGTATAATTTTTCTAAATCTAAATCTAAATCACGGCATAATACACACTGCTGTCTATTTTAAACCCTACCGTGTTTGTGAGAGAGAGCAAGGATTCCAAAATGCACAGTTCTAAAATTATTAAATCTATATGTGGCAGATAATGCTGATCTTACGGTGAGTTGCAACAAAGGAATCAACATATAGAAAAGCCTTTGCTGACTCCACTTACCACTCTGATATGTGTGCTAATTGCGCATATTGGCGCACAACAGACTCTTCATCTGGAACATTTATGGCCGAATAACCTCCATTTCTTGTCTAACCCTAACATTTGCCATCTTAATTTGCACTGTTCTTTCAGTGGTCAAACCAGTGGTGATGGGCGGGGCACAAGATCTTTGATTCATAGATCCAGAATTTCTCAATGAGAAAGAAAGAGTGAATTGGTTTTTAGGTCCTTTAAGTGTTCATATAAAGTATTTATAAGGAAAAAATATGTTAAAATACAATAAAGTTAATAAAATGTAATCAAATTTACTCGATTAGGGGCAATGAGTGATTGTGTAGGTGTGGGTATAGAGGCCCAGCCACAGCAAAACTTTAGAGACAGCAGTGGTCATTAACAGAATTGCTAACACATTATTTTACATCCCCATCCCAAAACCTATCTAATCCAAAGAGTTTTCCTCAACTGTTGCATAAGTGCCATTTTAAGTTCTCTGTGTGTGAGAGCTCCAAGACAGGATGCCTACATGATTAGTCCACTTCCATGGCCTCTAGTAAAGGAGTACATACCGCTCCTATCTAATTTATGCACTGTGTCCAAAGGGTTTCACAGGAAGTGCCGCAAAATATAATTCACAAACACATCCAGGATTACTCATGCGTGCACATATGGGCACACACTTTTCCTTCCCAATTAGACTTTGCAACAGGCAAGACATCCCCTCGAAAAATACCAAAGAGAGACAACTTACTTAACCTTGGGCAGGGGACCAGGGATATAATAAAGGGTCAGTCTAATTAACCTCACTTCACACAGATTTATAGATGAATATAAATCTCCATAAGATCTTTCTAAAGGAATTGAAAATGATACTTCACAGTTAATGTAACTAACTGGCATGAGTTTAAGTGTCAGATATAAGTCCAGTCTGATGCATGGTTTTCCTATTTTTTTTTTTAGTTTTCATCATAGCAACCATATGTTAAACACACTTTCTGCCAGCTCCAATGAGACAGAATTATATCAATAATCATATAATCGTATAAATGTGCTGCTGTGTAGAAGCACTGCAGATATATTAGCAACAACTGCAACACAGCTAAGAAGCAAAGGACAAGCAGAAGGCATCAGAATTGTGTGGTTCTTTCAATTGAATCACTATGACAAACTCTCTTACTCAGAGTCAAACACAGGCAGGGGAAACTGTTTTAATGCTACTGTTTCCTACGCAAAAGGAAGCACTTTTTGTGTCCATGTATCCCATGGAATAGTGTGCACACTTGATCAGACCAATGCAACACATGCAAATTATAAACAACAATTTCAAAACTTGAAACAAACACTTGGCTGGCTGAAAAAAATTTGGTCTTGTGTCCTCACCAAGACCATCTCAGCGTTCTTCCAAAACCACACACAGTCCCTTCTCTACAATTTATTTATTTGGGGAATAACACAGAAAAACAGGCAACACTAAAGCCTTTGTTCAACATCAAGTAATGCTTTTAACGCTGAGAGGCATAAAGTCATTTAACCTTTGGTCCTGCTCAGACTTCTAACAAACAGGAACCTAAGCCTAACCTAGCCTATACTGTATTTCCATGGCAAAAGTTTTTTTCCTTCCTCTTTTGCCAAACTATAACTTAGAGAGGGTAGTTGGCTAAGGTGTGCATTTGGCTATGTAATTTCCGAGTGTGACTCATTCTTCTAGATTTAGGGTGTGTGTGTGTGTCTGTGTGGTTGGGCTAGCAATAATGATCAGTGCATTTCATTGCCTGGCTGCCTAATGTGCCATTACCCCGGGCCCGGTAGTCAATTATCCCCTCAGCCTGAGGTGAGACCACCACATTAACTCCTGCCCTGTTCTACAACAGTAGGAGCAGATCAGACAGCTCCACATCTATTTAGAGCATCTGATAATAGAGCCATGACGCAGTGGGAGCCTGCCGTCCGTGACAGAGAAGCTAATCGGAGAATCTGTTTAGAGAGTAAGGGCAAGAGGACAGGCCGTGTAGTGCTGCTTTGAAACCCCCAGTACCTATAGCTCTAACATCTCCATGTCTTTTACATGTCAACTGACCCCACTAAGGTAATTACTTTTTTTTTTTTTTTTTTAATGGGGCCCCAGTCAGTCGTGACCTCTCCCTGACGTCTGCTCCCACTTGCACTCACCTGCCCACCTTTTTCTCTCACTGAGGTATGACAATCACCAGGTACCTGGGCCTAATAAAAGTGGACGACTGACACGATCAGCGCTTTAAAGGGGCCATCAATCAGCCAGCACAAACTCACAGCAGCCTGCAGCTGTCTGACAGAGGCCCACACTGCCACCACTCCCTTTTAAAGATCTCAGAAGTCATTTAACTGGAGGTGGGGAGTGAAAAAAATGAAGGAGGCTAACCTTATGCTTTCTCATTTAACTTGTCTCAACTACTAGAAAAACATCTACAAGCACACGTGTGCTTGCTGCCGGGCTTGCAAACACACACTGTTAAATCTAAGTACAACCTCATTATTACCAGGCAACAAATACAAGAGGTTTTAGAGCACCCAGAGAAGAAGGGGAGGGGCGGGGTGAAGCTCAAATCATGTCCCTGGTGGACAATGGTGTGACTGACTGAGGTTTCTCATTATCATCACCAGGGGGTCAAAACCACAAGAAGTCAAAACCTAAAAACTTACACTTTGTCTTCTGGCCTGTTAGAGTACCTGAAGTATTTTAATCTGTCATCATACCAACTGTACTGAAACTATTTTTCTCTGAGTCCCTGCAGTGTGGCCTGCCTGTCAGAGGGCCCATATTAACTTCCCTGACACTGATTTGAACTTCAGTAGTGTTGATCAGTTTAAAAGGAGTGAGGATAAAAGTGTTGGGATAAATGTGTTCCCCAATACAGAATTGATGCAGAACTAGTTAAATGAGGATAAACTTTACTTTTTTATAAAAATCTTTTTTTGAGGATACTTGCACGTGTTGACTGCACATTGAACTGTCTATAGTCATGTAAGGCAGTGTCTGGGTAGTAAACAACTATCTATTTGATTTATTACAGCCAACATCACCACACACACATGTGTGTTCTATGGCTGTGGGTAAAACCCTCGCCCACACCTCCTTGGCAATATAAAAAATATTTAAGCAAGTAAAACATATGCTACGCTACAGCGTATGCTTATCCTTGTGCTTCCACTTAACTTCAGCTGTCCTGTCAAAGCCTGATGCCTCAGACCCTTAATTATTTTCTTCAAATATTTAAAGCTCCCTCTAAATATCATTTTCATTTTTCACACTTCTCCCTCTCCCTCTATTTGGCCTCTGATTTATTATTTAAAGTTAGCAGGTTGAGAAATTCATCTTGTCCCCTGCTGGGATCAAAGGCTCTCTAAGACAGTGAGGTGAGGTTACTGAGTATACTGATGAAAGATCAAAGTGGAGTAGTGTCAGCTGGACATCAACTGAAACATCTGATTGACTAATTTTGTTGACCGAACCACCTCTACATTTTTTCTATTATTAAGAAGATTTATAGCTTCATATTTAAGGAGTGTGAAGCTAAAAAAAATAGAACATCCCTTCAGTATTGACAGTTCAATCCACATTACCTCAAACCTAAATGGACAAATAGGCTGAAAGCTCTTCCATGACATCTCTACAGAAGCTCCAAAGGAGCACAAATATTCACCGTGACGTTACTCACATACCCACTTTTTCCAACAGAGCCCTTATACTTGTCTGAGTGCTCAACATGTGAAATGTGTCTATGAGTGTGGTGAGACGAGGTCTTTAGAGGCTCAGTGGGGAGTCTCTCTCTCTCAACAGGACCCACACATGCCGAGCAAGGAACAGCTTATTACATGTTTAACTGTCGGTGCCCAAATAAGCAACACATATGGCCTGCATGGCAAATAAGATGTCTTTTAAATATGCTTTTTTACTTGTGTTGCCAGGACGACGGAATAAACCATTTTAGTGATACCATATGAGCAGCTTCTCACTTTTTCCCCTCCTTACACTGCCATATGCGAGCAGACATGCAAACAAACACTTTCAACCTTAATCTCCCTTGTTTTCCCACTTTGCTACTCTATGCTTATCTCAGGAATCCTGAAATTCTTCTTTTTGCGGATCCCCAAATGAATAAACATGGGTTCACTGACCCCATTAATTAGATTTAGAGATGTCTATCTGGAAATGTGTTTATATCAATTACTTTAGTATTAAGTGTTTAACTTAATAGATACATATATGTAAGATAATTTGCAGATTAAGAAATAACATTAGTTTCTATAATTAAACTTGTATATTTGCTGGTGACCCTCTACATAGAGTTCCAACACGCTTTAGGTCCACTGAGCCTCACTTTGAAAACCAATTAATTCTACGACCTTTTTTTGATGTTGTCTCTGCAAAATCAACAAGTGGCTCTGCAAGAAGCTCATCTGTGAAACTAGAGTGTGGAATAAAGTCCTAACAGACACTGTGGCCCTGAATTAACACTTGAACAGAAAATGTGCCCAGGGTAGTTATTAAAACACACTGCAAGTCAAAGGCATTTTTTAGGGCTGCCGTGCATTTGAGGGTCATTTGGTGGTGGTGAATGCTTTTCACATACTATGCAAATAAGGGGATTTTTGGATGTCTGGATATTGTGTGCAAATACTCCATGAAAGCTAAAACACAACAGAAGAGTCATAAGATAATATGATTGGTGGTTTTCACTATCTGGCAAAATGAAGAGGGATGTGGGAAAAAGCAAAAGATTTCTTTCACTGGAAGTTAGAGACTCCAAAGATGTAGAGGACAGACATGAGTAATGGCAAGAAATAAATATATCAGGAAGCTAGATCATCCAGCCATAAAAATCTATATGTGACTTACCTTATAGGCTCTATTTATCTGAGAGGCAGCCCAAGCAGCATACTTCATATTGTCCTTTTTCACCTTGGCACTAACTTTTGGACTTGCAGCAATGTGACTGGCAGACTAGACGAAAAACAGAAAAGGGGAAGAAGAAGCAAAGGAGGGAACAGGGGAAGGGGTGTTCTTATATCAAAACTTGGTGAAACAGCAATAAAAGCATAATTGAGATGAATGTGCAACCACTCTTACCCTCTACCACTCCACTAGTCATTGTGGCAGAATGAAGAGAAAAAACAGACCTTGGTCTGATGACACAGGAGAAATCATTTATGAGGAGGAAAAAGTGAGTGCTTTAATGCTTCATACGTAAATTGTCACTTAACAGGGCCTAATTTCTCCAACACCATCGATTCCGTGTGATGAAAGGACCTTGTATGTCTTCGAGGAAAAAAAAAAGTGAGAGGAGCCCTGTGTGAATCACAGTCTCTGCCTGCCCCGACAGCTCCCCTCCGAACCACAAATCCCGTGTCTTTCCCATGTTCATGCCATCATCTCCACACAGCAAACCCCAGCGGGTTCACTCTGCCTGCACTTCAAAGCCCATCCTACCAGTGCGCTGAAACTTTAACTACACACCAATCAACCTGGCCGTGTTTCTTCTATTAAATGGTTTGGCTTCTGTATATTTCAGTAACCATATTCTTTATTCCTCTTTTTTTTTTAAACTCAAAAGAAGCCTTAGTTTAGATTATTTCAACCCAGACAGGCTATCCCCGAATAACAGCCTGCACCATTATAGAGGGGAATCCCCATGCAAGTGTTGTGAGTAACTTACCCACAACCCAACTATGGTCAGTGCTACCAGTTCCTGTGTCTGTCTGACTCAAGGCAGTGTGAGACAGTGAAAGTTTCCTGTCCTCTCACTGAACCTCTTGCACCTGTCAAGAGCTGGACCACTGAGACAATCTGACAATCTGCAAAACGCACAGAATTGTGACTGATACAGGGTAAACTCCCACCTGAAGCATCCATTAAGGACCAAAGTGTCAGTGGATGACTTGTCAGGAAACCATACAAGGCCTGCTCTGTCTCCAGTGTGTGTGTGTGTGTGAGATTTAACAGAAGCAAATGTCTTGGTTTGACCCTGCCCTGCTCCTCCTGTACTCCACAAGTCTGAGCGCTTTCAGAGGGTAAGGGCTGCTATGAGGTGATTGGACTACCTGAAGACTCCCAGTGCAGCACAGAGGAAAACACTGGGGCTTTCTGTGTTAGACCTACTTCCCCTCTCCACATTTTATTCCATGTGCCGCTTCGTTTGTGTTTTCATGTCAAGTCTCGCTTACATTTGATGCATTGGCACTGGCAGACAACATCCTGTTTAAACAAATATGTAGATGAAAGGGCTGTTGGGCCAAGACTACAATCAAACTGGCACCTGGTCGGATAATTTGCCAGTGACAAAATGCTTGCAGCAGTTGCGCTACTTTCTCCCTCTCTTGCTCTTTTCTCTTTTTTTACTCTGTGACTACTTTATTTATATAAGTCATAAACATAAAAAAGTCTCACCAAAGGGGTATTATTACTAAAATAAAGAGCTCCAGAGGGGCAGACTTTTCCAGCACTGGAGTTCACCGTCTGAGTCAGCACTGAGCTGACCTGTCTGAGAGCCCCTTCTTCACTCCCCCCAAAAACATACTTGCACACACACAGACACAGACACACACAGAGCAAAGTCTTGCTTGACACACTCAGCGGCCAGGCTTAACCTTGACAAACCACAGAGTTACAAAAAAAGTTTCAACTGTTGTTGTTTTTTTCTTTCTTTTCCCTCACTCTTTCGTTCCCACTTTTCTCTCCATGCAAAACAGTACTCACCATGTACAGCCCAAACAATGCCCTCATGTTTCGGTTGTTCAGCCTCAGCGCCTGGGCAAAATACTTTCTGGACAGCTCCAGGTTTTCCAGCCCCCCCTGAGTGTACTTCACCTGTGTGAGGAGGCATTAAACACGGCCAATAAGCTGTGCTAAATGGCAGCTCAGGCAATGACAGCATGACATGTGAATAAGCAGTACATGACAACCCCATGTAGACACATCTCCATTCATGAGCCTATATTCCCAGTGACGTTAAATATGTGTCGGTGTCCCTCAGTGTTACAGAGAGGCACCATTCACACTGGGCTAATATTTATTCCACAGTTGCCCCCATGCTTGATGACGGACATCCAGGCGGGTACCTACCTCAGCGTACTGCTCACAGTACAAGTGATTGTGAGGATTGGTCATCATCAGCTCCTCCAGACAAAACGCAGCTTTTCCATAGCTGTGGAAATGACAAGGAAAACAGTAAGCCAATTGATACAGCTGTGGATGTGTCATCCTTCAGCTTGCTAAACTGTGAAGCACAACATCTATGCCCAATAAATTTACAGGTATAAATTTCTGTATCTACACAGAGTACAGGTCACTTTACAAACAATGTCTAAGTTGTGCAATCTTTAAAGATCTACCACATGATGTAAAGTTATTTACAGGCTTTTAGTAAAACTTACTCAATCCAGGCGGTAAAGCCTATCTAGTGAGGGGATTCTCTCGCCTTTTGGGGACAGTGAGGATCAATCCTGCCAGTCTGTGTGTTTTTTCTGCCTTTAATGTGTAGTTAACTACCTTCCTGAGGTCAGCACTACAGTAAGAGCTGGCACACTGTGCCTATACTCAGATGAGATCACTTCTCAGCAGCAGACTGCTGAGCTGTTGACCTCACACTAATCTGCTGCCACTCCACTTCTAATACACAGTTTCCCCTTTACTGGTCCAGGCCAAGACGAGTTAAGATACAGTATATCATTGAACACGAAGCCATAAAATGTATGTGTACCTAACAAAACAGAGGCCAACATACACAGAGCAAGGCATAGGCAGACGAATCAACAGAAAACGGGGCTACACTAGCTGTCTATCAGTACATCCAAACAAAAGTTTGTGTCATTCTTGCAGTTTTACAACATTTTAACATGTTTCCAAGTTTATCAGCAGGAAAAATGCTGCTGCCGGTGCTGACAGATTTCTGCAATGCAATGAATGTTGAGTAATTTCACTTTGAGACAAGGGAAATGCTAAAATGCAGAGTCTTTGCAGGGACTAAATATTGTACACCACAACATGAAAAACCTATCAGTCTATTAAAGCCTGCATGGTAACTAGCTGAGAGATTAACAACATAGGAGGGAAGGGAAGGTGGGGACAGAGAAAGAAAAAAATAAACAGGGGGAAGGGGAAGAGAGAAGGGGGAGATCAGAGGGCTTGGAAGATTGGGGGCTGCTTACAATCACCACTTCCTCTCCATAAAGACTTTCAGATGTGCTCTCGCAGGGCTGTGGACTGCTTCATCAGCCATCCACCAGAATGCTGTACTAGAGCCAGACCCTTACCTCTTCTACTCTTCCTTTAAGGGATCTTACCCCCACCATCACAGAGCCACTCTCCTAAGCTTACTCTTAACCACAGTGCTCAAGTAAGGTTGTAGCCACCATTATGTGCGAGACTGGAAGAATTGTATTTGTTTCTTTTGGAGGTTAGCAAAACCATTTGCAGTGGCTTTCCCCCTATTTCAATACCACATTCTGACTGCATATAAGATAAAAATGGATTCAGACTGTGCAAAGTATGTCTGAAAAAAATTATTACCATTTATCCTTCAATACTGGATGACCAGTCCAATTTTGTTAAACAGTCTTATGAGCTGAGTCAGAGTGAGAGCCCACACTCGATTCTGACAGAGGCTCCGTAGAATACTTGCAAACAGACAAAACAATCCACTGTCCAAACACCACTGGCATAAGGATTGTTTAAATAGTGTCAACTCAGAATCTATTAATTATACGTTTTTAATGTGTTGACACTGATGCCAGCTGTGACCCAAACAATGGCAGTGCAGAGACACACTGCTTTGTTTATTTTTAGCTCCCAGGGTGTTGCGCAGTCAGGGGAGGAGAGTTTATTTCTCTTCCCTGCTTCTCCATCACCCTCTGTTTTCTCTGGCTTGGTGGGGGGGGGGGGGGGGGGGGGTACACCCCCGCACAGCGGCGGGGAAATAAAAAGCAGTTGGGAGATATCGGGGGGAGGGGGGGGGG
>JAQMCX010000057.1:11596810-11610525 GCA_029814765.1 Acanthurus leucopareius | reverse complement strand
CCCCCCCCCCCCCCCCCCCCCCCCCCCCCCCCCCCCCCCCCCCCCCCCCCCCCCCCCCGTGCCACCACCTTCTCCTGGGAATTTCACAGCAAGTGCTCTCTCTCTCTACCCCCTGCTCTATCCCTCTGGAAAAGAGTGGCGATAATGCCGGGCTATCCGGAAGAGGAGGAGGAGGGGAAACAGGGAGTTTGTAACCCAAAATAAAGAAAACAAAGAAAAGAAATTGACACGCCTGTAGATAAGGGGCTGTGGGAGTGAATGGTGTGATATTAGAACTGTTGGGATAAGCTGGGAGATAATCCGCTCACCCCTGGATTTCCTCTGGCTACTACAGCAATAAAGCCTCCCAGACAAAAGCATGAAATATCCAATAAGTAGCCTTCTCACAGCGCTAAACATTCCTAGTGCCACTGCCCTCGTACCAGAGCAACCAAGCAACCTCAGAGTCAGTTTGTCCACACATATGCACACATGCCCGCACTCACACACATATATAAAACCATAGTTCAACTACACACACTGCTTCACTAACTTCTGAGCCCTAGACAATTAAGGATGGATAAAAGGTGACACAAACAATTTTTTTTTTTCTTACACTGCTCTAGTTTTTCTGGCAACTCTCCTTGGCAACTGAGATATCAGTGGGAGGCCAAAGAGTCTGTCTGCTATCGTATGTAGTAGAGTGGGCTTAAGACCGAAATCCTATTAAACAACTCTTATGTGACAAACATGGACAGGGCTCCATTCAGACCCCTGGCTGCGTTAGGCATCTCACCGCCTTCCATTGTGGCCATCCACGGCCCTCTGGAGATCAAGCCATCAGTTTGATGGGAACCCCTGTTAAACTGACAGGTACATCTCCAACTTATTAAGTCCAGTATGGTGATGCCATGCTGACTTGTTTCAACAGATCAAAGGAGTGTACTCATGTATCGTTTTGATCTTAACTATATCTCATCTAATGACTGTGTGGAGTTCAAATAGATATCTGACAGACAACTAACTGAATACTGCTTTATTGCGATGTTAAGTCTACCACTTCTCCCTCTCTTTCTAAAAGCTGCTTTATTGAAATCAAAGCCCCTTAATATTTATCAGAATATCCTTGTAGTCAAAGATAATTGTAAAAGTGGTTAAGTCACAGCAGAACCACAAGACTGTGAGCTGTTGGTTGAAGTATAATGGACAAACAGACTGAAAAGTACATAATGAAGGAAATTTGGCAATTCTGTCACATCTAACAGTGCTGAAAGAATGCACCAATTAAAAAGGTGAATCTACTTTTTTCAAAATATAACTGTAAAGCTTGATCAGAGAAAATCAAACATGTTTCCCTTTACAGTGATAAATAACTTTTCAGGTTAAATTAAAATTTTCACTGTTCTGTTCTATGCCATGAAAATATCACACCTTTCAAGTTTTTTTTGTTTTTTTGTTTTGTCACAGTACATAAAAAAATCTGAAATCATTTTTTTTATTATATTATAAAAAAGTATTTACTCATGTTCATTGATGTAGAGCTCTGACAACTCATGCCACGCCTCTTGGTCCCCAACAAACCTGTAAAGACAAATTGACATTAAGTTCTACATTAAGTCACAACAGGGAATGCAATTTTTTTTTTTTATAGTATTGTATAAATGTAAGTATTACCAATTAAAATAACAACAATGACAGTCACCCAACTATCAAGGTAAGAGAGAGAGCTTTTTGGCATTTTATGCACAAGTTGTGCCAACTCAATTCAAAGCAAACTTCATTTTAATTAAAATGAAAGCCAGGGGAGGTGGGAGGAGGTACCTGACCCTCTCCCCCCTCCTGTGGAAACACTCACTGCTCCAGATATTCATTGAGCTCCCGGATGGCTTCAGTGCTCTTCCCCTGCGCCTTCAGTATGGAGATCTTGCGCTTTCTTGCTGCCTGTGGAACAGAGGGTAAACAGGATTAAGAACTAAGCTTCTCTAGTGTTGGTCTGAAGGGGGTGAGAGGACGAGTGAGTGAAAGCTTTGTGAGTTAAAATGTGTACATTAGCGTCTTTTCAGTGCATGACAATCCTGCTCTTAGTTTTATTGAGATTAAATCATTTTTTATGCAATAAATAAGCACTTCAGTGCATTACAACAGTAATAAAAAGGAAAGCATAAAAGCACAGACACTTTTGACACTGAAGTTTACCTAGTCAAGTGTATTTCTATCATTATTAAATATATAATATGTGAATGTAAATGAATACAAGTCAACCAAGAAATAGTTGGAAATAGTTAGTGGTCATGTCCAGCAGGAGATGGACAAACACATTATGAGTCAATGCTGAGAAGTTCGAATGAGCTCAGTGGCTGAGATAAAGCGGTGAGTCATCCTCTAACCAAGTAGGGAAAATGGCACACTCCCCCAAACCCCAACGCTTGTCTTCCTGCCGGCAAGGCACGCATCTAGCGCTGCACCAGCCCAACTTACATCAGCTGAAAATTGCTTTCCGCTTCGTTTTGATGTTGAAGTGACCTTAAGGTGGATTAGATTCTCATCAATCTGAATTAGTAAGTATTACTCCTGCTGCTCTGACTTTTCCAAATGCCCTATTCAGGCCAAACCTCCTCCTCTTGCTTTTGGAAGTTAAGTGAAAACCTTAACAGGGGGATGCCTCTCCATTAGAAGTGCAGTGCCCTGCCATAGCCTATTTTATTTATGGACTGGCACTTGATTGATTGAGGCTTCCTCTCCTGCACTCATAACCAAAGCCACTGAGGGCTGTGTATGAGTCATGTCTAGGGGGCTGTAAATTTGGGCCTGTTCTGACATGGCCATCAGAAGAAATCCACTTATCCATCAAACTAGGACTGAGACCTGCAAGACACTGCGAATTCAACTGACAAGCAATATTTCTACCTCTCAAAGAAAAAAACACACATTCAACGGGGCAACTTTCCGATAAAACAAGGGATTTTAAGATCAATATCTAGGGTTTCTACCTGCACAAAAATGTATTTTATTCCCAAAACACTGTTCATGTGTATTTTCAGTAACCACGTTACACTACAGACAACTTGAGAGAATATAATTAAAATACTTCATGATTTTACAACGCAAAACAAAGCAGTGAAAGGTCAACACAATTATTCCCCTTTAATATTAGCTTCAAGTCCTCTGACCGTAAAACAAAGATCACACAACTTTCCATCAAAAGCACTTGATACTTTGCTAGATTTCGGAATTTATACTGACTTAATACTAATGCACTAGCTTGTGATAGAGTTCCTCTTCCAATATCAAAAAAGAGAAGCAGGAAAAAAATAAAAATCAATAAAACAAGCAAACTCTACAATAATGTTGAATGTAGATTTTTGCACTTGTGTGCTTCCCACATCCACCTCTTTTCTCCCAGCTCTTTTTTCTTTCCCAGATAAAGAACCACTTGGGACTCAAAGGAACATATGGAAGTTGGTAGCACAGAGAGTCACACAGCACTTTATAAAACAAGAAGCAATTTTAAACAACTTCTCTCTCTCCTCCTTTCTCTAACTAATGATCCAGAAAGAGCTTGTAGTGGTTCTGATCCCTCTTTTGTTGTGTTCTTCTTTAATTAGCTTTCTGAGGAGACCCGAGGAGTGAGAACTGGATTATTTACATCAACCCTGGCTCTTTGCTGCGACCTACCGCAACCTTTCTCTATAATAAGAAACATCACCTAGCACACTGTAGATACTTAAAAATGGATGAAGAAAAAGGGACAAAGGAAATATAAAAAAAGAAAGACATGTAGAGACAAATATTCTTGATATTTAGCAGTGACACTGTACACAAAAAAATCCAAGAGCAAGTCAGCAACGTACACCAACCTGTCTTGTACACTTGGGTTTCATGACCGATCTAAGCTGAACGCACACTTTTACCTTCTTTCAATCTAATTTGACTGGATTGATAACCTCATAATTATCTATTTTTCTACAATATCTGTGCAATTATTCAACTCAGTGCAAAACACATCCCTATGCAATTATTAAACTCTGTAATAACGTATGTGCAGTAAAATTTAATGGTTTATTTACACTGTTCATTTTGCATTTAAATTGTGCATACACCCACTGCACACACTGCAATTACTAAGACAGTACATAATAATAATAATAATAATATCTCTGTACTTACATTTCTATTCTAGAATGAAAACAACTGTATCATACCAAATTTACCCCTGGGTATCAATTAAGTATTTCTGATGCTGTCTGACAATATTTAAGTTGAACAGCTCTACTCTCACAAAAACAACAAAAAAAAGTTAATGTCTATGATTTGCACATGACATTTGGACAGGAAAGTACTATCAGACACAATACAGCATTAGGAGGATGGGTTTTTTTTGTTTTTGTTTTTGTTTTTTTAACCTGGGTTTCTTTTGTTATTATTTCAACAATTTTAACATTGATCTGTTGTTCACTATGGATCATGATTAGGTAAAAATAAGGTGCATGCCCAAGATCCCTTTGGGATTTTAACGTGTTAGCAACCAGGTCATGAAATATTAACATCACTGAATTTTACGGTTTTATTATGTTTGGAAATTCTGTTTACATTTGTACGTGGCAGAATTACAGATATATTTTCAATTATAATGAGTTATAAAACTCAATGTTATTTTTAACCCACAAGTAAAACACTTTCATTAATTTTTTTATAGATTTTACATTGTTGTGGTCAAAAAATTCTGAACTTGGGCTTTAAATTCCACTTGACCCACAAAAATATAATCTTGTCCTACAATGATTCGGTAATTGCATATGATTTTGGGTCAACCTCAGGAGTCAGCAATGTGACCTCAGTGGCATATTTATGAAATACTAGCTTTTTATGTTGAACAGTTAGGGTGAAATGAGTGCCAACTACTGAGGCAAAAATGTTCAAAAAAGCATAAATTGGTACATCCTTGTATGCAAATGTTGTGGATAGTCTTAAACAAAATGCCCTAAAGAAGAAGTTAAAAGGTGGAAAGAAATGCATTTACGCACACAGACAAGAATTTTGCCAGATCATTGCTGTAGGTATTGGAACATGGCAAGCAATGGAAGGGCTAAGAGTTTGAAACATTTTTTGGACACCACCATGGCAAAAAAACCTCGAGCAATTTTTGTTGATTCAACAATTTTGGTTAATGGGTACCACATCTATTCCACAGCCTGTAATTACAACAGCTCAGTTTCCAATCTCTGCTTCGCATGCTGGGATGCCTCGCAAGTCTTCCTTGTGGTCGCCAATTTTCCGCCATTTCTCAGGCCGATCCCCTGCCTAATTCTCAAGAGCATGTTGGAGAACATGTAGGGAGGAGATAGCCTTCTCCAAGACAGGTGACCTGAATGTCATCATATCATTGCTCCACCTTTCACCACTACACCCGAGTCATTCAAAACATGGTTTGTGGGAAAAAGGTTTGAAGTCAACATCTAAAAGACAGAGGACCTGTTGCTGTTTTGTTCCATTCCCAGCCCAAGGTTTGACTGACAGCCTGCACTGCCTGGGTGGCAGCACCCAGCAGAGGCCAGGAAACCTGTCCCTTTCCGAGGACATCCCTGGAATCCCAAGACAATCTGTGCCTTTTGGGGAGGTTCCCTGTGATTTACTGAAATTACAAGTCCCATTGTCCAACCAAGCAGCAAAAGAATGTTATGAAATTTGCTGCAGATTACACCAATTACTGAAACATAAACTTGCTGGAGCAACACCCAAATGACAGTGATATAAGAAAATGAATGTCATCTGTGGCTATATCAAACTCTTGTTGGATGTGAATGGTTCAGAATCTTTTAAGAATGTTTATTGCAACCAACCTGTGTACTTTTCTTGTCACAAAAAGCATAAATCAATCCTTCAGGATAAATTAAGAAAGTACAAAATAAGACAAATGTTTTTGCTTATTTTGTTTTTAGCGTCACCAGAGATTTGTTTTAGGTAGCATCAGCACTTTTGATAATGTCCACTTACTGGACCCAATCAAAATGAAAAAACAAACAAACAAATTTTACCTCAGGCCTGCCAAACTATATTTCAAGCACAAATGTACTTTCACAACTTCTGCAAACTTTTGTTGTGACATTCAGCCTACCCTTTGCCTTAAAAAGTATATCCAGTGACCCGACCACTTTTGAATTGAAATATAACTGTGTAGAGCTGCCCATGAAAACAGTCCTGTCCCTTTTTTTTAAGGCAGACTTGCAGATCTGACTTGCAAACTTCCAACGGCAACAAAAGCAAAAAATAAAAAGAAATGGTCTTGACAAAGCGAAGGTGGGAGTGAGGCAGCAGCTGTGGCTAGATAAAGATGAGAAGTCTATTCCTCTATGCCATTCAAAGATCCAACATAGTTGGCTGCATTAGGTCAACATAGGGATTATTAGTTTTTTCAGTTTTGCTTTTATTTATTTAAAGCAGACAATGTGACGAACCATTGCATGGCATCCAAAGCTCAAATGTCTACGCTGTGTTTGTAGCACCGAGAGAAAATATTTAATAATACTAAAGCAATCCATATGTCTGCATGGCACAGGAGACTTGCTGAACATCTTTGGGGTGAGGGGTGAGAGGTATAGCCAAAATAAATAGGGTCAGGGTTTCTTTTGAAAACCCTTTAAGAGATTTATTTTCTTGCACGGCCACATCTCCTTATGGAAACAATTAAAAGCAGGTACATTATGCTTTGGGTTGGTGGTGTGGGATTGGCAGAACACTGGCTAGACGTGCTTCTACAAGTCATTTCATAGACATTAAAAGTAAATTGAGAAGATAGCAAAAAGAAAGCCCCAGAGATGGGTTATTTAGGGCCTCTCTGTATTAACTGAAATGCACATGGCAGACTTCACACCTGAAGCCAGTAGAGAGCAATGAAGAAGGTGGAACAAGAGCTCAGCCATGTTTACTAATCCGGGGCTCTCAAAGGTCCTATAAATTGCTTTCTTTAAGGGTAAGAACTTTATTTATGCTTGACTGCCACTAAACAGGTCTGCAACTGACTTAGGGCCTATTCAAACCTAAACAGATACAACCTGACATTTTCCCATTCATCTGTGAAATTTCTGCAATACTAATAAGTGCAATAATAATAGTGAGTATCTTGAACGCAATATTCCGGTTGTTTTTTATTTACATTCACAATTTTTTTTCTATTCTATTTTTCTATTTTTAACTTAATTTATATATATATATTTTTTTTTTCTATTGTGTTATTATTGTATATTTTGTTATTTTGCACCTTCTGTTTTTTTGCACTGTCTGCGAGAGCTGCTACTTTTATTAATTTTGTTGCGCCTTTTGGTACAATGACAATAAAAGAATTCTGATTCTGAACTACTGATAACAGCTAGTAGTAGTACTATAAATTAAGAGATTTGCATTCTTGGTGGTTTTCCTGTTTCAGATTCTTGAGTTGTGTGTTGCTCAGACAGAACGAAGCGTTAAAATGTTGTATTTGTTGTGTTTTTATGAAAGTTATCTTTTCTCACTGCTTTTTGACACCGTTGGCGCTGCAGCCGAAAGAATCAAACTTTCACAGGCATCAAGACCACATAGAAATGCACATGAATGTGATGAGACTCATGTCTCAAACAACAAGCAGCTCATCATGAAGCCATGAGAACGTCTGAAGGGACCTGAAGGAGAAACTTTGCTAACTGAAGAAATCTCATGTTTGCAGTGATTCTGTGAAATTCATCACTTTGCTGCCAGTAAACTTCAAGTCCAGATCAGGAAACTCTTGGTTAGTTTACTGAGTCGATAACCTGCGTCATGTGACTGATGAGCTGGATTGTGTTGGTCAGGTTCAGTGAAGCCTAATAACGAAGAGGCGGAGCCTGAGTTTGTTGGACTTGTTTACAGCAGAGGCTTCTGGGTAATGAACAGCTTCAGTCTCTGTGTGTTTGACGTTTCCTTTTCCGAAGTGTTTGATTCAAATGAAAAGCTCTTTGCGGTGACCCGCTAATCTGAACGCTCATCCTCCTCAGAGCTGATGATCCATATCACCATATATGGGCATGGAGGCTCTAAGAGCCCTTTGATTGGCTAAACCTGCCATATGCAACTGTGGGCGTCAGCTTTGCAGTGAGTCCTCAATCCATCATCTTCTTGAAGAGACAGTGGAGAGTATTTTACCAATAAATATCACAAATCAATACTCAGTATAAAGAAACTGATCATATTAGCAGTCTTTCCCTTTAATTAACATCAATTTATCATCAATACATCAAATAAAAAACAATCAATCACATTGATCACATGAAAATAAACACATATATCCACACATCCATTCCTTATGGCAACCAGCTCAGTCAATGATGTCATAAATCAATAAGTGGATCGACATGCAGCAGGGGGCGGGGTCAGACAGCGGTGGTTGCCATGGTTACTGCCACGTGTGCGGGTACAGTGTGTTAACGTAAACACTTTACGAACACTGTCTCGTCTTGTTTTTGCTGCTGATGAAAGTTTTTGGAGGTTTAAATGTTTCGACTCTTTGAGTTCGAGTCCGGCACAGATTCATGTTTGCTAGTTTACGTCTCTGTTGAGGTTCGTTTCCAGGATTTGAGGTTAGTTTGAATTCATCTTCTGTCGTCATGGCGTCACTCTGCTCTTCGTCAGCAGGCTCAAACATGACGGACATTTAAAACACTTGAGAGCTAAATGTTTTTCCTGTTTCCTGTTCATCACCTCGACAGCCAGAGACTCAGCAGCGCCACCTGTCCTTTTATTCTAAGCCAGGACATAATGCAGACAGCACCAGGCATCTCGATCACAGACTGACCTTTGACCTGTGCAGAGACAAACACAAACCCCCACACTGAAACTGGGCGTCATCACCCTTTAATTCTGCCACACCACACTGACTAAACCTACCTGTTATTGATCGTTCCAGTTAACAGACCAGCTAACTAATTACTAACTATGGATTAGAGGGAACCAGCTCTGCTAACAGGCTAACTTGCTAACAACTAGCCTCGCATGCTTTATTAGACACAGTGCATTAGAGGCCAACGAAGACCTGATTGAGCTAAAAACAACGAGCAGCTGATTGTCGCGGAAAGACTTTGATCCCTGATTAAACAGACGATATGTTGTTTAAAAAAAAAAAAACTGAATTCAGATCAACTCAAAACATCTGTCACACTGAAATACTTTCAAATCTAAAAAATATTCAAACTTCTAGAGATAATTTAAGACTTGAGTCTGAAACCAGCTGTGGACAGTTTCTTCACATTTATAATCACCTGAAAAACATCATCAGACTGAAACTTGTGCAGAAAGTGTCAATAAAGATTAGACAGAAAAAAGTGCAGAGAGCCATGAGACAAAAAACTACATCTAAACTTTTCAAGTTAAACTCTTAAATCAATGAGAAGTAAGATGCAAACTTTCAAATATAAAGAGTCATTTCACATTAAAACGAGGTGGATTTACCAAAAACATGAATACATTTCTAGAATCAATATAATCTTTCAAATTAAAAGCATTAATACATTAGAGTTAAACACTAATGAGAAAAGACTTTTATTATTTTTATTATTGTTATAATTTATTTGCTGGTATTTATAGTTCTTATTGTTTTAGAAAATTTAAAGAGCAAATGTGTCGTTTTATGTGAAAAGGCAAAATAAAGTTGAAACGTTGTTTAAACAAAAAATATTTGGTCTGATCTCAGCACCATGACTCCGCCCACAGCTGGTCAGCTCTGCCTTTCTATTGGTCAGAACTCCTGATTGAGATCAAAGTACTTGGTTTTATTGCTCTCGCAGTGACCACAGTGTTCACTTTCCTAGTTTCAATAAAGCTAGCTTCATTCAAATTTTCCAAACAAACTTTAATTTATAAAGTCACAGCTGCTTCTTAATAAAGTTTGATTCAAATGTTTGTTACAGAAATAACTTTCTTTTAAAAAGCTCAGTCTGTATTTAAAGAAGCTAGCAGAGCTAACAGGCTAACTGTAGCAAAGACTGGAAGACATTTTTAACATCTTCATCATCATCATGGCCTTTTCCCAGCATGCCTTTGGCATCTGAAATCATCCTCCTAACCTTTGACCCTGAGATTTGTGTTGCTATGACAACCATCCACCTACACTACATTGTGATACTAAAATCTACAAAAATCAGACACTTTATCTTCATCATCATCATCCTCACAGTAGTGCAGCAAGCACACACACATGTGTGTGTTATAAATGTGTGTGTGTCATAGACTTTATTTTTGTATGACTGTGTGTGTGATGAGTGTGTGTGTGTCAGTGTTCATTGGGCATGTGTCTGATGGTGTGGAAGATCCAGTCCATCTTGGTGCTCCAGCCTCCATGATGAGCGTCGTTCATCTGTTTAGTGAAATACTCCAGCGCCTCCTGTTGGCTCTTCTCTGAGAGACAGACAGGTGGACAGACAGGTGGACAGACAGGTGGACAGACAGGTGGACAGACATCAATACAGAGAATGTCTGACATTCTGTGATGCTCAAAGGATTTCTGCTGACTAAGTCAACATAAAGTGTGATAATAAAACTAAGTTTTAATTCATTTCAGTGTGAAAGAAAACGTGTTTATGTCAACAATGTGTGTGTTGAGTACAAATAAACAAACAGAAATTTGTTCTAAAAAAAAAGTTCATCTCCTGTCTTTCTCTCCCTCTCTGTTTCTCTCTGTCTCTCCCTCTCTACCTGTCTCTCTCTCCACCTGTCTGTCTTACCCAGAGCCAGGGTTTTCCTCAGGTAGGCGATGTCGTCGAAGCTCTGCAGTTCGGGCATGCCGCAGCCCAGCAGGAGGGAGAAGAGGTTGATGAAGAGGCTGGCGTGCTGACGGATCGCCAGGTAGGCTTTGTAACACATCTCCTGGAACCTGACACACAGACATGGAGGCAGACAGTGAGACGGGCAGAAAGACAGACAGGACCGTTGTTAGACAGGTGAGGTGCAGGTGAGACCTCTCGAACTCCTTGGTCTTGGTCGACTCCTGGATTCCTTTGCTGATGACGATGAGAAAGTCCTGAGTCAGAACGAAAGGAACTCTCTCTCTTTTGTATCCGAACTTCTTCTTCTTGTGATCCAGGAAGTGACCGAAGTCGATGTGGAACAGCTGGAGGAAGGAGAGGAGGAAGGAGAGGAGGAAGAGTCAGGTGAGTGTTTGGAGAGACAGTTGGGTTTCAGCGTCTGTGGAGGACCGGCTCACCTGCCCGTTCTCCTTCACCATGATGTTGGAGTTGTGCCGGTCTCCGATTCCAAGAATGAATGTCGCTACGCAGTAACCTGCACACGACCTGGTGAACAGGTCAATGGCTCGGTCATAGCTGAAAGACGGACAGGAAATGAGACAGACAGGCAGTCAGACAAAGAGATGGAAAGGTGAGTATCAGGCAGAGAAGTGGCCGTCTGTCTCATCCACACAGACTCGACTGGATTAAGAAGTAGATCAGAAGATCAGCAGCTGGTTTTGTTCAATATAAATATTTAACACATGAACTACAGATTTTAATGTTTACAAAATTCAAATGCAGCAATTTCTGAACTAAATGTTGTCAGCAATATTTGACTGAATCTCTTCAGATGTTCTCCACATTTCACACATATAAAAGGAACCAGTTAAACAGAGAGAAGGTTTGACGGCTGGATTTACAAGCTGGTTTGGTTGTGATCAAATTATCTTTGTGCCTTTTATTTGTTGTTAACACGTGAATCAGAAATGTTGGTTTGTGTGTTAACAACTCTACTGAGAAGCAGAAAGACAGGTTTCAGACAGACAGACAGACAGGTATTTGGACAGTTACTGACGCTTCTCCTTTGTTCTTGTCTTTGATCCAGTGATGCAGTGTGTTGGAGTTAAACTGCAGCGCCCCCTTCAGGCCACCTTTACACTGAATCTGCATGATGGTGAAACTGTTCTTCACCACCTCGATCAGACCGACACAGTCACCGATGGACAGGCAGCCGTACGGCAGCATGCTGGCACACACACGCGCACACACACACACACACACACACACACACACTATTAGCCAGGTTTGTGATGATGTCACAGCTGCAGTCATCGATGATGTCAGAGGTTCTCACCGGAGGTCCAGGCCCTGGTTCTGCCAAATGTTCTCCATGATCTTAATGATCTGCAGAGTTAGCATGTCCTGTCGCAGGTCTGCAACATACAAAGGTTATTTACTACATTACCCACAATCCCTGAGCAGAGTTCTCCTGATAGCACATTAAGCATTCTCCATTTAAACCAGTGCTGTTGCTACCATCTCCGTTCTTGAAGATGATCTCATTGTTGGTGAAGAGCAGCTCGGACATGATATCAGGGTTCTCCCAATTCAACCACAGGGGGCGCTTTGCTGATGACATGATCCTGCACTCCTCCAGCCTGGAAGCATGAACAGGGTTAGAGTTAGCCTAGGGGTTAGGGTTCAGTCAGTAAGTCAGTCAGTCAGGAAGTCAGTCAGGAAGTCAGTATGTTAGTTAGTTAGTTAGTTAGTTAGTTAGTTAGTAAGTTAGTTGGTTAGTTAGTTAGTTAGCCGAAGTGCTACCTGAGGCTCCCGAGCTGGTGAACAGGGTTGAGAGGAGAGACGAATCCCTGCAGAGCCTCCATGTAATCTGGACGAGACATGTGCTCAACCAGGAACTTCATCTGAGTCTGACAACCAATCACAGCACAGCAACACATCACTATCATCGGTAACCAATCAGAGTGCAGCCACATCCTCAACTGAATGTAATCAAATCTGTTTCAATGGAGGAATTTTTTTTTAAATAAAAATGTCTGATTGGTGCTTTGTGAGTTTTCACACTTTTTGTGTTTCATCCTTCTTCTCTTGTTTCAGCGTGTCCGTCAGATTCACCAGTTTGTCCATGGCCTCCACCTGCATACACACACACACACACAAAACACAAACACACACACACAGACATTCTGTTATTGATTCTGTTATTCCATGATGGGGATGGTGACGCGCAACAGTGCAGCAGTCAGACAACTTTCCTGGTGCTTTAACTCACTTTTGCCTGTAGATTCACTTTTTGAATCTACTTCGCTGAGCACCAAGAAGTACAGCAGAGAGGAACTACTCCGGATCGGAATGAATTATGGAGAGTCCAACTCCAGTCAGAGTTTCAACGATGGCATTCCACCGGAGATAGCACGACCAGCAATCAGCCCGTGGTTCACTATCCCTGGGGCCAAACAAAGGAGGAGGCGGCGCAGGAAGCGGGGCTGCCAAGCCAGCATCCGGGCCCAGCTACGGAGAGACCCGTACAGACCAGCATTACCCAACATCTTCCTCACGAACGCCAGATCACTGAACAACAAGTTCGATGAGCTATCGGTCACCATCGACATGCAGAAAAATCTGCGGGATAGCGGCATTGTCGTTGTGACGGAGACCTGGCTTCACTCGGGGATAGCAGACGACGCTATTATGCTAGCAGGCCACACAGAGTTTATTACTCTAAGATGTCGTCCTTTTTACCCGGCCCGAGAGCACACGGTTTTCATGGTTACGGCTGTGTACACAGCACCCAGTGCTAATGTTAACGTAGCATTAAAGACCCTGCTAGCCACTGTTAGCAAACAACAGTCTGCATACCCGGATGGCATTTTCATAGTAGCTGGAGACTTTAATCATGTGAACTCAAGAGCTGTGCTCCCTAAGTTTTACCAGCATGTTACATGTGCAATGAGAGGTCATAACGTGCTGGATAAGGTTTACAGCAAC
>JAQMCX010000057.1:11569672-11596710 GCA_029814765.1 Acanthurus leucopareius | reverse complement strand
TTTGCACCTTCTGTTTTTTTGCACTGTCTGCGAGAGCTGCTATTTTTTAATTTCGTTGCGCCTTTTGGTACAATGACCAAAAAGGAATTCTGATTCTGATTCTAATTTGCATGAAATTTGCATTCAGTTGCGAAAGAGAACACAGCTCCCTGTGCAAGAAAAGTAGGGACATGCTAGCTTTTGAAAGGATGCTTATCATCTGTCCTGAGTGATCCAACCACATTGTGACAGCCTTACGCACAGGTGGGGACACACCTTAGAGGCACTGAGTATGCA
Source organism: Acanthurus leucopareius (assembly GCA_029814765.1). NCBI lineage: Eukaryota > Metazoa > Chordata > Actinopteri > Acanthuriformes > Acanthuridae > Acanthurus > Acanthurus leucopareius. The sequence goes on along the minus strand of JAQMCX010000057.1, from coordinate 11,596,434 downwards.
TTTAAGATCCGATGACTCAAACCACTCAGAGGTGGTCTGGTCCACATGGGCCACATTCTTTTAGCAGTGGGAACAGCAGTCTGACCTGGGCCACATTTAAGGACCACCCACTCAACCGATGTTTTCTGTGTAGTCGGAAGTACGTACTCATTCGCATGAAATGGCATCATATTCAATAAACAAGTGAAACAACAAGCAAGAGCCATAACAACCATAGGTATAGAGTTGCTGGGATGCACTGAGAAGACACTCAGGGACTTTACTCTCCAAGTACAGAAATAAACTCTATGCAGTTTGCATAATCCAGTTGAAATTAACATACACTTTTTGGAGTGCTCCAAGATCCGATCATCACTTAAGTGTATGTAGTGCAAGAGAGAAGATAAAAACAAACACAATGGTCAGATATCATGTTGACATTTAAAGTGGCTTGACTGATTCACAAGGTCAGCATATACACTAAGTAGCATGAAAAACACTCCGTCTTAATAAATCTGTAGCTGTAAAATAGCATCCATAGACAGTTACACAGTGAATTTTCATCAGTGTATTTAACTACTGTGGTAAAGATGAAAAGGGAGCAAAGGGAGCATGCATGCACATCATAGGTGAGCTCTGATACTAATAAAAAAGCACCACCCTTGATATGTTAGAGTACTTCAAACATCTTGATCAACTTGGTTCGCAAGTCTGTGCTGTTTTGATTTGCCCTCTCTCCTTTTTCACTTCCAGCAGACAGAAAAGGCGTTCTTCTTCTCGTTTTTTTCTGGTCAACTGGGTGCAGTTCAGTGCATTTCTGCCTCCCGCACGTTAAAGACAACAACGCATTCAGTCTTTACAAGCAGAAATCATGTACATATTTGTTTGCATATAGAGCAGGGGAGTGTGATCCAATTACAAGCTTACAGGATAACCAGTGATGCACGCCAGGTGGGAAAAGACACGCTAAAAGCTGTCCACTAGTTATCGGATCCCTTAGGAAAGATGATAAAACCAGGTGGGAATAGCCTCTTACAGCCCCAAACAAGTCAACAATCCCAAACCCCCGCACTAACCTGCAGTGATCATCACAATGAATGATTGTGTCTAAATGTCGTCAAAGGCCAAGAATAACCCCTGGCTCACCCAGCACCCTCTTTTTAAAACTTTTCAGTGGTGTGAGTGATAGGCTGATCCACACTGTGGTTAAGGTCAGAGTGGAGTTTAGCTAAGCAAACTCACATTGCTAACACCATAGTGCCCCAGCAGACCTCCAAAAAGCTGAGACCACAAAGCAAAGCAAAGTAGAACACTAAACTGAGGGATTTTCCCCCTTCTTTTCCCTGCTTCTCAGTTTTACCGTATTGGTGGGGTCATCTTGGAGAATGGCATCGTAGTCCTTGTTGGCCTCGTCATACCTGCAGATAAAAAAAAAGGAATATTGATTTGTTTTTAACCAATCACAGTCCCCAGTCATATAATATCGGATGGTGAGGAAATCAAGCTGAGTTCAAGGTCATCAAGTTTCTGTATACAGTGTGGCAGATTTGTATGATTACAGTGAGGCTGTACAGAAATCAGTGGCGATCTAAAAGAAGAAATAAACACTCATTTAAGTTTACTTTGCTAACTATACAGCCAACATTGTGAGAGGAAGCTTATATCACTTTCATAATGAGTCATGAAATCAATACAAACAAAGTTCACTATTTTAGAAGTTGTGTTTTCATTTGATTGTATTCAGTATTGATTTACCTTTAAACAAAATTAAACTTGTGCTTTTACATCCACCCAGATCCACAGCTAACTTGTTGGTTCAATTATGTGTCTCTTAGCCCATACATGTTACCACAATACACACATATGAGGCTGATACGCAACAATATCCAACACAGCATGCCTCAAACTATTGGACCAACCCCACATTACTCTGTTTAAGAGGAAATTTGTGAGCTCATTTGGTAAAGAAATCTGGGAATAGGAGGTATGTGCACTTCACTTGTCATGTTAAATAAGGTGCTGAAGGATGATTTCAGAACATTTTTTCTATGTGGGGCAATCTGCAACGCTGATGTTTTAGCAGCCAAATGCGGGTATCAGTGATCAGAAACTGTCCCGCCCACAGCCTGCAACAGACAGAGGCAACTCTGGTTCCCATTAGCACTGAGAAGCCCCACTTCCAGCACTGCTGTTTCCCTCACATTCACTTTATTACTCACCCACAATTTGGGAGATTTCAGATGGCACTAGGCAAGCACTCACAAGCCACTTTGATTTGCTTTATTTATTTATTAGGAGCCAAGTGTGTGTGTGTGTGTGTAAGTGTGCGTTTGAGTGTGCACGTGAGTGTGCGTATGAGCATGAGTGTGCGTATGAGTGTGAGTGTGCACGTGAGTGTGCGTGCAAGCCAGTGTGTGGAGGGGATGGGCCTTGCTGTTTGTAGCTGTGTCATTCAAGTGTAGCTCTGTCTGCTGCCAATTAGATCCCAATGTGACGTTTATTTAATCTGACAGTGCTGAGAAATCACTCCCAATCATCACATAAACTCTGACATAACTGATAAACTAGCAATCTTGATCCAGGTGGGGGAAATGAGTGAGGTAGTAAACAGATTGCACTACTCTTGCATATAAACTAAATACTCCCTGTTTATCTTTCCTGCTTTATTCTTTACAAGGGGCGGGGGTTCCATATTAAAGACCGGAAAGAAAGTATGAAAATAGGGAGGGCAAAGAGAGAAAAATACAGACAGATGAGGAGGAACAAAATAAGGAGAGAACAGAGGAACAGAAACCAGAGAAGATTGAGGGACCCCATCACTAACAGTGGGTTCAGACCACTTCCTTCCCGGGAATCCCTAACTCAGGCTAAAGGGCCACAGGACTACCAAGCACTGATCCTCTCTTCTCTCAGTTCCCTCCTTCTCCAAAGGAATGCTGAGTGATCCAACAAAAACACACCCTACCCCACACACACACAGTATTGACAGACACATACACACACCATTGTACCACTTGGGATCTTCTAATAGTTTCTCACCCTCCAGCCACACCAAGTACCATGCATAACTGTGCGAATGTGCTTTTTTGCCTTCTCTGCCACTGGGGCTTTTGGTACCCAATGCTTACCTTTCCAAAGCTTCCAGCCTCATGCCCGATAATCGCTTCACTCTGTGGCTATCTGAAAACTGCTTCTCCAGTTCCTGTAGACAGGTCTGCAAGGATGTGGGCAGAGGAGAGAGACCAATTATAGTTGGCTGTAACTAAACTTTTTGTTAGACCCTGGCCCTAACACACATACCTCTACAGATACAAACCACCTGTCTTGAAAATTTCAGTTTTGGCCAGCGTTTTTGCTGAACAAACTTCATACACACTGATATAAAAACTGTTAAAAGAAGAATTTCTCAGATGTGAAAAGTCTGCTGTTGCTACTTTATGTAAACCATTGAGGTAACCACGTTCAGTTCTATAAAAAGAGGGGTGAGGATGCTCCAGGCCACACTTACTCCTTTACACAGAACTCGAATTTCGTTGATTGCTAAGTTGTAAAAGAGGTGAGGAATGGTTAGAAATCATCATTAGTTTGAATGAGAGGAATGTCTTGTGTCTCAAGTTTGATCTTAATTTTTTCTAAAATCCATTAGTTTAAGTCTGGTCCTTCTGTTTTTAAGTTGTGCCTTTTCAGGGCTGAAAAGATAGCCAGCAGAAAACTGATTCCAATGACTGTGTTCTGCCTTTAATTTACTCAATGAGTCAGTCTTTTAGCGGAGGGAGTTGTTTCATTCATACTAATTTGAGATTAACCATTTCAGTTGCCATGATCTCTTTTTTTTCCTATCCCACGCGGAGTTGACAATTTTAAAACCCATGAATATATTTCAGTGCGAACTCAGAAACGTCATATTTAGCTTTTGGTATGGCAAATCAACACTGAGGAAAAAGCAGCTGAACACCATAATTGATGACCAAGTTCAGCTAACACTTGAAGCATCTCTCTCTATTCATTCGCTACACCCTCTAATTCCAACTCTCAGCAAATTGTTTTTCCAAAGCAAGGACAGTATAATTCCATTTGGCCAAATAAAAATCAGATTTTTATATTTGGCAGAGGGGGTGCTGCAAAGTAGGAATGGCTTAGAGAGCGTGAGGGATGGCTTTTGAAGCTCTTGGGTGTGTGGAAGAGCGGTAAAAACTTACCAGAGCCAAGTCATCCCGACTGCAATCCAGTGCTGCGATCATCACCTGCTCATAAATAATCCATACTGGGGAGAAGAGACAGACAAAGAATACTGTGTTAACGCCCTTTCCTTTCCACTGTCTGGTGAAACTTGAAAAAATGATATATTGAACTTTACACTTGACGTCCCAACTTAAGAGACTGTACCCAACAGCTGCACATCATGTTTTAAGTCTTAAAAACAAGCTTTCATAATGTAAACCAACAGCTTAAGATTTCAGAAACAGAACTTTCCACTTCCATTAAATATGTAATGCTACATTTACTGTCCTTCATATGGAGTACATTGAAGATAATGTTGCTTGTTAAGAACCCACACTTGGACAGCACTAAAGTAATAATAATAATCATAAATACAGGAACATTTAAGTAAACGCCCATGTGTGGGGCCTTACAATCATGTTATTAAATTGCCCACAGTGAGCTAGAAAATAAATTACTAATTTAATTTTAGTAATAACGTTACATTGGAGGATATTAAGAGAAACATCATCAATAAATAATTAATTGTTACATTTGTTATGATAATGTCTACAATTCACACTGAAGCCAAATTATCTTAAAGTTAGCCTACTCCCACAACCACCTTTAATTTTCCTCATTAGCTGTCTTTCTCACACCCCATACCAGAAAAATTGAGACATGGAAAAGGTGATCTTCAAAAGTACCAGAGGAAAAAAAAAGGGACAGAGTCACAATATAGGAAGTTTATTGAGAGCAAAGCTGCTTTATTAGTGGGAAAACACTGTCAAAAACACTGTTAATGCCTTGTGAAACCAAGTGGCTGAACTAAAATTTCTGTATATATCTTGCTGTTTCTCATCCCTTACTCGAGGTAGTGTAAAAGTGTTAACAGTTGCTGTAGTTTACATGCCAGCCCAGAACAAGTTTCAACAGCTCCATCTGTTAGCAACATGTGTCTGCTTTCACTTAAACATAAAATATGTACTTCACTGTAAACATAATAATTAAGTTATTTGATCAGTGAGTGATGTTAAAGCATTAGCAATACCTTTGCGTATCATATATCCCAACAAATTTCTCCACAAATAGTATTATTCATGAATGTTTGCATTCCAGCAAATTATTTTTGAAAAGTGATTACATTTCTAATCCCCAAAGTCCTACTGAGGGCTCTTCATATAAATAGCTCCTAAAACATAGATTTGTGCACCTCTGTAATTTGCATTTTAAACACATACGGGCCAGGAAGAGACAATGTGTAGTTACTGTGACATCATAAGGTGATACTTATTAGGTTATGGGTATTTGTAGTTGATCATATAGACAGTTGTACCAATACTGAACATCTCTATATTAACTTTCTAGCCCACAATGCGTACTTAGATCAATTTAGGATATAGATCTTAAAGTTAAACATTGTCAAATTATTGTTTTTAGATACATAAGACCAATCTTAGGCAAGTCTCAACATTTAAGCACTGCTTATTCATATACTCAGAAAAGAGCATGTTGAGCACCATCATTACTAGGACCAACCATTCCTTTAACATGTTTCACTTGGTGGTTAGCTATAAAAAAAATGGCAACGTTTTTTTCATTCAGCCAACTGTAACATTATAACATGCTGACTAATATCCTGGCTACAGAAGCCAATTAATGGAATTAATACAAAATGTTAGACAGACAGCTCTGACAAGCAAACTGGACATGTTTAGCCAAATAAACACCTCCCGTTAATTGAAACAAAATATTTAAATCCAACTCCACCCAAGAACTTTCAGGTTACGCCAATACAAACACATGCCTCTAGTTTTCTTGACTTTAATGATTCCAGCTCTTGTTTTGATAATTGCCATCTCATTTCACAGCCAATTTAAGAACTGGTTTCAATAAAACCATGGCATGTTATGGGTTTATTCGCCTCTTTGGAGGCTTGCATGAATCATAATGACTAGGGAAAAAAAGAGAGTTTTATGGGGTAATGCAGCAGGACAGTGTTGTTAGAGAGGAAACCATGACCTATGTTACTTTCTTGATATGTAAAAGCAATTGCAACTTATAAAGTAAAATCTTAAGAAACCAAAAGCATAAGTTAATAAAATCCTTTTTTGTCCCCCTAGAGGGGAAATTTGGGTGTCAGCATACTGTACTACATGCAGTGCCGGGCAACAGACTATGTTTACTAATGCATCTTTCACACCATTACAACAACTGTTCTGTTGACTGTATTCATGGCTCTTTTATGTCTGGAGTATGACCAAGATATTTTGTACTTTTGGTGCTACTTGTTTTAGGGGAGGGTTTTTTTTGTTTGTTTGTTTGCCAATCACCATCTGGGTCACCTAACCAAAATTTATAAATTATTATTGTTATTATTATTATTATAAATATTAAGATTAATAAAGAAAATATGCCTCCGACATATGCCTCTAACAGACTCCCTATATTAACAATATTATTATATTATCATTATTTCCAAGTAATTAGAGCTACCACAAAGACATTTTAAAAAGCTTTTCATTGTGTGTCAGTTGTGTGGGGCTGCACAACCATCAGATTTTAGTCACAATCACAGTTGTGTCTTTCAACAATGAAATGATGATCGACTGTGATATACTGATTTAAAAAATGCATCCTCCGCTCATAGTCAATGAGTTGACTGAGGTGTTTGGCCTTACTTTTGGGGTCATGCCCCACGCCTTGCAACAGTAGCTCTGATTGGAAGAATTACCACAAAGAGCAGACAAGCATAACCAAAATAAAATGTCTTAGGCAACATGCAATGATCTTGTATATTGAAATCATCCACCACCTGAAAGTATTTTAGATTTACAAAATAATTTTAAGCAAGAATAAATTATATGTAAAGAGTGCATAAAGCTTGAGTCTACACTGCAAAGCAACACAAATTACTTGTTTAACCATCTCAAAAGAACAACCCAACCTGCAGTGTGATGAATACATTAAAGATATAAGAATAATTTCTTCTTAACTTAATCTTACCACACCAAATCCTTGTCCAACATCCATCACGCAATGCATCACCATTAATGAAAGCAGTCCTTTATTGTGTTCATTTAAGGACAAGAGTTTTGATACAGTTTTGTTTACATTTGCCCCATGGTGATGCACTGTGAACCCGGAGTCTAATTTAGATGCAAAGATTGTTTTAAGTAGCACAGAGTAAATGTAAGCCGAGTACTCAGTTTACACACGTAAAAATTATTTCAGTCTTGATCAAAATAATCAGGATAGTCATGTTGGACATAATTGCGCAGCCCTACAGCTGTGTAGTATGTTTTCCATGCTAAAATGAATGTGTAATAAGGGCCACAATTCGCTCCACTTGGAAACGCTAACAGTCTCCTTTGTTCATGTAATAAAGCAAAATGAAAACAAGTGAATAAGGGTCAGGGCATCTTAACTCTAAAGGTCCATCAAACGTTCTTGGGAATGACATAAAATGAAAACTGGCTTATTAAGTCATAACGCACTTACTGTCATCTCCCAGTTTTGATGCATGTTCATTGATGAGCTCTTCACCAACATCCACAATTTGTTCACTATTTCTGCAGTTCTCTTCTCGCCATTTTCGCAGCTTGTCTCTCATCTCTGTGGACGAAGGTGTTACACCATGAGAACCATGTAGTCAATATCAACCTCAGCAGCGCATTAAGCCTTTTCCCTTCACTTTGGGACTATGCATCACGAGAGTAGTACGAAATAGTAAAACGCAAGAAAAATTTAGCCCACTTATTTGAAGCAAAGTTAACGTAAATGTCTTTCTTTGATTTTCTGTCATCAGAACTGATACATATGGAGAGGCTTAAGCCTCCGAAGCTTGTCACAGAAGCGCAACCTGACTGTCAATCGCTACATGCCCTTCAATGGGTCACGTTTCAAGAAAAATAAGGACACTCTCTTGCTGCTACGGTTAAAGTAACTTTGCTAGTCCAAGTGTACACAATGGCATTGAAATTTAATATTATTATTGTTGTTCTATTTTTTGCAGACCTGTATTGCAACGTTGCTAATGTTATAGCTAAGGTTAGCCAAAACCATCATAACTGTCTAGCCACGATTGGCTGGCATGATAACGTTACAGACGTCATTTCTTTATCTGAAAACACACAGACATAGCTTACTGTTTAACATTTTACGCAACTTTAGCATTTCCAATAACTTAGCTGCACAAGCAGGCTACTGAATGGACATACTGTGTGGATAAAGACGATACGTTAGCTAACAACGCTAGTTAGCATTAGCTAACTCCTTAAGACACTGACTTCTTCGTTCGTGTTTTCAGTCTGGGAGAGTGACGACTCTCAACCGCGCTCAAACACGGACAGAAAAGAAAGTCTAGAACATAAAAATGTCTTTCTGACACCTGAAAAAAATCTATTTGGACTTGTTTCTTACCTTCCCATCCAACATCGTACATTTCTGATACCGACGCCATATTTTCTTTTTTGACAACAACGTCGTGCCTACGTCATGGATTTGTCCTTTGTGGGCGTCTCTAACTTAAAAATAAAAAAAATAAAATAAAAAATAAAATAAAAAAAAAAAAAATAATAATAATAATAATGTTATATATATATATATACTGTACTGGTCCTTTTTTATTGTTCCTTACTGGTCATTTTTTAATGTCAAAACCTCACATGTTCTGGTTCATGCACAAGAAAAACGTGGTCCATTAATCTACAAGCATACACTGTATACCTATTGCACTGTTAGGCAGTCAGTAACATGCAGATGTTGATGTTAAGCAGGCTACATCAGACATCTACAATCCAGATGATGTTGGTCTCATGCTCAGTTTCCATTTTTTTTTTTTTTTAATTCTCCAACTAAGTATTGGGTAGGATAGTCGGCTGTGCCTAGAATCACTTTCCTCCAAAAATATTAAATGTGCTTTCCAAGCACATTTACCATTTATCCTGATTTCCCCCAGGAGCCTCTGTGAATCTCATCCCCTCCCATGCTTGCTTACACACTTCTCCCTTACCACATTACACACTTGTTGATGTGGGCTCAGCACAAACTCGCTTACAGAGACATTTTTGAGATGTGATGTCATAGCCAGTGCTGCACACTGTATATATCCTACTGTTATGCATACTTTGTCAATGTTCTTTTGTAAAGGAAACAAGAAGATTTTTTTCTAAAGGACACTGATGTTGTCAAAGAGCCTAGCATCATCACTGATGGGCAAGTGCACCAGGGACAATGAATATCATCATCCCTGTCAGGGATACAAATAATAACACTGTGTACAGTTTAAGTTACGCTCAGCTTTGGCAATATGTGCACTTGTAATTTTCAAGTCTGCACATGGCAGTCAGTTGATGTGTGGTTGGGATTTTGCTGGAACATGAAATACCAAAGAAACCACATTAAAACAATCATACACTATCCTTTGGGGTAGAGGGCTTTCCCCTGTCTGCCAAGGTGCCACTGAAGGCCAGCGCCTGAACAGTGACCTGCAATAAACACTCTGCAATGGGTGTGACTCTTGGGATTTCAGGACATGATGGTAAAAGTGCTCTGTGAACAAGCTGTCTATAACTTTGAGATGCAGCTGGATGTGGTGGGGGTGGTGAAAAAAGCCACTTGACATAAGGCGCCTGTTTAACTTGGACCAGCTTTCTTGTATAGAAATGTCACAATATGGGAGATCAACTGCAGCCATGTGAAAACCTAAATTGTACTACTTGACTGCTGCTTACGTAGGTTTCCATGCTCTGGAAGCCCCGACATATGGCACATAAGACAAGAATATATATATATTTTCCTTTTCAGTCTCCATGCACGAAAAAAGAAATATTCCAGTAGAAACACTTCACAGGCATTATATTTTGATTTCTGACAGAAGCAATCAGAGTTGGCAATCTCTAAAATGAGCAGTTATGAAGTAAAAATTGAGGTAAGCTGAGGTGCTCTCTGTGGTTTTTAAATAGTTCCTGTTCCATCTAGATTTCTTTTTTGTTGGTGTTGTACGGTGAGTTGCGGAAAATGAAGACAGATGCAATTAGCAACAACGTCTTGATTCAGCCTTCTGGAGCCAGCAGCAGTGTGTTTACTTTGAAATCTGATTAGGTCCCCTGTCTGACCAAGTTGCTTTCACCTCACCACGAATAACTCTGCACAGATGACTTCAGCACGCCCTGCCTCTGATGGACTCCCTCTATTGCACCTTTGACCTCACCCATATCCTGAGTGAGAGGCCCTGAGCGGGAAATTATTGGACATCACAATTAGGCTTCCTCACTCTCCTGCTCTTCTCCCTCTTGGCTTTAGTGCCAAGAACAATATTCAGCTCCATGTCAGAGCAGCACCACGCTGGTAATTGATGTTACTCACACAGTGCAAAGCTTACGATGTATTGCTCCCCTGACACCCTGTGTAGTAGCATGATTGCTTATTGTGGATTAGAGAACTATGACATGTAGTATATTATGTGTTGTTAGATTGGTTTTAATAGCCCATCATCTTTCCCGTCAAGTTAAAACAGGGAATTTAACATCACCATATATGAGATTACAACCAAAAGACCACAGCACAGGCTAGGCAATAGCCACATTTATCACTCGAAGTGATGGTAATTTAGACAGTGACGTGACAATTTTGACACATCTGAGCCAAATATTGAAATGTTTTTCTCTATGGTATCCAAGAAATACATCATCTCCATCTTAAGTTGCGGCAGCTGGTAAAGTCAATTCTTTCCAATAGCATTTTATATATGGTTTCCAACTTGAAATGTGAAGCACTTCTACAACCTCTCAGGGGGTCTAAGCTGAGGTTGGACATTCATAGAAGTCACGGCTATTGTTCACTGGTCTTACTTTCTTTCCATTATTTCAAAAGTGGTTTTATACAGAGGCCTCCACTTAGCTAAATAAATACACACAATAGCACTTATTACAAAAATTTTAAATCCGCAGGAAGAGGGATATTCAAATCTTGTCCCACGTGCAGTGGAAGCCTCTAACTATACGGTATAACCCGGAGTTATCAGATTTCACGTTTCTTTTCTGGTAAGAACACTCATGACCGCAAATTTGGAGATAGCGCCATGTTCTCTGTAATGTCATGTTTTCAAAGAAAATTGCAGAGGAAAAGTGAAGTTATGCATAACGAGGGGAGCAAGCATGGGAGCAAAGCTTGCCGAGGATGGATTAGAGGGGTCAAATATTGATTGACTCCCATGTGTGCCTTTGGTGATATTGCAGATGTGTGTGAGTACTAGTCACCTCTTGTTTGTGCAGCGGACATGTGTTTTGCAGATGTTCTGCCATGCTTGGTGCCACTGGGTGCTCACTGGGAGCTTGTATTGTACACTGGTCCACAGGCTTGGTCGATAACCTTGATCCTATTGCCATCGCGTGTGACATTGCTGAAATCAGCACTGGGCTCTGCATCAGGAGTATGGGCCGCTGATTTATAACCTGACGCACAAGCGGAGCGAGGTGATGCATATCTAAAAAGTTTACAAAGGAATCATTGAAATTCATATGAGATGCTGGAACTCAGATTCAAATGCTTGGCAGTGCTACATCCAGAGCCGAGTCATTTGTCTTCAGGTCTTATTGATTTATATTTTGACAGATATTAGAACGAGGCCAGTGGTGGGTGTCTTTGGCAGTGTCATCTCCTCTCCCTTTCTTGGATTCATTTGTTGACCAAGAAAGCTTTCAGGAAACTGGAGAGCTGAGGTTTTTCATGGAATATTTGGTCCATCAATTCAGCGCCCTTTAAGTATATCCCATTAAGGAGCAGGAGCATTTTCTGAAAGACATGTAGAATAATGGATAACTGCATTGCATACTGGATTGTGTTGGTGTTTCTGACATCTCAGCATTGACCCTGGGTATCATGTGTGGTTAAAGCCATCACAACCTGCAACTTCTCCATATACAAAAACATACCAAAGCTTGGATTAATGAGACAGATATGGTGTATGATTTTTATTTACTCTACTTTTATGGGCTTTGTTTAAAGTTTTGATACGTCTTCAAACAAAACATCCTCAACCAAGCATGGTTGGATATTGTGGGAGTTGCTGGGAAAAAAATCACTAATTTTATTCACTCTGTGACTTGGGTTGACCGAGAAGCACTTTGGTAGAAGAATATTAAGAAGTTGCAGAAACATCCCCAAGACACAGTTATGTTAGGAAGTAGACCATTGTGAAAAGTATCCACGCAGAGGTTGAATCTGACAAACAATATCTAAAGTGCAGTGGGACTGACATTGTTTGCAGTATACATGCACAATTGTATAGCCTGTGTTGTAAAGGAAGTTTGACATTTTCTTTTTAAGATTTAGATGAGTAGATCGATTTGATCGATTCCTCGCTTGGGTCTGTGTTGTGTAGTAACATGTATTGTTCTTGTGTTAATTTATTGTGATTGTGTTAAGCCTGGTTCCAATGAAAACTGTTCACATGGATGAGGATTGCCCAAAGTAAAGATTGCACTTTACATGACAGAAATTTCACCCAAATTATGTTGTACATGTACAGTATCAAGTATCAAATTTAAGAGATAAAAGCTCATGTTTCTCAAGCATTGTGACTCATTCTGAGAAGATCTGCTTTGTTCCCAATGATTTTACTGTTTAAGTTGAAAATTGTGTACAAAAACGTATATATGTGCTGTACAGAAAAGCATTGTGTTGCAGTGCCACACTGGTAAATAGCACACACCACCCCGACTCCAAAGACACCCATATCAATATTGTTGCTGTGTAACAACCAGTGCTCAGGCAGTTACTTCTCATGGCCAAGAAATACTCTGGTACATAAAACACTCACAAAACCACAATTTGTTGGTTTTTACACTTATAGTTATAGCTACACATATTTTGGTGAAAAATGCCACTAGCTGCATTACCTTGTTTACAGTCTTAATGCTACGCTAAGCTATAACACTCTGCTAACAGCAGCTTCAAATAAACTACAGTTAAGAGCATGGCACCAATATTTTTATCTAATTCTCAACAAGACTTAAGGTATTTCCCAAAATGTTAAACTCTTCCTTTTTAACAGCTGTAACTTTAAATTGATTTACTATAATAAGTCCTCCCTGTCTCCTTCATCTCAAGATATTACTACATAGTGTTCAATATAAAATGGCCTGGATCCATCCCACTGGATTGCTTTTTTTGTTTGTCTCAATTGCCCTTTGCCTATTTTTCCCAACTCTCTGCACTCTGCAATTCATGGGTTTGGCTTTGCTTTTCTCTATAGAGATGGATGAGCAAACTGTTACTGGACCTTTGAAAAATGCTCAGTGACTAGAACTGATTTGTTTGCAAATTTCAATATGCACAACCTTCTATTAGAAAATGCAACTGAGAGCTAAGAGTTAGTTCGTTTTGCAGAGTAACAAAAGACAAAATCAACTATATTCACTACATATTCTGTAAAAAAAAGCAGTTCTTTGCACAGTGAGTACTCAAAGAGTGAAGTCTAGATTTACTGTTCCTGTGATTTCTGCATGTTATCAATAAATAATATTAGTGTGGCGTCAGGAAAGAAAATAGACAAAATTTGAGGAATGGAGAGCAAAAGATCCCTACACACATTTTTCCAAAATACAACAAGGACCATTTTTTTAACATGTAAAATGAGGATTGGCTGCTTAAAACAAGAGAAACCAAAGCAATTTGGCTCTCATATCATTGTTCAAAATACAAGATTTCTTGTCAGTTTGAATTTAGCTTGTGGTGTTTAACCTATCTGAGAATGCTTACTGGCTTTGCCTGGACAAGTGAAGATCTTTCCCACTGCTTCCTAATTCAATATAGTGTAATAACAAGTATTATTGCCTGCACATAAAATACAGGCACACAACTCACATTACACTGGAAATGGACAATATAGTACATGTGTTTATGTTACATGGAGGAACAATTATTGGGTTTTGATCATTCTGCACTAAAGTAAGCTTGGAAGGACGCATAGAGGTTTTTCTGCTTGGGAAGGGTAAGAGAATGAAAATTATTGAGGTGGTGAAAGGGGCTTAACCTTATGTCACATTGAGTAAAAAAAAAAAGAAAAAAAGGCCCTCCAAGGCATTACTGATTTTTTTCTTTGAACAATCTTAAAGACTTTTCAGAATATGTCAGAATTATACTTGTATATCAGTATCTTACATCTTGTCTTATTGGAACTTTCAATTTGTGTCACTTTGTACATAATAAAAAAACTCAAAGAGGGACCTTTTGTTCTCTGTATATGGCAAAGTGCACCTTTATGAGCCATGGTTGTTTTTTGTTTGTAACTACTGACTATATTGCAAAGGCAGACTTAAATAAAGCACAAAGGATGAGGAAAAAACCCTTTCCACAGTGTGCAAATCGGGCAGACCCTACTTTTAGCCTGAAGAAAAGTATAATTCCCTTCCTCCTTTGATTCTTGTAACTTCTGCACAGTTCATAACTTTTTCACTTAAAGTAAGATATTAAACTGTAGTGTGGTTCCTTGATAGAGAGTAAGATGTTTAAATCAGGATTTAAAAAGTATTAGGATAATGCAATCAAAAAATGTAAAACAATTTTTAATACAAGTCATTGATTCAGGTACTTCAATAAAATACTGATCAGGAACACAAAGTAAGAGAACAATAACAGACACACAGCAAGACAACATGAACATGAGGAATACTAGATGCCCACATTGGTCAAACAGTAACAGACAAAAGGTTTTATTTTGACTTTATCAAGACCAAATTACAGCAGCGACACTGGCTGGGTTTTTCTTAATTATTCATATTTAATAGTGAATGATCTATTTTAAAATTATACATGCTAGGCTGACCAAATTATCTTAAGGGTAACATTTTACTGCAAAACCTGTTTTGAAACAAAGCAGATGACTAAGAAAAGCAGAGCAAATCTGTCTTTTCTAGTTTTTTTCTTTTTTTAAAAATTATTTTAATCGAGCTGCTACTGAGTGAGAGCTGACTGTGTCAGAAGTACCCTGTGAAACAGCAACTGTCCATGGTGGCTTGTGTCTATTTATGACTCATTTCTACCTGCTGTCAGGCGGCTGGAAGAATTGGGAGTGGAAGAGAGAGAGCCCAGTGGTAACAAGGGAAGAATTGTATATAGATGCAAGACAGTTCTGTGTGGTTTCCAAGAAAACAAGGTACTACTGAAACCTATTAGAGGCGAGCCATTAGGAAGCTGATATTGGCTGTTTTTGGCCGGATATGGTCAACACATAGGCACCTTCACGAGGCAGTGGCTGAATGCAGAGAAAGGATGTCTCAGATGCACAGTGAAGACATTCTGCCATTGCGTAAAGGTTAAATGATTGGAAACGATCTGGTTGTTTTCACTCAAACTTAGCAGGCTTGTGGGTGGGGGCTCATCATGACTATATTTGCCCTCAAATGGTTTTGGTCCCATGCAGAAGTCATACACAGTCACATGCTGGCTTTTAGGAGAAATATTGGCGGTGGCTGGAGGAAAGCCTATGTTTTCGAATTCAACAAAACGTTCACTTGGATTCCGTTTTATAAATGAAATGTTTCACTGTATCAACACCACAAGGAAATTATGGGAATTTTGAAAGGTTTACAAGTCATAGTCATGCATCCTTCTGAGAAACCAGTGAAGCAAAAAAAGAAAAAAAAAGAAAAAAAGTATACACATTTCCATACATAAGCAAGAATTACAGGATAATAATGTTATTGAAATTCAAGTCTCTTTCTCCACAGCAGGGAGCAGAATATCAACCATCAATGTAACAATATATACACACATTGAACATAATATATATAATATGAATAGACTACACAAATTTATGTGTCTATGTTAATCATATTCCTGAAAGCTATTATAGTAAACTTTTCTGTGTGTCTTTAAGGCATGAATAGAGCCACTAAGCTAAAGATTAATTTCAACACACTGCAAAAAGCATAACTGGAACCAAAAAGTGATTTGAAACTTTGGAATTCACCATGAAAAAAAAGACACTAATAATACTTAATAATAAAGGAATTACTCTGTATCTGAAATTAGTATATTCAAAAGGGTCTATCTATCTATCTATCTATCTATCTATCTATCTATCTATCTATCTATCTATCTATCTATCTATCTATTTCTGCTCACAGCCAAAATGGTGCCCTATTATAATGGTAAATACTGTATGGGCTAAACGACTACTTAATCAAATAGTAATACACACTTCATAACAGCCCTTTACAATCAGCAGCATCACAGTCTCTATCTGAGGATGCTGGGAACGGCGCTGATTGGTCACCCCTTCTGTACAAAGCTGAAACGTATTTCCACTTCCTCTTTCCCGGAGAAAAGATGGCGGAATACGACCTCACCACCAAAATTGCCCACTTCTTAGACCGTCATCTGGTTTTTCCTCTGCTGGAGTTCCTGTCGGTTAAAGAGGTACGGACTATATTAACGCGTAAACTCTTAGGTACATTTTTATGTTATTTCAATGAACAATATTCAGCTTTTGAGCAGAAATAAGAACCGCGTGCGCCAAAAGAGTTGAACACATTTTCCTTGAGCTATGTAGATTGCGTCATTTAACAGGAGCGGGGCCGGAAAGGCGGATTCCCGCATTCAAAATAAAAGCAGAAATACACGGCAACTCTGGTACAAACGTGTGACTGTCAGTGAGAGCAGAATTAACAGAATTGAAGTACTCTGTGTGTCAAATATGCCAGAGCCAATGCTATAAGAGTGTTATGAATTACGTTGTAACATATTATTCTACACGATACAAAGCAATCAAATATTACATTTGAAATTCAAATGTCGGAAGTAGTTCTTTCGATTGAGATGGGCTTTACACCGGTTAAGCGAACCACGCGCTGTTTCAAGAGGCGTAGGATTAGGGGTGCGTGTTTCGTTTATTCGGAGTAGTGGGTTTGAGCCGGTTGTTGGGCGGCGCTTTCGTACCCGCTAGCTTTCTGCGAGTAATCTTTTTCGCCGCCCAGTAGGGATAAACTGGTAAATAAAACGGTCGTTGCTGTTCTCTTAGACCGTGCTAACTCTCAGGCGCTAACAAAAGTGGCTCATTTGCAAAAATAAACCCTAGTTTTAGAAAGTCATAATCAAGAAACCGTTGGAAAATGACGGGTAACAGATTAAAAAAAGTCAGTATAAAAATGTTACACCACACTACACAACTGTACACAGGAGACACCCCCACAGTTCGCCGAAAGTAGCGTACTGGCTAACCTTAAGATTGAATAGGTGAGCTTGGTCTCTTGAACAGCTGTCTCTGATGCGTGCAGTGGGCAAGCGTTAGCTTCATCACTTTTGGCTGAATTTTATGGTGAACTTTCTTATACACGAACATGACATTCTGTCTGTGTGCAGCACAAGTATTCTAATTTATTTAACAATGTGAAGTACTGTTATTGTAAGGTTGAGATAGTGGACATAACAATGAGAGGTGCAAGGGGCCTTGCTGGAATTGATGGAAAAAATGATTAAACTCTTTACATAGTGTTTTGTGATGATTAATACATTAGCAACATGGACTACTGTATCAGTCATTGTAAAAATGTCATACATCTCAGTGAGATAATATTGTACAAAATATCTCCTCACACTTCTGTTTCTGTTATTTGCCCTGTTTATTAGATATACAATGAGCAGGAGCTGCTTAATGGAAAACTGGACCTCCTCAGTGACACAAACATGGTGGACTTCGCCATGGATGTGCACAGAAGCCTCTTTCCTGAAAAAGAAATTCCCCATAGTAAGTGTTGATGCTGGTGGATACACACTTATCATCCCTACTTCTTAAGTTTTCACACATTCAAAAAGATGATATTGAAATCTCTTGATAGAAATCATAGAGGGTTACTGCACTACACCAGTCACTCCACACATTTCTCACGACTCAGTGCTTGGGCACAAAAAATTGGTGTTTGGTGTAACTTGGTGTTGCTATAGCTAATGTTTTTCTTTATCTTCCCTGTGTTAGCTCTGAGGGAGAAGAGGACTGAGGTTGTGGCCCAGCTAAAGCAGCTGCAGTCAGAGACCGAACCAATTGTGAAAATGTTTGAGGACCCAGAGACAACAAGGCAGATGCAGTCCACCAGGTAATTCCTGTCTGATTTTTAATCAAGAGTTCTGGTATTATTATTATTATTATTATTATTATTGTTGTTGTTATTATTATTTTTATTATTGATGTCGCAGCAGTAGTAGTATCAGTATTATAAAACAGATTTGATGCAAGGCATTTGCCTTAGTAAGCTTGTGAAATTTATTGCTGGTCTTACTTGCCATGATTTTAGGATTAGTAAAACTCGTTATTTGAAACCTTAGACAGCACAGTGGTGTTGCAAAGGGATTTTTTTCAGAGTCTATGGCAGTGCATTTTGGACGAAAAATGCATTTAATCTTTTCAGGGGCAAAGCTAGTAAAGACAGAATTAAAGAGAGACAGAAGCAAGATGCTGTGGTTAACTTTATTAAGACTGTTTTGCTGTCTACAGTGATTAAAATAGTTTGGCCATATTCAGTCTTTATCCGTTCCTTTTGTGTTTTTGGCGAGAGAGCTTACAGTTAATCAAAAGCATTTTCCATTTTCATCTATTTTCAATTTGTCCTGTTTTTACAGTATTGTTTTAGTTTGCTGTAGACATTTTTCAAGACATAGATTTGTGGGGACTGTTATGAGATTCTAAGCCTGATAATAGCAACTCTGACTTAGCACATGTCTTTGTCATTGTTAGTGAGCTGTCAGCATGGGAAGAGGAAATCTTCCTTTTGGATGAGGGATCATGTATCTGACTTAAGTTATACTATGTTTTCTTCATACCAATGGATTTGTGGAACAATAGGAAACTCATCTGGGGTCAAGGAGGAATTTGCTCTGAAGCCAAAAGACATGCAACAGTTTTTATTCCGCAATTGTGGCCAGTATAATTCTTTATGCAATTGCTTGTTCTATCATTATTTATGAATTACAGGATCATCCAATGCTGGAATGAGACATGGGTTGATATTTGAATCGCAGTGCCCTGTACATTGGGTTGAATACACACTGATCCATAAAAAAATTACAGGATAAAAGAACCTATTGGTCTCAGTACTTTTATTGAGCAATTGGGAAATAGGTTTGTATGCCTTACTAGGCTTTAGTTTAAGTAGTAAATCATGTTCGTGTTCTATCTATAAACAATCTATCACTGATATCCACGCTGTGGATTTTGACCACCATTAGGATTATATATAATTTACACTCTCATTTGTTCAGACTTGTTTAAGCAATGAAAGCCACTTTTGGGTTTTTAAGTCAACATGCTGTTGATGGCTTCTTGACTTTTTCAGTGCAGAAGGTGGCAGTAATGCTGTGCAGATTTTTTCAGGAACAGTTGCCACTTGTTGGAAATATAGGCAGCTGATACTCATTTAAAACTCATAACATGTGCAAGACACAGTTAAGACAGAAATTTTGTAGATAATAGTCTTGTGTTTTGGTGTCTCTATAGAGCATTAAATCTTCAGTGCGGTTTGACAAATGGTTTAAAAAGTTTGACAAAAATAGAGTTCTGTACTGTCATGGATGCCTTTACTAGTGACTCAGATAAATTATCAGGATCTGTGTTCCCCCAAATCTATTTAGACAATCAGCCGAGGCGACCTGTCCTGAAGCAGTTAAGAGTTCTGACTTGGCCTCCCTGAGATTCATTTAACACACATGGGCGAGCAAATGCATACTAATTCAAATTAAAGAAGTGAACATACCCAAGAAACACATAGTTTCAATGTGGTATTCACATAAATACTGGGATTTTAGGTTACGGGCAAAGCTGTAAAATGCAGTTAGGATACAAAAGTTTAAAAGAGCCAGCACATTCTTTTATTTTGACAAGCCAAAGAAACGTAGAGGCACTTTCCTCACCAGACATAATTTGTTAGACATGGCTAGCACATGTCTGTAGTAGCCAAACCAGATGTAATAAACAGCCTATAGCACTGTTTTAAAAGTGAAGTCGTCCTCATTTATGTACAGCTCTTGATTTAGAACAGAAGTGGAAAAAATATACCTGAATAGGACTCCAAACACTAGGATGTTGGCCCAAATGGCAACTCAAGTTAAATGATCTCTAACTACAGGAACTGTCTTGCCTTTTCTCTCTTCTTTTTTTTTTTTTGCAGAGATGGACGAATGCTCTTTGACTATTTGGCAGAAAAACATAACGTAAGTTGGCCTGATCTGCTGACATCTCACTTCTTCACTGCATTTCCCATGGCTCTTGTGTGAACCCATGGTTGTTTTAGGGGTGAAGTGGGAGGGACAGACAGTGCAGGAAAATGCAGAATTACTTCCCAAAACCCTTAACTCATTTTCGGGGTTTGTACGGCTTGCACAAATTCTGTGGACATTTACATTCTGTGGTGAATTGTTAAGAATAAACGGAGTAGCTCGGGACTCGTGGATAGAGCCGCAAGAATGCCGGAGGTTCTATATTTACCGTGATGTTTGGCTTCTTACCCTCCCCTTCATCGGTCCCCTCCCACTCCGGTATCCCGCTGACCTGCATTCTGTCCTCAGTGCACCTCCACACAGCCCCGGCCCAGGGCCCCTCCACATGCTGTGGGAAAGGCTTGGGCAGCCCTGAGCACCCACTGCCTGTCACAGTTGCACTGAATCTTAGCGAATGACCTGACGTCAGTGCACACTGCTGTGCTAGATACTAGACAGCAGGAAGGACTGTTAAAAATAGGAAGAGAAGTAGGCTTGAAATGATATCCCTATATATACATATGCATTCCTAATTTAGTTCACATGACCACTTCTTGGCAGTTTTGTTCCAAAACTTAAATATTCTCCCAGAATTCTTCACAAAATAACTCTGATATGATATTGCAGTGTTTACTCTGTTTTTATTTAGCAGTGGTGTGCCACCACAGTCGGAAAACTGTTACCGCTGCGAATAAGTATAAAATTAAAATTAGATTTTTCCATAGTTCAGTGTCGCCCAGATGTTGAGGATACACTAATTTTATATGTTTACACCTTAACCCTGAAACATGATACAAAACTGTGATTTCCATAGGCACCATGGCTACGCAAATTACAGAGCAAACACTATGTTTGAGTTGAAAATATGCCTAAGTATTGTTTGAGTTGTTCTGACAATGATTTACATTTTTTCTGTCTGTGGTATTGATACTCTTGTATTTCTTTTAAAGTTTCGTCAGGAGTACTTGGACACGCTGTACAGATATGCCAAGTTCCAGTATGAGTGTGGAAACTACTCTGGTGCTGCAGAGTATCTCTACTTCTTCCGTGTCTTGGTGAGTTTTCAACCCTGGTAATTGACATTCAACACCAGTTAATATTTTTAGTGATGTTTGCTGATAACAGTACACCTTACCTCATTTAACAGAGTGTCCGTAGTATTTTACTATCCTCATATATATACTGGCTTAAGGCTTCTCTCTGACATTAAAATTGAACATCACATTATGTTTGCCTGATTGCTTTAATTACTCAAAAGGACAGTGCTTGCAAAGGAGAGGAAAAGAACACTTAGAAGTAATTGAATGTGAAAAGCTTACGTCATTGCCTTTTCAATTCCCTGCACGTCTTTTGTATTAGGAGGAGACTGCTGCTCAAAGACTTGAGTAGGATCTTTTACTGGGCCAAGTGATCAGGGGCGGACTGCGTAATCTGTCTGTAGTCTTCTCACGGGGCAGGCCTCAGTAGACAGCTTATTGATTTGAGTGCTGTGGCCAGAGAGTCCCTTGTCACGATTTCTGAGGTTATGTTGTGCTTAAGTTATGCAAGACATCTCTTAGTTTGCATCAAGAGGGTTACATACATTTAGCAAAGTGTTTCAGGAAGACAGTGTGTATACAATGGAGGTTGTGATTGTAAAGTGCTCATTAAGGGCTGTGTTCATTAGGTTGCTGTTTCTTTTCTGGATTTAAAATGCTGAGCTGGAGCAAAAATACAAATTTATTTCAATCTATTGAGATTAATTAAACCATCTACAAGATATATATGGATTTTAAAATCAAGTAATGCCAACCATTGTTCTGCAGAGGAAGCTAATTACAGTTCAGAGAGCACTGGCAGTATTTTTGTACACACACTCCCTATTTCCTCTTTAAACATAGAGACCTGTTGTCTGAGTACAGACATTTGTGGCTTCTGTCACTCAAAAATGAGAAAAAAATGAACAAAAACTAATTGTAAGTCACTTTTCACACTGTTTTAAGTTTTTGAGAGTTGCCACATCATCTTTTCAGACTTGTCTTTTTTATCTATAGACTGATTAATCGGCTAGCCAATTTTATTTGCCTGCAGTCACAAAGCCTCTAAACAAATTGTGTCAGCAGACACGTTTGTAGGCAGTCTGGTCAGTGTGTCTGCTGCGGAACATTGTGGTCTTTTAAGGTAATTTTAGGAAGATTAAGAATTATTTTTAACTCTGTACTGTAACCTTGCTGTCTAAATTTTCTGTCACCATCATCTTTGTTAATGTCAGCACATTTTCCCTTTAAATGACAGCAAATCTAAAGCCATTTCTGGCTAGTGTAGGGATACCTCAACACCAGAAATTAAGTAGTTTATAGTAATACCAGTAAAATTTCAACCTTATTAATACCCAGTTCAATGGCATGGTTTAAAAAAAAAAAAAAAACCCTAATGTTTCAGTTTTCTGTGGCATGGTTTGCACACTAGTTTTTAATGAATAAATCAACGATGATCTACCTTAAACACACAACTTTCATATGATGTCGCTGGAGTTGCAACATACTTGTCATGGTCCTGTGTGTTGTTATTCTTCTTCTGTGCCATTAGTTTGGGTTCTTTTACATTTACCAGCAGACTAGAGCACTTGTTGGCATGTTTGTTTTCTCTCTCGGATTAAGAAGAGCTAAATCCCCAATACCTACAGTACAGACTAAGATAACCATTTATACTTAAGTGTATTAATGTGTGGAATAATGACATGATACATAACTTTTCTTTGTTTTGATATCAGCATTATGTATTTACCACAGGCTGCCCAGCTCTCTAAATATGGTCATTGAATATTGACAACACATATTTATTAACCTCTAGGTTTTTTTCTTTTTCTTTTTTAATTAAATTCTTCAACAAGTGATTCCTGTAGAAATATGGCAGTACAACATGGCAGACTACATGGAAGAAAAGTCGCTTCCTCAGTGGATATGAAGTGCTCTTTTTATGGATATAAAAACAAATGATTTTTATTATGAAGTGGATGTACATCAATGACAACATTCTTCTGAATTATATATTTAATTTCTGCCATTTTCCCAGTAAATCTTATCTTGGGCTTAAAAAAAAAACTGTGTGCACCTAAAAATGACTTGACCTACTAAAGATTAGCAACTCAGATATTTGGAATAGCCCATTTTGCAGTTCTCTTAAGGTTTTTATTATGTTTAATGACTAGTCACTGTGGACTGAGGTCATGTGGTACCAATTACTAGGTAATGCATTTTTAACAAAAAAAGTGTGTACTTTTTTTCCCCCCAACCAATGGAATGAAGAATAGGGAAGTGAAATCAAATACCAGTACTTTTCACACATATATCCATTAGGTTTCCATAATTAGATGTGCAAAAAGTTATGTCTTGGTGAGCTCATTTGATGCCGACTCTGAAGGTTATGTAAGGCTTTTTTAAGCTTAGAACTACTCCCTTTGAGTGGGAAATTAGCTTTATGTTGACTCCTTTTGGTGTTGTCTTACATCAAGTGTTTGGAAGTTCAATTCAAGCAAATGTCCTCTAATGACCAGTGGAACCAGCCTGCAAAGTCAGTGGTTTCCATGTGTCACTCACTCTTGTTTGTCTTTGATTCAGTATTTAACTTTGCGGTAAAGGAAAGATTAATGCCAAAGCCAGTCCTGAAAGAATGGGCAACAATAAGATCAACATTTTGTCTATCCATTAGAGTAAAAAAAAAAAAACACTAGGACCATCTTTTGTTTCTATTCTAATTGGCATATGATACAGCACTACATTGCCTCTTGTCTTGTGGATGTCAAGGACTCTGGCTTGTCATGCACATTCACTGTACTGGAGCATCCCTTCCTCAAAAACTTGGCAGTGACTCTGAGCGATGATGAACCCTCTTTGCTACAAACAACCCTCTTAACCTAAAGCAGTTGGGCACTTCATTGGATAAGTTTTTTCACTCATCTGCTCAAATCTGTAGCAGGAAGAGCTGCATTCATAACATGATGACGGGTAATTCACCAAGATTTCCACTTCCATTTCCTTAAAAAAAAAAAAGCATTAATAAATGTCTTCAAAAGCTTTGCAGGGAATATTTCCCACTGTTCCAACAACAGTTGTTTATGGCTTTGCAGCTCAGTCTGAGTAAACCAAAATTGCTCTAATTGAGGTATGCTGTTCAAAGTCCAGCACAGAATTTTTATTTTTTTACCCCTCAAATTGTTAGACCCTTCATTTTCAGTTCCAGCCAGATCAGGCTCTGTAACTAGATATCTGTTGCCTACTCTTGACAATGCAAGAGGCTTTTTAGACGGGGAAAAGGTAGAAATGGATTTCATTAGTGGAAGAAGTGTATACCTCTCTGTCTCCCTCCCCTCCTCTCTGTGTTTCGAGGACCTCACATCCTTACAGGCCCCTCTTCTGTCTCTCCCTCCCCCGTATGGGAGAGGTGAGGCTCCATAAAGTCATTTAACGTGGGAAACCCAGTCGATTCAACGAAGGAAGCCAGCCTTGCAAAATCCATGCCTCAGGTCTTGTTACAGTGTGGCCTAGCCCGAAAAGAGCAACTTATTCATATCATCACTTAATGCAGGGATTGAATGTTAAGAATAAAGATTGAGTATCCTGACGGATCCCCAGCACAGTAAATTTATTGTTGCTGGTCAGTCAGTGAAAATGTGCCCATTTCACAAACCAATGGAAACTCAAGGTAACTGCTGGAAAAACCCAGGTATTGAAACTTTTCTAGCGTGGCCACTGGTGAAAGCCAGGCTGTGTGTTTGTATGTGTGTCTGTGTGTGTGTGTGTAGAAAGCTGCCATAATGACCTGGAGGTCAGCCAAACGTAGCAGGCAGGGACTTCCAAGAGAGGGAAAAAAATAACAAACAAAACACTTCGACAGATGAAAACCTGACCTTTTTATACTGGCAGGGGAGCCTGTTTTTTCTTCTTGCTGTTACAATACTGATCTTTCTTTTGACTTTTGCACCTAAGAAAAAAAAAAAATTAAAAAAAATCATTCATAATGGACCTGAGTCGTGCTCTGTGATCAAAGAAACTCTGCTGCTATGACTTGATGGACAGACACATCATCTTACTGTATTCTCCTCTGAGGAAATACAAAAAGAGATTTTCCAAATATTTTTCCTTCACCAGCCGTCATCTCTTATTATAGCAGTTTGTTAAAATGTTATCAGAGTCTAAGTGCCCTTAGCCAAGGAAGGGAAAAAAAAACTCAATTTATTTTTGAATAATCTCAGCAATTTGTGGGGTTCCAGCGGAAACCTGTTCTTTTTTTAGTGTTTCCTCGACTTGTACATCTGTCGTGCCTCACAGTCCACTTCTGCGGCTATCTGACGGTGTACGGGGGTGTGTGGTTAGGATCGAGGTTTCTCTGGCCGCTCAGCAGACACCCACCCTGACTTCCTGCTTGACTCATGTCACTGCGTCTGGTGTTTGGTGTTATCATGAACTGCTGTGGCACAGAGTTTCCCATGAGCCCTAGGGTGTAGTCCAGTGTCCACTACAGAGTAATTGCCTTGCAGTAGTTCAGAGGCATTCTCAACCTGTGTTTCATTACCTGATTTTTTTGTTTGTTTGTTTTAGTCTGTTTTTGAAACAAGAAACAGTGGCTCCCCACGACATTTTCAGGAGTGATTATCCCCAGTCAGTGGTCAGTTCATATTTCAGCCCAATTATCCTGTGATAACAGAGCTGTCCGGAGTTACTGAAAGCAATGGATGGAAATTGTTGTAATTATCATCATAATCTGAAGTTAGGTAAAGATGTTAACAAAGTTGGTTGCAGCTATCAATTATTCTACCAAGATTTTATAGATTATTTCATCAATGAATCAGGTAATTATGCAAGGCATATTTTTCTTTTTCATTAAAGAGCAAATGTAAATGTAGAAAAGAGATGGCAAGACAGGCCTTTTTAGAATAAATAGCTAATTTGTTTCTTTTGTTAAAAAAGTTGCGTACTTTACGCAATTTGTCAAAACTAAATCTGTTAAGTTTATCTTAGTGCAAAATCACATTCTGGGTCATGAAGGAAATACTACTTTAGTGCAAGCACAAATATACAGTTTGAATATCGCACACCAAGTTTGCAAGACTGGTAAATGCACATTTGTTTGACATTTGTCCTACCCTGCTGACCCTCCTCACTGCAATCAAACTAAACCGAATATTTCTGCTGTATTAGATATCAGCATTTTAGGCTCCAATTGCTAACTATATCACCTGATATATTGCTTCCTGGAGTATTTTATATATCACAGTGAGGTGTGTGTGTGTGTGTGTGTGTGTGTGTGTGTGTGTGTGTGTGTGTGTGTGTGTGTGTGTGTGTGTGTGT
>JAQMCX010000057.1:11491716-11569572 GCA_029814765.1 Acanthurus leucopareius | reverse complement strand
TGTGTGTGTGTGTGTGTGTGTGTGTGTGTGTGTGTGTGTGTGTGTGTGTGTGTGTGTGTGTGTGTGTGTGTGCGCTCAACACATACATACAGGTATATACAGCATCACTCAGTACCTGCTAAAACAAAGTGAGAAATACAGAGCATAAACTGACTACACTACAAACTTAAAACAAAACAAAAGTGAGTGATGGACGTGCATGTTTGTGTGCGTGTTTGTTTGCGTGTGTGTTTGTATTGGACTTCTACACAGACAACTGAGGACAAAACAGCACACACACAGTAAGGGACACCAAATAGACATCTTCAGCTCATCCTTCAACTTAACTTGAAGTCAAATTATGTTAAATGCTATATTTATTGTTACCTTATGTCAGGTTTGCTCCATGTACAGGATCTATAGTAAAGTGGATGCTGTCTGCTGAGTTGCACTGACTTTGTGCTACTGTGGTATGGTGCTTTGGTTGTACAATGGGCAGACTGAGTTTTCATCTTGTTTTAACTTAAAACTATCCCAAACTTTAGACTCTGGACCTCCTATTGTTTCCTCTTATTTGCTTCTTCTCCTCACCCCTTACATTTTTTCTGTTTTTCACAGTTTTTCAATGGACGCCATAAATTTAAGTTTTCTTTATGCCCATATCAATGCAAATCTTACTAGTAATATTATAGTACTAATTAATATTTTGTATAGCAGGCACAATTATTTTGGGTTATTTGACAAATAAAGTCTGGTATATTATTTTTCATGGGTACATTGCATATATATATATATATATATTTTTTTTTTTTACATATAATTGTTTGGTAAATATGATAAACAAAATCTATGACAAGTGCCGGATCCCAAAGTGGTTTCTTTAGACTGGAATTTATTTGAGTAACAGTCAAAACTGAAAGGAGGTCAGTTTACAGTGATCTTCATTCTTGTTTACTGCTCAGAGAGCACAGTGACACACATTCTCTAAATATGCCTTTTCCTAATGTTCTTAGTGCT
Source organism: Acanthurus leucopareius (assembly GCA_029814765.1). Classification (NCBI taxonomy): domain Eukaryota; kingdom Metazoa; phylum Chordata; class Actinopteri; order Acanthuriformes; family Acanthuridae; genus Acanthurus; species Acanthurus leucopareius. The sequence goes on along the minus strand of JAQMCX010000057.1, from coordinate 11,568,576 downwards.
GATCTAAAAGCATCTAACTGCATGGTCAACTGCAATGCAGCAGTTGTATCTAAAAGTGCAGCAAATTTGATTTTATTTAAAGCTAAACAGTCTTTCATGATCCATTTCTCTTTTTCTGTCAAGCTCCATTCCCCCAGGATGACATAATTTAATCCATTTATCCAGTGTAAATAAGAAAAGTGACTGCACTGTGTAGCAGTGCCACTGAAGCCAAACAAGCAGTGGCCCAGTCTTTCTATGTGTGTGGATGTAGATGTTACTGAACGCTCAAGTGTATAAGAAGACTTTTGATCGGAATTAGTTCTGTCAAGTAACATGGAAAAACGGTTGTTTCCTATGTTTTAGTGTTGCGTACTTCATGTTTTTAACAGTGCACCATGTCTGTTGTGTAGGTCCCAGCCACAGACAGAAATGCCCTGAATTCACTGTGGGGCAAACTGGCCTCTGAGATCCTGATGCAGAACTGGGAGGCAGCCATGGAGGACCTCACTCGCCTGAGAGAGACTATCGATAACAACGTAAATGCCCCACTTCTCAGAATTTGATACCTCATTTAGATTCCCTTACATAGACTCTCATATTGACATTTCACTTTCAGTACAGCTCTGCTGTGGCATTTTATTCCTTACCCACATGCACTCATCAGACTACTTAAGAACTTGGGTTTGAGTATGAAGTTGTTTTCTGTATTTGATTGATGGCCATGTAGGAGGCAAAAACACTTGAATTGTTTTTTCTTGTGCCTTACTGGAGATTGGACAGCTTTGTGAATTTGGCTAAAACTATTTATAATTTAAAATTTAATTTCTTTTGTTTGTCTCTTCTGTGCTTCTTTTACATGTTCTTTTCTGTTATCCCTCTTGCCTGTTTGTTCTGTCTTTGTTCTGTCCAGTCTGTCACCTCCCCTCTTCAGTCTCTCCAGCAGAGGACATGGCTCATCCACTGGTCTCTCTTTGTCTTCTTCAACCACCCCAAGGGCAGAGACAATATTATTGAGCTCTTTCTGTATCAGCCACAGTAAGTAACATTCACAGTATAACATTATTTAATTTAGTTTCTTGTTGTATCCCCCATCTTTTACACCCAGGAAATTGCAAAATGTTTGTGAGAATACCAGGAAGAAGTTGTAAAGATAAGATCCATTTCCACTTAACAAGGGCAGCAGGAAAGGCAAAGTTCTGAAGCTTGGTTGAACTTTGGGTCTGTTGGCCTGTTTTAAGCTATGTTGAAATGCTTAGCCACAAACTTGAAACTTTTTAATGAAATCTACTCTTTTGGATGAAAGCATTGCTCCATGACTTATGTAGACCTGAGGTTTTTATTGGGTGAAGATAAAAAGCAGTTTTGATCAGTGTTAAATTTATTATACTCTGTTACTCTTAAGAAATAGTGTTTTTTTAAAGGTACTTACATAAAATAAAAAGGTACATTTTCAAATAATGAAAAAAGTATGTCAAATGCACTCTGACGCAGCCATTTTTTACTAGGCTGAGGCACAATTATACTAACCCTTACCCATAATGACATGATCTTTAACTTTTGATTTGGATTTTGATTCTATTTTTAAAAAGTACTCAAAAGTCAAAGTACACAAAATACTGTTCAAGAGAAGAGAATAACCCCTGTTTTTTAAACACAACATGAATTTTGTGTGATTATATGTACAGTACAAAATCATAATTTAGTCTCATAATTAAGTATTATGTAGTTTTGCTTGAGCCACTGTAGCTTTTTGTGGCCAAGTGGCAGCAGCAACACATTAAAAGCCGTACATTGCAGAAAATTCATTCTATTTCACACAGGAGTCACCCTCTCCATCTCATTATCTCATAGTAATTAAATTTTGGGTAAATTTAACCCAAAACTTCTTGTACCTCAGAAACACTGTATGCCAAGTCAGACTCACTCTTTTTTGTATTTTGATGATGATTATTGCTGACAACTTTTTTTTCTCCAGGTGTGTTGTTTAGTGTGAGTAAACAACACACCTGGAGAAACTAGTAATTTTTTTATATTTAATATTGTCAAATTTTTGTGCTTATTATTATGATGGTATTTAATACACCAGTTCTGCATTACTTTAGACATTGCAAGATAAACATCTACAATCTCAGTCTCCTAAACTAAAGAAAAAAACATCCTTAAAAACAAAGGTAAATTGTAGGAATTATCTATTTATTCACTGCGTTCTGTGGTGTCACGCAGCAAAAACGCAGCAACTGCAAGAGAGCAGAGGAAATAGAATATATGTCATTTAGTAGTGATGGTGGTGAGTCAAATTAGAGGGGGGATCACTTTAGAGGGCCTACATGTTTTACATGTACATCATAGGCAGAGTGTCAATAACATATCACAATATGAAGCAGTACCAACTTTTGCCATATCAATATTTTGTCATCCCTAATTGTCAGCATTATTAATGTGTTTCTGATGTGTGGTGTGATATTTACAGTGAACTTTAAAGTTCGACCTTTGTCTACATTTTTTGTACCCTAAACTGGTATTCAAGTGTAGTTTATCCAAAATGGTATTGTAGCTCTAAAGTAAGTCTATAGTCAAATGTAATTTACAGAAAAGGTCATTTAATTTATTGCATTATCTTGGTTTAGAGAAAAACATTTGCTTTAACACATTTTTGGGTGGTGGGCTTCCTCATGAACCCCACTGATATTTTTCAAGTGGTTTCAAAAGTGTGTGTTTTCGTGTGGTCTGTTTACTCTCCATGTCGAGAATGAGGCCATGTGTATCGCAGATCGGAAACTTTATACTCTGTGTTAAAATTTGCACACCACCTATTTTGATGTCTTTACTCCCTCCCCCTTTTTCTGATTGCAGGCTTGTATAATTGTACAGATGATTGGGCTCCACAGACAGTATGACAGGCAACCACAACACAGCACACTCAAATGTCTGGTTCCCTGAATTTTACTCAGTTTTTAATTTTATTGTGGATGATTAAGGAGGCCTGCCCAATAATTACCAATGAAAAGCTCACCCAGCCATCTGTGTGGACAAACTGAGGTAGTTTTGTGTGCTTTGCAGTTTCACAGTCTAGAAACCTCATGTTTTCCCCACTGAGGCTTGGCTCTTGTTTCCCATCTCTTGACCAGCACTTCCTTTGGCTGAAGCTGGTGACCAGTGGCTGGCCTTCAGCTCCACATTTGACCTCCCTTACCCCCGCAGTCAGCAGATGTTGGTCCAAAGCCTTTTTTATGTACCACTGACAGGCTGCACCAACTTTGGGGAAAACAGTACTCAGTAACTAAGTGATACAGGTGCAAACTGAGCAAATATGACTGCAGTAAAATCTCCCAAGTCACGTATTGTGTGTATCACTCTTTCAGTTGTTCGACACTATTTTCTTTTCCAGACAAGTTGCGAAATGGGACCTTGTTGCCCTGTTCCTCATCTATCTTCTTTCACAGCCCCTGTGGAGCGAAGGAAATTTGAACTTACACTTGGTTTTTTGGCTGCATGCCTCAGTAGCATCTTCAGCAAACCAGTGCAGCGCTGCTTGTCGCCTCAGAAATTAAAAAAAAAAGAAAAAAAAAAGATGAAGTCCCAAAGTGGGGTAGGGTGAATGCCCCTCCAGATATGGTACAGTGACTCATGCAAGATTGCTTGTCATTGGAACCCCCCCGGAGAGTGAGTAGGTGTAAGTTAATCAGGAACACAGCACGGAGCGTTGCGGTCTTCCACGGGAGTCAAGCAACTACAAAGGGAAGGGGGGAGGGAGAGAGGGAGCTCTCCATAAACCAGGCTGACGATGGCTTTGCCAAGCAGCCCACTGCTGTTTTTAGACTCAACATCACTGCTGCCACAGGTCCCCTGTCCCTTTAATTGTATCAGCTAATTAAACTGTTGTCGGCACTCTGTCCTCTGAACACCATGTGTTCCTTCGGCCTCTGCTATAGGAGACCTGAAGGGGCCCACTCCACTTCCTCTTTTCAGATTTAATTTTATCAATAGGAGGTTGGGGTTCAAAGATGGCTACTTAGAATCAAATAAGAAATCTTGCTCATACCATCAATGCTGATTGATTGCCAAGGAAAGCTGCATGTGCTTGTGTGTGCAGGCCTTACATGTATTTTTTTTTTTTTTTTAACAAAACACTGTCTCCAGTTGATTTGGGATTAGGCTGAGCCTGTAACAGCCTCCTGTCTCTTGTGTTCAGCCCTTAGCCAGTTGACCTGTGGTTGAAACATCAGTCCCTGATGGATTGGGTTTCAGCTACTGGGCAGGTCCCTGCTCACTGATCTATATCTTCTTGCCAGGGTTTCCTTTTTCTCCTCCATCTCATAGGACTCTAATGAAAGAGATGGCTTAAAGCTGGGACCCATGTCCAGAAGTGAGGGTCCTGTTCGGACATTTATCTGTTATAGCTGCAAAGGCTTTTTCTGTCTTAAATGCCAGGAATCCCAGAGGCAGCCAAAATGTTATATTATGTGTCCTTGTAAAGATCAAGTCTTTGATCAGCCTGATAAGTGATTACTGTTATCCTTCCTCATTCCAGATACCTCAATGCTATCCAGACCATGTGCCCGCACATCTTGCGTTACCTAACCACAGCAGTGATTACAAACAAGGATGTCCGTAAGCGCCGGCAGGTTTTGAAGGATTTGGTGAAGGTCATACAGCAGGTACAAGACTTTTCATTTTTCACCCTGCAGTGTTTAAAAGGTGCTCACAGTTTTCATGCACATACTACCTCTTAGGGACGACTTCGCAACCCAGTGGTATTGCTGACATGTCCTTTGACACATAGCCAGCGTAAACGGGTTTGAATCTGAGCTAAAAAGGCCTTGAACTCAGAACTTCTGATAAATGGTTATGATCTGAAAAACTGAAGTGTAATGATGGCCTCTCCACCGATGACAGTGGCTACTTCAAAGATCTAAGCACTGTCTTGGTGGGTTGCTGATAATCACTTAAACATGTGCTTAGTGCTCTCTGCTATGTGGCCTCAGGTCAGGATGAGGCCTGTCCTTAAGTATGATAAGAAACTCTTTAGAGACTCCATCGTTTTGTTATTTCACAGCACAATCATTATTGTAAGAACTTCAACCAGACAGGTTTTTTTGTACATATGTATGCTGAAATTAGTGACTTACCTTTGATAAAAAAAAAGATCCCATGTACTTTTTAAGATATCAGTGTTAAAATATGTCTGCTTTATTCTGTCACTCTCTACGTTGACTTCATTTAAATTTGAGCTACAGCAACTTAGATTAGCCTACATATTAATGTAAATGTATGCTATGTCCATTTTTCAGGAATCGTACACCTACAAGGATCCAATCACAGAGTTTGTGGAGTGCCTGTACGTGAACTTTGACTTTGACAGTGCTCAGAAGAAACTGAGGGAGTGTGAGTCGGTGAGTAACCACTTCAGTAACCTCTCAAACATTCATTTCAACCTTGTGTCACAAGGTTTACTGAGAGGCAGTTGGTCTTAATTGTGCCTCTCCATGACAATCTTCTGAGGATCTCTGATATGTGGGTCAGACTCCTGAACTTTCACATGTACCATCCTAGTAAACAGCGTTAGGGAGCTGGGAGCTTTGACTGACCGTCTGACTGTTCTCACAGAGCCTCTTTTTGCTGGACTTGTGCGTGGGTCAAGTGCACACAGAAGAGTCATAGTCTGTGTCTTGTATCATACTGTCAAAACATAGAGGTCCTCTAAGACACTGTATGACTCAGGCTTTTGTCAGATTTTACTTTGGCCTGTAATTGACCCATCAGGCTGGTAGTTAACAGTAAAAGCTTTATAACAAACCTCTCCGCAGAGGCGTGCAGACATTCATTGTAAGAGGGAGATCTGTTATATCACTGTTATTTATAGCATTTACTTTAATTTTGGATTGTATTGTTCAATGTTTAGTCCTTGATGTGAGAACAGAAGATGAGAAGTGTACTATAAAAGTCTTTTTGCATACTTTTTACGTGAGTAAAACTGGCCTCAAATGATATGACATTTACAGATCTGCGGAAAACAAACATTAAAGTAGACGTGTTTCCTTGCTGAAAACAAGTCTTACCACATAGCAACAATGGCTATGGTGAGAAAGGATGAATGTATAATCAAGTCAGTATGATCAGATTTTATATCATCACTGGACTACATTTTAAACAGCCTTAGAAATGACCGTAGCGGCTTAGCTCAGTTTAGCTGGCTACGTGGCTAGCTAGCCGCAAGTACCTCAGCAAAATGTCTCATTATAAGGATAGACTGCTGTATAAGATTACAACCTCAATAACATTTTGGGTCTAAACACTATAATACATGAACAAATTTACAGTAATTCTGGATATCAACTTAGCTTTGAAATGCTACAACACTGCCACTGGGATCCCACGCCTGCTCTGTTCTTCTTCGATTCTTCTGTTATCATTCTGATATGCCTCACCTTGCAGTGCAAGTGCTGGATTTTAATTAAGTTGTTGACACAGTTTACACAGTTAGTTGACACAATCACATAAATGCCTGTACAGCATAATGATAAATGAGGTGTCGCACTGATGGCATAAGCCCTGTGGACCCTATTATGAGGGACACATTTTGCGAACAGTAATCAGATTTCTGGGGGAGCAGGTGTCCTAACTGTTGTGTTGTTATATGTATATTTTTCGTTAATTCTTAGTTCGTTCTTTGCATACACACTGTAATTTTGTTTTCCCAGATAACTTGACAAGTTGGCCTTTTTCTCATTCTTTGATTCTTGACGATAAACCTTTAAAATGAAAAACCTCTGTCCTGATCAAATGGCTTTCTTCCTGGAGTAAATGTTAATAAATCACATCAGTGGTTTACTGACAGTTCGCTCCATTTTAACTTATTTTTTAACGCTGGGGTGTCTTCTGCTTCTCAAATCAGCATTTAATAAATGAGAAAGTTACAACCAAACTTACTAAAGCAGATTTGTTTTCACTTGGTTAAACCGTCAAATCTGTGCAAGGCCACAAAAAATCCACAGCATCTTCCAGGAGAAAATGAGATTTTTCCTGTGCAAAGGCCTCCAGGGGCCATTTCCAAATGATGACATATACTATCAACAATATTAAAGCTGTGTCCTATTTCAGCTAAGACTTGACACACGCCTTCAATCACCAACCTTGTTAAACACTTGCACACACTTTTATAGGAAGTCTGGATTGGTCTTGACCTCGCCTCATGGGGTTGTGTTTACAGAGACTCTGCTGTGGTTGAAACAGATTGAACAGGGCCCAAGTTATTCCAGGTGTGTTTAACACTGGGCCTACCTGTCAGTCTTATCATGTCAGACTTAGAGCATGTCCAGTAGGCACAAAAGCCCTCTATTGACCTTGTTCAGTTCACAAGCAGGTCTAGCGAGGTGGGTGGTTCCAAAAATGTTTAACTGCACCTTTAATGCATTACCTGTGATGGCCTGCAAACATTTTCCCTAAATGGTCTTGTTTGAAGTCAGTAATGCAGTTTTTTCCCTGCAGAAATTCACACGCAAGCATTCAAAAGTGGAGGTAAAGGGATGTTTCACAGACTGTAGAGTGATTGAAGTAAACTGATATCCCGTTGGGATAGGCTGTTTTCTTGATGAGCATTTGTAATGCATCATTTTTGAGCCTTTGAGAAGTGGCACCCATGTCTTCACTGATTGCTGTAATAGCAAGATATGGGTATTGTTTTCAGCTCTCCTGTCTTTGAATCACTGTACTGGTATTATAGTTTGAGCCGAGTGTTTTCAAATGGGGGGTTAGTTTGGTTTAAATTGTCCAGTCCAGGCTGCACAGGGGTTTTTTTTTTGTTGTTGTTTCTTTCCCACCACACCCAAATCTGGAATCACTGTCAGATGTTGGATGCTTGCATGTCAAAGGCAAAGGCCTACCTATAGCCAGGCCCTCAGACTGCATATAAAAGGCTCTTCAAAACCCTTTCAGAAATTGTTTGCTTTGTGGTCTGAATCCCAGATGACAGTAATTAGGGCACTTAGCTGTTCAAAGTTTATCAGCCTTAGATAAGCGTTGTCATAGCTGAAATGTGCGTTGCCTGATAGCGCCATGTAGTTGGGATTTATTCAAGCAGAACTCTGGGCAGATAGCGGCTTTCTAAGCTTAAGCAAACAAAGAGCTGGTAAGTCATGGAGAACTTTTGAAGATGGACGTCTATGATGGGACTGTGAAATAGCACTCTGTGGAGAATTAGAGTGCAGCAGGCACTGGGAAAAAGGAGCATTTCACACAGTGGTACCTCTGGGTCATGAACATTCACACTCCACTGAATCAGCCATATGCAGTCGTGTCACAGAGTCCAGGCGAGCCTGTATTTCTTACTTTAACAAGACACAGGTTCGGCTGAATATGGACGGCTGAAAAGATTTGCTCTCATCTGTGAGTTTATTTGGACTGGCGATGCTACTGTTGTTGGATCACTGTAGCCGTGAAAATTGGCGCTCCTGCACAGCGGAGTTGACACTGAACCACCAGACCAGATGACTGGTTATGAGTTACAGACAATGTGGTCATCTCTGCGGTTGTCTCTGTTCTCACTGTATTGTCTCATGTGGTGTCTGCAGAGTTTAAAAATTGTGGCTGATTTAAAGCACCTTGCAGGGTCTTGGATTAATTATACTTATACCTTTATACAGGGAAGTTTATATTTTCAAACTTTGGCCAAAACAAACCTTTTGGTAACGTAAGTGTTGCCAGCATGGCCCTCTCTTCCCTATTTACTCTGACTGTATATCAAACATGAACTGGAGTTTGGTGTTAGTGAATAGATTTATTTTTCTTGGTAAAATAAGACATGAATTTCTAGAAGCAGGCTGATTCAGACTTAATGCTCTACTGACAACTCTGCAATGCTGTTCAATCTGAACGCCCCTGCTTGTTTGTCCTAACCAATCTGACTTCTGTTTGTATTTAACTTCTTTGCCTTACTCAAACCTCAAGCTGTTGTAACAGAATCTTTTGTGGTACAAGAAAATAAGTTTGTATAATATTGACATTATTCTTACGTAACATGCTTTCTGTCTCACAGGTTCTTGTGAATGACTTCTTCCTTGTTGCTTGCCTGGAAGATTTTATTGAGAATGCCCGCCTCTTCATCTTCGAGACCTTCTGCAGAATTCACCAGTGCATCAGCATCAGGTTGGCCACTCTTTACAATTCTAATTAAGAGAAACTACCATTTTGACTTCTCATTTGTGGTGCTTTGTCTTTTAAATCCTGACTGTGTTGTCACAGCAGAATTCAGACAGACATCTCTCTAGACTGACAGGAAGTCCTGTTGCTGTCACTAGACTTTGTAGGCAGTTGGTCAACAGGAAATTAGGAACATGGGCTGATGATTAGTAAACTTTTCCTCTTAGATAAGTGTTTATTGCCCAGTCCACACACACTCATGCTGACCCCCCAACATATTCGGGATTAAGTATTGTAGGATTTAAGTGCTTCCAGGTTTCCACAGGTTGCTCTACTCACTAAACTTTTAAGACCACCTGTCCAAAGCCAATTCATGGACAGTTTCATATTATGAAGAGGTCAGGGTTTAAATGACTTGAGATGGCCCCAGCTGTTGTGTCAGGCCTTTCAGTCCCGTCTGTTTGGGTGAATGGAGGTTTTTTGTAGGTCTTCATTAAGTCCTAATTAAAAAATGATTATAGTTGCATTAACATGAAAATAACTTTGAATGCATACCCTAAACCAAGGCATTTAGTCATGTCAATTATAGTACGCATTAGCAGACAGAAATATAAAAAAAAAAAGAGTAATTGTCTGCATTCAAGAGAAATTATGGGATTTGGCCGCCTCTGCATATAAGTTTTAGAGGGTGACAAAGATAAAGACAGAGCATTTGCCCTTCTTATTCATTGATCCTCACCTTTGTAATGATGAATTTGTGCGTAATGCTGTATCTAATCTTATATAAAGGAAAACGTGTTCTTTTGTTTCTGTTTCTCAATAATTTGCAGTACAAATTTCCAACAGCTTTTAGAAAGCTAAATTCATATTATACAGCCCCTCGGGCATATTCTGAATGCTGAAGATTTGAAGGAAGGTCTGCATTTCAAATACGGTCCACAAACACATAATGCCTTGTGGAAAGAGGGAATGAATTACTTCTGTTGACATGAAAATGATTGCATTGACTGTTATATAGAGCCGTGGAGGTCTGTAGTCAAGGTTGAACTGTGGAACATGATCAGGCCCTGTCGAAATCTCCAGTTGCAGATTGTCTGGAATTGATTAGGAGTCCTGGTTCTTTTTGGCAGACTTACTGCAATTGGATCCATTTACTTGTTAAAGACCACAAAGGTTAGTGGTAACACTGAAAGAGGAAGTCGAACAGTGATTTTTCTACTTTTCACCTTTTTTCTGCGTGTCGGGCTCTCAATTTGTCGAGGTCTTTAAAGCAGGAACACATATCAGAGACCCTTTCAGGGATTTCCGTGTTTTATTTTTGGTGATGTTATGACGATGGACAGAACATGTCTATTTTTGAAAGACACCCAAATTCCAAGTCATTAGTCCTCTACCCAGAAGCCCTTTGCACCCAAGCGTGGACTCAAATGAATGTGATGGCTGTTTTTAATGAGGACATTTTTACAGCTGTTGACCATGATGGTTTCACAGATATTTAGCTCGCCTTTCGCCCACAGCTTGGGACAAAAAAGTAGACCAGAAGTTGGGGTAATTGAGTTATTTTATGCAATAAAGGCTTATGTAAAACGTACTGTAGGCACTGAAAATGTGATTCAGCCTGCACTCGTAATTACATACACACACATCCTTTTGTCTAGACTTCTCAGTGTCCCGAGTGTGTGTTTCCAATTTAGCTTTGTTTTCCTTGTTTGATTTACAGGGTTTATTTCCTTAGTCCTTCCATGACTGTTTCAGTGGCGAGACCCTGCTTTGACCTCAAATGCACGCTTGTCCTTTGACATTTTGAGTAAATGCTTTCTGCACATGATCATTTGAGCAGTTCTTTTCCCCTCATCATGAGATTGTATTTGTACACAAACAGCTCGCTGGTAGTTGGAACGAGCGTCTTGTGTATTTGGAAGTAACACTGAAGCTCTTTCCACCTCACAATTGAGTCATTAAAAAGACCACACGATCATTTCGGTTTTCCCTGAAAAATCAATTTTACCCTAAGCTGAAAGCAAAGTGCTCCAAAATAGCTTGGAGTCTCCCAAATGCTATCATATGTTTGTGTTTAACAGTGTATTCATTTTAGACCAGACATATTCAGAAGGGGTCTGCTTCAGAGAAGGACCTTCTCACCCCCCCTCATCCTCATCTAACAGAGTTAAACCCCAATGCTGACCTCTCTCTTTAAGTGTGAGGTTGGTATTGAGACCCAAAGGAGTCCCCTAGCCTGAAGTCGAAAGCTCAGGAGCCAAAGTGAGTAAGGGGTCGAAATGAAAGTGATCCCCTCTCCCCTTAGGAACAGGATCATGATTGTGTAAAATAAAACCAGTCATGGAGGCTGTCTGCTTGGCTTTAGGGCCAAAGGATGTCAATAGTGAAGGCTGTGTGACCCATTCCCTGCTCCCTCTCACTTCTCCCTCATTTTCTTTTTTCCTTTCCCTTTTTCTCTTATTTTCACTCTGAGGTTTCAGTAAGCAGAGGTAGCTGCTGTACAGCTCTGAGAGACAGTGAGATAAAGTAGCCCTCCACATATACAAATGTCCTTCCTGGGAGGAAAACATTGCCAGACTTTCTTTTACAAATTAGATTAGTGAAGTTGGCTGGTACAGGCCAAAGCCTTGGGCCTTTTGGGGCACTTTTTGTTCCTGTGTTGGGCTGCACAGATCATGTATAGAGGGGTTAAGGTTTAGCTTAACTCCCCAGTGAGGAAACCAGATCATGTTTGTTTTGATCACCATATCTGACCTTGACTTGACTGACATGTGCCCCCACTTTACTGAATTGCCAAACAAAACACCCAGTACCCCTGTGACGCAATCACTGAGTCACACAGGCAAAACACGAACCAAAAACAAATTTCATTCCAATCTTCCTTAGATTTCTTGATTGTAAGGTTAAATAAGTGAAGGGTGCCTCTGAATATCAGCGAGTGTGGTGGAGTGCTTTTAATTTGTGTTGACTTTTGTTTTGAAAAAATTCATACAATATTGTATCCTAAAATGCAAATCAAGGCTGTTCCATTTTTTTTCTTTTGAGTATGTATTGACTTTTCCAAATTAAAGAGCCTGTTGTCATATTTTATGACATCATCATCACGTCATCCTCAGCCCCACCCCCCTTTATTTGAATAAAGTGATTCATCGATTTAAATAAAGAATTAGTGTTTTCAGTGAAATAAGCCCCCCTCAATTAAAAGTTCCTTCATTGTTAATCCATTAAGATAAATTTGTATGTATGTATTTAGATGCCTGATGTAACCGCCGCTCTCTGTTTGTAGTCATCACCACTCAGTAGTCTGGCTCAATAACCCACCCACAGAGCTGCTCAATTGGTTACCTCACAAATAGTAGCTTTACAACACTGACGGCCAATGTGTCATGGAAAAACGCAGACTGGAACTGCTCTAGCGAGCGAGCTGAGCTGTGTTACAGAAGCAAGGCAGCAGATAAATGGGAACATACAGTAAATGATCGGTTGAAGGTTAGAATTTAAACATCAGTATAATGAATCAAGCTTGCAACAGTTCTCTAATATTCTTTCATTACAACCAGTATTCATCAGCTGTGTCTGACAGTTGTAATTCGACTTCATAATGAATTGTGATGCATTAGTTGGAGTTGTGTGATAGTATTAAATATTCTATTGTATTATTAATCCAAATAACACCATTTAAATCAAAGTCTAATATTTAATTTAATTAAGCTATCAATATGAGCTACAGCTATTCATTAATGTGCCATTTGCTCTTCATTAGCATCCTGTCAGCCTGCAGACTAAAATCCCTGATGGGAGTCTGTGATCACCGACATGTGTTACCCATCACATTGCATCATTTGACAGCTGACACTTTTCCAAACTTGTTAAGTTCCCTATAATGATCTATAGGAGCAATTTTATTGTCAAGCATCGTTTCTCCAGGTTTTGATGACCTGAAGTGAAATCATCTGTTCAGCAGAGCTATGTTAGTAGTTTGTTGGGTGATTGACAGGTTGATCAGCTCTCCGTATTCCCTTTTCCTTCCTCTGGGCTTCCAAGACCCACATGAACCAACTCACAAATGGTGCTTTTTCTGTCCTGTTATCCACCTCCTTCATCGCTGTAGCCTGGCAAAAGTGTTCGAGATATGGACTGTCATTTGGAAACCCGACCCTATTTTGCTCATTAGGCTGAGGTGATGCTTTTATTTGTTGTTTTTGCTTGTAATGCCCCATCCAGACACTGACATCATTCCACTTCCCCTCTTTATGTGGTTTTGCCACCATTTGACCAACATTCGTGGGTTAGAAAGTGGTAGTTTTTTTATTTCTTCTTTTACTTTTATTTAACCCGGGGTTAAGACAGACATTATCACAAATCCCAAACAAGATTACTTTCCCCTAAAGGAATGTCTTAACAAAGTCAGACTCTGGGTGACATTTGAAAGCACTAATAGTAAAGAGGTGGGGGAATCTGTCTTGCAAAGCTGTGGCATGAGAAGTGGTGCAGTCTGGGCAGATCTTAGCTCACTCAGTGAGTCTCACAATATGTGAGTAATGGACAAAATTAGTAGAGTAAATTGTTTTTTATATAGGCCTTATAAATCTGATTGTTTTTTTTTTGTACCAGCACACACAGTCCATACATAATGATAAGTTCATACCCAAAGTATTTCATTATGTAGGTGTGTCAGTAAGGTTTTTCAGGAGTGGGAGGGATTGGTATCTTGCTTGTGAGATGAGAGGCAGGGTTCCTCTAGTAATTGTGGGCAGTCTGCAGTGGGGTTGAGGATATTTATTAGGGCCCTTATATGAAATGTGGTAGGCGTGGAGTGTGGTGGGGGTCAAACAGAAGGAAAGAGCAGGAAGTGTGGGGGGAAGGGGTCTATATGGGGGTATCAAGGGGGGTCTAGTTATTTTGCAAGCCACAGGGGAAGCCAGCTGCACTGGGGAAAGCTTTGGATCAAAGAATGCCAGCCACCCTCATACCTCCCCTCCCTTCACTGTGACACATCCACGTCTAGCTGTATCAAAGAGCAGTCCGGCCTCCAACCTGGCTTTCATTTTGAGGGACAGTCCCTGTTTGGACCAGTGCGTCATGACAAGCCGTAGCTGCCAGGTGGGGAGAGTGTGTGTCTTGGACAGAGGCACACAAAAAAAGGATAAGTAACAACAGAAGCTCACAACATGGGGTTGTCCCAGTACTTCTAATTGAGTTTTTCATGCAAGTCTATAAATCTTGCTCCTGTCAATGAAAGACCATTAGAAGTGTTTTGGGGTGTGTTTCCTTTTGTGCACCCTTTTCCTGGACACAATATGTTTGCAGGTCATTAACACTCTCAAAAGAAAATAACTATTCGATACGTAATGCATAACATCTATCATAATGTAGTGTAGTGTTAACCAAGACTAATTTTGGTGGCAATACATTTTAATTGAAACATCACCATGTCACCATCATCAAAGTCAGTGGTTGCTAAGTACTAATCTTACGAAGGAAACAACAAACTCTACAAATCGTTTGTGGATTTTAAAAAGAACCCTGAGCAGATTAGTTGTGGGAATAATGGTGTAACTCTATCGTTGCCCACAATCATCTACTCTATTTCCTACCCTTTTTTAAAGCCCTTTATCTCTCTGTTCCCTCAACAGCATGCTGGCAGACAAACTGAACATGTCGCCCGAGGAGGCTGAAAGATGGATCGTCAACCTTATCCGCAACGCCAGGCTGGATGCAAAGATTGACTCCAAACTGGTGAGACCTTTAGTCTTTTACCCCAGTCAGTCAGTTCAGTACTTAACCAAATAACCAAAGCTTTTTAAACAATCCTCAGCAAATGAGGGGTGGTATTGACAATCATATTTTAGATGCTCCTCTTTTGTGACTTGAAAGGGATAAAGAGACAGTATTTACGTCCTGATTTTGTAATTGAAGAGTACACTATGAGGACATTGTAACCATAATATCTCACCCTTGTTAGATCCCCTTCGTGAGGCTTCATGTCAAACCTGCATGCTTTAGCATAGACATCACAACAGTTCTCTGTAATCAGCAAATCACAGCCCAGTCCCCCAGAATGACATAGAATTATCTAGATGTGTCTACAGTAGATGTGAACGCTGGGACCTGAACAACCACTGGTTGGTCTTTGTAGGATGGTGTGTTTGCAAGACCATATGTGATTGGCTTATTGGTTGTCATTCTGATTCTGTGGTCCATCTTCGTCCAAACTTGTAGGGCCATGTGGTCATGGGAAACAACGCCATATCACCTTACCAGCAGGTGATTGAGAAGACCAAGAGCCTCTCATTCCGCAGCCAAATGTTGGCCATGAACATTGAGAAAAAGCAGGCCCAGAGCACCAAGAGTGAGGTGAGTAATGCACATATAAACTGTACATACAAAAATCCACACAAACCCACCACTCCCAGCTCTTCGCTAAACGCAACCGTCCCTCCCTAAACCGATCAGATTGCTAGGAGGTCAACATGAACTCAGGGCAGTTCAAAGCGTCTCAAATGATCAGCTCAGAACAACAAGGCTAAAGAATGTTGATGAACAGCCATCAACAAAAGCTCTCTTTACACGAAATAAGCCAGTAAGAGCAAGTTTAACAGAGCTAACGCTTTCATCCCTCCATTGCTCTTCAAAGGCCTAATGACAAGGTAGATTCCAAACAACCATAAAACGATGCCTGAGCACTGTGACTCAGCTCAGCAACGTAAATAAGGTGGACCCTCACACTGGCTTTTGGTGAACATTACTCAAAGCCTGGAGTTCCCTGCACTTAGGACCTGTTGCAGATGTCTGGCTCAGGGTCCAGTCATCCCATTTAAGTATGTTTTTGATGTTGACCTTGTGCATTTTAGTAGTATGTTTACTGTTCAAGTACTACAACTACACAGAATGTCATAATCACGCACATAAGTGAGCTGTTGCTTCACACAGCTCCCCACTCCTCGAGGACATGCATGTGTGTCAAAGCAGATTGATGGGTTTGTTCCCTCGCCCAACACCTGACAGCACCAAGGCCACGGAGTTATAGCAGACATGTTAAATGTTCACTTTTAACTCTGCAGCCCCTGAGTGGCTATCTTTTGATGTGCATAGTTACCCTCCTCCCTATTGTTTGAATATCTGCAGGAGTACAAGTCATAACCCTGTCCTGTTAAAAAAAAAAGAAAAAAAGCCCCCCCTCTCTCATTAAGGAGTTTTTGTAATTTGACAAAAGAGGCTGCAAACAACTCACAGAGCACCATTACATCCTGCTGTCCTCAAGGCTACAAATCACTCGCATATAGAGAACATTTACTGCTGACCATCTGGGCCGGCTGCTTAGGGTCCCTGTCAACCCTCACAGCCACCCAGTGCTCACCAACAGAACACACATACTTTACACTTTAATAAGAAAAACAGACGCTTAAGAGCTTGCACATGTATGTTACTTTTTCACTTTTCCTACTAATCAAAAACAAAAGCATTGCTTGGATTGGTTTCAGTGATCTACAAATGGACTAATTTTGCATTTTCCTCACGCTTTTCTTCCAGACACCAAACTGGGCGGGTCAGGAAACTGGATTTTAGCGACACAATGAAGATAGATCCATCCTACTCATTGTGTTACATCTTTTTTCCACACTTGTCTCTCAAGAAGCACAGTATTGCTTTGCACTTGGTTCAAGTCATCACCAATTCAATAAAAGTGACCAACAAAACCATTTTCACTCATGATTGCCTTATTTCTGGACATTACAAACAGCAGTTGAGGTTTGAGTGGTCAGACTTTTTTGTATCTGTAATACTTGATGAAGTTTTAATGTGCGCATTGAGTCACCAAGTGGGACAGTTAAGACTGCTGCGTGTGATGCGGCTCATGTGTGCGCAGTAATGATGAATGACTGTTTAGTCTGTTAGTTTTATGGTGTTTTAGTGGTTCCCTTCACCGTGGCAGGCGGTCTTGCCGAGTGGGACTTAAGTTGAATGGGGCAAACAGAGGTGATGTACAGTTACCAGTGGTCACACTCTCTGCCAGTCATCCTGCCCATCTGAGGACATGAGGGAGCCATAAAGAACCATTAGCCAGACGGACACAATCTTTTTTAATGTCCCAACCCACCCCTGCTTTCCTCTGCTTTTGACCTTCTCATAAATTAGTCCTCTGCCTCTCCTTCTTTATCACAATTGCTTTCATCACTTCACATGCCTTTTAATTTTCTTCCACTTACATATAATTTAACTACTAAATGAGAATTTTATGTGAGAATACACCTGCTTTTCTCGGCTAAATCAAAAGTCTGGAAAGTGCAAAGAGTGTGTCATCACTTGCATGTATGCTTAAACCACAACAGAATGTTACAGTGTTTTGTTCAGAGTAGAAACGGGACAATAATAACTGAAATATATTTTTTCTGTATGCTTTTGAGAAGAGTTTTTAAACTGAACCAACTCCAAGATAAATCATTACACTGGGACCAATGTACAGAACCATAACCATAATCCTCTTTTAAAAAGGCATGAGTCTGTGATGGACTGACATGTATCAGTATGGGCTCACATGCTGGTGAATTTATACACACAGTCAGGATCTACTGGCTGAGGGCATGGGGCTCTGGTTATTTACTGATCTGGTATTGTTTTTTTGTTTTTTTTTAATAACTACAATTAGTCAATCCAGGATGTCAACCACAGAAGTTCAAGGTGACAACCGCAATGTTTCTAAATAATGGAGCTCACTAGCTGTTTTCAGGAATAAACAAATAAAATAAACTCTGATCTAGGTGTTGATTTAAAGTCCCAGGAGAACTCGGTTTTAGATCATACGTTTTTTTTCTCCAATATTACTCATTTATTGTTAATAATCTAAGCGGGTTAAGGTTTGGAAACTAAAATGTTAGCATAGAGTTATTTATAATAGTTTAAGGATGTTGCAAAGTACAAAAAAAACAATTCAACTACTATTGGAAACTGGGAGTTTCACAATCAGAACTTCTTTGCTTGTGCACCAAAGTTTTCAAGACCACCTTATTTGCGCCACCTCCCCACCACCAAGAACACAAATAAAGACAAAAATCCCTCAAAGTAGTCAAACTTTGGCAGAACTGTTGCTGCTCATGTATTCTCTTGGCTTTAAGAAAAGCTGAGTGAGTTT
The DNA here is from genome assembly GCA_029814765.1 of Acanthurus leucopareius. Lineage (NCBI taxonomy): Eukaryota > Metazoa > Chordata > Actinopteri > Acanthuriformes > Acanthuridae > Acanthurus > Acanthurus leucopareius. The sequence continues at coordinate 11,550,323 of JAQMCX010000057.1, read as the reverse complement.
TCAGGGCTTTTAGAAAAAAGAATATGCATACCTTTATTTCACAATCTCATAATTTCTAACCAACATTTTACAGCCACCTTTCAGGCCAACAGAGGTTAAGTTGCATAATCAAAAGAAAAATTTTGGATGTACTTTAATATATTCTAATAAATATTTATTAGATGCATGGTTTGTGGGTCGGTTAGCAGTATTAAAACTAAAAGTAACAGTAAAAATAGTAATTCTCGTTCTTGGATACAGAAACAGCCTCAGCAGAAGGTCCATTGCTTTTTATCATATCACACGGTATTCATCAACAGATGGAGATTTCCAGTTGTGATGGAATTGTAGATTCCACTTCCAATTTTTCCAATTCAGGCTCGGGAACAACTACTAAAAAGGACCCTGAGGTGAGATGGTTTGGTCAACTGGATTTACAGCGGCTATAAAATTATGTTTGTACATGTGGACTTTAATGTTTTAGTTTTGTTTGCAAATGTCATGTTAGATTATTCCTGGACATTGAAGTTTGCCTGTTTCCAGCTACAAACATGGAACACTGCTAAGTATAACTTGAACTTTCTCGGCTTCCCTCACTCCTCATCCTCTCCTTGACATTTTCGAGATTGTGAGTTAAGATGACCACTGCGGCTTGGAACTTTTTTTTTTTCTTTTTGTACCTAGAAAACCGTGACAGCAGCCCACGCCGTAGACCGTCCCGTCTGGATCTGTGATGAACAGGGTGTACAGCAGCTCCCCTCATTGCTGTTATGGCACTGAGGGCTCTGAGCCAGACCATCCAAATGCTGACGTCACCTCCACTTATGTGCACTGCAAGGAGGAAGGGAGAGGAGGGATGGGGGAATAAAGTGATTGGTTTACCGGCCTTCTCCATGACACATCATGAAAATAAAAGTGCCGGAGGCTTAAATTATCACATTCACCTTAACCGTGCACTCTCCAGTGTTGTTTTAGAGAGGAATCCAAACCAGCAGCACTGCCTGCGGCTAACAGCCCTGCAGACCACAATGTCTGTCACTGTTCTCTGGATAAATAAATAAACAAAGCCAGGACAAGGGTCACGATAGGTTTTGGCAAAGTGAGCAACCATGATTCCTCATCTTCTTCTTCTCTTTCTTTTATTTTACATATTGTTAGAGGTTTTCCCTCCTTCATGTATTTTTCAATCAGTTCCAGTGACGAAATGGAAACTTGCACTTGAGTGTTAGTGTGAGAGAGTATATGTTTTACTGCCTGAGGGGAGGAATCTCTTTCTTCACTGGTTTCTCTTGTGTTTAACATGTAAAACCAGCGTGTAAATGGCATTTTGTAATGTTCAGATGGGAGGTCTGTGTGATCCGGGAGCAAGCAGCCTTAGTTTAAAAAGTTTATTTTTTCTTAAAATCCCCTATTTTTGCACTGAAAGCTTAAATATCATCAACATACATTACCTATACATTTTTTTTCCTCAAGAAAATGTATATAAATTCTTCACTTCACACTAGTCTGATGCAGAATTATTAACATGGACAATTCAGTAGCTCTCATATGAAAATAATTTCCTGAAATAAATAAAAGATTAAGTGCCACACCTAGTGGCTGAAGGGGGTAGAGCATTCACAACTTGCAGTCCAATCAGGATGTGCAGCAGCTGCTGAGGATGATAAAATGAACCAGTCATGCCCTCTGTGAGAGTCCAGTCTGCCTTTAGCTGCTCGCGTGTGCGCATCACTACACTCTCATTCTTTTCCGAAGACCCTCTCTCACCAACCTTCAAAACACTGCATGCACATGTCACCTTTGATTTGTGATTGACGAGCAGCCAGGGTTTGAATGTCAGGGACGGGTGGCCGGTTGCCAGCCGCTCGTTTCTCTCCCCACAAGTCGGTCCTGCGTGAAGGAGAATCTCTGCCCCCACTGACCATCTCACTTGTCCCCGTCGATGAGGTCAGTGTGAAAGGCCCGGGCCTGGAAAACCCTCCATGTATTCAATGATTTATTCAGGTTCCGCAATTACAAGCTCCCCCCCAACGATTAGCATTAATTTCAGAGGGGCTGTGGGGTGGAGGTGGAGGTGGGGGGGTGGTGGGGTTAGCCGTTGGGTTCGCAATTAAAGAGGCGTGACGAGATGGTTGACTTGCTGGCCCACCTTATTAGACAGATAATTGCTTTTTTTGGCGAACCTCTATAATTATTCAATACTGCCATCTTCAGCGGACGAAAACCAAGATGGATTGACTGTGTCGTGATTATTCGATCCCCGTTTGATCTCAAATTGAGAGGAAGGTCACTAAACTTTAATTTAAAACTTATATGAAGCGAGAGAGTAGTATAATTGCGTGATTATATAAAGAATTTGGATTCCCTTCGGAATATTAAAGCAATATCTGAAAGTTGAAATTGGATACACTTAAGGCACTATTGACCGCCGCGGACCAGCTGCAATCCCATCCACTGAAAAACTGCACTAACTTTTTTTTTTTTTTTCCCCCTGTGGGATGTTTCTAGCTTTTTTACGCTCGCTAGGACCCAGAGGCAACCTCGTACCGGCCAGTGTGGGTAAGTGCGCGCGGGGGGGAGGGCGCTGAGGTGGGGGGAGACTCCACCAAATGTCATCTTCAACATCTTAAATAAGACGAAACACAAAACGAGAAATCTCCACACGTGACAGCGGCACGGTGCTATATGAGGAAAAGGGCAGCAAGCATCAGGACCAGTTGGACGTCAGTCACAACCTCAGCAACGCGCAAAACGCAGACTCACTCGCCGGCTCTGATTATAAGGAAGCAACACATGTGAGTTTGTTTCGGCTGCGCTGCGGGACGGGACGAACTCGAGTGAGGAAACGCAGGTAAACGGAATCTAAGCTTTTAAAGAGAAGAGGAAAGGAACCCCCCCTCTCGCTTCCCCTCCCCTCCTCGCTCCTTTTACCGCGACCACCTTTTTCCTCCTCCTCGGACCTCTGTTCTCTTCTGGAGACACAAGTTTCTCACACACAAAGAGGGATGCTGCATGTTCCCGAGCCGCACTTGCACTTAGAGGGAACATAAAAGCGGACCGGAGCGGAATTACACTCCATCTGATGCAAGGTATACACCGACACGTTATTTCGCGGAGCGTCCTGGCGACTATTACGCACGGTTGCGCTTATTTTTGGAAGGGGCGTTTGAGCAGTACGCATTGCCTCTGCATCTGTGATTGTTCCAGCTCATTAACACACAGAAGGTCTTTTCATTTTTGTTTTAATCCACCTCTTATTGCCCCCACGCATCAGTGTTTAGGAACGTATTGATTTCATTACACTGTTATCACAGTAACCTCCTTTGTCATTCTCCCCGCAGCGCACCAAAAGAGACACTTTTACTGACTCAATGATCATCGCGCTTCATAAAATGATCCCAGTCGGCGACGTGATAACATGTCGCATCTCGTCTGATGTTTGACACATTTGAGGATCGACTAAAGAAACTGGAGGAGGACATAACAAACTTAGAGAATTCACCTCGAGCCCTGCTGGCACCTTTTTACTGGAGTCCGAACAACAGATCGCCGTCCAGATGCAGTTTCGACTCTTCTCATTTGCCCTGATCGTATTGAACTGTATGGAGTACAGCAACTGTCAGGCGCCGTCGCAACGCTGGAGGAGAAGCAAAAGAGGTAATACGGGGTTGTAGCCCACAGATCTTAGAGCAGCATCCAGGGAGTGACTTTAACAGATGGCTTAAGAGTTTGTGTGGGTCACGGGAGGCAACAGTCCTAAACAAGGCTGCTCACACATCCTGTTAAAGTCCGTGCATACATTCTCTGTAGGTTCCAATAGAGCAGAAGGCGCCCAGCGCAGGCGGGAAAATAGAAAGAAATAATATCATATCACGCAGAGAACTACCTCTGTTGGACTCTTTAATACGCTCAGGTGAGAGGTGCCGATCCGACAGAGACTGTAATTCAGGAACATTTAAGAAATTCACACTGAGAGAAACTTGTAACCTATGCCACAATTCAGTCTTGCGGCATCTGATGTAACTTATTAACCTCTTGAAAGAAGATTTTCAGCATTATGTAACTATTTGAGAGCTAGTAGCTAATGCGTAAAATGTGCGCAAAATTGGCCACGCGCGTGGCTGATCAGAATTAATGTTTCTTACGTGTTGCGTCTGTAGATTTGCTAATCGTATTTAAATCACGCCGTCAGAAGGGCTGCTAACGTATCTTCTCAAATGTTGTGCCCCTGATAAAGGACTGCTCCCTTTACTATTTACACGTGAAATTGCGGATGCAGCTCAGTCAATAGAGAGTGTGCGGCTTATGGAAGAGGAGGGGGGGGGGGTCGTATTGTGTGAGTTATTTGATGAATAGATACGGAATCCCCTTCCCCTGACTTATGAATTGCACATCTCCACTCCAGCCCCCTAAGCTGGTTTTAATTGATCTCATAACCACTTTGAACAGTTGGTAGGAAACCCGCATAACAATTGCTCAGCGGAGGCACAGGAGTTGAAGAGGGGATCAGTCCCTTTGTAAATACTACTCTACACTCCGAATGAATGAGGAGACAGTGGGATTAGGAAAGTGGCCCCCGCCAAGCCTTTCTCAGAAACTGTGACATAACACATCACCAAGATCCTCTGGGTGACCACGAGAGGAGACTTGGTAAGAACGGCGCGCGGAGACGATGCAGCAGATTTTTTTTTTTTTTTTTTTTTTAGGGAAATCTAAACAGTTCGCGCAGTGTGATAGTACAGTATAAAAAGTCGTTTAAAGTCAAAGGAGAGGGGGTCTTGTAAACTGTAAGGCAATCAAAGATTTAATCATATGCGCTGCGTGCCAGGGGGAACCTCCACACTCTGCAAGCCCTCCGCTGCCCATCTGCAAATAATCAGGCAATCACTGCGGGGTACTGGCACACACACGTTTTTCAGCTCCTCCGTGTGTTTCTTTCTATGAGGACTGTGTGATCTTAGATACTTAATAGAATGTAGTTTTCTTAGTATGATGACTCTTCTCTTGGAGCAGTTTAAATCTGTAAGGTTTTTGAATGGTCAAACAGAAAAATCCCTGTCATAAAATTTGTCTGTAGCTGCCTCTCTATCTGTGTGGTGTTTGTGAGAAAGAGGAGAAGGGAAAAAGAGAAAGGGAGAGAGAGAGGGGAAGGTGGAGGGGTGGGTTAACCGTTGGGGATGAGATCAAGAGGTTAACCTACACATTTGACCTCAAGAACAGATTTAGGCTGAGAACTGTATGCTACACATTGTTCCCGCCAGCTCTCAGAACGGATGTTACACTTGTCAAACTCATCCTATGCAAATATGTACACATTTTATAGTATTGCTTAAAGTATATTGGTTTCTTACTCTCTCGCTTTCTGTGTTTTTGGGGGTAAACAACACTTCGGGCCTAAAAAGTGCCATTCGAGCAGGCCATGGCAGCCGGCCAAGTTTTCGGTATTTGCTTCCTTCCTTTATTTATCACGGTTATATTGAAAGAAGCATGTGCAAGAGATCATTGTCCAATAGGCCCAAAAATGCTTGAATATTTTTCTAGCCCTCAAGGTTCCTGTGACAGCTTTATACACAGCCTGTCTGGCATGCACCGAGAGCTATCCAAACCGTTCAGGAGTGTTGAGACCCAGACACGTAAGAAAACTCAATTTGGCCACACTCTGCTCCCAAGGCGTAACTGCTTTATGCGTAACAAAAAACATAATTTAACAAATGTCTCTTTCATTTTTACACCCTTGAAAAAAAAAAGTTTCACCATTAGTTTGCAGCACAGATGCAGTCATAAGACCAAGTGAGGTGCAAGGGATTGAGATGCCATTATAATTAGAGGATGTCAAGGAGAAAAACAGCCACTGCATACGACTAAAGCCGCTGAAATGTTTAAGTAGAATCCAGATTGGGATCTTTGTGTGGTTTCTGGGCTGATCTTGTCTGGCTCACTCACTGCATGGCATTACCCAAGCTCCCATTTGACTGCGGTAGCTGTACATACACATTTTTTTCATGTAAAACAGACGGCAAAACATATTAAATTTACACCTCCTTACCCCCTATCCTGCCCATTACAAGCAGGGAAATGATGCCAATGAGCCTTTCTATGATATCATAGCTAGACACAGGGGTATTACTTTTCATTTTTATTCTCTGGCTAATGATGCCACCTGCTGACTACATAAAATCAGGCTGGAGTACCAATGCTGCCTGAAGGAACAGAAACACGCAGTGAGGCCTTCAGATGTTTAAACAGGTAATGAATAGGTAATAGCAGTCAAGAGTGGTGAAAAGTTGCCGTGTGATCCTGCTAACCCTTCTGCATCTACCCAGAAATCCCAAATTTGAATTCCCAGCAGGCTGCAGCTTGTTTCAGATCATATTCAACTGTGTAATCTGTTACCTTAGCAGCGCTCCCAGATGTTTTGAAGGACAAAAGAGGTTAGATGAAGCCAGTGCAGCCTAGTATAGCAGAGGGAGTGAGGTCAGATATGCATGACATTTTGCATGAGAACGACAGTCGGCAACAAGCGTTTGTCTGGTGATTTTTTGATGCCAAAAAACACAAAATAGTCAGGATTTGTGGCCAAATGTGCACATCTTTCAACGAAAAAATCTCATAAAGACTGTATGGAAACTTGATACTCTCAGGTATTTGTCTTGTGAATTGCCTTTGTGGTTTTTTACTTTGTTGATAATACGGCAATAAAAAAGATAATTTGGAAACTATTTTAAAGCCATAAGCAGTTTTTGGCTGCGTAAATTTAAAAATTATAGCATCTTTGGATACAGATAAGCAATTCAAATATTCTGGCCTCTCTTTCTGAGTCCTAGGAAATCAGGCCTCAGTGTGCTGAAAACTCACACAAAGTCCCAGGTTTGTGTGTGTAAGTGTTAATGTTGGAACTCAGTGCTTCGGCGCAATATAATACGTTGATTAAGTGCCTAACAGGGAGGAGAGGGAAGGCTCCAAGAGGCTGCTTTTAAACCAGCCTTGCCAGTCTCGCCTTTGGAAAAAGTGAAAAAGCCCTGCAGATGGCACCTCTGTTAACAAGTCTTTCTCACATGATGCCACTCAAATCCAGGTGATGTGAGCCTTGCATCCTGCCTTTTTTTTAATTCTGTAAAACAGAAGGAGTTTTTGTATTGTATAAAGGCCAGATTGATGCTGAATGTTGAATGCTGAATGCTGAAAAGTGATCTTTGATTCGACAACGTGGAGTAGCAGCAGCAGCCCTCCCTCCTTCTCGTCGTCCTCGGAGGTTGTGCTGGTTGAGGAAAGGTGGGGGCTTTTTAGGGATTGAGGAAGGCGCATTTAAGCAGATCAGCTGGAAATGGCTGAATGTGAACAGCATCACCTGAGAGGGATTACAGCGAGCTGAGTCTTGACCTGAGCCGGAGCTCCGGCGTCAAGGAACAGAGCTCTGTCTTTTCTCTCCCAGGCCCCATCAGCCAAGCCTCCATAAGTGTAAATCTGTGTGTGTATGTGCTCAAAGGTGTGTGTGTATGTGTGTGTGAGAGAGAAAAGAGTACAAAGGACATACACGGAAAGCCTGCAGGTGCATTTTCCTGATGCTCTAATCAAGACATTGAGTTGAGAGCAGCATATATACCCTAACTCCTTGACCAATCACGTCCACGGTCCGTCTTGCAGATTATCACGGCAATTAAGGACAATGATTCACTTATGTGCAGTATTGATAAATCACATTAGTCTGACCCAGCCTCCGAACTCTGTCGAAAGACTAGCTCCTTGTTTGACCTACTAACCCATGCATGTCGATCCTGGCCTGTAGAGCAGCTCCTGCTCCGAGTCACAGCGGTATCAGATGAAGCCGGTGAAAGGCTCCTCAGTGCGCTCATGCCATGCTACACTGCCGAAAAAACCCCAGCAGAGGAAAAAACATGCAGTGGCATGAACTTTCTACTGGAGAAAGAGAGCCACAGAAAGAGATTCTTTCAGGCACCACGTGACAAAGTGGGGATGATCTGTTTCACTTTCTTTGTTTTCCCACAGAAATAAATCACTTTTTGAAAATTTAATTCAAGCCTAATGAATTTAAATCAATGCAAGGATAATTTATTCTGCATTATATTAGGAAATAAGTGAGGAATGAAGGTAGAATGAGGGATTCATTTTCTTTCATCATTCACTTGAGGTGTTGCTCCATTTAAGAGTAGGATCCTTTACAGATGGATGACAGAGCTAGTTTTGCAACACTTTTTCACACTTTCACCTATCACATCTCAACCAAAAACACTTGGGAGCAGATTTGGCTTGTCCTTTGCCTTTTTTCTTTTCTTTTTTTTGTTTTTTTTTTATTCGTGGGCTTTACACGAGGGGGATCTTCGTTTTCACCTTCAATCACTGTCATCAGAGGAGCCCATATGCTGGCACAGCTAAATGCCAAACAGATGGTTTTATTTCAGCCTACATTTTACCACACTGTAAAAGTTCATTTTTTCGGAAATGTGAAATGAAATGAACTTATTATATAAAATCTTATAATATACTCCATGTTTCCTTATGGTGATTGGAAACTCCTGAGCAGCAGACAAAAACGGCAGTGTCCCTCCAGAGCGCAAGGGCGATTTTGTAACCCTCACCTATGCCCGTTCCCTCAATTGCGCACTCCCCTGAAGCAATTACACCTTAATATGTTTCCTTATAAAGCTAAATATGACCAGCCAATTTGGTCCGATTCTCTCAAGTTTATTGGGCAGTAAAAGTTGTAATGTGGGAATCATTTCTAAGTGCCACACATAAAACAACAACACAAAAGGAGCATTTTTTGAAAAAATGACTCATACAAGGGCTTCACAGGTAGGAGAATTGCCCAGAGCCGGAGATGGAGCCCCTTGGGCTTTCGCTGAAATGCACTTCCAGACTACTTACCTCTAACATTACTAATACACACCTTTAAAAGAATTCAGTGAAGAGCTGTTTAGAGGTAATGACATGGATACAATAGCCTTCCATTGTGGTTTTTTTTCCTTAATTAACTTGATCGTGGGAATTGTTAAAAATGACCAATTTCCCCTTTGCTATTTCCAAAACAACTTGATCACACTTGAACTTGAACTTAAACTTGGACATTGTGGGAAAATGAATGCCTGTTATTTACCAACAGTTAGGTGAGGAGATCATTACCACTTTCATGTTTTCACGTTAATATGGAGCTGCAGCCAGAAGCTAGTTAACTTAGCTTTTAATAAAAACACTGAGAGCAGGGGGGAACATTTAATCTGGCTCTGTTTAAAGTTAACAAAATCCATCTACTTATAGGCTCAGTTTTTTCACATCTTAAATAATTTGTCCATGCGTGAGCTGCAGAGAAGTTGGAGTTCCTTCTGTTTCCACTATTTATGCTAAGCTGGCAGTAGCTTCGTATTTACTGTACAGATGTTAGAGTGATATCGATCTTCTTATCCAGCTCTTAAGTGTTTTTCCTTTAAAGTACTTTTTGGCGCTTAACTATGGCCATTGGACGCAGCCGTAAACACCTGCCTGAGATGTGCAGAAGAGGCATGCAGATTTAGGGATGCTCTAATGTTTCCAAGAAAGGCCACGCTCAGTATCTCTCTCCGTCTCACGCTCCTGTTTGCCATGTCATTGTATTGTATTGTATTCCTCGGAGTGCGTGCCGACTAGTACCTACTTTGCATCGATCTGCAAGGCCTGGAAATCTGAAACTTAAGGAGGCCCCTTGAGAAAATACACAGAGGCAAACACACATGCTGACTCTAGTTTGGCACTAAAGGCTGTTTGCATCAATGCCTGTTCGAATGGCTGCTGCTGTAACGACACTGAGACACGGGGCTCTGATCACTACCCCAGTGCCCACCCCTTAACACTCGACAGATGGACAAGACTCCTTTTTTTCCCCCTCTCCCTGCTTTTATGGGACCTCTAATTATGCTTACACGCCACATCAAAATAAAGCTCAGCATGCAATGCCTTTGGTATGAGGAGGAAGTGAGCTGGTCAGATGCAATAAAGAGTCTCTCTGCAGAGCTCGCCTGTAATTTGGTGGGCCTAGTATGGACAAGGAGAGGTAAAGGTAAAGGTGCAGCTGCCCCCACTGCCGCCTACTGCCTGTCTGCTGCGGCGCGTACATTTGTAGAGTTACAGTAAATTGGTAGCATTGAAATGCTTCAGTACACAAGTACTGATGAATAAAGGGCCTGAGCTTTTTTCACAATTTCCTGCCAATATGATGAAGAAGAAATGTGAAAGGTAATCCCAAAACACGCATAAAAACATGACAAGATATTTTAGCTCCGCCCTTTATATATCTGAGCCAGGGACTGTAGACAGCCTCTGTTACTGTTTTGGCTGAGGTTGGGGTTAAAGTTGGTAATTGGGCACCCTTTGACTAAATGAAGACTTGCCTGTGGAATTAAGCTTGGACTAGTCGGGACAAGAACTTTGACTATTACAGTGTGTAAGGTTTACACAGGATTTTTTTTGTTTGTTTTCTTGGGCATGGAGCAGTGTTGGGGCTGGTATCTCCTCACTCCAGGCCTTGTGGTGTGAGGAGGGGAAGGCCTCATGGCTGCCTGCGAAGTGCAGAAGCACCCGGTGTGGTTTTAATCAAGAACAAAGCTGGAAGTCATTACAGGGCCTCGATGTTGAGCTTATTGTCTCTCTGACTCCCTCTGTGCAGAGAGAGGAAGACAGAGAGTGAAGAGTGGGTGGGGGAGGTGGTGGTGGTGGTGGGGGGTTGTGTTGGGGGGAACAGAGAGGGCAACGTCGCGTGCATGTCAGATGTAAAGAGGTCTTAGAGGTCATCCCCCGAAGATTTATGTGGTCAGGATAGAAGGAGCAAAGAGGAGGAAAGTGATGGGAAGAGGATGCACAGAGCGCTGGAGGAGTGATTGAATGAGACATGCATCTGTCTGTCATCAGAGTAAAGCAATAACATTGTAGATCAATCATGTAATGGAAGCTACAGTGCATGATATTTTGCCTCAAGGCAGAAGAGTGTCTCTTGCTCGTCCTGCCATAGTTGTTCAAGCTCACACCCTGAAAATTGTCACTCATCTTAATGAGCTGTGTGATTACTTCTGTGTAAAGAGCACCTCCAGTCTGTCTTTTTGCAACTTTAAGACAATTTTAGTGGCTAAGCAGTCAGCACATAGCCTAGCTAAACTCCTTCTTTCTGAGTGTGGACAACAATGCAGGTGTTCCAAACCACAACAAGCTAACACCTAGTGAGAGGATGCTGTTTCTTGCCCTCAGCTGAGTGTCCCTGTTAATAGTGCTTTCCTGTGCAGATGGTTAAACCTGCATTATTTGATTTGTTGACCACTTGGAGGCAGAAGAAACAAGCTAAGCACAACCCTGTCATATCATTTTCTCATAATGTTTGCATTGGTGAATCAAGCAGATTTGAAGCAACATTAACATTCATTTGAAGTTCTTCTGTCCACAGAAACACAGATGAACTAAATGCAAAACACCAACTTAGGGATAAATTAACTAAAAGTGAACTTTGTTAAAAAAGCTGATACAAAACCAAAATTACAGGGGCTGAACCAAGAAACTAAGAAAAAAAAGAAATAAAGAAAGAAAATGAACGAAAAATAAAATAAACCAGGAAGGACAAGATGTACAGGAATGAAGGAGATTAGGACACAGAGTCAGGGAGTGAATGCAGGATCACTAAACAGAGACAGAGCCAGAGAACAAATCAGACAAACTGACAAACTGACAAACTGACAGAGGCGGAAACACAGAGACTTAATACACATTGGGAGCAATGAGACTGGTGGGGCAACCAGCACAGGCGAAACACATCAGGGCAGGCAGGTAATCATAAAAGGAGGGAAACTTGACAGGACATGGGTAAATGAAAGACACAAAAAAATGGTTAAAAAAAGATAAAACGGGAAGTTACTAAACCTGAAACTTCACATTAAGATACAAAGATAAATTTAGGTACAATATTCATACTTTTTATCTTTATCCTGCTCCACCTGCTCCTTTAGCTAAAGAGAAATGCTGAACTTTGTTCGACCTGCCAAAAATTACTGTCTGTCATATATTTTTTTGGTGAACAAGTGGTGGACAACAGGTTTAGCTAAGTTTTTAATCACAAATAAAAAATTCCCTTAAACAATCTCCTGTCTGTACAAACAACAGACATATAGGCAAGATTGAACCAAAAAAATTGCTTAGAGCTAAGGATAAATGCACATTTGAGTGATAATTCTCTGTGGGTTTGACATCTTTCATTTTACTAATTGTTATACTGCATTGTGCACCGAATGGTGAAGTTTTAAATGAACAATATGTAATCTTTTCAGATAGAGGTCTAGCTGAAACAAAAGACACAGAGTAATGAAATTATGACGAAGCATTGGGTCATGGGATTAATTTATCTCATTGTTGAACAGCCTCCGTTGCAGATGAAAACCCATCTGAGGCACAAGCGTTAACAGAGGAGAAACATACAAAATTTGATTCATTTTTGCCAGCCTCTTTTTACACTCTAAGACTGGTGATACCAAGGATGTTAGAGTAAATAAAATGCCCCTTCACCCCTTTGCCATACAATCACCAGTGTCTTTGAGTTTTGTCAATTTTTAAAACATTTAGGATAATTTAAGTACACAGCTCAACCAAATGAAGCAAATATATTGCTGTCTGCAGACATTTCAATGCTGAAATTTTCAGTTTTGCAAGTTTAGGGTTGGGATTGTTGGTGTGTTCGGTCTGTAAATTTAACCAAAAAAATATGGTTTTCACACAAGTACAGTCAGACTAAACGGCGTCCCTGCTGACGCCTCTCACAATCAGACACTTGTGGGCGGATGCAACATGTTGTCAATCCAATTACAGCTTACAGTTTTCTTCGATGTTTTTTGCATGTTGGGTTACATAAGTGAAATACAGATGAGTGATAAATTAAAGAGAAAAACTGCATAAATGAGGGAAGCATCAACAAAGTAAATCAAAGGCTTTGCCCTTCTAAACCAAGACATTACATGTCCCTATAATTTGTCACTCATAAGGAGGTTGATGAGGGAGCTTAGGGGCTTTGTCTCAGTCAGTTCTACACATTAGATAATTATTTCACCTGCTGCTGAATGCATCTGAGCTTTAACTTGCTCTCCAGAGCAAAGATGTTCCTCCACCAAAGAGCCCAGTATCCTTCAGAGTGAGTCCAGACTGTAATACACTGCATGTCTGACCCAGTTGTCGTGTGGTTGTGGTCTTTGTTGTTGTTTGTCTTGTGTTGTTGCCTGTGTTGACTTAAGCCTGTGTTTTTGTGCTGCAGGCCTCCAGGGCCGTACACACACACACACACACACACACATACATGCCCACACAGACATACTGTAAAAGAAGAGTAGAAACCTAATTGTGGGGGAAGTTTGTAAGCTGTGTTATGATTTTAACGCAGCACATTTTTTATGTTGTGCTTTGTCGAGGAGGACATCAATTGTGGTGGCCTTTTTTAACTTTTCTTTTTCCAGCAGGGTTTTTTCACTAATCTTGTTTTAGGGTCCAGACAATTAAACAGGGCTGTGGTAGAGACAAATGCTAGACAGAGAAGTATAAAGATTTAAAGGAAAAAGAAGTCCATTAACATTTCTCAGATTCCTTTACTCTTCCCCCCTCTAGTTATGCACTTGTATTACATCTTGGCTGAGTTCTCCTTAACTGGATATTATTTTATTTGGACTGGGGCCAGGTCTCAGGAGCAGGGCCTTAGCAGTGTAAACAGCTGTCACCAGCAGGAGTCATAACTAATAGGTATCTGTAGACGGGGTCACATGTAGTTTACATGTTTACCAGCTAATGGCTTTAGAGATGGTACTGCCTTGGCGCAGTAATGGGCAGTGGTGAAGTGTAATGGACAATGCGGGGCTGGTTTTTATCACGGAGCATGAGAGAACGCATGCATATGCATATGAGAAGAAAGAGGAGTATATTCTTAAAGGGGCTTATGTAACTTCAAAGATTGAGAGTTATTTTTGGAGAATAAGAGACATTTTATTCCGACTGTTTAGAGAAGAGGAGACAACTCCTGTGGTTGAGTTATTGCATAGCTCTTTGGCACATCCAGCTCTTTGGAACGTTCTTGTAATAGCAGCCAATACATGGCAACCTAATTTGCTGCTCATTTGTAGCAGTAAACACTGTGGCATGTAGGCACAGGACAGGTACAGCTCCCTCCATCTGTTGCTTCCATCTAATGATATGCAACCTCATGCCACCCAGAGATTTTGGATGCAAGTCCCTGTTTCTTCTTCCAAAAGTTCCATTTATCACAACATCTAACACCTGCATACCAAGGCTCTCTTCTTCTGTGGCAACAGATTACATTTCCATACCCAGAAGCATATAGAGTTCTTTTACTGAAAGGAAATTATTTGCACTGCAGTCATCGTTTTCATTTTGCTCTCTGTGTTCCATTTTGGCCGCTGGAGTCCACTCATCCTTCATACTTTATGAAAGCATTTATTCCAAGTCCCTCTCAAAGGGCAGCGCATGTAGAAAATAAATGTGTGTTCCTGAGGGCGGAGTGTGGCCTTTTAGAGCCAACACAAGCCGGTTCGTGTTAAGAAGCGCGAGCTGTGCCAGCCATTCAGGTGCAGCTTTGTGGTGGTGTGAGGACATGAAACCAGATGTGACTCCGACACCTGTTGGAGCTGAGGGCGCCTGCTGTCATCTGGATACAGTATACCAGTCCAAACAAACTGTATTACATGGGCCTCAGATGAACTTCTCTCCAGAGTCTGTGTGTGTCTGGGTGTGCGTTAATGTGTTTGGGCTTGTAATTTTCAGATAATAATAATAATGATACCGATAATGAAAACAAATATTGCCGCTTTCAAAAGCACCCAAAGACACCAACATCATAGTATAAACCAAAAGTTAAAATCAAGTGAAGAAGCACAGACAGAGTGAGGTAAGATTATGCAGAGTAAGCTGATCTAAACAGATGTGTTTTGAGTTGAGATTTGAACAGAGTGATAGAGTCCAGCTGACGGATGTGAGATGGCACAGAGGTTCTGAGTCGCAGTGCAGAGCAGCTGAGGGCTCTGGAGCTCACTGCAACTGAGTTTAAATGTGAGGAAGAGCATAGGGCATGAAAAGGGGTGTAGGGACGGAGAGAATATTAAAGGTATGGTGTTGAGCTTTAAAGTCTCTACTAGGGAACAGACTTCATTTAGGCGAGAAAACAAGCAAAGCTCCCTTTTTTTTTCCTGTGACAGACTTCATAGAGTTATTGGATCCAGCTCAGATTCTTTAGGGGAGAGAAGTAAGGCTTTGATGTTTAGGGGTTTTTTGTGTGTTTGTGGCAGGCACCATGTGTGAAAGTGAGGCCAGGTCTTTGCCATCTGTCCCCTGTGGTGCACTCCACTTTTGACCCTCACCTCACATCTCTGTGTTGGCCTCGGCGGGCGAGGAGGCGTGTGAGGTTATATCTTGTTAAAGGGTTAATGAGGTAGAACTTTGTAGCGGACCTTTACATTGTGCTTACTCGAGATTGGTATGTGCTGTAGGCAGTTAGTCGACACCGACTACTTTTTGGTAGCGAGTCCTTGTTTTTCTTTCCCTTTTTTAATTTTGTCCTCATATTTTACTTAAATCACATGTCAGTCAAACATTGTGACCTCTCCCTCCCATTTCCATTCTGTTGATGAAGTTTGAGTTTGTTTAGATAACACAGTTTGCTCATTCCTACTACCTCTCTCTTCTGTCTCTCTTAAACATATGTATAACTGAACACTGCTTTAGAATGTATAAGCTTTTATTTAACTGCCCACAAGCTGAATCATGTGTGTTTAAGAAGTCAGAGGGTTGAATGTAACTCAGTCCATTTACTCAAGTGCTGTTCTGTCACACAATTTTGAGGTGCTATTACTTTCCTAAAGTATCTCCTTTTTATGCTACATTTTTCTGAACTACATTTCACTGTATTCATTTAACAGTTTTACTTAGGACTTTAGTTAGTTTATGGATCATGATTTCACATACAAGACAAGAAAATCAATCATACAAAACATGAAGTTTCTGTATACATGAAAGTTAACAACATTATATAAAGGGCTATTTATCAGTAATAATAATAATAATGAATTAATAATAATTATCATTGGATTGTCATAAAGAGAAATGATGCAGTCTGGTGGGACTATAACCATTGTTCTATAAGCATCAAAAGCATGAGTATGAGCCATTGCATCAAAAGTGAAAAATACTAGAGGATGTAGAGCGGGTGAGCAAAAAAGCTTAAACTCTGGTGAATGATAAGTCTTGATCAGCATTTATTTTAAAATGAGCACACATCCCACTCAAGGGCAGAAGCTTGGGAGATGGAACGCTCATGAGCATTAAAATTCTTTTTATTATAGTAATTTCAAGATGTCAGTAAGATGACTGGCTCATCAGACTTGCATAGTTTAGGATGATTTACAGCATAAGATGGTGTCATTTTTAAAATTATGGTTTTAATGTCAATATTCACACCAACATTGATGGGTTTCATCACAGTAATATAATTTAGCTTACAGCCCAAAAGCGCATTTTAGTTGGCAGTGCAATTTTAAGTGTGGAATCTGAATACTCATACTATTATTACAGTATTAGGTAGTAATTTAGGGTTTTTAAGTGTGCTGTAGGGAATATAAATATATCAACATTTTACAAAAAAATCTGCTTTGCTAGCTGTGTTTAGATTCAGAGTTTGCTGGAGAGATGGGTATCACCTTATATCTGTCTCTTATATATGAATCTGAGGTGTGCAACTAATTAGCCTATTAGTTAAGCTTAGCACAAAGACTAGAAATGGGACTAAGTAGCCAGTGCTGATGGTAGATTAAATAATCAATGGGCTGTTCCAGGGCAGCTGTTAAGCTCGCATCTTTTAGCTTTAGCTGCAAGCATGAAAATATTTCCTAAAACCATCAAGTATTTTACTTTAAAATTTAAACAAGAAAAAGATTGAAGACACAAGATTTATTTATAGTAATTTTACAACTCAACAGGTTGAATAACTAATTTTAGTGTTTATACTACTAAAGCCTCTCCTAATAACAGAAAATTGTATAAATAATTTAATAAGTTAATAAGAATAAATCTATTTTTCATATTGAATGAGTTATGAAGTTTTACATCTTGAGAATAAAATTTGTCCTTCAATCCGGTGGTAAGGCATTGGCTACTTTTGTGTCTTTTGCCAGACAGAAGCAGAGTGAATAGGCTTTAACTAAAGCAGGTTTTGTCTTTTAATATCCTTTGGACTCTGCGCAGGCATGTCACCTCACTGGTATCACTGATGCTCTGTAGATGGGTATGCCTACAAATGATAGCTATGGTGCAAACATTTTCGTGTTCATGTTTCTAATTTCATGTTCACTCACTGATTTAATGATCCAACTAGCGTTTCTATAGTTTTACTCAAGTAAAGGCTTTATTTTCTCTGTCCAAAAGTGTCAATCAGTGACAGGAAGCAATAAAATATTGTTTTTTATATTATTATATTATTTTTTTCCTAGTTTCCAATCTGTTTTCGTGCAACACTTCAACAAAAGGCCATTTCCCATCTGGATTTGCAGCTACAGTACATTGTGCTTCCTGCCAAGAATGAAAGATCCACATCCAACTCTTTTGTTTTTCAGATGTGTGAGCTAGAGGCCGGGATGAGTTTTGTCAAGGTGATGACAAATGGGGAAGGGGGATTTGAACACAAGTTGGGGTGGGAAAGACGGAGCAATGCTACATGGGGTGCAAGTATGCCAAGCATGCCCGCTGGCTTTACTGATCCTCGCCTGTGATGTCCTCGCTCTTCTCCCACACTGAGGGAAACCCACGTCCAGGTCACACGCAGCAGCATACGTGTGTATGTGTGGGAGGTGTGTGTGTGTGTGTGTGAGTGAGTTTGTGAGTGAATTACTAGACTTCCAGCACATTGAGCTACAGGTGTGAAAATTAGGTGTGAGGTTTATGTGTGATAAATTACCAACATGTGGGCTAATCGGAGCCACGCCACTTTTTTCTCTTTTCCCTTTTCTTCTTTCTTACGAGGGAAAACATGTTTCTCCCACAGCTTGAGAGGATTTGGGCAGTGTAAATATTGAAATATTCGAATTCCATTGTTTCTTTTTCTTTTGGGCCTTATTTCTTACATTTCAATGATTGTATTTCATCTGTAGTTTGTATTTTATTAGTTATGGGTAATGTTTAAGATTTGAGGAACAGACTAATCACAATTTTACATCCATCTTCGTTTTCTGTACCTTGCCCTCTAAAAGGAAGCACACTTTTTTCAGACATTGATTCATTGAAATGAAAACTTTAAATATATATACATTTTACTATAAAGTGAAATATTTCAACTTGATTAAATTGATCAAAAATAGAACTGCCTTTATGTATTGCAAGTGCTCTTTGTCTTAATTAATTTGCTTTCCTGCATTGATTTTGTCTTCGGTCCTTTTATTTTTAGGCCAAGATAGTGCAAAAAACATAAGGAAAACACCACGTGCCATGCCACAAATATGTCCACATAGGTTTAAACAGCTTGTTATAGTATGTGTATCGGATAACTTGAATTTCCTGTGTTTTGCAAACACCTCCTTGGACAGTTTAGCTAAACATTTCCAAATGTGGCATGCATCGTCTCTGGACTCATGAATAAAAGCTATAAAACTATTTATTATACTTTGTATAGTTTTATAGCCGAGGGCCAATGTGTTTTTGGCCTCTTTAAAAAGAGGTCAGAGTTTATCAAGGCCAGTTTTTCAGAAATCCTGTAATTGTCAAAATGTTTTATATTGGAAAAATCTGTGGTTTTAGTATTTAGTTGAGCCACGGCTGCCATGATTCCTGAAACCTGCAAATTTACAGCAGTATTTTAACTCTAAAATACTGATATTGTTGAATTCATGGAACAATGCTGGTATGTTGCAAGTTGGTGAGAAATGGAGGAGATGAGTAGAAAATTACCACAGTGTTTCACAAGGACATTAATCTTTTACTTTGAAGAGTGAATAAAGATGGGCCAGACAGGAAGAACTGGCAAGAAACATAAACCACATGCTCGTCTCCAAGTGCCTGCCCAGAGAGCGATAAAGTCCATCCTCATGAGTCATCGATGAACTCCTGTTGTGCTTCCATTCCTGAGTGTCATAAAGTCTTTTTACACGTGCACTGATCAACCATGGTGTATGAAGCGAGTATCAACATCGGGAGAATCAAGTACAGATGCTGAGTTTTAATCTGTATCAGTCAGCATTTATATTGTGATGAAGTGTTGCACTTTATACTACTTTTCAGTGTAACTACTGCTGTGCCATAAAAGTCTATATAAACAACACCACCAAAAAATGCAGCAGCTATTTTTAAAAAGTGTAAAAACTAAAAAAAGACCGGTGTTTAAGAGTGGATTTTCCCCCCTTGGAACAAAAGTTAAATCTGATTAAAGATTTGCATTTTTTTTAGTGCATTGTTTAAAGATATTCCATTGTTTTCAAGGTCCGACTGAGCTGTAAAACTTTTATGGGACCACAAGCCAGTGAAGAGACGATACTGTTGTTTGACCACATCAAGGTCATTCTCCCAGTTTTTTTTCCTTCCTATGTGACCATAGAGCTTTCCAGGGCGGTCACATGCCTGCTATGGTCGAGGTTTTAAGCGTTCATCAATGTGGCAGTAAGTGTTAAAAGACTGCTGCACATACGGTGAGATTAGGTCAGCTAGGTAACCATTTATTTCTAATTTTCTTTGAACACGAATTATGAGGTTTTCCTCACATCCAGATGTGGGATTTGACCCAGGACATGGGAATTAGGTCATAATCTACAATAAAGATGTTAATAAGGAAGTGAACTAACTTAGGGTCTTCATGTAGTGTTGTAAGTGTGAGGGGGTGAGCGTTGAGTTCAGCTGGACAGATGGATGAAAGGAGCTCAGAGCATTTCCAGATTGACATTTTTGCTGTCAAACATTTGTCTTACTGGTTGCTATCTTGCAATGATGCTGTTGAGGGCTTTAAGAGGAGAAAGAACACATTTATCTTCTTACAAATTTAAGGGAAAAAAAGAAAAAAAAGGCTTTATTGCTCAATTCAAAACACTCAAGAGTTTTGCCTCCACAGTCTTTTGTGGCATAATTAGTTTACGGTTGCAACGCAAGCTAATGTTAGCGAAGGTAACGTTACGTTGGTATTGCTGTTAAACAAACATTATGGAGTCAGTTTACTGACCTTATGACTTTTGTTAACTTTTACAATTGTTACAATAACTTAGTATCTTAGCTAGTCAGAAACACTTGTACCACAGTAGTTGTAAGTTTAGACTTTAGCCTTTAGAGTCTTTCTTGTTGTCACTTGGAGCTGCTGTTGGAGGTGTTCAGAAAAGAAGCATAGTTGAGCTCTGAAGAAATACATTACTTTTTAGGAAATATGCTTATTTCAGGTCTTGCTGAGAACAAGATTAAATTGTCACACTCACAAAATGTTACTGAAGCCAGCTGCCCATTAGCTCATCTTCATTAGCTCAGCTTTTCATAAGGATTAGAAATGGAAAAACAGCTAGCCTGGCTCTGTGCAAATTGTTCACAAAGTCCACCTACAAGGACATTTGATTTATTTTCTATATATTGTTTATTAAGTCCATACAAAAATTGAAATCTAACGACCATTTGTCATTTTATTAGGTTGGGGGGGTGTATATGTGGTAATTGCTTGGCTGGGAGCAGTTTACAGGCAACTAGTGGAGACTCCAGGAAGTGACTGCTCCTGTACATAATTGCCATATAGGGTCTGGTTCTTCTCACTGAACTCTTGATGGAGAAAGCCAAAAAGCATATTTTCTAAAATTTTCCATTTCTTTAATAACAACCACCTTGTATAATGGCAATGTGGTCACCCAATGAATTAAATGTAGTTTTCTCACCTCCATGTGACTGTGGCTCACCTGTTGAATCACACCAAAACGAATCACCTTGAGCTTCTGTTTTACTGTGCTCTGAAAAATGAAGTTTTTAATTGGCCCCCATTTTCCAGTTTCCGGTTTGAACCGCCGCTGCCTGTTTTACCCATTCACTATACAAACCGCCACCCTTTCAAGTGAAGGTTCAAATCTCTGTGCTGCCCGCCTCGCCCGGTGGATCTGTGTCACAGGAACACTTTGGCTGAGCTAATATGTCTGACAGCAAATGTGTTTGCTCAGTCTCATGCTGCAAAATCATTATAAGCAGCAGGACTGTGCTAAATTATAAACATGTGCTTACAGTATGATCTATTAAAGTAAACTGGGGGAAAAAACGTAGATCCTAAAACATGACTATTTCCAGCTGGAAACAGAGTCAGAGGTAACTCCATCATATTTTCTGCTAAATTGGAACAGAAATGTGCCTTCAGCACACAGGCCCAGAGTACCTCTTACCCTGTTCTGTGTTTTCTCGACAATTTTTAAGCTAAGTGCAACTTCCAGTTCCATGACAAATAAAGTCATGGGTCTGAAAAGCGGGTGTGTACCAGCTTTTAACGAGCCTGAACAATGTTGCGACAGTGCATCAGCGGGTGAACTCTGAGTGCGAGGGTTGACACTGTTGGCTCTCCTTCCCTCTTACAGCTACAGAGTGTCAGTCTGGGTAGTTAGGTGGTTTTAGCAGAAATCCAGAAAGTGGCTGTTGCTTCTTATGGTTTGGTCTGCCACACGTCGGCTGGTGGCTGCAGTGCTGCTCTGCCCCGTATCTGCCCTCTCCACCAAGCTTTCTCTTTTTCCTCTAAAGTAGAGCAGCAGTAAGCTTATACCATCATTTAGGGGTAACAAGGGAGCTGGACAATAAACAATAATTGTCTCAGTGCCACGAGGAAAGCATATAATTCTGTTGGTGAATGTGATGCTTTCCACATGAGAGCACAAATCTTCTTGACCTGCTACTGCCATGTAACTCTAAAACCTTTGTTTGCCATTTCTGCCTCTTCACTATATGACATTTATAGTAAGCAGAGATGTTGTGAAGAACTTTTTTGTTATTCTCTCTTGATGATACCACAGTTTCTCACATAGATTGTACTGTAAGTGTCTTTTTTAAACAATAGACAGTGTGACTGCTGGTTAGTTGCGCTCACAGTCTGTATTATTAGATTGACATACCAGGGCCCCTTGGAGAAATGGAGCTGTTAGAATAGACACATTTGTGTTTTTTAATAAGCTCTTGTCCTCTGTATGTTGGGTTTGGAATTCACTACTGCTTTATGATATTGCCTCAGCAGTCAATCAAGACACAAGTTTTTATCCATTTGGGATCCTGTGCTGTCATTTCCATTTAGTGTGGTGTTAAAATTATATTTGATAAACCAGGTTCTGGTCAAAAGAACCATCTTACAAGCTTCTGTTACATACTTATATGCCTGTAGTCATCAACTTTAATGTGTATAAATTTCAGTTTATGTCTAACATTTACCCATGGGTGACCCACTGCACTTTCTTGGGTTTTTAACAATGGAAAAAAAATCAATCCTTAAAAAGTTAGAGGTAGTGGATTAAAAAAGGGATGACTGGATTGAGTCTCATTGAAGTGAGCAGCTTAGAGGTTAGAAAGAGGAATGTAACCACTGTTTAAAACATTTTTAGATACGGCAAACCACAAAAAAATTCCAACATTTGATAGTAACATGGAATTGAAATGTTTTTGCTTTATTTATAATCCCTTTTTGTCCATAAAGCATGAAACATAAGGTAATGCTACTGAAACATTAAGAATTTGTCAGAACTTTTATTAAAAATCAGCTTTGGTGCGGTATTGTTTAAACTATATGTCTAATAGTAAAATGCATCTTCTTTATGTTAGCATTATAATAAATTGTCAAATTTAAAGACTTGAAAATAGTTACAAAATATCAGTTTTCAGCCTCGCCTAGTCCTAAAACGTTTTTATCGAAATCTTGCAAGAGCCCACATCAGTGAAACCCATAAGTAAGAATGTCTTCTTGCTCTCAATGTTAAGTTCGGGGCTCTAGAAGAAACACAAAAATTATGTGCAATTTGCCTTGTTAGGGTTTCGGGTTGCAGAAAGTTGGAATGGGTCAATGTGAATGATTTCATGGATAACGGTAGGTGAGTGGAAGGCAGGAAATTAGCCGGCCGTGGGTGGAACCCCCTTGAATATGTGGAGGTTTTTGGCAGCCCTAAAACAGTCTGTCACGCTTGCTTTGGACTCATAAAAACGTACCTGAGACAGAGTTTGGGTTTCTGCTGGATCTCACTGCAGCCCTAATTGCTCTTGAGCTGCCTGAGCAAACCTCCCAGCAAACCTATGGCTGCAGAATCAAAGTGCTGTGCTCCAAACATGCCTTCATTCATCATGTTATGTGCTGTGTGAATGTTTTGCATGAATGAAAGTCCAAAATTCATGTGAACATGCTAGATACTTATCAATGAACATCTGCAAGGCCATTTCACTGAGTACTGCTGAATTTTTTAGATGGTCAAATAGTTTAAAAGACAATGTTGATGACCAAAAATGATTGTTTTTTTTTGTTTTTTTTTACCTTGACATTTTTAGATTGGGGTTTTTCTTTGCCATTAGATGTAAAGATGAATATCACTCTCACATCTGTAGAGCCCAGATTCCAAATAAGTTAGGAGGTTGTGTAAAAATTTAATTAAAACAGAATGCAATCATTTGTAAATGAAATGTTTTGTCATCTAGTAATATTTCTCATACAATCGTGAAGAACATCGTCCTATCATTGCTTATGTATCTGAGCTTTGTGAAGATGGCCCTGTCTTTTTAAATCATTATGCTATCACCTTACCAATGGACCTGTTGAATGTCCAGAACAGGTGTGTTTTGAACATTTCACAACTTACCAGTCTTTTGTTGCTCCTGTCCCAACTTGTTTGAATTGATTTTCCGAAATCAAATTGAGAGTCAGCATGTATTCACATAAATCAATGATATTTTTGATGGAAAGGATTAAATATACTGTCTTTGTACTGGTTTTAATTGAGTATATGTAAAAGAGATAATCATTTATTCCTCTGTTTTTGTTTTTTTTTTGTTTAATTTTAAGTTATATGTTAGGTTCAGTATGTAGTTCTAGCTGACTTTAGCAGTTGTTTAGCTTTGCACAAAGATTAGAAAAAAGGTAAACAGCTGGCTTGGCTGTGTTTGAGGTTACAAAATCCACCTACCAGCACTTCTAAAGCTAAATATATTACATATTTTATATGATTCGTATCATCTGTACAGAAAACAAATTTTACTTAATTTTTTTTTTATGGAAAAGGACAGATTATTTGTGTCACTGTTTGTAGATGTTTTGCCCATCTATCAGGCTCTAGCAGCACTATTACACATATACACAATAAAAAGATAGATGATATTGGGAAAATAAGAGTATATCCCAAAATTTTAAAATTTATACTGCCATACAACACACATTAGATACATTTTACCGTGTAAATGCAAACTAGCAAAGTAATTTCAGCAAAAATCAAACTACTTTTCTCAGTTTTCTCCACAAAACATCCCAATCTGGCTGTCAAAATGTATTTCTGATGGGTGAAGAAGAGGATCTGTGAAGGGGATCATGTGGTTGGGCAGCTTTGTACCAGCCCTCTGTCATGTAGACATGACACATTGAGGCACTTATTAAGTCTTTGTGTTAAAAAGGTCTTTGCAGAGGCTTCTTCAGTGATGTTCAAATGGACCCTGGCTTTTGTAAATACAATACTTGAGGCTCAGAGGGATCATCAGTTAGCTGTCAGAAGTGGGAAGTGCGGATTTTGTTTTGTTTCACGTAATGCATTTTCTGTGGTTGAAACCGTAAACGGCATCGGTTTATGTGCAGGGAGTGGCACTTGGAATGGCGTGTACACTCCTCTCCTGTTTCGAAAAACATGTATATGGTAAAACCTGGTATCCATAATCTCACAATACTCACTTTCTGTGTGGCTTTTCTATATGTCTGGGTCACTTCAGTTTCAGTGTGACTGACAGAAGAAACACTAGAAGAGCCAAAGCATTATGAGTTGTGGGTAAAGATGAAGCCATAGAGGGCAGTTGAGCTTGTGTCAAAACATGACGCATAGCATATTTTTTCGCATTCTGATGGATTGTGTCTGCTGTTTTAGAGCAGGGGGAAGACACTATATGCAAAACATAAACCACATCCATAATTTAGAACACACTAAACATACAGCTTTATGTTCCTGCCAAATTAGGTTAAGCTGCAATGATCTATAGAGACCTCAGAACTAAAACCCATTTCCCTTTGATTTTCTCTTCTTTAGTGCCACTTAAAAACATGCCTGCTACAAGCGTTGGCAAACTGTTTTCAATTTTCATGCCATAAAGCACGCAGAGGTAAAATTTTTTACTCACAAGCCTCTTTCTACAGTTTCAGTTTTTGCTATAAAGGGGCTCCACTTAAATTTCTTCTAGTCTCAAAATTCCAATTCAAATGAATGGGTGTTTTCTTTAAGAATGGCTGAAACCTGCTGGCAGTCAACTGATTGAGGTAAAGTGCGTTAGACATTTTGCCGGTAATGTAGGACGTGAGTTGGACAGCACTGCTCCAGACACTGTGAATTGTGGCCTCCTTCCTGACATACCTGTGGCCTGAACCCCCAAACCTTTCCATAGACACACACAAGCTAATCTCCCAAGATCAGCACCAAAAAAGACTTTCTCTCCATCGTACACAGCCTTTCCATCCCCCTTTCCACCCCCCACCACCTCACACTAATTCCAGGATGTGGGATCTGCTGCATTCAAACGGAGTGTGATTATGTTATCCTCAATCAGCGTGCACTGCAAGATTAGCAACCAGCAAAACAAATGTTTGACAACAAAGAGTAAGCAGGATTTTTGAGCCAGAGTCATGAAGAAACTTTTCAGTGCATACAGTTTCTCTGCTGATTGAGTGGCCAGTGATTAGGCCCTGATTTTATTTATTCATTTCTGTTAGGACAGTATTATTAGCACACTGGTAATAGTTAGAAAGTTTATTCCACTCAAAACAGGCTGGAGAAATTAGCTTTCCAGTCTCCCAGATCTTCACTTTTGCCAATATGGCTTTCCCTTTCTGTCAGTGTTTTGTTCAAGTTTGGCAAAGGCCAAGGGAGTAAATGTGACCAATTCAATGAAATGTCAGTCTGCTGTAAACACATCCAGACTGTATATTCTACAGACATATATGGTTAGGTATAAGGTCTGGGCTAATGCTGCAGTTTAGTTTGACTGAATACAAGGACTGACAGAATGAAATAGGAGATATATGTGAGAAATTATGTTTGTGGTGTTACCTGAAGGGAAAGAGTAACACTTTTTAATACAAAATGACATTAGCAGTTTTGATCATTTTTTTAATGTATTTTAGTTAGAAATTATAACAATTGCAACATATTTATCTTAAATTATTCATACCTGCCATTTATTCAAGCTATTTCATTGAGACTCATGACTGTAAAACTATATCAGAAAAACAGCTGTACATTTGTATTTTAGCCATCTGTAAACCTGATAACAACTCTTTTCTCCAAAAAGTAAAGCCAGCTGACTCTGAAGAAGTTGTATTAAATTGATAGACAACCTGCATTGGCACAACCAAAGTAAGAAATAATAATAAATTGATTGACAGCTGAACATAAGACAAAATTTTCCATGTGAGAGTTGGAAGAGCCAAGACCGGTTGTAATTTGGTGTTCTCATTTCTCCTTCCTGTCTTACCAAGCGAGTGCTGACTGGAGATGAACAGTCGCCGGTCTGTGTGATGAATAGACTCAGAGCACACACACACCCCGGTGCTGCTGTGATCGATAGGGTGTCGCCGTAAGCCTCATCCCTAAAGACCATCAGAGGCACCTTCTGATTAGCACTTAATCTTACTTCCATCCACCCTGACTTCAGGAGAATGAGTGTAGTTTGACAGGGCCAGCATACCTCTCTGAAGACTGTCCCCCAGCACTCCAACAAAAGAATGAAAAAAGAGGAGTCTGACATTCACTGACTGATTTTCACATGATTACAAACTGATGCTTGCACTGGGCCCACTTAGCGCTCACTCTCTTCTGGGTGAATCTGTTCAGAGAAATCTAATATGCCGGTCTATGGCCAGTAACACAGGCATGCTCTGCTGTGTCTCTCAGGGTTTGTCCAGTTTGCTGCGCAGTGTTTTATTAAGCGTTGTGGTAGGTCGCTCAGTTTGTTCAGCACTGTAACCCAGTCCCTGCCTGTGATATTCAAGACTTGGCTTACATCAGTTGAAGTGTCTCTTGTTTGGAGAGATTTGATTCGCCCAAGGACATTTTCCTGTAAACGGGGACGCTAAGGAG
This sequence comes from Acanthurus leucopareius, assembly GCA_029814765.1. Classification (NCBI taxonomy): domain Eukaryota; kingdom Metazoa; phylum Chordata; class Actinopteri; order Acanthuriformes; family Acanthuridae; genus Acanthurus; species Acanthurus leucopareius. Next base: position 11,523,045 of record JAQMCX010000057.1, on the reverse strand, counting down.
TTTACACTGAAAGTCACTTATTGTGGAATGGACTGTCTTTTTACTGGCTCCTTTGTCTTCCGCAGGCAACTCGAGCCGAGGCCAGAGCCACTGCGGTTTTGGGGGCTTTCATCGGCTGTCTCAACAGAATTGTTCAGGAGGCCAGTTCTGACCAGAATTAATGCAATATTCACATTCATAACCAATCAGCATCCGAACATTGAGAGGGGAGCCAGAGTTTGCATGAATGACAAATTGTTGAATTGAACATATTTACTATGAATTAGAGAATATCCTGCTGATATATCTATTATGGTTGTTTTGGTTTTATTCTTGTACTCGAGTTGTCTTCTACTGGTCAGCCCTCCCATAGTTGAGTCTGTTGCCTTCGAGTTCACCCCGTCCTTGTTGCTGGGTGAAGTCAGGGTCATCCGCAGATGAGCGATGATACAATAATCCAAAACAATTTTTTCTCTGTTACTAGTATAGTTGCCAATACAGAATAAAAAAGGCTTTTGATCCTCCGTATTAGATGTATCTTCTCATTTAAGTCTGCAAAACCGATAGCACGGACTTCATATTAAACGTTACTTAACATGTTTAGCCAAAACTCATCCTAACTGGGTTTACGTCACCATTGTTCACCAGGTGGCCTGCAAATTTTTAACACTCAACATATCTTCACATTGTGCATGTGGAATACTTATGATATACAGTACACAGGAGATTGGAGTACCATGTTAAGTGCAGAAAAGAGGTTATAGAAATTCAAGTTCAAACCCTGCATGTTGTCTCACTTTCTGCAGGTTACAAAAATTGTTGGTGGCAGCCGCAAAGTGATGTCAGAGAGTGTTTATAGGGCTAGGATTTCAGATACCGTTTGACTGTACGACAAGCACTTCGATTGAAATATATCAACACCTTTCTATAGATAATATCAACTAATTATTTTCCTTTGCTGTTTACTCCTCTGTGTTTGACCTACAGCTAGCTATGGTGCGTACCCCATCTGTAAAGGCTGCTCGGTGTGCTCCAGGGACAACGGCTGTGTAAACTGCCAGCCCAAACTCTTCCTGTTTTTACGGAGGGAGAGGATGAGGCAGTACGGGGAGTGTCTTCACGACTGTCCAGTTGGATACTACGGCATGCGCAGCCCTGAACTCAACATGTGCTCCAGTAAGTCCTCTCCTCCACCCCTAACCCCTTCATCTCCCACGCTGCTGACTTTCTCCTCCTTTTTCCTACACCCCCACCTACCCACCTTCCCCAGACACTCATACTCATTCCCTTAACCTCCCCTTTTCCCACAGCACATGATTTATTGTCAATTGTCCAGAGGAGTCACACATACCTCGCAATTTGAACGGCTCATCTGTTCACACAGGTGGATGTAAGTAGTGAAGCCTTGTCCCCCCCCTGAGATTTAACAGTGAACTTCAACATAGATGAGCGCTGTTTCTCATTTTTCTTTAACACTCCCTTTACAATTGTATTACCAAACATCTCACCGGGATGCTTTAAGGTACGATTGTAAGGTTCAAATGCAGCCAAGATGCTCGGAAGATTCCGCCAAACCCACTCCAAAGACTTTCCCTTCAAAATTGGAGCAACAGGAAAAAAATCCCAAAATACAGCCCTTTTGGCTTTGTCACTTAATAACCTCTGAACTACAAAGAGGATTTTTACTGCTACTAGCATCGGGGCATCAGATGAACTTGTTTTGTTGACAGTCTGTAGGGGTTTTTAGATTGAGACTTTTATCAGACAGTGTTATCTTTTGGAAGGAAAAGTGTTTTTTGAATTCGGCCTGATAACCAGTCACAAAGGAAGTGTCCAGATCCTCCACCAACAACTGTGTGTTCATTTAAGTTTATTAATGAGAACAGTAAACATAGTATTAACCCTTGTGCTTGGTAATAATAATAATAATAATAATAATAATAATAATAATAATAATAATAATAATAATAATAGTAATAATAATAATAAACAGTTTACAATTTTCTTTACCTCTCCAAAGAGCTAATGATAATAAAATCTGTGGCTTTTTTTACTTTCCTTCTTTTCTGTCTGACTGGCCTTAAGATCAGGGCGCCTCATAGCTAAAAGCCATATAGTATTCTTATTTTATGCTATTATGTTGGCCAAGACCTCAGAATTTGCTTTTACCGCCAGTCAAATTGGAGGGGCTGCTTTTAACCAGAGTGGAGTGGAAACATGACATAAAGGCAAAGTACCCGGATGGCCTTCTCTCATCTGTAGTCACCTCATTGCTGCACATATTACTTTTGTGGACGGCAGGAAATGTGCTTGTTGTTTTGTGGACAGACCACACCTTTGAATCTCACACACTCTGAATTATGTTTTACTATTAAAAAAAACCTTCCAACGATAACAGTGCAAAATTGAACTGTCCTCACGATTCTTGTTAAAGACTAACTCTGAAATCCAATTAAAGAAACTTCTCCCTCTACTCTTTATGTAACACCCGATCTCATAACCTTATTTTAACATGGAATATGCTCTGCGAGCGAGACTTTATAGGTTTACATAGAGCCTGAGGTGTTGGCTGAGTGTTTCATATGAAAATAGAGAAGAAATTGAACTCATTTGGTTCCGTAAGCCAAACTCCTGACAGAAGCACTAAAATGAAGCTGTAGAGGAGGGTGTCCAGACCTTTAGGGCCAATAATGCGACCAGCAACCGCAGGAAGTAAGAAAAAAAGCAACTCTCTGCTCACTCATTTTCTGCCCACCTAGATGCAAGTACATCCATTGGCTCTATTTGATTATGCATTTCTGAGTGACATGTCACAATATTTTCACCAGCAAGCAGCATTTTAAGATGAATATAACATACTGATGCCTATTAAAAGATCTGAATCTTACGTTGTCCAGTTTGACTGAAGGAGGCAGCATCAAGGATTATAACTACTGCTATTGATTACTTGCAAAACAGTGTTACCAGTAAACATTACAATTTCTTTTTGGCAGTTAGGGTCCATCTATGTGATCAGAATTTCTTCTTATATGGCAGAAGATCTATATCTTTATGGTTTCTGCCATCACAGACTTTTAAAGGAATATCTTGTTTATGGCAGTTTTAACCAGTAACAGTCATTTCACTCCGTTTTATGACTCAGAGAACATTGAAAGAGAAAGACATCTTGTTCTTTGGTGAAAACTCTTTCATATCTTTTTTTTTACTTTAACCCAACCATCCTAACCGCTGTATCCCCATGCTGGCTGAATTTTGAGTTTAACTGATCCTGATGTGTGGCAAGTTAATCTGAATCCTTCTCTGAACCAACTGCTCATAGAACAACATCTTGTATTGTCACGTAGCATCAGATCTCAGAACGAGACCCACTTTGATGTGATCAGCGCTTCAGTCATGGCTTTCTAATCCAGTTTCCTATTTGACCCTCATTCTCAGCTGCACTCTGCATGTCATTTTCACTAAACAGTTCACGTGCAACCTCTATGAGAATTTTATAGGCCTGGAAGCTAATTGTTGGGTATTTGTGCATTGACACAGGCAGCTGGTATGTAAGAGCTCAAAGGTATACTGGGCAAATGACGGTGAGGGGTTCAACGTCGGCATGGTCAGAGCTGCTATGTGTTCCTTGTTTTCAAAGAAGCCTGGAACGTGGCATTACGTCTCTGTTATCATGAGCTTTTTAAACACAGTCTCCGAATCACTTAGAAAGCAGCTGCTTATTATTACACCAGAGTTTCTCTGTGTGATCTTATCTCATTGAAGAATTTTTTTTTTGTGGACTGCCTGGGTAAAGAAAAACAAGAGCTGGACAAGTAAGAGGCTTTTACACTCAACCACTAACTGCCTGATACCTCACTTTCAGTTTTTCTGAAGGGGCTCGTAAAGGCATGTGATGGGGACAGAGGAGGGAATGAATAGCCAGCTCTGTATACTGTAAGCTAGCTATATGATGCAGGGGGATGCAAAGGAAAGTCACACAGATGTGTTGTTTTTTATTACTGCTGGCTTTAGACTGAAATAATCACTTTTTTAAATGTTGCTTATGCAAGGTGATAATTGATAAGTTCATGACCTAGTTAGAAGGCAAAAGGGGTTTATTATAGCAAAACCTAGCCCATTTCTTTTTTTTACAACATAGTTCCCTCCTACATTTACACCCAGTGCATTGGTTGTAATGCATATGAGTCCCTTCTTTGTACAAGTCATCGTCTTGGACTTGAGGGAAGTGGTCCACTGCAACAATGGCATCATCACTGTGAAAATGCTTACCAGTTGGCTCCTTTCCCTTCTAAGGGAGAATATCATGATATGAGGGTGCTGAGGCAGGTAAATAGGGAGGGTGTTGGACAAATTCAAATCTGCATTCATGGATGACTGCAAAAAGGAAATGTATCAATTACCTGAAACAGGAATACTACAAAATTTATTAACTTTAAACTTTCTGCATAATCACTCAAAGAATTTAACTGCATGTGCATGTGTAACTTATATTCATCTACCTCAGGCCATGAACATATCAGTCACCCTCTCCCCCACCCTCTTTTTAATGGTAGAAAAACTGTATTCAGAAAACATTCTTGAGAAGCCAACTGGGCTGCAGCCTATCAAAGCAAGCACTGAGCAGTGTATTAATATAAAGGCAATTTTTTAACAATTAAACTTAATTTATTTTTAATTTATTACTAGGTTGTATGTATTTGATCACCAAAAATAGTGGAGTATTTTAATGACCCGCAATAAAGCACACAAAGAAATTGTTTTCTCTACAGTTACTCAACTTGCAAATCTGTAAAGAAATCAGCTTCTATTTCTGGTTTAAGAGACTTAAATTTAGGGAACCCTACTGCTGTTTATCCAACACTTCATAAAAGCCCAGAACAAGCCCCGCATACTCTAATTCTAAAACATAAATTATTGGTCCAATAATATAGTATATAACCTACTGACGGGAAGCCTACTCACTTGATTAATTTTAAGTTTGAGGCTTACTTTTCTTAGGGATTCCCCTACAGAGAAAATACTACAGAGAAAATAATACCATAATTAGAGCCAAACACAATGGGAACAATACTTTCCACAATATAACCTAACTGGAAGCCCATTTACAGCTACACCTCAGCTGGAATCTAAAGAGGCCTGAGACATGGGAGCCCCAGTGTTAACTACCACTACTGAGATGTAGCTTGTTTGTGTGCAAAGGCTTTTTTGTTGCATAATGCCTTTCTGTATGCCCATATATTATGTTTCTGGGTCTCTGCTTAGCAAAAACTCCTTTCAGCAGCTAATGAGTGCGTTGATATGAGCCATAAACCATATGTAATAACTCAAGTCTTATCCACAGGGGTTCTTATCAGCTGCCCAGAAGAGGCCCCACGCCAGTGTCTGTGGGTGTCAACCCACTGCTCCACAGCGAAGATTTGTAGCAACGGTCACACAGCATGCTGCTTAATGTACAGCCAAATCTGTGTAAATGGGCTGCAGTCATGCTTGCGCCTCACATTTCATAATGCCTCAGCTTTAATATACATTCCAAGCCAAAACATATTCTGTCATTTTTTATCACAAGCAAACTCTCAGGGTGAAAGAGTTATGAGCTGAAAGGCAACTACCAGAGCTGTCTTTTAAAAGAAAGTGTTGAGAGGGTCAGCATGGGAGCAGGGTTGCATTCAAAACCTCCTCCCTCTGGATGTATTACGGACCCCCCACTGCTACTTACACATACACACACTCTCGCCACCAACCGGGTTGCTATACCCCGCTGCAGTGGGCTTTAAAACAAGCAGAAACCCCAGCTGTGTTCACTGTAAACCAACAACCAGTCTGATCAAGGCCTGAGGTTGCCAATATCCTGGAAGCGTGGTTAAAATATCACAGCTCATTAAATGCCAGCGTCATGTGCCACTAGAGACTCTTCTGTCAAAGGTTTTATTTTATTTTATTTTTTTTTTATTTCCAACTGTGAATTCTTTTTACCGCATTTCTCAGATGGAGGGAATGTGTTACCAAATCCTATTGTTGCATTTCCTGCTGTGTTGTCACATCTAATTAGGGTTAGAAGTAGACAGTGATTGGATTGGATTTTCCAAGATTGTTTTAGTTAAAAGTACATCATGGGAATTTGTCGGGTCGGGGGTGGATAGCAGCCATGCATCATGAGCCACAGCCAGATGGGTATGAATGCTGCGTAAAAGCACTAACATGAGCTTTGCACCCTTCAGCTGGCAGCGCTGGCAGCTCTCTCTCCTGCTCTGCCTCTCCATGTCTCTCATTCAAGCTTTTTCTTTCTCGCTCTAATTCTGAGCTTGTGGGTATTTCCATTGCGGAGTCTAACCAACAAAAAGACCAGTTGCTTTTGGCCTTTTAGCTCTACCGAGGGACATTTAATCATCACAGCTTTACTAACTGCACTTTCAGATTTGCCAGACAATACAATAGACCCACCAAAACCAAGCCCTGCTCTCGGGACATTACAGTCCAAATCAGAGTTTAATCAGATATTTTTCTCAAAATACTGTGAAATTGTGCATGCTGTGGTGTGAGTGGAAAGGATGTCTGATGCTTGAGCTGTCTGTGTGTACGCTGGAGCTGGCTGAGCAGATACAGGAGCAGATCCACAGCACAGACTGTGTTCCTTGGACTGAAGAAGCTGGGAGGACAGCTGACACATCTGTCATCCATGTTTTCTCTCTGGGAAATGCTGATTGACAGGAACACCATCTCTGCTTCACCTAGCCCTATGAGGGCTTGTGTGGAGCACCCATGTGGAAAAAACAGCGTGGAGAGAGTTGGGAAGAACATGGCAGCTGTGGCCTTTGCCATGAACTCCTGCCATCCGCAGCTCCACAGGACATGGCTGGATGGCAGCGAGCAAGCCAGACCTTCCATGTCAGCCAAACCCGGGGCCTAAAGAGTAGGTCAGAGCTGTTCGACTTAGCTTGGAGGCGAAGGATGGAAAAATAGGGCTTGTTTTCCCCCGCATACTGCCAGGCTTTTTACGACATGGACACTCCTGCTGCGCAACATTGGGTCTGGTTAGCTTTCTGGAGACACCCCATCTCCAGCTCAGATAACGTAAAAGACTCCGTCTGGAACACACGAGATTCATCATGTTACAAGACATGATTCAGCACTCTTCCTTTACACTGTAAATATTCATGTAAATAAATAGAGTGATTACACATGGTGCTGTCAGCCTGTGGAGGAACAGCAGTTAACATGAGGCTTTGCGTGTCTGAGATGAAATCGGTGGGTTCCTTGTCAAGACCACAGCAGAACGACCGGCTTTTGCATGCACTACATCACAAGTAAAGCTCGGTCACTCGTCTCCCAACTTCAAATGTGCTTGACATGCAAAATCGTAAATTTAACTGCAGGATCAAACAAACAACAAAAGCAGCGATTCAGGTAATTTATCGCTGGTTTGGGTGCTGTGCCGATCTTTTCAAATCGTGCAACCTCGGCCACTTTACTGACAGTTCTAGAAATTCCTCTTTGAGCTGAAACATAAGGCTTTTCCTTCTGTGTTTATAATATAACTCATGGCCAGAACCAGGCTGAGAGATAATGATGATAATACGTTTAAGTCCCAGGAACACTGGACCTTCAATGGGATCAACCTCATTATTATGACCTCATTATTTCTCATTAGTCTCCCTGAGGCACCTAGATGAAGACTTTAAAGGTGGTCCAGAGGTTAATCCTGCAGGGAGAATGAACCCGCTCCCCTGCATCTGTTTCTGGAGCTGCTGGACAAGCTGCCTGACTCGGACAGTGATCTGTTTGGGAGCTTCTCCAGTGTCACAGATAGCCCTCACTGTCCCAGATAGCCTTTTGCCTGATAACCAGACAGAGGGATAAATGTCTGTCATAGTGATCCCTTCCGACCCTCCTCGTTCTCTGATGACCTCTGACCCTCAAGCTTTGCCTCCCTGCATTCTAACGCTCGTGGAGCCGCATTGATGTGTCAACCACCTCCTCCATCTTTCGCACTGACATCATTACTTATCTTCTATTTAGAAAACAAGATTTCCAAGCATTCGAGCTGTTGCCTTCCCCATCTGAAACTGAAAACAGCAATAATGTTGTAATCAAAAACCTTGTCAAATGCTACTGCTCATGCAAGAATACAGTATTTCGCACATCTGTGTTGCTCATATTTACTGTCAATAACTGAGGATTGCACAACAACCCTAGTGCTTGAGAGTACTGCCAGATGTTCTTGTTCCCCTCTTACTCTTTTTCTTTTTTTTCTTGTTTGGTAGCTAAAAGTCTCTCAGGTGATGACAGGCCTGGGAAGTGCGAGGGGTAAAAGACAGCTTTGTGCTTTCCAATTAGCTTGGTGATTTATTGTACTGCTCCCGGTATTGGGCTTGTCTTGTATTAAACCCAAACCTGACTGATTCAGTTTCTCCCAGAAAAAAAGTGAATGAGAAACAGAGTCATACAGGGAAAAAAGTGCATTTACACCCCCTTAGAATCACACAGTTCACACCAAATCTTGACTCCAGGGATCCAAGATATACATTTGCTCAGTTTTACAAGATTTTATAAGATAAAATTGAGCAAACATAATACCCATAGATAATCTTAATAATGTCAAAGGATTAAATGAATAACTTAAACTGTGAGAGTATGGACAATTAACAAAGAAAGTGATTCATGGTGCGGAGCTTCTTCACAGAGCTGGTTTATCTCCAGCCATATCTGACTGGTATGTATGTGTGTGTGTGCATGTGTGTGTGCGTGTGTGTATGTCCATGGTTTGTTTAGACTGGTCGGGAAAGCGTGAGACCAGAGTGAGTGGGCAGAGGCCATACTTTAGGGTTCAAAGTGAAGCGGGGAGGGACCCCCTCGTTTTGGAGGAATGTCGAGGAGGAGGCCTGATGGTTAGCTGGAGATGGTGTAATTAAGGGGTGTGATTGTGAGAACCTTCCCTTCCCCGGGCCCTGCAAGGGTCACAGATAAAAGAGCAGACTTCAGCCTGTGTCGCTCTTACATGTGGAAAATCACAGAAACGCGGGTTTACGCGAGAAGTGCACAAGCGCTAATGCATGGTTGTGTCCCTTGTGAGACGCAAACAGAGGAGCAGATGACACCCTACCTGGTTGCAGGTTGTAGATCGCAGTGTGCAGACACTGAAAGCCTGTTGGGCAACAGGGACACATCGTGCATCCGAGGAGCATCATAAATTAGACAGCTCTGGGAGGCTCCTTCTAATCTTGTGGGCCTGTGTGTTGCCCTGTTAGTGTGGTTGTTGTAATTTGGTTCTGCCTGACGTGCTATTTGCAGAGTAAGAGCTTGATGACACAGTTGTGCCTTTCTTCGCAAGCAACTGTGTGTCAGGCGCAGCAGCAGGGTGTGGCATGGGAGGATAAGTGTGCTGTTGTGTTTGCTGACTAAATGTTGTTGTCTCCAGCCCCCTCCTAACCCAACGCCCCCCTTCTATATTGTAGCCAAAACTTAAAGGATCCTCACAGCTGGCTGGCAGCTTAATCATGAGCCGTCATTCATACCTAAATGAAAACCTGACTTCTCAATAATCCTCAGTTATGGAAATATTGGAGCAGTGTGGTGTAATAAGAAAGCGTGTTAAGTAAACTACTCAGGGCCCTAATGGGACGTACTTTTCCTGTTGCAGCACACCATTAGTTGAAAACATGTGTGTGTTTGTATCCAGACTGTTGCATGTCAGTGCAATTTGTTGAAAGAGTTCAGCATGACATACTGTAAGTTCTCACCATCTCCTCTGTTGTGTTTTCACACTGTTGATTTGCTCACTCTAAACAAGAACAGGAAGATGAAAGGAAAAGCCTCTGTCAGGCAAAACAAGCTTTCTGAAATACATTTGGGCCCTGGAGAAAAATGATTCACAGGGCATCGACAGCTTTTTTTTTTTTTGGTAAAAGAAATCGTATGATCCTTTCAAAAACCCTCTTCCCCAAACCCCTTAGCTTTCGATCAACTCCAGATGAGAGGTTTGCTCAGACCCTGATGAGTCTTTCCTTTTTCTCTCCTTCCTCCTCTAGGGTGCAGGATAGAGAACTGTGAGTCCTGCTTCAGCAAAGACTTCTGCACCAAGTGCAAGTCAGGTTTTTACCTACACAAAGGGCGCTGCTTTGATAAATGTCCGGAGGGCTTTGCCCCGCTGGAGGACACCATGGAGTGTGGAGGTAAGAATAACAACTTAGATATCTACTAAATGAAAAAGAAAAAGATTCAAGAAAGTAAACAACTTTGTGTTTGACACCCTTTTTAAACAGTAGCCAGAATTGTGCAATTTCTTAGTTGACCTGCTTATTTTGAACTAAGAAAAACAAGCAGTTCAACTGGGACCACACACAGAGAGGTTAAATCACCCCAGTAAAGCTCCTTCACCCTGTATTAAAGCTTGACCTGGAGTCTTTGACTTGCCTCTAAGGTGCTCTCTGCTGTGGTTTCACTGCACATCACTGTTTCTGTGTGTCTCTGTAGAGGGCTGTGAGGTGGGCCAGTGGAGCGAATGGGGAGCCTGCACCAGGAGAAACAAAACTTGCGGCTATAAGTGGGGTCTAGAGACCCGGACGCGGCACATTGTAAAGAAACCACCCAAGGACACAATACCCTGTCCCACCATTGCTGAGTCCAGGATGTGCAAAATGGCCATGAGGCACTGCAGGAGAGGTAAGGATGTTATGCAGCCATATGTTGCCATATGTAAGAGAGCTACTCTGACAGTCAGTCCCAACTCCATCCATGTTCACTTTGCACTGCTCTGGTGAATATTAAAGAAAACAGCCCAGTCATCCCAAAGGAGAACTCTTTTCCTCTCAGAGTTTCACCTGTTTCATGTAACCCCTGTACCTTGCAGTCAGCCTTGTTTTTTCACCGTCTGCGTTTTTGAGGTGCACAGTGGCGTTTCCGGGCATGAAATATCAGTATTTTTCCATGGTGGTGTTGATCGAGCCAGCTCTTTTTTCTGAGGTATATTTTTCCTCGTACTCTCCCCATCTCCTTGCCTTTCCTCAGTGGAATTCTTCAAAGTACAAACTGCAGGTTTTGTCAATGGCCGTCTCTGTTTCCTCCCGTCAGCTTGAGAGATATTTGCGGTGCACACAGCATGAATGTCAGGCCATTAAATAAGAAGTCAATCTGGAATTTCTCTGTGTGTGAATACAGCTAAGGGAAATATTTTTTTTTCAAAAAGTAAACCATTTCTCTCAGACAGTCCAAACACACCATTTGGGGTGATGGCCTCAGTTAGCAGTGCTTTTAAAATAAATGTCTTTTCCCTTAATGTAGCCTACTTTTACATCTCTCATAAACTTTGGATTAGGATAGGCCAAGTGTAAATATTTAATTCACCAAATAAGGAAGCAATTACAGTGGCAGATATCACTGGGGCTGTCTAAAAAAGAAAAACATTGTTTAACAGAAAGAGGAAAATATTCTAACCGGGAGGGTTTTTCTCCATTTTTGGCCTGGAGGGTTGAACAGGAGGATCATTTAGTAAAGTGGTGAAAGAGTAAATAAATTTAAAGCAAACTCTTTTAGTTTCTCATATTTCAGCACTACCAAGGCAGTAGCTGCTCTCTGGGTTGGAAACTGTGATTCCATTGCACATTTAGTTCCTGAGGGCCTGTCCTGTTTGTCGGGGAAATTCTCCCCAACCCCCCGCACACCCCATCCTGACTTTGCAGTGCCTGCCTGACCTTTTCCAAGAAACTTTATGACCTTCTTTAATTAAAACTTGGCATTGTTGTGCATGGTTACTGCTGTTAATTATCTCAGGCATGAAGTCACTGATGGGAAATTGTTGTGAAGTCTAAATTAAGTGCATGGCAGAACCATTCTTCTTCAGACCTTTAGAAAAAGCAGACTCCCCATGTCCATCTTACTTAAAGCTATTGTTCCCTGGTGACGCTGCCATTACAAACCTCTCAGCTCAACTCCTTATCCAATGACTGAGTTACGTCTCTGTGGAAGATCGGTGGCCTCAGCTGTGTGGTTAAAAGCTGTGTGTAAAAGTGTCACTGTGTGTGCATCATGGACTCTCCGGGCTCGTGAAGTGCTGCGGTGGCCCATTTAATAAAGGTAAATTTCAGACTTAGGCATGTGTTGTTAATTCCCGACCACTCGACCGCTAGTGAAAAATCCCCACTTGGCAAAAGCCAGTGAAATGCAACACTCTTCAGTTCAAATAAATACAATGTAAAAATGTAAGCAGCTGAAGTTGAACGAGACGAGATCCAGTTCTGTGGGAGCTCAACCAAGTAACATTGTAAAAAAATCATTTCCCCATGACTGATAATAAAGCATAGTCAATTGGGAGGAGAGACCACACTCTAAAATACAGGTGATCAGGAAGTGAAGGTTCAAGAAATGGCTTTATTATGAAATACCTTGCTATAATGTTAATGTATGGATTTGATATCCAGAAAAAAGTACAAATATAAGCAGTGCTCATAATGATCACTTGGAATTTAAGACCATCTAAAAATGAACACTTTTATCAGCTCTTAGGACACCAGACACCAATGTTTCGGATAAGCATAGGATTATATAACTGCAGACCGCAAAGATGCTGTGGATTAAACAGAGACAGAGGAAGCGGCATGTAGGTATACACTATTTATGGAAATGCTTATCTGATCACCCTGTCTTGCATTTCTACATGTCTACGTATTTAAATTACACAGGACGTCATCAACAGATCCCTGTCTCCCAGCTTAGCTGAAGCGCACAAGGACAGGGCGAATGATCTTCTTCTTTTCCCTCAGTGTTGGCAGCGATCTAATCCCTGAACACACACACACACAAGCAGAGAAAGTAAAGCCCAGATAATGTCAAGAGGAGAGGCATTTTCACAGCATACATGACAAGATGTATAGTGTGTCCGATGTGTTCCGTACAAGTTGCTGATCAGTGTAAATAATTTATATCATTTGCACTGCTGGGATTTATTTGCTACTCTCAGCCTGCGCTTTTTCAGAACTGAAGTCTGTCCTGAAAACACACTCACGAAAATGGCAGGGAAGGATTGTGTGGAGCACACGGACAGACTAAGTATGTGGTGGTACACCGTCACAAGATTTATTTCCATTCAACTGTCAAGCTAATTTTAAGCAAACTTTTGAAGTTTGGAAAAAATAAAACAGGAATCTGGAACACTTCCACCTACTGGGTTGCACGGAATATTAAGGTAATATTCTTGTGGGAATATTTCTGTGTGGTAACTAAAATAAACAACTGCATGTCTGACAATTCAGGATATAGTGGACAGAAATTTCACAAAAAAAAAAATTCAAAGCATCTAAAGCCACATTAAATAATTTGACTCGCTTGTTCGTTTTTGGCAGTAAGATTAAATCACTCCACTATTATTAATTTAGAAAAAATCTTATTCAGAAAAGGATATTAGAATACCTCACTGTGATGTTGATGCAAATATTTGTCAAATTCTGCCACATTTTAATTTTGGTGCATAATTTATTGTTTATTTGAATGGAAATGCTCTAGACAATCGCTGAGAAAGACAGAAGTCTTGTCTCATAGCAGCTTGGCTGGTGTGTGTGCCAGGCATTCGCATTGTACCCAAGAGACTGTAAAATGCTCTTCAATCCCCCGGATGGTGCTCTGGACAAGCTATAAACAATAAAGAGACTTTATTAATAGCTGCTTTGGCGCTATCAGCATTGACAGAATGGGTTTCCCCCTCTCTGTCTTGTGAGCTGAGGGGAGGAGAGGAGAGGAAAGGTGAGGAGAGTGATAACACTGCAGCTGCTCCATATTGATGCCATTAAGGAATTCCCTACGGAAATTTCCCAGCAACCCCTGTCATCAGATTCACTGGTTTACAAACAGACGAGTGTGACAAGTTTGATTTCTCTTCTCCGGTCCTTTTTTTTCCTGCTGCCCCATGTTGCCTATCAATCCATCTGTGCACTGTGTATTTTCCTTTCTTTCTCTCTTGCCCACCCACTCTACTATAATCTTTGAAAAACAGCTGCTTCTGCCACGCCAGTGACATTAGATGTTGAGTAAACAACTTAAAAAGTGAAAGCTCTTGAAACTCCCACTCTTAATGTAATCCCTGAAGTGAGATTTAAGAGGGAGTAAAGTCCAACACAAACACACCATTGCAACTCGGGCTAATTTCCAACAGTTTTACAAATCGGCTTTCAGATTCTCAGACGGTACAAAAGTCTTTACGGTAGCAGGCCAGAGTGACATTTGTGCTGCCTTGCTTGCTTGATTTGTAGGTAAAAGAAGATTCATTTAATGGGTATTTGTAGTGCAAGAGGCAGCCAAGCCCAAAGAACCACAGTCAAGCATATATATATACATATACATATATATATATATATATATACATATATATATATACACACAATATAATAATATATAATATAAAGTTATGGAACAGTTAAGATTCATAGCTCAATAACAGATTTTGGAACTGATTATAGGAACGCAATTAGGACCTGGTTTTCCATAACAACACAGGACAATTTGCACTCTAAATGCTTCCCTGACTGCTTCTATGAGCCCATGAAAACTAGCAGCCACCCCAATGATTTCACAAACAGAAAAAGATTGGACGTAGTAAGAAATAGAAAGAATAGGAAGGAACATGCAGTATAATGATTATCTTTGGCCATTGGTTTATGTACCTGCACTTGGAGAGATACAGTCCTATGTGGGAGTATTGATCCGCTGTGTGTGTAACCAGAGAAACCCATTCTGCTGTAGGGCTCAACTGAGGCCAAGCCCTCCATCCCATCAGTCATCTGAGTGCTTGGATCCAGCCACTACTAATACTGTCTGTCATAACTTCTGTGTGCAGTTTATGTTTAAACTGTAACTGTAATAACTCCCTCTTGCAGCATGGATGCCCAGTCTGTTCCCTCTGCCATCAATTTGAAAAACCTTGGATAAACAAGTTTTGCTACTCGTGTGAAAGGGGTGTAGAAGAGCATAAACCTACCAAAGACTTTAGTTTACCACTTCATTACTCCTCCACAGTGTGATCTGACATATAAAGGCCCTGCATGGTCCTTGTCTGTATTTAAAACTATTGGACATGATGAAGAGTAGGGCAGATAAGCACTTACAGTTTAGTGCAGGGGACCAAGGAAAACCCAGATCCTCCCCGAATCGACCAGACCCATGAGGATTTGGTTGACTGGTGGGATTTATGCCAGTTTGTGTCTGAAGCCAGTCTGGTTCCGCTGTGAATCCACAACGCTGAGGACCTCCTGGTCCTTACCGTCTGTGAACCATCTGCTCCAAAGTCTCTGCTCCTGTAAACCGACGCACGGAGTCAACGGAGATTGCCTTAAATCCGCTCTGGAGGAAGCTCGACCGCCTTGTCTGAAGTGCACAACATTTGAGACACCAAATAATTCCGGTTTGGTGCTGTAAATGCACGTGCATGCATTTGAGCATGTGACACACAATTTTGGTGTTTATATTTGCTGAGTCAAAAGGTTTTGGTAAAAAAAAAAAAAAAAAGCTCTGGCGAAAGATGCATTTTAGTTACACACTCAACATGATCACATCTGAGTCAGGCCTGTGTTTGGCTTCGAAACTTTACATCCAAACACATTTCTCTCTGTGTTTTTGTCAGATGTAACCTTTACCCATCAGGCCAGCTTTTTCTAAAACAGGCGCAAGCTTTTAACTTAGACTAATTGATCGAATGTGTCCTTGTCTCAGCAGAAAAGCTCATGGTGCAATTTGTTCAAGCCAAACAACATCGAGTACTGGATGAGCCACCACTCTTGAGTTTACTATAAGCCTTTGAAAACAGAGGTTTGTTCCTCTATGTACTTATCTCATTATTCCAATTAATGTTCCCTGGGTTTGTTCTACGGGAAGTCAGGACTTTTGGAAGGGAGAGCTGGTGCACAGATGACAAGTCCCGCTCTAATTTCTGCCACAGTGGAATGATGGCTGATTAACGGCGATCTTTGGCCTGGGTAATATCACGGACAATCCGGATCAGTTCTTCCCGCCAGCGGGAGCGGAGTGAGGAGCGTTTTCCCAGGACAGAAGGAGGGCTCTAATTGGCAGCCACCCTGTCATAGTGATTATGTGCGCCTCACACCGCAGCCTGTTGTGACTGGGGGAGCCACGGCTTAATCTTCATTTAATAAGGCTGCTCCATAGGGGCTGACACAGTAGCTGGTGAGAAGGCCTCAGAAATACCCTGCCTCCTTCGAACAGCAAGGATGGCCTGGCTCTGGACGCAGGGCCTGGATTGGTTTCTGACAGGGACAACCCCTACCCCACCCTACCACCACCACCAATGGCATAAGCTTGCTTCCTTCATTCATGTCATAAAAGGCAGCTGAAATCTGGTTGTGATGGTGAAAAAAACTCAGTGGCAAACAGAAGCATTATGATGATTTCCTCATGCTGTACACACAACTATGAAACTGTGAAGCTGAGATGACAGAGAGCACTTTGGAAACTGTGCTGCAGTGAATAAGAGTATGGGTGAAGAGGAAAGACACATCAACCTGTCATTGACTTGGCCAGGTCTACAGTATCCCAATGCCAATGGCAGTTATGGTCACCGCTGCGGTCACAGTCACAAATTAACACAACTTCTGTTTCAGCTATCCCATACTTGCAAATCTCTGCCATAGATTATTCTTTTTTTCCCCGTCTCCACGCTTATGTTTCATATCTCCTCTTAACCAGATGATAATTGATTACCTAGACTCATGTCTGGACAGGCAATCAACACTTGCTTTGCGCTGATGTTCTCAAACCAAACTTTTGGGTTTATTTTTCTGCCTCTCGTGCAGTTTAGCGGTGTTAAATCTTCCATCGGAGCAGAAAGTCATTACCAGTACTCTCTGAGGCTTCTCTACCCTGGGTACATTCTTTATTGGGGAGGGGGATGCTGGAAGCTGGGGGGGCGTGAGGTTGGGGGTGAGGGGGTCGTCTGATTAACTTCCCACTAAGTGCCCCTGCTCTCAGACCAAAATAAATATGGCTGCTGTCATTTTGTCAGCAACTGTCTTCAGAGAGCAATATTTGAAACACCCCATGATCCTGCTGGCTTTTATATGGAGAATCCATCGTCATACCACAGGCATGAGCCATAAACATGTGGAGGCCTTTCAAAGACCAGGGGGTGGAGGGATGGAAGGAGGAGGTGGAAGAGGAGGGGTCAGCAGTGCTCAATGGGGCTTCATACTCCACATTATTATCATCTGGTCTTTTCTAAGCAGGAAGAAAGAGGAGGGGTGTGAGTGAGGATTTTTTTCACACTCTTTGGCCTAGTTGAGTTGTGGTTTTGCTGAACTGCCTTTTGTAGGCTCATGTACACACATTAGATGCAGCCGTCCTCTTATTTGTTTGACTCATTTAATTGTGAAGTGTGCTTTGGTAGTAATGCTCTTCCCATAAATCCAAGCCAGCGGATGTAGATATCTCTCTAAACAGTCTGACAGCCAAAAACAACATAAAGTTGATGTTTTTTACTCAGCTGTGTCCACAACCTGCAAAGTTTTACAAATTTGTGAACTAAGTGACAATTTTTAAGCTTAAAAACCTGGATAACCTTGTACATATATAGTAGTTAAGGGTGATTATGCAAAGAGGAGGAACTCTGTTGGTTGAGGGGCTTCCGTTGTCGTCCTCTTGCAGAGGAAATGAGGCATATGGGTCGACATCAACAGCCCCATCAAAAACAGACGTACACAAACAAACAAAGTGGCAGCAAACTGGAGGGGGAAAGACGGAAGAGGAGAAGGGGGGGTACTGTACAGAAGTGGAATGTTTTCATGTTCTCATGCTCTACAAACAGGAGCTATTTCCCCCTGCAAAGCAGTATATGAGCTGATATTGCCCATGACACAGTGTGGGCTGTAATGCACACCTTCACAATGTTCCCTTGATGGGCTTTTTATGCTGTTACACCCTGTGATTTTTACAGCAGTTGAGACATGGTCTGTGTCTTTACAGGGATGGATGGCAACAGCTTGTGATGCAATCTTAAAAGGAAAGTTCAGCGCTTATATTGGGCTCGTTTCAGTATTTTATGAAATATCTCATGACTACCAAACAGAGAGATGTCCGCTCGTAGTATGATTGAGGTTTGCATCTGACCACAGCTGATGATTTTTTTCCCCTTTGTTATATAAGAAGGTGGCTCACAAAAATGTACAGATGAGGAGTTAAAAAAATTGAAAGGAATAGCTTCAGTGGTGGTAATCTATAAAACCTGTAATGAAACCTGCTCACCCTGGTTTAAGTGTGCTATAATGGTCCAAACGTAGTTGTAGAGACTCCATCACCAGAAAACATTGAACTTGTACTTCATTGAAATATCTGGAATGGTGACTTGCCAAAATACAGGCACAAAATATCAAATGCCTACATCATTGTGAACCTATGATGAAGCTGTCCTGTGTGTCAGGGATCCTCAGCTCATCTTCAGATAACCTGAGCTGGTGGGATCTGTTTGATCCCGTTGCATCCCTGCACCTCCTCTCTCTGTCTGCCAGACCTCCAGTCCAGCTCTGCTGCCAGCTCCCCTGTGGGCCATGGTGGCTTTCATCTCCACATCTACACCACACCAGGCAGATGAGGACACATACACACATTGACTTACAGACACACACACACATTCGCTCAGCCAGAGTGTGAGACGCACGTAATAGACACCGACAAACAATAAAAACAGACCTCACAGGCAGTACAAGTCACCACATTATCTACTTTTTTCTGCGTCCCTGGTTCCATTCTCTTTCCCTGTCTGAGACTTGGGTGACACTTTCTCACCCATGTATCACATATCACAGAGGAACAACTTGCATGTCACAGAGGAGGATATGTTCGCGTGGCGCACATTGTTCGAGGCACTGCTGTACACACTAGAGTTCTCCCTCTCCAGTGGTCTGGCTGGAGGAGAAAAGAAGGAAGGCGAGGAGCCGAACGTGGGAGCCTGAAAACATCTGGTGCACAGTTGCACTGACTCAGCCACCAGAAGCCCCTCTCCTCTCCTCTCCTCTCCTCTCCTCTCCTCTTTCCACCCTCTGTCCCTCTCTGCCTCCATCAGTGGCAGGCGTCTTTCAGAGACATCACAACTTTTAATTACAGCTGGTGATTCAGAGAGAGGCTGTTGACCCACTCATGTCTGTGAGTGTGGATCCTGCGTACAGACATGCAGACAAAACAAAGCAGCAAGTATAGGCCTGCCAGCCTTCGGCTGCATATAAGTCTGTGTGTATGGGTTTTTTTCTGCGTGTTTGTTAGCTAACAGTGACAAATACAGGGGGGATGCAGACTAAAAGCACAGCCATTATAGTGATAAGTAGAGGCCAGCACCAACTTACCAAGGTAGTACATCACAACACTCCCATCCACATGAAAAAGCATCACAATCAGGTGATTTCACTGGATTGTGATTTTAGTTTAACGGGGTAAATATTAGTACAAGGTAGTTTTCTTAACAAGTTTTATATCCACACAAAATACAAGCACCAACCAAATAAGACACAAGTTCATTTGCTTATTTGTGGGTTTAAAGAAGAGTCATTGGTCTGGGGTCAGGAACTAGGCACATAGCTATAAAAAACACAGCACTGACACATTATTCCCCTTATAAAGTTTATATGACACCAACTTCTGAAAAAAATATCTGACTCTCTAGTGGCTAAAGGCTCCACTGTGTTCACCATCCAGTTTCTAACACTGATACTCAGCGCTGGCAGATAATGTACAGTGGCTTTATTAGGATTTTTTCACTAACAACAACTGCCTGATGGTGCGAAAAATGATACTGACGAGAGCGGTTAGAGTAAACCAAAATGTAGCGTAAACCAAAACAGCGTGTTTAAATATGTTTAAAAACATTTTAAAGCTCAGTAGAGCTAAAGGAATTTCAGAATCATGTGATTATTCTTTGTGGGTTTGTCACTAGCAGCAGCACTGCTTCCCACATTCAACTTGGCCCATTACTAATACAGAAACATTTATATTAAAAAACTTTAAAGTAGAAAACATCACATTTTCCCTGTTTGGAAATATATTTTAAAAATATTTTTAATATGAAAAATGATTACTCTTGTAATTAGCTTTGTAAAGAGAAAGAAAAAGAAAAGGAGTAATGTATAAGAAAAAGTGAGCTAATGACATTACTTGTCAAACTCATATGCTGCTATGAGGTGAGACCTTTGTAATTTCACACGGGTGCATGTGTGTCATAAAGAAATGCCAAATGTATCTGTTCAAAACAGTACACTGAATTTTGAAATGCATAATGCATAATAAATATGGTCCACAAATATATGCTAATCAAATTAAATTAAACTATAGAAAGCAGTTTTTGCACATTACATTGGAAAACAAACAAACAATAAATTAACTACAGCAATCTACATTCTCTGGGTAGGGGATACCTTTCTAATTTGTGATGCTCTGGCAAGTTTTTTTTCTGTCTTTAGATTTTCATTTGGGGGAATTGGCAATTAACATTTCTACCTTTAATACACAATTTTCATACTGCAAAAACTTTAAGGCATTCTGTCATGCAAGAAATACATATAATATTGCTTTGTTGAAGGGTACAACATGATGGTCCTTCAGGGAGAATATTAAGACATGATTGAGTGGTTGTTTCAATGAAATTTAACTCATTCCAGGTACCATATCAAATCCCTGCAAACAAAACTGTTCCTTCCTGTTGGGTGGCAAGTTCAGGACCATGATCCCAACAGGCCTTGAGAAAAATTTTTTCAGATTAGTGGGAGCTTAAGTCTCTCTTCGATTTGATTCATTTCTTCTTCTGCTGCTGCATCTCTGACAAATGCCGCTGCCTTCTGGAGTACACAAACCTCTCCTCAGCGAGGTGAGACCCTGAAATGACCGTTGAAATTACAGTGTAATCATACACAGCCAAAAACAACAAGAAAATTTCTGCCATATGCCTCAAAGCCCTCTGTTTGTGTTTTAGTGATTTAAACATGGATTATTGACAAGAGTGGGAGAGTGGAGCTTGGGTGAAGGGGCTGAGCAGCGGTGACTCTTATTGCCTGAGTCTGTGATCAGATCCGTCACAGCCACTCAGCTGTCTGTCTGCCTGGTGTTTGACAAGTGTTTGATGCAGCACAGGCCTTAGAGAGGATCAAGCCCTTCCTGAATTGGCTTCACCTCTCTCCCCATGCAACAGGAGCACTGCGAACACATCAAACACAACCCCCACACTCTTCTTCCGCTGTGAACTAATGAACTATTTTTATCAAAAAATATGTGCCGTCTGTTGGATTGTCAGGGGAGGCTGAATGAACAACAGCGCCCTTTGAGTGTAAGTTGAACAATCAAAGACAACAAAAAGTTCCCAGTCAGAGTTGATTCCCTCATCACTGGCCATTGCACGGGGATTGCAGCATGATCCTGATGGCCCCTGTCTCTGTTTTAATGTCTAAGCCTGTCTGACTTAGCTTGGCTCCCTTCTCGTTAGGGTCTGGTCCTGCTTTGGGACAGTTGTGCTCCATGTCCAAACATGTGAGGGATTTCCTCCTGGGGTTTCCTAGTAGAGAGAAAGGGGGATAAAAGGACTTGTGCAGAAATGAGATATAAAGAGGGAATCATGCTGGACAATTTCCTCTTATATCCTCCTCCCCTGTTCCCTCGTAGCTCCACAGAGACAAGGAGGATGCAAACCAGGTGGAATTAGAGAATGAAGACTGTGTGCACGCACAGGAACACTTGCACCAAAAAAATGCTCAAGCATAAGCACACATTGTTGCACACACGCACTGTAGAAATGGTGATTGTGTGGATCACACATGGTCACTTTGTTTTGTCTGAATATAGCCATAACACCCTGCCCCCTTTTGTTCCTGTCGCAACGCACTCTGTTCTCCAATAGCACATGTTCAGTTTACAGCAATATCAGTGGTAGATTCTGTTCACTTTTGAATAAAATCAGGTTTTTAATTTTAGATAGGTAGACAAAAGCAAGAAAACTTTCGTGTCTAGCCAACAACCATTGATTTTCCTGACTGAAATTAGAATGATCGTGGGCTTGTTTTATTAGCCGTCGCTATTTAGTTAATTGAGCTGACTAGATGATGTAGCGTAAGTCATAGAACAGTTCAGAATCCCCACCAGTTGATGATTCATTTTGCATGTGATGAAAAAAAGAAAAAACAGTGCTGTTCTGCATTGCTTCTCAGCAGTAATTAGTTCCAGTAGTATTATCTGGAACATCAGGAAAAATGTAGGATCAGATTCTTCATTGCATTCTGACCATTTGACAGCTTAGCTAAAAAATTGATTCACATTTTCAAACAGCATGTTTTCATTTTTACATTTTAGCCTTTTAGAATGAGGGCTATTAAATGTTTGGCTGATATTTTGGTTAAACTATTTTGGGTAATAAATTAGTCCTAGTTTTTTATCCAATTAAGAGCAGGACAGAGTTGCTAATGTAGGTCTGGCTCTCATACAGTGGAGGAATACCACACAGTGAATGAACAAGTCTTGAACAGTTATTTATTTATTCAGTTATTTTATTTTGACAGGGTTTGGCAAACTCAGTGCCCTAACCTTTTATATTTCTGTGTGTTCACAATAAAGTACCCCCCACCATAGACTGTAGACATGTAATAAATGACTGGGTATCTGTTGACAACTTGTTTGTGGAACCCCCTCCTCATCTTTACATCCTCCCCCTAATAGCCCAGTGGGGGTGCAGAAAGACTTAGCATACCCTTTTGCATGACCCCTCATGACTGTGTTAACAACCATTTTATTCTTCTCCATAAAGTTGGGTGGGGTGCTATAATGCAGAAGTATTGTTCCTGAAAACCTAGGGGCCTATGGGAGGGAGCTGAGCCAGGTGAGCACCCCCCCCCCAACACAGACACACACTAACCCTTTACCTGAGGCATAGACTGGCATTATACTCTTGGAAATGCAGATTTTCTGTCTTGTATAAACAACAAGTGTTCCAAATATTTCTTAAATAGCGGTTTAAATAGGTCACCTCTGTTGTAGGATGTGTTGTCCTTCTTTGATCCTTTGTCAGTGTTAGGATGCTTTTAAAAGTGCACAGTTAATCCTGGTGGGGTGCAGGTTTACACAGAGTCTGGTGAGGTCTGAGGGACTAAATGTGTTTCATTCTATTAGTCAAAGGATGCCAAGCCTGATTTGCTGTAAAAAGGGAAAGGTAGAGTGTGTAAAAGTACACTAAAATGAACTGCCAAGTCCAACTTTTATTAGCTTTTACTTCTTAATAGCATGGCAAAGATAATCAAATATATTGAGCTACAGCAGAAAGTGACTGTGAATCAGTGCAAGGACATGGAAATGTAGGTGACAGTTAAACAGCTTGAGAGCAGTTTGCTCTCAGAAATTGAATAGAACAAATAAATCCATGCTGGATCTTGTCTCTGTTGAAAATGATTGATTTCATCAGCTCAATGCAGTACACTTTCGGAAACCAAGATGAATGACTGTCATAACTCTTTGAGACGCTTCCTGTTTTACATCACAGCTTGTGGGGATTCTTAAATGGATCAAAGCCTTTATATAGTCTCATCTGATACAAAAGACACAGAAATCAAAGTAGAGTGCTTTGGCGCTTTTTCTCTCTTTCAGTAAAGACAAACAGAGTTCACATCTGTAGTAATTTCCTAGCTACAGTGATGAATTTGCTACTGTATATCCCAGCAGGTTTCCTCTTTAGATCTGTGGTCACATTTGAAGCCACTCCTCCTGTGATGCAGCTATCTTCAGCTCACTCTGCCTCGCCCCCATGCACACAACAAATACAAAAAACAAACAGACCCACACCAGTGGCAAGCCTTCAGGTCTCCCTTTGATAAGTGCTGAGCTTTATATTTTTCTCATCAGAAATGAAACACAACATTAAGCCATTCATTAAAGTCAACTAAAGCTAATTATCCCTCATTTGCCCAAGTGCCCATGGGGCAGGAGAGCCCCATATACTTAGGCCCAGATGTGTCGATGAGTCAGTCGTGAGATAGCAGACCGCAGAGGGGGCTGCTCGCTTCTTTCTGAGTTCTGCGGTTTCAAGGCGCATCAGACTCAGCAGGCTGGTCATGATGCCTGTTAATGCTTTGCTGCTGAGTTACCCTCATGACACTGTTGACTGTTAAGGGCCCCTGCAAGGTTTCACTTAGTAGAAAAAAGTTTATTCACAACTGACAAATCGAGAGAGAGTGGATTTATCATACCTCAGCAGTTGGCACATTTTTCTAAATTTTGCACTGCCTGATTCTCAGAAACATCAGGCTTTCATTTAAATTACCCATGAATACCAAAGGGGGCGACATTGTGAGTAAAGATTCAAGTCTCTACATTTTGGCAGCTTCGAGTGGAAGTGGGAAGACCTTAACAGTTGGCAGGATGTCTTAGCCCAGAAACCATAGAACGTCATTTGATCTTACTCATCAGACCTAATTTCTTCTTTTCTGTGTCTGGTACCTCCACCAGACATTTAGAAATAATGGCTGAACCGCTTTACCACTGGGATGACGAAATCTAACCTTTGTTGCTCAGTTCAGTTGTCTCAGGATGAAACATTTGCTTACTGCAGTTTAGGGGAGATGTTTGCATTTTGATGGGAAGTAAATATGAAAAACCTTCTGTAAATGATGTACACAGAGCTATTACAGGACATTTATTCTGACAAAAAGGCTCCAGTGATGATAGGAAGCAATTCCCTGTTCATTATGCATTTTTTCGATTTTAGGTTGAAACGTCAGGCTTATTTTTTCCTAATCTTACCTAGTGCAGCTTTAAACTAATAAATGTTAACTTTAGGGATATTTAAGAAAGGTCAGTGCCATGATGATATTACAGCATCACAGTGGATCTCTGAATTCTGAGAAGTTGTGCCCAAAATTTTCCAACTCGGAAATCAGACCTAATAGAGTACCATTTGATTTTTCCCTGTACGTTAGGAAGAAATTATACCTAACTTTCCAAGATTATACAGCATATGTGTTTAAGTGAAGGCAAAGGGGAGGAAATAAGTTTGGAGAGCCAGTTCTTGCTTTTTAAGCTTTTTGAAAGTTGGCCTAATTTTTTATCTGTCATGGAAGGTTTCTACTTGATGACCTACCTTTTGAGCACTTGAGCCAGAGGTGGTAACCTAAACAGTTCACTTACTGTGAAATGCAGCAGAGCATGGCTGAACTCTGAGCAGATGACTGATGGCGAGAAACGCTAATGTGCGGAATCATCATCATCTGTTCTATAGCCTTCCTAAGGCAGGTTGTGGCTGTTTCTTCCTGGTGTGACCTTCTCCAGAGGGGAAAAAACACGCTGTCTGTACTGACCATCAGGAGTATTAATCACCACGTCAGTCATGCATGTTTTGCCGGGACTCCTCCGCTTAGAGACGTTAATCTCCGAGTCGGGTTTTCGCTTTAACTTATTGTCAGTGAAACGAAGCATCAAAGAGCAGAGCGGTGAGCTAACCTGCTTTTTTAATCTTTGCGCAGATCCTCCACCGGGTCATAGATGAGAAAATAATGACCGACCTAATCCCAACATTAGCTTTTTAAATCGGAATGCGTATGTTTTAAATCATTCTTGCCTCGCAGCGTGGTGATAGTAAGCAGAGCATAGGGGAAAAGAAATGAAAGAATGAAAGAGTGAATGAAAGAGTGTGATCCAGAATAACCTTGTTAGGGCTAAGTGACATTGTGCAGAGAGCCCTTGTCAGATGGTTGGCAAGATGAGCTTCTTGTAAATGATTGTCCTCTCTGTCAAAAGGCTGATTTCTTTTTTCCTACATCTGACGTCTGTTCCCCTGCCACAGCATTTCCCAGTAGTGATTCTCTCTGTACCTTTTTCACTTCATCCAGGCCTGTACTTGTTAAAGATTTCTGCCTTTTGACTCTTTACATCTGTGTAATTTTTGGTTCTGCCCTAAATCCCAAATCATCCTTCTACAGGGACAGAGCACAAAGGGTCATTGCAGGTTTCGGTCAACCTCTGGCCTACACCTTATAGCACTATGGGTCACTTGAGGTCATACCACAGTGTCTCACCTATAAATCAACTGAAAACTAAGTTCAGCAGCAGCACAGGGCATTGTCAGCATCAGACAGAGGAGTTGTCGGTGTGTTGGTAAAGAGAGCACTGGCTGGCTACAGATCCTTTCCCCTTCACAGCATTATAAATGTATGTGTGAGGAGGCCCTTAATGGCTGCTAATCCAATTTCTGCCACTGAAATCAAATCTCACTGGCGCCAGTAGTTCTCTCCTTCCCTCACAAATAATGGCCCCCGCTTTGGCCTGTTTATGAAAAAGACGAGCCGCCAAAAATTCTGGCTTTACCTTCCTTAAGTCCACACGAATCTTCTTCAAAATTGTTTGGATTTTTTTTTTCTGTCCCCCACTCTTTACCCCCCACATGGGTCCTACAAAAGTTATTAATTGACCGTCTGCGTCGAGTGGAGGGATGGGGTAACAGGAGAGTGGAGGAGTTTTCAGCAGTATAGGATCCCATTTACCGTATGTCTTAATGCCTTCTCGAGGTCAGCCATCGATTTTTTTCAAACCGCAAGCAATGGAGATAAGATTAGACCTTCGATTCATGTGCTGCCGCCGGAGCCGTTAGTGGATGAAATCACTTGGCCTGTGCCGACAGTCGGTGCCGTGCTCTCTTGTAGCAGGTCATGGCCTCTGTAATTATAGGGTAACATATAGATACCCCCACAGTAGCCTCAGGGCCAGCAAAGAAAAAGAGATGCTGTTCAAACGCACGCTCAGTGACAAGGAAGTAGTTAAACACCTCATTTTCCAGGAATATGAAACTCTTGCTAATGCCGACTTTCTCTTGTGTAAACTTATGCATACATATATGAGTTTAGTCTCCTCTTCCAAAACAAAGATATTAGCATTTTGCTCAGATGAAGGGGGCTTTGGCTTTGGCTTCCTTCCCCCTGGATATGGATTTGACTGATTATCTTTCAGTGCATCAGTTGGACAAGTAGTCATATTGCCATTCCGCAAGGAGATATTATTCTGGAGTGCGAGCCTAATAATATGATACGTCTAATAGCACTTTACTCTTAGTTGGCTTTTCACCATGCAGTCGTCTCGATTATTGCTGAGAGCCTCAAATAGCATCACAGGAACACGAAGAGGGGAAAAGAAAGAGAGAGAGGGAGAATGATGGGGAAGAAAAAGAAAAAAGCGATGGATCCCGACTGGCTTTAAGAGGTTATTGAGGAACGTCCACCACAGTGTGTGCAGAGGAGTTTAATATTTCTTTGCTCACTGGTTTGGCAGCTGAAAATATTGGAAATGACACTAAGTATTTTCAAGCTCATGTAGGTGGTAAAGAAGATCTCGGTCACTGATGGACAGGACCAAAGGGCATGTATATCAAAGTGTTTGTGCGCAGACTCAGATACAGAGAAGAATTCAGTGAAGGTCATTTTTGACAGCGGTAAACAACCCTCCTACCACAGACTCTGCTTCTGATTCAGAAATGCAAAAAAAATTTGATTTGCTCTTGAGTTTATTGTTTGTTTGTTTGATGAACTGTTCCTTTCAAACTTTAACACAAACACCAAGCTGGCAGAGGACGATTGTGTCTATGAAGGAAAACTAAACATTGGTAAAATTATGGTTTTCTGTAGTGATAGTAAATGCAGCCAAAACGGAAATTAAAGTATAAAGAAGGATTGCAATTTTCTGATAAAAGACATACTCAGTTGATTTGATCCTCACTTTGCCAGCTACAACGCAAAACAATGACAGAAAATGATTTAGAACCTACTGTGCCTTCCAAGACAAAATTATCTTTACATGCTGTAAGATTTATGAATTTGTTCTTGGTTTTGAAAGCAATTGAGATGACTTAATCATTTCTTTCCAGGCAAATTAAACTGTTTCCTCTGTGAACCCTGGTAATCAGCTTAAGTGATTACATCGGTCGTAAATATGAGATGATGAAAGCTCAGTGTTCAGAGTGCGTAGTGCCCTGAGGAAAGGCTAAATGAGAGTTCTTGGGTATAGTGAGATAGACCATCTTACTAGAACTGTATCAGATGCTGGGGGAAGGGGCTTTTGTGGGGATTGGTTGCCCTCTAGCTGTCATCATTGAGATTGGATTATGAAATATGGTCTTAAAAAGTTGTGTGGATGAGTTTATGAAGCGTCTGTATTTAGAACTGGGAGTTGAGCTGTGGCTTGAAACACATTGCTAATGACTTTATTGAAAAGTCTGACTGGATTCAGTGACGGCAGGGAAAGTGGTGGCTCATAAAAGTCAGAACTTGTCATTATCTTTTTAACAAACAAAATCAGTCCAGGAAGAGTGAAAGTATAGTGATGGATAGAGTTTTCTCTAGTCCTCCAGCAAAACTACAGTGTGGAGTGAATCTGTCAGCACACCCATTACAGCAAGACTACATGTTCAATTATATTCTCAAAATGGCCAGATCTGTTCATTTATAAGAGTACATTTGAAAAGGGATGATTGGAGAGCATCAGGCATCAGTGATCTGTTTTAAATCCTGCTGTGAAGATTTTCTTTCTTTTTTTTGGAAGAATTTTTTGTATGGTCCTCAACTTGCTACTTCTAGAAGTACAACATAAGAACAAGGGAAATAAACTAATCTTTATCAGATGCCTGAAAAAACAGTATATACCAAAAAATGTACTCTTATAGCATTTTGATATTAGTGTGACTTCAGGCCATAGCTCATAAGAAATAAATGTTGCTGTTTTGTTTTGTGTTGTTTTGTGTTTTTTTTAATCTAACTGGTAAATTAAAGTAGTGCTATTGGCCCAGTTTAATCAATATACTGGATTAAAGTAAAAGTATATACCATGTAAGTATCATACACTTGAATGTATGATTTTAATGTGGCTCAACTACACCAAATCACAAAAATTTCACTGTAGTCAAAGCCTAGAATGTGCTTGTTAGAATAAGCTAGCTGCCAGAATAACCTAGTTTTGAATATTTCACTTACTAGATTTTATTTGGTCAAATTTTCGCTGTTGCTGATTTTTGGCATTCTATTTTTGGCAGAATAATTTTGGTAGCTAAAGTTATATTTCAATTTTGCAACTACTGCAAATTTTAAAAACATTATTTTCAAAGAAATGCTCTATCATAGCTCTCGAATTCTGTTTTTCAGACTGCACAGGCAGCATCTGAACTTGTTTTTTTTCCTGCAGTTTTGTGTGTGTGTGTGTGTGCGTGTGTGTGTGTGTGTATGAGTGTGTGTTGAGAGTGCTGTTGCAGAGAGCGTAAAACTCTTTGGATTACAGATCTCCTGCCCAGTCCTGAACTAGCCAGGAAAACTACTTTTTAACTTAACTCACACATAAGTATTTGTGTTTCAAGCAATTTCTGTAAATGCAGGCTTTTTTTGGTTTAAATGCAGCCTTGCATCCAAGAAACGGTCCACGAATGCTTTGCCCGTTACAGAGGAAGTTTAATGCTGTACCATGTACTTTATTGCCTTCAAATGTAATTCAACTTGAGTTGATTGCACTGAAAGCTGTGTTTATCAGGCACCTAGCAACACTGTTTTGAATGAAAATTACCTCTTTAAAGAGCAATTTGGAAAACGAACCTATAGGCCAAATGCCTTTCAGCTTCAAATTAACTTTAGCAAACACTATCATTCCGTAAAATCACGCAAAAAATCTTAAGTGGCATCAGCTAAGCAAGTGTACAAAGACCTTTGGTAATATTTTTAATTGAAAGGTATGCAATTTTAATGAAAGAGATGTGAAAGCTGTTTTCCAAAGGTGATTTTAAATAGGGGCACAGTGCGAGAACTTTATTGCCGTGGCTCAGATTGGCAATGTGACTCAAAATAACAAGATTATATTAATTGCAGGAAATAGCTCTGAGATGGTTTGATGTTTGCATGCATCTGTATAACTCATTGGGATACCCAGAGCAATATCTTGCTTTCTCATGTGTGACGACTTAAATGAGTGAATATTTTCAAATCTACCTCACAGCGTAACCCTGAGAATTGGAAATAGGCCTTTTTTAGGGGTCCTTAAAAGGCCACCACAATGCCAGCACATATGAGAAGGTAATTAGAGATAATGCTACATTTTACACACCGTTACCTTTTTTTCGTGAGAGCAAAAGCTTGAACAAGTGCATTAATAAGACCCAGAATCAGGCGACTAAACTAGAGGTCTTGTTTTTCTGTGCACAGGCCTTTTCCTGTGCTTTCCCCCTCAGCGAACCATAGCATGGCTTATTTCTTTGTGTTCTAGATCAAGATCCAGATAGCATCTCAGCATCCAAGTCTTACTCCACTTTTCCCCCCATTAGATTTTCTTTTCCCTTAAATTCCCTCACACTCACTCCCCCTCGCACACATACATCTCGCACACACACCTCGTTATCTTATTTGTGGCCTTGGCAGCCAGATTGTTGCCTTGTGGTTCAGTAGCCAGAGTTTTCTCTGTCACAGAGAGCCGTGGGTGCAGAATCTACACCACACAAGCTTCCATGAAAGCAGGAAGTCTGTTCCCAGCATGCCTTGCCCATCCCAGCTAAACCTGGGATGGATTAACCTTGGGCTAGGAGACCTTTCCAACTTGGAAAGAGAGTTATGCAACATCCCATACTTATCTCTGTTCTCCATTGCAGTCCCAGTGAATAGTGTTGGGCTGAGCAGACATTTGTTAAAACCTGAGGTTAAGTCCTGAAGGCTAAAGTAAATGAGGAACTGATATGTGATGTTTTCTCATATATGGGTCAGTTTTCTGTGTGATTCTGCCTTTTTCATTGGTAAACATTGCATTATATCTAAGACACCACTGTTAAGGTTTTTTTGGGGGGATTCCTTATGTGCCATCAACACTCAAAAAACACTTATACTCAGAAGCTTACGCTTATAGTAAAATTTTTTAAAGTGGTTTTCTGACTATTCAAACCCCTTTTTCAATTTTCCCCAACTCTTGAACAGTGCAATGATATCCAAGCTCAAGTCCCCAATCCTAAATAGTCTTCTCCATCTCAAAATAAGCAGGTTAAGTTCACATAATCCATTCCACCGGAGTCTGTTGCATGACTATGCTTTTAAGTTCTGCTTTTATGCACTGTTAAAATCGATAGAAATGGAAAACATAGGTTATTAATCTGATGTACGATAAGCACTCCTTTCCACTAATCAACATTTTGCATCATCTCATAAGGGTTTGTTTTACAAAAAAACTATTCAGGAGCCGCCGTTTAGCTCAATCGGGAGTGCGGGCGGCCCATGTACGGCAGGCTTAGTCCTCCACACAGCGGTCGCGAGTTCGACTGCGGCTCCGACCATTTGCTGCATGTCTCTCCCCTCTCTCTCTCTCCCTGTTTCCTGTCCGATATCTCAGCTGTCCTAT
>JAQMCX010000057.1:11474463-11491616 GCA_029814765.1 Acanthurus leucopareius | reverse complement strand
TCTCCCTGTTTCCTGTCCGATATCTCAGCTGTCCTATCAATAAAGGTGTAAAAGCCCGAAAAAAATATTTAAAAAAACCAAAACTATTCAGATCAGACAATCAGGTGCAAATTTAGAATAACTTTAAAAAACTGTCCCAGTTTTCAGTCTGACTCATTGAGTGCAGTCATAGTACTACAGCACTGCCCCTGCTGCACTCACAGCAAATATGCTTAGTACAGCAGAGCACAGTTGCCAACAATCTCTTTATAGTAAGGCCAGCTCAATGAGGTTAAGAGATGGAGCTGTTTGACTGTGAGGATCTTTCACAGTGAAAGTACCTGATAAATGCTGAGATTCTGGGGTGTTTTTTCTTATCTAGGCCTCAGAGCTTCTAGTTAGTCTCCATGCAAGGACACATTTTCCAGAAACAATTGAGATTAAAAAAGAAGTTTACAGAGGGCCATTTATAATACAGGACAAATCACGGCTAAGTTTTCACTGTGCTTCAAACTGGTTTACTATAAATCATGCTACCACAAAGTCATTGCTACACTGAAAATCTTTGACCTTCGGGGCTCCCGAGGGTCCAGGGGCCCATTGCAGATGGCTACTTTGCATGACTAGTAAACATTGTAACATTTAAAAAGAAACAGACCACATTATGTTGAGCAGAAGGACTTTAAAAATGAGTTTGTTGGAAATGCAGGAAGTTTGTTGCTTTAAGAAGCATAATAATGTGGTAGTACCAATTAAAGGGATAATCATTTCTGTATTCTTGCTCTCTTTTTTTCCAGGTGGCTCAGGGAAACACCGATCCAAAGAACAAAAGAAGAAGAACAAGCAGAGGCTGCGGTTTCGGGCCCAGAACCAGCACAGCGACCACTTGGCCTCTGCGCGCACCAGCCAGTAAGGACTGAAACTACGGACTTCCCATTGAACAAAGAGTCAACGCAAAGCTGCTAGCTGCTGCTGCACCCATACTCTGACCGACGACTATCCCCAACCCGACTACCCCACCCCCACCCCCACCCCCAACCTGCCTCCTAGCCCAACCCAACCTCCCCCTCCCCTGCCCTCCAGGACATAACCATGACTTATAAGTCAGTCACCGCAAATATATATGTCTAACTTACAGTATCAGTATCGACACACTAAACACATGCTTCATGCCTCTGCCTCCCGCTGCTTCTCCCCATGCTGCAGTGACCCACCAGGTGACTGCGTTCTCTCAGCCTCACCCCTTGCCTTGCCTTGTGGACCTTTTACAGTTGACATGACTGAACTCATTTCCCGTCATTAACAATGTCATTAACCGTGCAGGGTGATGGAAGACGGAGGGGCAACCACAGACTGTGGAGGCGGGAGAGCTGAATGGAGGGAGGAGGACAGAAGAGGTGTTGAGGGAGTTGGCAAGCTGAACTGCTCGAAAGAAACGAAAGAGGGGGTGGGGGTGGGGGGTTGAACCAGGGAGAATGAAAAAATAAAACAAAAAAAACAAGATGGAGGACGGGGAGACAAAAGAGATTCAGCTGAAGCAAATGATGCTGATGGACAAGAAAATGGCATCTTGAACTGAAAGAGACTGTTTTTTTCTGTTCCTATATTTATGTCAAAACTACCCTCACCCTCCCCTCTGAATGGAGACGGAGCGTTCCCATGTGTGGCCTTTATGTTATGTACATTTTGAGAGTAATATTAAAGAAATTACCATGCATAGTTGCAAAGTATTTTATTCTCAGCACAAACTGTTTACGTTCAGACCGCTTTATGCTCTAACTGTATAGTGTGGATAAAAAAAAATAATAAATTTAGTTGTTTGACTAGCATGGCAACAGACTCATGTGTACATAGTTTATCTAATTATGAAAGCTTATTACTGTATTTTCAGTATTGACTCGTTCACCGTTCTAAATGTTTTAGAGATAAAAAGGTTGTAATACCAAGCTACAGATTAAAATGATTAAAAAACAAAATAATAAGCATAGCC
The DNA here is from genome assembly GCA_029814765.1 of Acanthurus leucopareius. Taxonomy (NCBI): domain Eukaryota; kingdom Metazoa; phylum Chordata; class Actinopteri; order Acanthuriformes; family Acanthuridae; genus Acanthurus; species Acanthurus leucopareius. The sequence continues at coordinate 11,489,647 of JAQMCX010000057.1, read as the reverse complement.
GCCACATAGCTAATTCATTTATATGGTATATATTTGATTTATTTATTAATTCTATTTTGTACTTTTTTTTGGTTCAGTGAGAATCTTTGCCTCATACTGTTACTCTTATATGCTGAAATATTCTTTGAGTTTCTTATAACAGTGCATATCTTTAACACGTGGAAAAGGTTTTTGTCTGATGTCACACAAAGTGTTGTATTACATTCATTTGACCTCATCTACTGATTTTGATGTTTTAAAGGAGAAGAAAAAAGACAAACTATGCTTTGACATATTCTAGGTTTAATAATTAGGATCAAGCAAATGTATGGTCATAGGACTGCATATGTGTACATTGTGTTTTATTAAAATACATTTCATGTGACTGTATGACGAAGCCTTTCATTAATGTCTAATATATGTGGCTAAACTCTGAAACTACAGTTTCCTTGTTTCACTTCAGTGTACAATTATGCGTTTTCAACAACATTTGTGAAATCCATCATGTTGCATTGCATGACACAAGTGCTACTGTACCACCATCCAAAGGATTGGATATGGTCCATTGAGCCTTAATAGCATGACGGCAATGTTAGGGGTTTGTAAATCACTATGACGTATCCTTATGAATGGTACAAATCCAGTGCATGTGTTTGGTGGCTCATTCATTTTCAGCATCATACTGTAATACCCTAACACTGTGTCTTTGGCTGTGTCTTTCATCACGCACACACATTCGATCACCTCCTAATGTGATGCACACCCCACTTATTCACTTTTATGGTCTTCAAGAACATCAAATAAACACATATTAAAGTCTTCTCTCAGCTAAATCTGCCTGGTATATGGGCAAGGAGAAATGTTTTAATGCAAGTCATGGCTAATTTAGCTCGAGATCCACACTGTATAATCATTGCTCCAAGACAGAAAAAAGCTGAATCTGCCAGACAGCTTATGGACGCACAGTAGCAGATGAATCACGTTGTGTCACATATATATCACCCTGGAAGACACAGACCGCAGGCTTCCTGCTCTAGTTAACCCCTGAAATCACACATGATATTTCCACAGGGAGGCTTTCAGTACTAAGATTCCCTCCTCAATATGCTCCATGTCCATCTCGAGGCCCAAAACACAGCAGTTTTGAGTGCCTTAACATCTTTCCCAGGTGTTCAATGTGACACTGCATATTTTACACATTAGGTTATTCGTTTTCACAACTTAACGTTTCCACCAGGTGACATTGTGCTACTGAACTCTGAGCCTGACAAAATACAAAAGGTTATCAGTCAGAAAATATGACTGAAGACATAAAATACAAAGCAATCAGTTTAGCTAAAGCTAAGTTTTATCATTAACCTAGACCCACCGGTACATGTGTGTGCTTCTGTAGCATCACTGTATTCACTCTTGTAACTATAGCCATAAAATTTTAGCTTGCAAACTGTTGTGACATCATGAGAAAGATGGTAAATCATACACATCTCAAAAATACCAAAGATGAGTCATAAAGTCTCTTACTACTAGTGATAGAAAGACTAATTTCAAGTTGAATATGTCATGAATATAAAAGCATAGCTACTGTCTTTAAACTTTCAAGTAGTTTTAGGGATGTAACTTTGTTTTGCATTTGTTTGCCTTACAAACCCTTTAGCTAGCCGTTAAAAGATTTTATAAAGGTGATGCTACAGCCACATACAGTACAGTGTATGGATGACTAATAATTTGTGCCCATAGTGGTGTATTATATTCGTGGCGTTTTATGTTTCAGCTTGAAAACTAGCTGACTGTTAAGTAGTTTTTTTCAGTTACAATATGTAGCCACTTAGTCATCTCAGTTGCTCCACTGATGTTACAAACACACACACAGTGGACCACACACCACTCTGCAAACACATGGACCCGAGCCTCTTATTACCATTGCCTAATAATGAAAAAGAAAATGCTGAGTTGTAAAAAAAGGGATATGATGATGAGTATTAAGTTGGAAAATGAGTGAGAAATATATACAGTATATATATAAAATAAGCTCATGAAAATAAAGGGAAATAAAAGACAGTTGTTTTTCTTTATTTAATCAACCAAATCAGTGGTGATGATGTGGAAAAAAAGTGATTTACTTGTGTTTGGTCACATTTTTGACCACCACATTTTCTAAGTTTAGAGGATCCTTATTGTGCTACATTATTGTCATAAAACTGCATATTCTTTTCAAATAATCCTCAACATAATGTATCTCCTAATACACAGAAAATTGCATACTCCCTACAAAGTGAGTTCAATAAAAGGCTCCATGTTGCCGACAGGGTTGACCAGCAAATGAAGCAAAGCAAAAAAAATGACTGTTCCAGGGAGTGAAATAAGATGTAGATGCAGTGAGTTGTTAGATGTAGTGAGTTGTTTTTAAAGACATCTGCTGCTGGTTACAAGTTAATGAACGCCTCACAGATGTCATCCCCTGGGCCAGACTATCACTGCTCCAGACTGGGGGATTAAACCTAAAGGCTTACGAAGAGGAACTGCACTGAAGTGGATTCATTAAGCACAAGACCACCACTACAGTGCACATTGCAGCGTCTAGAGTGGAAAGATTTGGTATAAACAGAATCATATTGCACATTTTGAAGCAACAAGTCTCTATTTCCCCACATCTGTCCTCTTTTTCATCAATATTTAATGATTTTTTTTCTCGACTGCTGCAAGAAACAGGACACTGATAGTATTCTCAGCGTTGTTAAGAGGGTTAGCTATCATCCACACATCAGAAGGAATGGTCCTCCCTGTGTAAACCACTTCTGTAAACTGTGTGTTTGTGTGCACGCATGCCTATGTGTGTGCTTGTGTGTTTTAATGTTTGTGCTGAATGTGGTTGGCTGAGACTGAAGCTTCCTTTTAATCTGACGGAGAGCATTTTCATTAGTTCTGTTGGGTCCTATTATTAAAGCCTGCTTCAAAGGCACAACAAGTGAAACCACTAACAGGAAATGACCCGGCGGGCTCTACTCTGTATAGATCCCTGATAGCAATCTGTGCATTTCAAGCAGGTTGTTATGGCACGTAAATGCATCTATTGTGTAGGCTACACTCCATGTACCTCTCATGAGTGTGGTAGGATAAGGAAAGGGGTTCAGGGACCTCTTTATTCACCTACTGTAGACTACTGAGTGTGTGCGGTTGTGGCACTTGTGGCACATGTGACACATTCGTTCCAATGCAGATGGCAGAAATGGAAGTTATGACATTGATGAGGCAAATAAGATTGCCCAGGATAATAAATTTTGTAATAATTTGCTGTTTTTAATAACTGTATAATGAGCCATCACATGCCTTTGGAGTTCAGGGAAATCTGGAATCATTAATCTTCATGCTGGTTAGCCATGGTGTTTTGGCACGGGCCGAAACAGCAACGAGTAGGAACATAGTGGTGTCAAAGGACAAGCAGATCTTAATATTTTGAGCGAGTTTGCCATATGTTAGCCATCATGGTGCGCAAAGCCCACTAAATGGTGGCATTAATGGGTGACTTTTATTACAAAACTTGCCCCTAATTGCAAAAATGCAATCCAAAGTCAAGTCTCAGTGCAGGTTTTGGCTTCATGTGGAGTTGCTAGGTTACAAGTTAATCCCAAAAATAAATATGTTCTTCAATAAAAGCTAATTGTCTGTGACAGTTTTCTGCTTTCCTGCAGAGACGTTTGAAAAAGAAACTGCCAAAAGACTGTGAGCTGTGCTGGAAATGCCTGAGTATCACAGTCATTTAGCCCCTTAACGTCTGCCTCACCTGCTGGACAGGAAGTGGAAAAGATTCATGTTCACCTTGCACATTAATATAACTGTGCTATGTTTTTTTTTCACTCTTGCACGACAAATGGTGGGATATTTATGAGTCACTTGCTGTGGTAGTGTTTCTGCAGCTCGGCTTCATAACAGCAGGTGCAGTGGGGGACATGGGACTTTTTATCACTATCCATTACGTGGAACAGACAGTGTTTCTGTGCTGACCCGGTGTGATGTTTCCTATGGGTGCTGTAAGTATTTTTTGGCTTATTTAAGCCCACGTTCCTCTGACATGTCTGTTTTTTTTTCTTTAAAATCGTGATTCAAACACTACACAAAGCCATTGTCCCTGTTCACTAGAGGGAAATATAGGCAGAGCAGCTCTGTCCTCCCTCTCAGGATATGACATGCAAGGACTTTATGACTGAATTATACTGTGCACCTTTAACACATTACAGACTGGGCAAATATTTCCCCTTACTTATGCTGTGAGAGCCATGGGCACAACCATTATATTGGGCTCAAGAGCCAGCTGGTGAGGACAAATCCACAAGGATTCCTATTTTCCCCCTCCTGACTCTCTGGCAGCCCTATTCCATTCATTCAATTTTATATGTGCCTAGTAGCCGTGTTACTACCGGTTTCAAGGGAGAATTAATCGAAAACAGGTCTTATTAAAGTATATTAAGACCAGTTGAACTGGATATAATGTGCTCAGTAAGGGCCCAGAAGGGCCGTATCTGAGCCATAGCTGACACTTGTGGCTGCTAGAAGTGAGGCTGTGTTATTCTGTAGTGGCACTGAACTGGTTCCAGGGGGGCTATTCACTTGAGCCAAGTGTTGCATTGTGGGTAAGCAGATTTTAAGTGGGTATGAGTACAGCAGGGGGTAAAGGAGGGTCTCATTGTCCAGGAATGTTTATCCCCCCCCGCCTTCATTCAGGGCAGGATTATGCGGCACCATGGCTCAGAAGCAACCTTTGCCCCCACTTGGAGGGTCTGCGGAGGAAATATTCATTCATACATGTACACATGTACAAACAGGCATTATCCTACTAATAAGAAGCCAGGTTGATTGCTCCCTCAAGGTATGGAGAGGAGGTGGAAGTGGAGCCGCTACAGCAGGGTGTTGTAACGCAGTCTCACTTGCTGGGCTGGGCTCACAGAGAAGGCTGGAGCCAGTGATGCTCCCAGTGTGTGCAACACAGTCATCATCCTCAGCACAGCACTTTTATTGGGCAGTGTGTGGGTTGTAGAAACGTGTTTAATCAACTCAGCTGTAGGGGAGGTCTTGACCTCATGTCAGTGGTTCCCAGCCTTGATTGTGTGTGCATGTGTGTGTGTGTGTGTAAGTGTGTGTGTGTGTGTGTGTGTGTGTGTGTGTGTGTGAGTGTGAGTGTGAGTGTGAATGGCTCCCAGCCTTTGCTGTGGAGTGTGACCTGTGGTGGAGCCTCTGGTTCGCACTCTGTTCTCTGCTGTTGCTGGTTTAAGTGATTAACTGTAGAAAGTGATGACTAATCTGTTGGTTAAGAGTCTGAAACAATTGCAGTCAAATGAGATATTACAGGCAGCACTGTATGTAATGTTTTCCTCTGGATTCAATCAACCACAAAGAAATTCCAAAGTTCTGCTCTAAAGTGTCACATTTTAATTTTAAAATTACTCTCACTTTATAATTCCCAGTAGAGAAATTAATCCATCAACAATTTTTACTAACTTTGGAGTGAAGTCAAATAATGAGCTTAGTTATGAAATACCATAAAATAGCTTAATTTTTTCATCCAATCTAATGCTATTATTTGCCATTAAACCAAAAGTTTGCTTCCATTATTCATTTAAAACTGTTTAAAGCATGGCTCTACTGATGGTAATGTCTATCAGTTGCTTGGTTCGCTGTTCCACCCTGTTGGGCCCAGACTGACTCTATTTCTACATTAATGTTATGCAATACTACAAGAGATCACCAGACAATGACACCCACAGACTTTAGTGATCCTTGATTCTTCCTGTAGATTGACTTACCCAGTAAAAATCTCAACATCCAACTGGATGTATTGGAACAAAGGTTTGTGCAAAAAAATCATGGTTTCAAGATGACATGTCCTAATTTTGCTGATCTCCTTAAATTTTGCCTGTTACACTTTCATGTAACTGGCATTTGTTGTTATGACTGGAATATAAAATGATTAGTCTAATCTGAACCAAGTAACCCTCAGTCTAACAATAAGTAGATAAATATATCTATATTTAGATATTTAATCACAAACTTTTAGGCCAAACACATGAAAAACTAATGACATTCTCTTCAGCCTCATTCCTACATGTTATTAAGCTAAAACGACACACAAGGGCAAATTTAAGAGTGACAGCAGCCTTGCATACAAAAGTAGCCCACTCACTTGAATAAATAATGTCTATAAATTGGGGATACCAAAGCAAAGGATTTTGGTAAAATGATAAAGGGTCCTACAGGAAATGAGGTTGAACATGGACCAACTTTTGCTACAACACACCATCTGCCAAGGTTCTGTGTTGACCCACCACATACATGCAAAAGAACATTTTTACCAGACTGCATAGTAACATTAGTGCTGTTTTTCTCTCAGATATCACAACCAAAGATAAAATAAAGACAGCAGTGAAAAGATTTAGGAGTTTCATTGTCTTGTCTGTAAATATGAGACTACAAGTCACTTCGCAGTACTGAATTTTTAAGCATTTAGTGGCATTTCACTGCCAGACTTTTATCATTTTAATGCACTTGCTCTCAGTTCCATCTTTTCTCTCATTCTCTCGCTGTTGTGCTGTCCTTTTTTTCAGTGCATTAAAAGCAGTTTTCTCCTAAATTTACCCAGTTTCATTTAGCATTATTAGCACTGCTCTGACACTCCAGGCCAATCAGCTTGCCCGGCACTCCTGAACGATGGCATCAGAGGGAATTTAGAAGTGGGTACAAGCGACCAACTGGAAAATAAGTAGTTGTATACTGATTGTGTATTCTACACTACACCACTGCATGACAAGAGTAACATCCTGTGATTTTCTCAGCTTACTGAGCGCTTTAGTTTGTACACTTTAAAAACGCTTGCTTGAAGATTTATAGAGCTGGTATACTTGAGTTCACCGATGAACAGGCCCCTAATTGCTGCCTGCCTGCCTGCATTGTGTTTTGTGTGTGTGTATGTGGGTATGAGTCAGATAAAATAAACCACATGGTGTGTGTGAGAGTGTGTGTTTTTGTGTGAGTGTGTCTGTGTCTGTGTCAGGAAGCTGAACAGAACCCTCTGCTCTCATTTACTATCTCCTTGTGTGGTTTGGCAGCAGCTCTGTTGGTATGGGGGCGTAGAACGGGCATCCGTCTGGGCGCGAGGCAGGCCTGGCATGCCGCTTAGCCCCCTGCAAAGCTGCATGAGGGTGGGATCAGAGCAGGAGTCCGCCAGGCTCCAGACTGGTAGTCTGTGCATGCGTGAGTGTGAGCATATGTGTGTGTTTTGGCTTGTAGCTATACTTCTGTTTGTGTGTGTCCACATAATTAAATCATAATCTTACATGTTTAAATAGCAACCACAGGTTTGCCGTTGGTCTGCTTGTCAATTTTAATATGTTGACCTCTCTGTATGCTCTTTCACCATTCATAACTCTATCACAGAGTCTATCTGAGTCTGTGTGTTCCAGATTTCTGCACTGAATTAACACCAGACCATTTATTTGACCTTTGTGGTCATTATAATTGTGAGGTGCAATCCAGCCATGCTGAAAGTAACACAATAGCATGCATACCACCATGGCTAGATGCCATACCTCCCCTCACTGTACTGGATAACAAGTGAAGCAAAGCAGAGCTGAGCTGGGCCTGGTTAGCACTTGGACAGCAGACCGCCCTTGGAAAATTAAGTTTCCTCTGAAAGTATTGTTTGTTAGAGGCCAGTGGGAGACATTACTAGAGTGTAAGGCCCTTACATTCTCTTTCTAATCATTACAGATCTGTATTATTGATTGCATGCAATGCCAAATTTAGTTTATTGTAATTTGACAGCTGATCCACAAAACTTATCACCTATCATAATCAAACTATTTTTTATTGGCTTTAATACTGAATGTGACCATGCACAATAGTATTGACAGGCATCGTACATATTTTAGATAAGCAGCCAGGGAGTACAGTATGAGCAAAACCTTTGAAATTAGATTTTTAATATACTGTAGGACAAAAATGTTCCTTAAATCCCAGCCTGGTCAACAGTCCTCACTTACAACAAATACCACAGGCAGAACATAGAATCTGCAGCAAAAATAGCATTAAATGGTGCCCATATTGTGCTTCTGTCTGATGTTTTGGCCTTTCTATGTCAAAAAAGACAGGAGCAAGGTCTTCTCCAGCATCATTGTTGATTTAATTGATCTCATCCCATCCAAGCAGTATCATTGCATTTGAAAGGAAAAACACATCCACTTGTATTTGAATTACCTTAAGTATTACCTGAACATACCATCAGTGTTTCCAATGATTCATGTGGAGTTATCAGTTGCATTTTACATTGTCCCATTCAGTGAAATCATTAAACTACAGCTAGTGTTTGTTTATGTCGATTTTACCGCAACTCCCCAACGTTGAGTGCTGTGGGTTTTTGGAAGGCATTTATTTCCTGTAAAAATTTCTCACATGGAGACAAAATATGTCAGGATGCTAATGCAGTACTGAGCAACTCAAAGAGTGACAACTGCTAAGAAGGCTGAACAATCTGGCAAAAAGTAGAAAGAGAGTTGGGCTTTTTATACTGCTGGTCGCTGAGTTGATTGTAGACAGGTGTGGAGATCTCAGGAGCCAGGAGCCGCACCCACAACACACACACAAGCACACAAACACAAGCACACAAACATGGAGGCACACAATGGGCAGGAGGTGACACACAAACATTGTGCAAAAATTAACAAGAGAACGGAAGGAAAACCTGAAGACTGGGGCTATCCATTCCAAGGCTGCCTATGAGTGACATGCTTCCTCTTTCTGAAGCATGCTAATACAGTGATGGATGGTACCTATAAACTTGCTGCATTTTTAAAAAATTCTATTTTACAAATTTTTAGCTGTGTTGCCAAAACATGTATGATCAATGGAATATACATGTCAACAATAGTAGGGAAGGATTTGGATTAGGAGCGGCAGATTTTTGAGGTGATCACTGCTCACAGTGTCCTCTGACCCCCCCAGCTGCACTGCCCGAAGAGGAAGTGGAGGAGGAGGGCTGGGATAAGAGCCATTGGAACAGCTTAGGGCCTCAAAAAATCAGAGGCTGTTGTGCCATCATCTCAGCTGAGACCTGGCTCCACTGCACCTGTTGAACTCGACAACTATTTACACTGCTCTATTAAATATCTTTTTTTTTTTTTGGAAGCAACAAAGAGTTGCACTAGATGATCTCTTGTTTACTGATATTTCTGGCTTGTGTGATTGCTCCACATGACCAAGTTAACACACACCATGAATGGCTCCATAAGTGTTGGAATGTCAGCATCACTTTTTTATTACGAAAGGCAAACACTACCTGATTTTGAAACATTAGTATTCTTTAAAGTTACATTTGAACTTTAGAACATGATATTTTGTCATTTCCCTTCTGGAGTATCAATAAATAATAAGATCTCACTTTATGAAAATATGCCTTTTTGTTGATCATCCATGAGTATTTTAGCAAAGCCCCAAACCTTTATTTAACAATAAGTGTGGGTTTTTTTAAGGTCTGACATTGATTAAAATTAAGCGTTTTGTGACTCAAACTTGTAACTTACTACTGCTATAGATTGAGAAAAGCACTGCTGGAGAGGAAATGACAGTGTAATGGTTATATAAGTTACGTAAGTTACGTTAAGTATAAGTTACGTTAAAATGCTGTGATCTGCTGATTGAGTGATCTGCTGTCTACTGCTCTGGTCTCCCAGGCAGACGAGCATGAAGTGATAAGCTGAAAAGGATTATCTGTTTTGTAAACATAAGTTATTCCCGTTATTCCATGCTATTTTGGAAGATCTCTTAAGTTGCTGTTTGATGTTGTTTCTTGCAGTGTTTTGTTTTCTTTAGGTCTATTTTTTTGAAAGTTGTTTCTCTGATCGCTGATCGGGTTTTGATTTCTTTTGTCTGAGCTAGACTGTAGCGGGGAATGTGTTGCTTTTGCTTATCCATTACAACACTGGACGTGACTGAAACAGCATAGTGTCTGTGTTTTTCATTTATTATTCCCCGATACAGGGGTGTAACATTTTCTGGAGGCACCGCTGGGATTGAGTGAGACGAGGTTCGACTTCTGCCAGCAACGGACGTCCCCAGCTCTCATTCAGTCCCCTTCAACTTACTCAGGCAGGAAGCATCCAGTGGCAAATACTGTGGTGGTTTAAGTGTCTACAACAAAGAGCACAAGCAATCTGAGGTGAACTTGAAGTACCAGGAGCGCTATTGCCAAGGTTTAGCATACAAACCATTACTGCTATAGAACACTGAGTTGTTGCCGCAAGAACAATGGAATCAACTGAGATAGAGACAGTGCAGATGGAAATACTTGGACTTTTGTGTACACTGCCAGCAGACAAGCTAAAAAAATTATGTGACTTCATTAACATTGCTGGATTGGAGTTCGAGCATGTGGCAGGAAAGAACAAAGCATCATTAATCACAATAAGTAGTCACCTGCAGAGGGAAGAGTTGCAAGAATTTGAGGATATGTCAGAGCTTCTCTTCTTTAGAGACAAAATAGCTAAGGTAGCCATGGATGAGCACTTAACTGAGCCTCAAGCACCACTAAATGAATAGAAAAATGGACAGGACAAGTCACAAGGCAATATACCACAAGAAAGCAGCCACTGCCTCCTACAGGAAGCACTCATAGGGGAAGTGAACATAAGGCTCAGGTCACCACAGTCATCCACAGAACACCAGCCTCAGGTGCAGGTCAGATCCCTCCCCCCTGGCACAAAGAATTTAAAATTCTGAGTATGTAGCCAAAACGACCAGGGAGCGAGTGCATGTCCCCAGACACACAGCTTTAAAAGTAGAGTGCCGCGTTTTGACAGCACCTTTGCAAGAGGAGACAACACTGATTTTTGAGCCTAGTGTTGATCCACAGTGGCCAGAGGGCCTTGAGTTCACTGATACTCTTGTGACATTGAGAAAAGGGGCAAAACCATTCATAATTGTGGATGTGCAAAACCCAACAGATCATGACATAGTGCTCCCTGGCAGAACTGTTATTGGGACAGTGCAGCAAATTCAAGCAGTTTACCCATCGACAGTCTTCAAGCGGCCCTGCTCCTCCCCTCCAGTAACAGTGAGTAATGTGGAAGTAAGGAAAGAACAAACCTCTGGTGGTGAATGGGATCCCCCAATCGACTTGAGCCATCTTAACCCACCTGAAAAAGAAAAAGTTAAACAAATGTTAAGAGAAGAGTCAGGCTCTTTCTCTGACTCTGATGACGACATTGGCTGTATTGAGAATCTGCAGCTCTCCATCTCACTGACAGATACCGAACCTGTGGCCAAAACTTACCTCTCTGTACCGAAACCACTGTATCAAGAGATGAAGAGCTACTTGCACGATCTCATCGCACAAGGCTGGGTGCGCAAATCTAACTCCCCCTATGTATCCCCAGTTGTGTGTGTTTGAAAATCCGCTAATTTTTTTTCTTAAAAGAAAAAAAATTAGCGGATTTTCACCTCACCATCCGATAGCAGCCAGGAAGGGAAAACATCGATGCCGACTGTCTCTCAAGGATGCCAGTATGTTTTGACACCTTGTTGAAAGACTGTACTGAGAAAATGTCATCTCGCCCAGTACAAGCAGTTGTACAGTCAGTTGAGGACCCAAACCCTAATACAGTGTGGTCCATGACTCTGTCTGCTCAGTGCAAACATATTAACAAGTCAGAACACCAGCCTCTCTCACCTGCAGAGATTTGTCGGGCTCAGAAGGAAGATAAAAATATCGGCCCAGTGATTGAGTGTCGCCAGTTAAATAAGAGACCTGATAAAAAACAGTTAAAATCATTCAGTACACAAAGTAAAAGGCTGATAAGTGAATGGGAAAAACTCACCTTAGGTGATGATGGCATCCTGCGTCGAAAAACAGCCACACGAACACAGCTTGTTCTGCCAGAAAAGTACAAGGCAACCGTTTTGAAGGAGTTACATGATGATATGGGGCACCAAGGAGTTGACCAGATCACCTCACTGGTAAGAGAACGTTTCTTTTGGCCCTATATGCAACAGGACATTGAACACTATGTGGCTTGAAGCTGTTCATGTTTGAAGCAAAAGAAGCCCAGCTGAGAGGTCAGAGCCCCCCTGACCAACATTGTCACAACCCATCCCTTTGAATTAGTCTCCATTGATTTTCTACATGTTGACAAGTGTGCAGGCGGGTATGAGTACATATTGGTTGTTATTTACCATTTCTCAAGATTTGCCCAAGCCTACGCCACAACCTGTAAGTTGGCCAAAACAGTAGCAGACAAGCTTTTTAATGCTTTAAAAAGCTTTGATGATTGAACAAATTGATTTTTGCGTACAATTGTACAAGATGTGAAGTCACTGGCTTTTCTCCCTTTTGTCTTATTTTTGGGAGGACTCCAAGGTTGCCTGTCGACATACTCTTCAGCCTGACACCAGAAACAGGTACGCCTAACCACAGAGAGTACATGCGACAGTGGCGAGAAGGGGTGCAAGAAGCCTATGAAATAACAAAGAACAATGTGAGAAAGTCAGCTGAAAGAGGCAAAAGAAACCATGATTGCAAAGTGAGGAGCTCAGAGTTGGAACCAGGAGATCGTGTTCTGGTTAGGAACTTGACCCCAAGAGGAGGAACTGGCAAGCTACGCAGCCATTGGGAGGAAGCTATCCACAAAGTTGTTTGCAGAGTAAACAAGGATGCTCCAGTTTACGAAGTTGTACCAGAACAAGGAAAGGGGAGAGATAGCAGGATACCACATCGCAATCTCTTGCTTCCGTGTGACCATCTGCCTTTTTTAAATTCTGTGGATGATTAAATGTCATGTAACGGACTTTAAACTGTCACGTTTTATCAAACACCTTGGAGAGAGTTTCTTCTACCTCATATATGCCGACATCTGAGCTGGCATCAGGCCAGAATCCCAGATTCATCCTTAAGAGGAGATGATAGTGTGCGCTTGCGTAGTAGAGGTACCTAGTGGTATGAAATGTTAATGAGCCTCCTTGTTTAATCACAAATATATATTTCTCGCATATTCATGTTGATAACAACAAAAAACAATCTATGCTGTTAGTTATTTGTTTTATCACAAATTTAAAAAAACAGTATATAATCAACTTCAACTTCCTGCACCTGTCTTAGATGTCCACGGATGTCCAAAAAAATGACCTAGCCCGACGTTCAAATATTGGACTACAAATTGACGTCCAAGTGGGGTAATAGTTAGACGTCCAAATAGTTGACCTGATTTGCACGTCCTGTAGACATCCAGAATTAGTCATGGACCGACCGACGCAATATAGACGTGATCTGCACGTCGATCAGACGTCTCATTTTTAATGGGAATAAATATATGCTAAAAGGCATTTAAACGAAGTTAAGTGTTGGAGTTTGTATTATTCATAATTTTGACGCCAATATTTTCACTTTTACTGCAATGAATATCGGCTCCAAATATCAGTTATCAGCCTCCTTAACTACTAATAATTGGTATCGTTATCAGCCCTAAAAGAACATATTGGTCTATCTCTATTTTTGTCAACATGTAGCAATTATCAGAGATTGTTATTGGAGTACCTTTTGTTCACAGTTCTGTATTGTAAACACACGTGACCAAATAACAGCAGATAGGACAGTTTCTTACCACTTAATATAATAATAATAATATTAATATTAAAATAGTCTGGTTTTAACTGTGAAAGTGAACTTTTCTTTTCTTCTATCTTTCAAACGTGTTAAACACATTTCCTGAGTTAGTATCTGCTACATAGAATCCAGAATATTAAATCATGTTAGCAATTAATTTGCATAACTGGGAAATCGTTACTCTAAAAAACTTTAACCGTAAACTAATACTAAACACTGTATACACTTATTTTCTAATAGAAAAGCTATTGCAAGATAATAAATGGTCATATATAAATTAACTAATGTGATATTGAATGAACACCTTACCGTATGATGTCCTCATTTGCAGGAGATTTTTATTTTAATTCTTTTTAAAAGATGTCATGTTCACATTTTATTTGCTGTGGCATCATCAACAAACCAAAAAGGAAAAAAAAAGTTGCACTACACACAAACCGTCTGGCCACAGAGCAAGGGGCACTTTGTGATAGGATAAACACAACTCTTAATCGACGGGGATGGGATTTGAACCCATGCGTGCAGAGCACAATGGATTAGCAGTCCATCGCCTTAACCACTCGGCCACCTCGTCGTCTAAAAGTATCAACAAAAGTTTGCACCGCACCGCAACAACTGTGGCATCATCAGCATACCAAAAAGGAAAAAAGAATCTTGCACCGCAGGTCACTTTGTCTCAGAAATCAGTGCACAATGGCAGGGGAATTAGCTCAAATGGTAGAGCGCTCGCTTAGCATGCGAGAGGTAGAGGGATCGATGCCCTCATTCTCCATTGAATCTTACTTCTCTCTTCTCTTGACGACTAATAGAAAGAGTGACTGACATCAAACATCGGTTCTGTTGAGAAGCTCACTGATGAACCGGGTCTAGACTTGGCTTGTCTGCATTGTTTGCCCATTACATTCCTTGGCTGGACCAGTGCTCAATGCTGGTCTTATTCATGCCTAAAGATTTCTGCAAAGGGTTCCTTGTCATGATATCATCATTTAAAATTTGCTGTCATATTCTGCTTTCAAAAACCTGCTGGCTCCAGCACCATCCTGGTGTGTCCACCTTTTGGGAATCCAAAAGGGGAAAAAAAGCCAAACAAAGATCCTCTTAAGCACTCAGAAACCATCTGGCCACGGAGCAAGGGGCACTTTTGAAGCAAGGGCACTTGTCCTCCAGCTACATACGGCAGGAGTGGATTAGATGCTGTTTTTAGGCAAGCATAAGAGCCCTTTGCTCGCTTCCTCCTGGTGTCTGAGCGGGTACAGCAGACTTTCTCCCAGGGACTATTTTGGTAAGTTTGAAGCTTGGGCTGGTCTTGCTGGAGCAGTTAATGGCAAAGACTGGGTTACTTTCTGACAGTGTGCAGCTTCAAAAAAGGCCTTTTTTCCCCTCAGAACATACTGGCTGAGAGCTTCTGACCTCTGCTGGATACGCACCTACCAAATAGGGTAGTGCAGAGGAGTACAGCACATCTCTGTTATTTGGGGCATTCTAAATGCAACTCTTAATCGACGGGGATGGGATTTGAACCCATGCGTGCAGAGCACAATGGATTAGCAGTCCATCGCCTTAACC
>JAQMCX010000057.1:11459631-11474363 GCA_029814765.1 Acanthurus leucopareius | reverse complement strand
ACTCGGCCACCTCGTCTTCAAAACCCTCTACATGATGTCTAATAGGATTAATCAGCAACCAATAACAATTATTGGTTTTGAAGATGATTTGTCAAATACACCCCTCCAGTCTTAATTGAACGTTAAACAGAATTAAACAACCTAATTACTTTTTTCCTGCCTAGAATTGATTATAAAACCTATATGATATTATCCATGTAGGCTCACAAGGTGGTGTTAATATGGAAAAATCCTATCTGGCTAAATGTAAAGTGGTGCAGACAATGACAAAAAAATCAAAGGAACTGAGATTCTCATGAAGACTTAGGGTGCTTTCACACCTGCCTCACTTGGACTTTTTGACTCTTCAGTTTGATCCAAACCAAAAGTGTTAAGCACTCCCTCCGATCATGGTCCAGACTATTGTCGGACCAAACAACTGGACCATGGTCCCCCTGTAAAGTTGGAACATGTTCTGTTTCCAAGTGAGTCGTGGTTCTGTTCGCTTATGGTGAGAATGCAATCTGACTTAATTTTGGATCTATTACAGGACCCTAACCTGTACTAACCCCTAGCCCTACTCAAAGCACCTCTCTACAAAGACCATGCTCAACAACCAAGGGGAGCAAATATGGGTTTAACATCATGACTGAGGGGCGCATTTGGACTGAAGGCCTAGAGGGACTGGATATTGAACCAGAAAGTCAGAGAGAGGAGTGCAATATGTCATCATAACAGCTTATCAAACTTAAATATGAATTTACTGCGACGAGGATGGGATTTGAACCCATGCGTGCAGAGCACAATGGATTAGCAGTCCATCGCCTTAACCACTCGGCCACCTCGTCCTGATACCATGTTAACAGTATTCAAAAAATAAAAATATATCTAATATCCCATACACTGTGATTTATCAACTGATTACAAATAAGGGGTTTTGAAGATAATCTGTCAAACGCTCCCCTTCTGGACTTAATTGCACATAGTGAGA
Source organism: Acanthurus leucopareius (assembly GCA_029814765.1). Lineage (NCBI taxonomy): Eukaryota > Metazoa > Chordata > Actinopteri > Acanthuriformes > Acanthuridae > Acanthurus > Acanthurus leucopareius. The sequence continues at coordinate 11,473,393 of JAQMCX010000057.1, read as the reverse complement.
ATTGAAAACTGAATGTTACCTTGAAAGATATCTGACCTTGAATGAGCTGCAGTGTCTAAAGGCAGGGAGAGCTCTAACAGATGTATCTTAGAACCAGCTGTTGCACACAGACACATGCACATTAATAGACACAAATGCAAGCACACATATAAATTAACAGCCAGCATTCCAACATACCAGAGCTTTCCAACCTGGGGGCTCTCTTCTCCAAAAAATTAGATGACATTACGGTATGCATGAAAACCATTTTCATCTTCAGAGAAGAGGAAGTAATCACATAGAAAATTGCAACTATGAAAATTAAAGGAGGGATCTGTAGATCAGGCTGTAGTCATTATGGGTGTAGGATGTAGGTTGTCTGCCCAGGACTGAGACATACTTTTTCACCATTTTACCTGACTAATGTCAAAGTAGTTCTCAAGTCACTGAACTTAATGATATAATTTTGTGGGGGTGGCCCCTGGGGAAAGACTTCTCATGGAAAAAAAAGCTATTCAGTTCTAAGAAAGTCTGCACAACTCTACTCTGCGGTCACTGTAATTTAACTTCATAACAGTAATAATGATAATAATAACTTCCTCTTTATCACTAAACATTACAATCCACTAACCTAGAATTCGAGTGAAAAAGGTGAGTTCATTCACATATTTAAAAAGGTTTCACAATCTGCAATAACTTCATTAGGTGCAGTGATGTCTGCAATTAAACAAATAATAATGATAATGAATTGATTTACGAAAAAAAGTAAATATTCTTTAGAAGCAGTAAAACACATCAATCTTTTTTTTTGAATTTCAGTTGTGGTTAATCAGTTTAAATCAATGACTGCATTCACAACTTAACAGTACTGGCTTATAGCCTATGATTTATTGGTGGACTTAATAAGACACTATTTAAAAAAGAAATTCTCATGTGTCATATGTTGAGTATGTGGATTCATTTCCTGTAGTGATTCTTGTGAGTGAGTCACTGTATTCAATTTTGAATGAATGTAATGGTGTGGTCATCCTGCTGTGCGATTATGGTTGAAATAATAATTACTTTTATTTTTATCAACAGATCACAATTATTTATCACCACTTTTCATTGATTTTTTTGGGGAAAAAAATATTACACCTTTAAATTTAAATAAAGAAGAAGCACTGCTTTCTCTTGCTGTGCAGTGTTGCTGTTCTGAATGTCTGAACTGATGCTGATTCACTGAGGTCATGTTAGGCCAGGAAGTCATTTTTCTTCTTTGCCTTCATGCATTGAGAACACTGTCGTTTGTGGTGTTTTTTTGTTTTTTTTTTGTTGGCAGTTGAGCAAGTTAGTTGTGTTTCTCTGTGGTGCAAACACAAGTCTCATGCACTTTATGCATATGATTTGTTCTTGCTTAACAGCACTTGCCCTGAAACCAAAATACTTCCAAACAACAGAGGATTATCTGTTTCAAGGGACTAGATATTCATCTTCTTTTCCAGATATTTGATTTTCTCTTTCTGCTCTGTTGTAACACTTCCACTCTGAACTGCTGCGACACGGTGCACGTAGTGCCATAACCTTAAAGCAAAGCTAAAACCTCTTGGTCTCTCCCTGGAGGTCGGATGTTTTAGTGGGGGTCGGTTGTTTGATATGCAAAGGAGTTTTTCTCAGAGCGCAACACACATTTTAAATGTTCATATTCTCTCAATCAAATAAAGAGAAATTTTAACACGTACATAGTAATACGTTGTGCTCAGTCAGTAGCTTCAGTGGATCACCAGTGATCCAGTAGATGTGAACAGGCTAATATTCGATTAATTGTGCAGCCCTTCCTTAGAGACAGCTTGAAAGTTTTAACATTTTCTATGACTCAGTCATTTATTAGCCAAAACTTGAAGCCTGACATTGCTAATAACTTGGTTTCACAATGAGAGAACCCTTTTGAGATCCAGAACCCTCCCAAGCCATCTTTCACAGACAGTCCTTGTTAATTTTGAGGAGGACATGGACCAAGACCTTCTCTGGCTTGAGCAGAGACACAAATAACTTGTTGTATTTCATTTGGTTCTTTAATTATCACAGCTACTGGTCATCTCATGCTCCTTGGACAGTAAATATTTCTGTGCTTGGCAGACAGTGAAAGAAGTAAACAGACTCAGCTAGCAGCCAAAAGGAAAGTGCCTGCTCCTTGTCTGGTGACTGTCCAACATTTGGAGATATTGTGATGTTACTGCGTGTGTGTTTTTGTTTTGCTTCCAGGGTTTTTATCAGGTGCAGTAAGTAGGCGGCAGGAACAGCTGCAGTGACCTTCTGCTGATATGCCACTTTAATGCAAAAGAGACAAATATGGACCCCATGTTTGTGTCGTGGTGAGTTTGTGCCTGTGTGTGCCCATATGTGCCTGCAGACTGGCAGAGATGCCACAGGAGTTATTTCTGCTGGCACAGTATTTAGCTCTAGAAACAGTCACAGTGGTTTTAAATGTTGTAACATCCTGTTCTTTTGGAATATTCCAATACTTTGGTAACTTCTCACCCTTCGTTTAGCCGCAGTTCCCTATTGGAAGTTTATTTAAGGTAACTTGCTTGGATTTTATGGCTTTGTTACACGCACAAAGAGCTGTTCTCCTGTAAACAGCTAGTGTAAATACTCTCTCACAAGTACTGTAACTTCAAGCCACCTCATCTTTTTGAAAGAAAATATTGGCAGCTTCTTTCACATACTTTTCCACTGTTTTGGGGCATTTAAGATTCAAACCCTCTCTGTTAGGGTTTCAACAGCAGTGGCTGTCTGACATCTAAGGCTCAACACAGCCTCAAAGTTGTGCTGTAACCTTCTGTGGTGCTCTATTGATTGGCACCTAATAGCCCAAATTTTCTATGAATGTTGATAGAGAGACATGTTCAGAGAAATTTGTCAGAACAGCAGGACTTCCTGTTTTTTAAAACTCTACTTTCATAGTCTGAATGCTGCATTATGACATTTTAGGACCTGCTCGGTTGTTGTGTCAGCTCTACCTTAAAAAAAATAGAGTTAGCTAACAGCAGTGTCTCACTTTCATGGGTCTGGTTGTGTTAACGACAAAAAAGATTGTCAAAACTCACAACTAAAAATAAGTTTGGTTTGAAAGGGGTGAAGAAGGGGAAACCTTAGTGACAGAGTAGGCTACAGTAAGTACAGTTTGGCCAAGTCTCTGAGGTCACGTGCACTTCAGCAGTGTTTATGTAATTACTCTCAGTGCCAGAATAGTGAGACAAAAGTTTAAATTTCAATTTCTTATCATTTACCACAAGAAATTTTTTTTTGTTTTTTATTTTTATTTTGAACATGAACAATAATTAAAAATATTACAAACTAAAGACATAAACACAAGTAAACGTAAAAACAACAGAAAGAAAAGAACAACAGCCAGAGAGTCAAATAAGTCCGTCATTTGCATGTTCAAAATGGAGTGGGAGGAAGTCGAAACTTATCTAGTCCCACCCCTTCATCTTGCACGAGTCATCAATAATTAATTTACCTGCTTCCAATTAATAATAATAATAATAATAATAATAATAATAATAATAATAACAATAATCACAACATAAACAAAACAAACCAAATAATATAATAAACAAATATTAATGAAGAGAAGAATGAATAAATAAAGAAAGAAAGAAAGAATAGATAAAGAAAGACAGAAAAGGAACAAGAGAAACTGTCAACCTTCAGTGATATTTATGCACTTGCATCCTCGTACATTTTAAAGATCATATTTTTATACTTTTTCATAAGCTGCTCTATGTTTGGACATTGTTTCAATTCACCATTCAGACAGTTCCAAAGTTTCGCCTCATAAACAGATACACAAAATCTTTTCCTTGTAGTTCTTACTTTTACACTTTTGAAGTAAAACAATCCCTTTAAATTATATTTTCCCTCTCTCTGACTGAAAATGCCCTGAATATTTCCTGGTAGTTGATTATTCTTTGCTTTGAACATGATTTGTGCTGTTTGATATTCTATTTGATTAGTGAACTTTAACAGTTTTGACTGAAGAAACAATGAATGTGTGAGATCCCTATAACCTACTCTGTTAATTACCCAAACTGCTCTTTTTTGAAGAATGAATAGATTGTAGAGAGCTCTTGAAAGTGTTACACCAAACCTCAGCACAGTAGCTTAAATATGGTGAAACTAGAGAACTGTACAGAATGTGAAGTGAGTTACTATATAGAACCTGTTTTGCTTTATTTAATACTACAATCGTTTTTGAGACTTTGGACTGTAGATGTTTTATGTGAGGTTTCCAATTAAGATTTTCATAAAATAATTACTCCTAGAAATTTGGTTTCTGTTACCCTTTCAATGTCCACCACATCAATTTGAACCTTTGTTTGTATAATTTTTCAGCCATTCCCAAATAACATTATTTTTGTTTTGCTCAGACTTAATGATAGCTTATTTATATTAAACCATGATTTTAATTTACTCATTTCTGAGTTAACCAATGAAGGTACTTCATTCAGATCATGACCGGAACAAAATATATTTGTGTCATCGGCAAACAAAACAGGTTTTAAAACATCTGAAACATTACATATATCATTAATGTATAAAATAAACAGTTTGGGGCCCACCACTGACCCCTGGGGGACTCCACAAACAATGTCCAAACATGATGAGCAGCTATATCTCCTTTTCTAATTTTCTAATTGAATAGCTATGATTATCAAAGCAAACACTTGAAATTGACCATATACACCAATTTCTCAGAGAGAAATGAGTTTCAATTAAATGTCAACCTTAAGAACCTTTCTCTGGCAACATTAGTTTTTAAATCTCAGCATCAACTAACTGAAGGGTCAGCACTAAACATGGCTGCCTGAGGCGTAAAGGTGAGACAAAGCTTTTAACTTGTGTTAATTGCAGATTTTTGAGGTTTTACCCATGATTTGTGACAGTTTAGGCCTCAGTCACTCCCATGAAGTCAGTAAATGGAGTTTTGGCTCTGACACATTCAATTCAGAGAAGCCAGTGGTGGTTTTTTGTGTACTAGTGTTGGGAAATTTTCTCTTCTGGCATTTGATGATCCAGTTCCATTTTTAGCACCGCAATAATCTCCAACCTGGGAGCAGGACAGACCCAAACACAGAGTTTCACAGAAACAAACTTGATCTGTTCGCAATGTTTTCTAACTGGGGAGTTGCAGTTCCCTGAATTTGAATGCATGAACTCTGTACATGCTCGTGCAGTACGATCAAAAACTTCATAGACCGCTCCTGTTGTGCAAAAGCGGGGTACTTAACAGTTATGTGCATGTAGCATGTACAAGCTAAAACATATGTGAATATGGTTTCCACGTTTGATAACTTTATCATCATCAGCGACTGAGTCACATGCATTAAAATGACCACTGGTATACAATAACTTCATGTCTAGGGTCATTACAGGTGATGAGAGTTGTGTTTACGACCCAGAGACCACAGAGCAGTCTTTGCAGTGAAGGAGGCCACAGTCTCTGAGACTGAGGCCTGTTGCGTCAGGAGAACGCAGCATGCGCAACCCTTGTTCCCCAAAATAAAGTTTGGTCTCCGGTTTGAAGCCAAAAAAAAGAAAAACAAAAAAGCCACCACCACCACCAACAACAAAAACAAAAAAAAAACAAAAAAAACAAAAAAACAACGCAAATGAGACCATTCAGGTGGGCACAAAATAGTGTATTTCAGGTGCTGATTGTAGTAAAGTGATGTAATCCGAATATTACCTTTCAAAAGCACTTTGATCGTACATCCTACACACAAACTCAAACTCAGACACATATGCAATCCATTATAAACTGTATTCTACCAGAACAATTAATCAGCTGTTACTTTGGATTTGAAAATGTGTTTAGAGTTCTCAGATGCGATTAGCTGGTGGAAAATCTTTCAGCATTTTTCACAGTAATTAGAGGAAGCCACATTACTGACTCTTTTCCCAATATGATCTAATATGTCCACATGGTATATTACAGGTTGTGGTTTCCCTTCTGATAAATAGGAGGACATTGTGCAGCTCAACCATAAAGCGCAGCCATAATTACAACCAGTGTGCTGTAGATTTGTATAGATAAAGTCCTGGGTGGTTCTCTGTAATTGAAATGAACATTGTTGAGTATTTGTTTTTATCACTCTTAATGACTGGCTGAACTCATAATACAAGGGCTTACCACACAAACGCTGTATTGATAATGCATCTGTTTAAATTCGTTCAAACTCATGTGTGACCTGTAAACACACGTGAAATTAAAACCACAACTGGAGACGTTTGGCAGCTACAGAGCCATGACAAACAATCAGTTGAGCTGCTTAATTCTTCAATGCAATTACAAAGTACAAATATTTGGTGTGTCACTTTCTGGTTCACAGACAAGGACACATGGATGGTCACGTCTCTGGTGATGATGGGGTGTTTAGATCTGGCATTACTGAAACTGTGGTTAGAAAAAAAAAAGACATAGATGGGTGATTTTGATGACAGATTCAAACAGTGGTACAGGAGGAGAGGAAATCCATTTCTTACATGTGGTAATTTTTTAGCTTTAGCTCTGGAAGCAGTCATGTTTTTCTCAATCAGCCATGCTCTTTGTTTAAATTTCAAAAGGTGCAAGGTCAAAAGGTTCACACTGCAAAACTGAGTCCTTAAATGAACCTACTTTGCCTCTCAAAACACTGTAGTAGTTAACCTTTGTTTGAAGGAGGTCGAGCTCTATGAGAACATCAGAGGCTCAAAGGGGATAATTAGTTAAGGTTGTGGCTGATGAATTTGTTTCTCAGCATCTATCCATCACACTTTACTGCTCTGTGTCTGTTGACAGAGGGAGCTCTAACTGGGAAACTGGGATGAATTCTCTTTAATTTGCACTCAACATAATTATAAAGGCAATTCTTTTGCTTTCGCTCCTATTTTTATGAATGAAACTAAACATCTAAGACTCTTTCTGTGCAAACAAAAGGCTTATTTCACTCAAAATTTGTGCACAGACTTGTTAAAATCTGTGTTAATGAGCTTTTCTCCTTTCCCAAGATAATCCATCTGCTGACAGGTGTATTACATCAGGATGCTGATTAAACAGCATAATTATTGTACAGGTGTGTCTTTGACTGATCGTGATACAAAGCCACTCTGTAAGGTGCAACTTTATCATGACATGTGACCAGTTTCAAAGGAGAGTGCAGCCAGCAAGCCCACTGCAGAAATGCCCACTAGAGCTGTTGCTTGAGCATTGAAAGGGTCATTTTACTACCATATGCTAATGTCATTTCTGAGACTGTGGCGTTATAAGCAACTGGCCTCATATCCATAAACCACATAAAAGCATACCAGCCCAAGACCTCCACATCCTGCTTCTTCACCTGGAAGACTGTCTGAGACCAGCCACCTGAACAGCTGATGCCACAGTTGGTTTGCACAACAAAATAATTTTTGCATAAACTGACAGTTTGCCAAAGTCAACACAATGAGCAGAGTGCCCCCTGATGGCAGACAGATATGTACGCACCTCTGTGTCACGTAGTTTCTATTCCTACCAATATCCATAACTTCTCACAACTATTAAAGGCTCTTCTATATGTATACAAATATTTTTAAAAACTTTTAACTTCACCTCCATTTAAAAAAAAAAAATCTCTCTGTTTGCAAATAATCCTGTCCATACCAGAGGTGTTAATGAATATTTTTCTCTCCCCAATATAACACAGAAGTTTAAATGTCTGGGATGCCATTTAGCTCAATCGGTAGCGCAGGCGTCCCATGTACGGCAGGCTCAGTCCTCCACACAGCGGTCGCAAGTTCGACTATCCGACCATTTGCTGCATATCACTACCCCCTCTCTCACCCTGTTTCCTGTCGACTCTCTCAGCTGTCCTATCAAATAAAGGCGAAAAGCCCCAAAAATATAATTAAAAAAAAAAAGTTTAAATGTCCTTTTTCAAGTTAATACTGCACATTCGTTCGAGGCCTTTTACTGTATTGAGATCAGCCGAAGTACACCTGTGTGGTAGTAATGCTATTTATTCAGCATCTTGCCAGGTTAGTTGATTATCTTGACAACTACAACATTTAACCATGTTTGCCTGAACATTTTTGTATGCACCTTTTGTGTCAACCACCCTAATTTCAAATCTCAAGCTGAGTGAGCTGAAAAGGGTCATCACTTGAATGCAGTGCACTCTTAGCTTGTAGCTCTAATTTGCACTAACCCCTTTTAAAACTAAATAAATTTAATTTACAACTCACCTCCAGCTTACACTGCAAAATGTAAAAACCTTGTTGATTCAGCCATGACTTCATTCTTTTTTTTCCTACATTTTTTTCTTCAGTTTTTGATGCAAAACATAACTCCAACATGTGCTTGGCAAGTGCTGATATCAGGGCTTGATTTTATCTTACTTCTATCTTCCTGTTTAATCACAGTGTAACTGTGAGCTCCAACGGCCCTTCGGCACAGTTTTAATATAAACACCAACTGTGTGTCCTGCATCTCGACTGACTGTCTGGTGTATACGCTCTTAAGGTTAAAATATTAAAATCTGTCCAATCTTTCATGTCTGTGGTCTCCTGCTTTTTTAAAAATTCCGTTGTGATTTGTGCGTCCTCATGTGTGCAGAGAGCTTTGTCATCAGTGTCAGGGGCTGAGCAGTGTGACACAGGTGCAGCTACTTCCACTGATTAGAGGAGCTGTGATTGCTGATTGGCTGCTGTGTGGATAAATGAGATAAGTGAGATGATCACTTCAGACAAAAAAAGAAGACTCAGAGGACGCGACAGGTTCCTGCTTCATCACTGAAACACCTTTTAAAACACATTCCAGTATCTACTGTGGTTAAAAACCTGTGCTCTAATAATTGCAGTAATCTATGCCATTCCCACAGCATGTGGATGTACTTTCTTTTTTTAATATTTATTGTCACTGTCTGGCTTTGTATCATATTTGCCACTGAAATCAAAATGTAATTAATGTTACCATGGCAACAGAAAACAAAACAAAAGAAATCTAATGCACTTGTATGTTTATCCTGATAGCTTGGCAACAAACTGAAGTGAACAATCTTTAAAGACTTTTCTCTGGGGAAAAGGATTCAATAATACAGACCTGAACTTTTTGGGGCCTCATAGAAAGGGAAAAAGGAATATTATCTTTTGTTTTCTTTTTTTCTTTTTTCTTTTCTTTAGCCATGCTTTTGTCATTATAACATATTTGTGCCAGACTCTTTAATGCAAAGACACACTTTAAAAAGATGGTTTATTTTATTTAGGGAGTTTTCCCACAGAGGAATTGGAGTGAGTCACTACTGAAGCATCAAAGCAGCTTTTTGAGAAATCGTATAGAGCTAAGGGCACATATGCAGACACACACAGATGTAGACATATACAAACACATACACACAAGTATACAAAAGAGAGACATGCATAAATGCTGGGAAAAACTCATTCATACACCCTGCGGCAGCGACAGACAGATGTAGAGCTACAAGCACACGCACCAACAAATCTGCTGTATTGTATTATAGCGTGACGTCACAGTGTGACCCCCACCCCTGTTACTAATTGATCCAGAATGTTTTGGATCCATTGGCCTCCCAAAACCACTGCTTAAGACAAAAGTTTGTCTGTGAAGTATTGGGCTGAGCTTCAGCGAAAATCAAAAGCAATTAATCATTTTAAGTGTGCAAGAACCAGCGTGTTTTTCACGCATGAAATGATTAAATTGTTCTTTAGAATTGATTCTGAGATGAGAGGAAATACTTATAATGAGGATTCGGAGCTCAGAGGATAAATATTTCAAAGAAGTCCTGAGTTGTCGCCCGGTAATACTTAGTAACGCTCAGTATTTCCAGGAATAACACTACCGCAAGCAACAAGAGCAATTTAAAAATATATATATATAAAGTCAAAGCAACAAAAGAAACAACTAAAACTTTCTTTTCTTTTCAAGCATACCCGAAATCTGTCATCTCTGTTTCTCTCAAGTCACAGCCAAAGCAACAGCAGGGGTGTAATGAGCCTTATTATGTTATATTTTCAAAGCTTCTTATGTAAGACCATGTTTTGTGTTTATCGTATTATGTATTGGCCCTTTGGCAATACAGAGAGGTTGAAAGGTGGCCAAGCTAAACTCAAGTGACCCTTTCCATGAATCATAAGAAGAGGGGGCACCAGGTTAAGCCAGCAGGAGACTAAATGATCAATGTCTGCGTCTCACCTCTCAGCAGTGGTCACGCTTTGATGAATTTTTTCAGGCAGTGAAATTGAAACTCATGGCATCGTGAACTCTTTTTTTTGTTGTTTTTTTATTTTAAACACTGGCTCCATCATCATCCTTCAGCTCCTGTAGCTTTGACTTTTTAAGTAGAACAAGTCAGCTGGGGTTATTCACAGACATACCAACACTAGCTACTAATACATTGGTCAGAGACTTGATGGCCAAAATTAACTTTCCAAATTCAGGTTTTTAGTGGTCTCAAGTGCAGACTGCAGCCCATGAAATTTTTAACCCCACCCCCCCCCCCCCCCCCCCTTTTTTTGTTTTAGTTGTTTAATGAGACAGTCTGATTGAGTCACATTGTAAGAAAAGTTACCACATATAATGTTTATGTTAGTATTAGATTTTTTGTGTAGGTGGGCAGTTTACACCACCTTCACTCTCCCTCACATCACCCACTGTAAATGGGAGAGGAATAGTGAGGCACATACAGGCACTCTTAACATCCAGTGGTTCCTTGGTTAGAGGACCAATGGAAATAAGCCCCTCAGGCTTTATTGTGTTTTTTCATCCTCTGTGATTTTTTTTATGTGAAATACTGCAGCGTGGTCTTCTGTTTACTTAATTAAAAAAACATTAAATAAATTCAGTTGAATTCAACTCAGTTCTATCACTGCCTTGGTCTTATAGGATGTTTCCTGTCTCATTGAGTTATTACACGTAGCATTTGGGGCATCAAAGGTGCAGATGGTGCATTAAATTTACTGCTGTGGCTATGCCCTGAAAAGCCAAAGGGGTTAAGATGTCTCATAAAAATGAACATGACTCAATGGTTACATTATCTACTACATTTACAAAGACATATTATATTATCTCCAGTGTGGAATTTGTTTGATTGCAGATGGCACAACTGACACATGTGGCTCATTCTTGGAAGTCGTTCCTGTGTGTCAAGCATGTGGAAGTGAGTCAGTGGGGAGGATAAACTTCTCAGGGTTGAGTCAGATACTTGGCAGGTCTTTCAAAGGTCAGATAGTTAAAGCACATCTTCTTTTGCTTATGTGCCATGGCGAAAGTGCAACAGGTTAACATAATGTGAGAAGAGAGGGGTTTTCAACAGAAAATGGTGGGTTCAATCCCCCATCATTGCTCTAAAGTCAGGAACACACAGCGAGCGGCTACAAAGGGAGATGGTTTCCAGCACAGGAGCTTGGCAATTGACCCTCCGTGTTTCCAGTTTGACTCAGTAATATACAAATTTTATGCATTGACATTTAAATTACATTTACAGCTAATTTTTAGTATCAGTGTCTCTTGTAGTATGATTTCAAATAGCTCAAGGAAAAATGAAGGGATGGTCATGTGATCTTAAGAAATCCAGCTGCTTTTTAAAATACTGAGTCATCCCCATCCTTTGAGACTTTTAAGCCCCAAACAGCACATTTACACCAATATAATTGATCCCAGGTCTAAAAAAATGTGCGGTTTTAAAAGAAAACAAAAAAACAAAGGAAATGCAAAATGCATGTCATCACTTGATTTAACCACCACCAATGTCTTTTAAATAAGTTCGTTCTTTTTGGTGATTTAAAGAACTCAAATCTTAATCCACATCTGGTAGATATTGGATCAAAATAAGCGAACACCAACTATGACAAAATTACTGTTTCTGACACATGATTTTTCATATCAATCTTAAGTACGATTTATGTTTAAGTTCAGAGCTTTTTTTTAAAGATAAGAGTTCTGTAGAAGGATTCATGAGAGCTAAAAACAGTTTATCTGCATCAGCATGAATTATGTAATACAAGGTATTAATACTGCTTTGAAAAAAAAAAGGTAACATCATTCAAATCTGTGGAAAACAAACAAACTCCTGTATTGTTGGCCTGTGTATTTTCTTAATTTGTTCACTTTAAACATCTTAGAATTTTTTGTTGTTTTTCAAATCATATTTTCATTATGAGGTGGATGGATAAACCAAACTCCAGTTCATCAGTATGTTTGGAATTAAATGAAATTTAAGATTTTTGAGTGTGATTGACTGAAAATACAGAAACATAATTTTAACCCTGTGGTCTTCATTAGGGTGTGTTTTTACTTGCAGAAATGAAATCCAGAGAAGCCTACAAGCACTATTTACCATTAAAGGCATTAACTCCATGTGTGTCCTTTCCTCCTTGGCTCACTTTCAGATGGCGGTATCTCACTGAGAGAGAGAGAGGGGCTTTGAGGAGAAGAGGAACCATACTACTGACCCTGATATCTCGCTTTCACTAAACCACCCTCTCCTTTCTCCAATCCTATTCTATCCCTCAGTCGGAGGCTGAAACAGATTTCATGTGCTGCCACATGGTTTCCATTTCCTCTTTCCTTTTCAGCCCATTGGCATCTTTATTTTGATTTTGCCCTTTTCCCCATCCTTCTCTCCAGTCCTGTTTGTCTCCTCCTGTCACCCTGTTACTCATGCATGCTTTTTGCCACTCCATTCCCACCCTCTATATTCCTGTCCTTTGCTTTTTCTCAGTCAGACCTCCAAACTTAGCAAAATAAAGTAGATTGTTGGCTTGCTGATGCATTTTAAAATGACCCATGAGAGGGTTTTTAAATCTGACACTATCGGCAGGACATCTTTTGTCAGTGTCTTCTAAAATACAAGTGACCTTTATGAAATGATAAATTCCTAATTAAGGTTTAAATAAGTGACAGATTGTGCTTTGAATGAAAAAAAACAGGTCATTTAGAATTTCTGCCCAAGTATTCCTCAGCTTAAGCATGAGATTTCTTGTGAAAAACAGATGAGAGTTCACCTTTGTTGATTTTGTTGGTTTCTCCAAACCAACAAGTTGGCCAGATGAAACAGGGATGCATTCATAAGTAATCATTAGCCAAGCGCTCTAAGTTTCTTGGTAGCATGTTAAGCCTTTCCAATTCTGAAATATTTCAGTCCAACTTATTATGTGCTTCCCACTTCAGTCTCACCATGAAACCATCAAAAATGGGCTCCCAGAAACAACTTTTCCTTTGACTAGTCAAAGAATTTTTTTGGCTGCGCCCATGCTTCTAAAATCTGGAGTTACAGTACATAAATAACCATCTCTTTGTGTGTGAGATTCAGCCTCTAAAGTGCTAATACTAGCAGGATGTAGTCCACGTCACACTGTCCTGAACTGACGAGCACAAACACAACTACGTCACGACAAAATCATTACCAAGTTCATACTTTGCCAATGTGTCACACTGCAAAAATGCCTCAGTGCGTTATTTTGCTCAGACAGCACAGTCAGTGCAGTGACAGTGATTTGACGCATAACATGGAACATGTTCACTGTACAAACAAGTAACCCCACAAATCATGTTTGGCCATACACTTTGATAGACAATGTAGGCTAATGTGATGGTACTGTTATGATATACCCGGGTAAATAAACACAATATTTAATAGCCCCTAAACTTCTGGATTAAAGGAAAGAGACAGTCAAAGGAAAGTAAGGACTGGTTTTCGTGCCGGGACTTAAGCTGGGTAAACTCACCTGTGCGCCGGCGAGCCTCCCGCCCGATACGCTCTAC
>JAQMCX010000057.1:11430658-11456684 GCA_029814765.1 Acanthurus leucopareius | reverse complement strand
CAGAACTCCAAATCCTTCAACTTTTACTGACAATTGATTAGGACTTTGATTATAATTATCAAATTAATTAATTATCATAGTTCCAAATTAATAATTGGTAATTTCATGAGACTGATTAAATGATTGGCTATCATTTCCCTTTCTAAGGGTGGTGCCCTGGGATGGATTTAATGTAAATTAAATTCTATTACTAACTTACTATTATTTACTTTAGATAGCCAATCCGAAATATTTAAGCCCGACAAAGTTGGGGCCCCATGTGACCCAACACAACTCATACTTTAAAAAAGTCCATGGCATTTACAGGGTTTGCACTTTCATTATTGTCCTGGCAACACAATGGAAGCATCCCATTGACATTTTGAAACGGCAGAATCATCTTTGGTTTCAGACCAAAAAAAGTTTCCTGTTCAGATGGCCCCTAAAAATATAATAATATAAATAAAATAATATAATATTAATATGATAAAATAACAATAAAAATTTGACCCCTTAAAATGTTTTTTTTTTAACAGAATAAAACGATACCTTTTCTCTGTCCTATATTCTTTTTTTTTCTATGTTGCACTTGAAGCAGCTTTGCACATTTAATAAGGCTGATCTATGTGCAACGTTCTTGTATTGGAAATTGATAGAGTGCAATGTTAAAAAATGCAGTGTGTTCTGATATGGAGCTCAGGTTAGCAGTCAACTGTTTTTTGAAATTTTTGTTCACACATCTTGTCCCATGTAGCAAAGACATTTAGACAAAACAATCAAAGAAAATGCGAAGGGTAGAGCATTTAATCCACTGCTTCTAGTTTACTTCCACTGCCCCCTCCTTCCTCCCATGCCTTTCCATGCATGGTAGGCAGTGCCACAGTCATGACTATTGAGACGTTACAGTACTGGGAACTTTGCCAACACGTGTAACACAGGAAGAAAATCCAATGGGAGACCATTGTAATTAGTCCAATAAATGTTTTCACTTGGAAGTATTCGAAACAAAGCTGTGCTTATGACAGGATGCTTGGGTTTTATAGAGAGGGCTTGTAAGCGGATGATGTCTTCTGCACGGAGTCAAAGGCCACTGCTTTTTTGTGGCAATGAATCACTTTAACAGGAGCCTTTGCACTAACAAAACCTGTGTTCTACTACCAGGGATGCCAAAAAATAGTTAAACTGCTTCTCTATTTTTCTTATTTGAGGATGTAATAAATGCATTCATGGATTTCGCTTTAAGTTCTTCTTGTCCTTTTCCACAAATCTTGTTAAAAGGTTTAAATAACAGATAGCATTGCAAAAAACATTGGTTAAAGTAAAATGAATACGTATGACTTTCAATAAATTAGCAACATGGCACTGACACTTGACAGAAACCTACATAAAAATTGCGCAGTGAGACAGATTATAAAGCATTTGTAACTGATGTATGTGTTTAATAAAGTACAGTAGACTTTCATGCTCATTACCGAGCAGGCAGTGGAACTACTAAGGTTACATATATGCCCAGAGCGGCATTTTGTAACCTGTAATATCACCAATTCATAGATGCAGACACATAATGCTGACAGCCTGACTTTAAAGAGCTTTGGTTGCCACTAAGGGCCTTGAGGTCCCACGATAGATGTGGCTTTCCAGTGGCGGGTGTCAGCTGGGGGGGGATCTAGAGGAGGCAGAATGGGGGTCAGGCACATTCACCACTGGGTGTTGGCTGTCCCAAATTACTGCCACATGAATGGACTTGTGATTAGAGAAATGGGGTGTCGGAGGTGTGGAGGATGGTTTCAGAGTAATCACTATAGGTAGGAGCACTGAGTAATATGACATATAGAGAATAAACATGTATACCTGAAGAGGGGCAACTGAGTGCACAATATGGCATCAATGAGTGATGTAAGAGACTATTTGCACTCTGGTCGCCATGTGGTAAAGCCTACAAAGCATCCAGTCAAAGATCTTCCCCTCACAGCCTCTAATTTGCTGTGAGTGTGTCCTGTGTTAGCTAATTAAGCCACAAGATAGCCAGTCAGACTCAACAGTTTCTTTTTTGTTTTGCTTCCTGGGAGGTGGTATATTTAGCCGTCTCGTGTGGCCCTGCGGGGTGGTTGTTTTGAGGTGACAGAGCTGTCTGTTGCGGCCCGTTCGGTCACGCCTGTAAAAATGTTTGTGAAGTGAAAATCCCAGAAAGCTGTGGTCTTGTGCCAAAAAAGGGTCTTCGCTCACTCTCAGCGTGTTAATGACAGAGCAACACACAGGTTGTGCACAGTGACAGTACTGTGGATGTCGGTCTACCGTGAAGCCGCTGTGAGAAGAAAACAAACCTCTGTTTACTCTTTTCTAAAGCATAATGGGAGATAGTAAACATGTTTGTGGGGGGAAGAAAACTTAATCGCGTGCTACGCATCTTCTGTCTAGGTCTCATTAAACATACCTAGACTACAATTAGCATGGAATCTTAATTTGCCTGGAAACTTAATTAATTCATATAACTTTTAAGGCAGGCTCGTAAAGGCCCACACTCATATGGCTGTAATACATTACTGGAGACATTTGCAATGGAAATGCTTAGTCTCCTAGCCACCCAGGAGTATTTAGTAAGCAAAATGGCCTTTTCAACACCGCATCTTGTCCCCTTTTCAAATTCTTAACACCAACCACTTATTCCAAGCAGGCAGTCAAAATAAGGCAGATGGAAATCACTCCTGTTTTATCCATGTCGCTTTACACCCAGCTTTTATAACGTAACGTGGCAAGCATTACACGATGAGGGACTAATGATATATTTTCTCAGCTGGAACGTGGGAATTGTACCGCGGGCCCAAAACAGTGTAGAGTCTCAGTAAATTAGTGTGTGCCGTTAAGTAAAAAGTGAACAGCTTGCCAGAGCTGTGCTGGCTAGGGGCTCGTAGGGAACCCACTACACCGCACAGTGGGAGGAAGAGCCAAGGGAGATATTGAACCTATGGGGAAGGAAGCCCACTGTCAGCGAGAGTGTCTGAAAACCCAGACTTCACCCTCTGACAGCTCGGAAATATCCATTTTAATAGGGGGGAAAAGTGGATTTGGCCAGACATCTTCGTTCCTCTCATGGAAACTCATCCGTCCTGGTGTGAGGCGACACCCTCAATGACTTCTAACCAAAGGGTTGAGCATAGCAGACTTCTGCAGACCAGTAGGCCCCACAAAATGAATCTGCAATTTGGTCCCCTGGTTTCTTTGAAATAAATTTATTTACATCCACTTTGAAGGGGTTCATCTGACCACTACAGGTTGTTATATTTTCATGTTTTACTCGTGTTTTTTATCTATTCTTGTTGACTGTGGTTATTTTTCCACAATTCTCCCTGAAGGTTCTAAATACCAAGGTTACTGCTTGACGTCTTGTAAAAGCTGATCTCATCAATAAAATTCTGTTGTGTCCTGCTGATTCCTTAAAAGTTGGTCTGGATAAGGCCATCAGCAAAATGCCCACAATGTCAAGCATCTTTTTATAGAATGGAAAGTGACCCAAAATATACACCAAGTAGTTTGTGTGGCGTTTGTGGGGCCAACGTATGAAGACTGTGAGCCATAATCAACCCAGCAACCCATTACCACTTGGCCACCGGGAAACTCCATCTTTCTGGGGTTCCCATTGTGCTGCAAAGTGCATGTAGCATTGAGTTTGTTTGACTGAACAACCAGCAACCACCTCGTATACATTTTCAGTGTGCCAGAGCTGATTGTATCAGTCAACATGCTTTGTAAACTCTCTCAGGGTCTTGCACAACAGATGCATCAGCTGGCCAAAAGGGCAAATTGAAACAGTTTGGAGAGATATCGCCAGTAATTACATGTGCTGTTTCTTTAAATACCTTCAGCAGAGCACTGTATTTGTTACAAATAATGACCTCCTTGATGGCTGCTTAATCTGTTTCTTCCAAAGATCTATTCAATTAGAAACTACAAAAATGCTCACAAAGGCTTGAACTCAACATTGGTTAACTCAAATTTAAATGTTTAAGAGAGCCACATTTCCTTTTTTATGATTTTGATTATAATGGGGTCTTATTTAAAACACATGGGTGTAGTAATATTCAGCAGCTGCGCGGCTCTGCCTCTAGGGCATTCTTTGTTCAGCTAGGAGGAAGGAGAAAAAAAAGGAAAAGGAAAAGAAAAACTTCCACATGCTAACATTTACACAGTGATTTCTTTTAATTGCACTCTACTTTTTAATTTGCCCTGGACTAATGCTTTTAAAAGTAGGACTGAAGGTACTTTATTGAAGCCATGCGTAGTGCTGGACCAAGTTTTCTTGATTGCTGTGGCCTTGTAGCCAGGCTGTTTTCTACCTGACAACCTGCGTTATACCTGTCATTCACCATGTCAAACATGCCACACAGCATTTGGCCTTGAAAAGGCGAAGAGAAAAACACTGAGTGGGTGAGCTTCCACCAGGTCCCCCTCTTCAAAGGATTACGATAAATTAAGGCTCCTTGTGCTGGGTGAGCGGCAGAGTCAAAAAGAATCATGTTTAAAAGTGGGCTTGAACTGAAAACACAGATGGCCTGAAAGATACATGTTTCTCTTTAAAGGGGAAGAGAAGAATGTTAAACCCATCCTAATCTCAGCAGTCAGAGGGCAGGGGTAATATTTAGTTAAACGCTTCCAGTCATAAAGTGAAAATACACCCAAAGATCCTGAGCCGCTTATAATTTTTGAGCTTTGTGACATTTTAGATGCTTTAATATTGCAGAGGGAGGACATGTCTTGTTAAAACACATATCAAAGACATCAGACACCTGACACTTGAACCCAGTTTAATGTTCTAATAGAACAACCTGTGACTTTAATTTCACCAATGAAAAACAGTCTTGCCCTAACGAGAATATTCCCTCCTGATATTTATGGTCATGAGCTGTCAGCCACTTTGACCTTATATCTCTTCTGTTTAACACCCTGCATTACAACAGCTTCTTCCAGGGACAGTCTGGCAGAGCCCAAATCAGCAATAAAACAAGCTGTGTCTGGACTTTGCGACAGCTCTGTCCTCCAGTGTTATATACTTTCATAAAGGCACGACTTGGAGAGAGCAGACAGAGAGTCAAATTTGCAAGGTTAATTGCAGAAAAATGGATGAAAAATTACTTTTTAGCTAAGAATCAAGCATGACTCTTACTTAACCCACAAAGCTTAAGTGTTTTTTATTCTCTGTAATGATAGCTATTTTAAAAAGTATGATCTCAGTTACCTGAGGAAATAACATCTTCTTGCACTAGTCTGCATTCGTTTCTCTGTAAGGTCAAGATATCAGCTTGCAAATATATTTCTTATCATATTTAGATTCTATATTACTTTTGTAGCATGTTTGTTTCCTTTTGTTTAACAACAGCAGAGGCTGCAGTATGTAAAATCTGATATTTAAACTGGCAATATATTAAAATCTTGCTGTGGAGGGACAATGTTTGCAGTTCAAAACATTGGTTCTGTATGGAATAATAAGGAGATGGTTCCCTCCTCAAATTATTACATGAAACTATCATGTTTTCTTTGTGGTTTTGGGTCATCTTGGGTTTGACTAGCAACCTCTTAATCTGTAAAGCTTTAATTGCTTTTGAATTTGAAATATAGCACCATCAGCTGTGTATCTAAATGCATCCAGCTCCTAATGTCCAAATAACTGAAGTGACTGTAATAATCTGTGTTTTCAGTTTCATATTTTCTGAAAGTTTAAGGTCTGTGCTAAATCTAGATGGAAACTTGGCCTGTGTGAATGTTTTAATAGAAGTGGCCTCAACACAGTGGTACTAGGACAGTATCAACCCTCTTACTGAGTCCTCTACACTCTGTATCTTTTGACGGCCTTCATCGAGCCTCCGCCATAATAATAAGTGCTAAACACTTAGACTAGCTCAGAGTGGATGCTGTTTTTCTGATGAAGCAGCTGCTCAGAATAAACAGGAACGCTTCATTAGAGGGGTAAATGGAAAAGTGAGTGTTTATGATCCCAATTACCACCTTTGCTTTAGTGCCTACTTTAATCATAGCCATATCCTTTTCTCTCACTCAACACTACAAAGCCTCCCACTACAACACCACACACATGCACACGTTCACACACAAATAAACTCAAGCTAGACTTAAGCGGTCCATTTGTTTCCAACTGCTGGCCGATGTGGAAAAAAAAACAACTTTGTTACACTTTAACAGATTTTGTGTCTTGAGTTATTGCCATTTTTGACTTAATTTGACTATAAATTATCTTGTTTTATCATCCAGAATGTGACTCTTTAGCTCCATGTGCAATTTTCTACACAAACAGTAATAGTTTTAAGGGTTTTCCTTTTTAAGGTCTACTCTTCATAGACAAGCTCTCACAGTCAAATAACCTGTGGCACAAAACCTTTCACCATGATGATCATCATTATAGTTAATCACCATTCATTTCCAGTTTCACAAGAGCCCACAAGATCAAACATGGAGTATTTTGAGCATTTTCCTATGGCATGGTCTGGAACAACAGTTCGGAGTAATTGAAACAATATGCAGCATGTCAACACTCACAGTTACTGAACCATCACCACAGTTTGCAGATATCGTGATAATGATGTGAGCTTGTTTTCTCTTTGTTGCTGCCACAGAAACTGGGATGCAACTTGGTAACTTATGACACACCAGTGACGCCATCTTGTGGATGTATCAGGTAAGCTCACTCACCAGCAACTAAAAAGCAAGCAGGGCCAATCACAGTGTAGAGGGACCTGTGGTAAACAACAGTGTTTCTCTAAAACCAGTGGAAACAAATCAATGATGAGCTGCAGCCTGCACTTAAACTTTGGTTGCAATCTGATTCTGAGGTTGAATCAAACCGGACATAAGGGCGTTTGCAGCAGAGAACTGTAAAAACACTTGCAAGAGCACAACAAAAACATGGCTGCCCTAGTCACTTATAAACCTCCAAAAGACGTTACCCAAGGACATTACCCTCTATTATGGCCAACATTTGATTTGTGGTCTTTGTCTCTGAGACAGTGCTTCGTGGGTTTGATACATCTTCAGAATTCAGCATGTTTCTTATTTCACTACCACTTCCTCTTGCATGTTGCGCACGCCAGCGATTACGGCTGGACTGCTGTATGGTGAGATGCAACAGTTCAAATACGCTGTGGTTCATTAAAGGCATCCTGTTGGCTTGGAGAGGGAAGAAAGAGCCCGAACCAACCTACTGTTGCTCCGGTCTGCCCTCTAAACCCACACTGGTCAGACCACATCAGTGCTGAGGCTGGAAATCACAGGGTGACCATGGTCGACCATACACACAATGCCATTTTCATTTGCCTTTTTCTTTCCTGCACAATGTTCAATAGTTGGTACAGTATTAACTGTTGGTACAGCTGCTGGTAAGCTGTGCAGATGGCGTTCTGTGATGTTTAATTTGTAGTGGCAGGACCGTCATAGCAGCCTCAAGTACTGACGAATTAAACCCTGACTTCACTGTACTTCACACAATGCAGAATTTTTATTTAATGAGACAGAGTGTTTAAAGTGAATGTAATAAGAGGGAACAACCGCTGGCTGTAACTAATGGCATTCAGACAGAGGAAACGTGCATTTCAGGCATTAGAGGAAGAGTTTTGGTTTCAATAAGTCATGTTGTAATGAGCTGAAGGAGTCACCACCTCAGTTGACTCATAGGAAGAAAGTTGATAGTTGAGGTTGGATCAGAAATTGCTGGGTTCAAGGAGGAAACACCACAAAGAAAGAGAGCAAATCCTGAATGATCAACAGCATCCACTGCCCTCATTGTGGACTTGACTTGACATTAAGTTAACTTGACGTTTATTTAGGGAACAACGGTCACAGTTGTTGAAAAAACAAACCTCCAAAGATATATTCAAGTGTTCTTTTTTGTATGCTGGACTGTAACCCTACATGTTTTGTTTTAACTTAATATTATTTCAACATACTGTTTACTTCTGCTGTCTTACACAACTAATAAGAAATTGCTATACTTTTTGTTTTATTTTATTTTGTTGTTGCACAGTTTATTAGATTTAAAATGAAACAGCGTAAGCACTAACTTTAATCCCCAGTTTCAGGCTGTTTACATATGAGAAGTTGAAACCATTTTCAATCATTTTCCCTCTTTTAGCTGATCATACATAATTTCGACAAGGAACGAACAACAATATTCATCCCACACTCATGTTTAAAGCTTTTTTTTGGCATTGAAGGCCAACAGAACAAACCTTCTGAAATCTATTCAATATCAGTACTTACTGTGTTTTTCTTTCCACTAGCCCCTGGAGTAAATGGCTCACTCTCTACCTGCTAAATGCTCCATGATGTTCACAGGCTAGTTGCTAACTTTGTGTGTCAGTTTTTTGATTCTGGACATATAGGTTACAGTAGATTTATTGGTTCAGAGGTTGTTGCTTAAAACAGATGACTACTGTTGCTGGAAACTATGCTGACAAAGGAAAGTGCATTGTCGGGACAAATTTTCTGTGGGATTACCTGTACCAGTGACCCCTCCGCATTACATGTTTTCAATTGGCCAAATGTAAATGTAAAAATATTTATTAGCACAAGGTCAATCAATGACTGATGTCTGTAAACCTAGACTTTATCAAAAACTTGGTCTGTTTTCCTTGTGATGCTCGACCAGGCCTGTAGAGCAGCAGTTTTTACTTTTTTTCTGTTTTTGTCTGCTGTGATTTACATTCAATCAAAGAAACAGAAACAGAAACATGTTAGACATTGGGGGTGGGGGCTCAAACAGTAAAGAGCAATCTACATTTTATCCTAAAAAATCTCTTGGTTTTCTAGTATCATTTCTAGATTAGATATGGTATGAGGTCAAAGTCAGCTCTGTGACCTCACAGTTATTCTTTGACCTTGTTAGAGAGCTAAAACAATGCCACTTTTCAAACACTTACAGATTGCACTCTTCATCCTGTTTAATGCTTTCTGTGTAGCATTCTAACACCAGCATGTCTATAGTAGACAGTAGTCATCCTTTTGAGTTTCAGTGATGAACTTGCATCTACAGATCTCTAATAAATCACTGCCAATACATTACCTGTAGAGTAAATGTGCAAGTATATTCCAAAAGCAGTACAGACATGGCGCAGCTAAACTTGAATGAGTTTGTCTTCATGCATGCATGTGTGTGTGGGTTGCAATACAGTAGCTGTGTACCCGGGGCCCTCATCCAAACAGCTGGTACCCATCTGTTTCTTCTTCTGCTTCTGCGGCCTGTGGCTCAGGGAGCGAGGTGCACTGGCATGCGGTGTCTGGGTCTGGACCAATAGTGGGGAGGTATGCACCGTAGGAGTGTGCGTGTGTATGAATGTGGTTTATGGCGAGCCAGTAGTCCTGTGTGTATATGTGGTTTTGCACTCGACTCCTGTGTGTTTGTGTGTGTGTGTATGTGTATGTGTTTGTAGTGACTCATGGGTTTACGGCCATGTGTGTGGATTATGCATGTTTGTGAGTACATCTGGTCAGTGCTGCATCCTGCGTGCTTATGTGGTGTGAATATGTGTGTTCAAGTGTGTTTGGCGGTTAGTAATAATCACATTATATATCCACTTTAACACTGTTGATACACAGTTATACGTTAAAACAAATATCTGAAAGTGCTCTGCTGCCCTCTTACTGCCTGCACAAACCCTTCCATGATGCAGTCTGCTCCAAAAGTGAGTCATTGTGGAGAAGTGTTCAGTATTTCCATTTATTGTTTATGTAAATCATATAGACTGAACATAATGTTGGTTAAGCCTTCCAGATTTCCATCATTACTTCATGGCTTTATTGGTGTGGTCGCTCTCTGAAAATATGCGCCTTCAATCACACAAACAGATAAAAAAATAAAAGTCTTATGATGCTTTAAACAGAAAAAGGCTCATAGTGGCGAAGGTGGTATTTCCTTTGGGTAAAGAAGCAGATGCTTGGAGAATGTGAAATGCTTGAGCAACATGATGATCTTTATTGATGCGGTGAATGTTATGTCTAAAGCTTTGTGGACAAAACAAAGTTTCTTCCAATTGGTTTAATAAGACTGTTCTCATGAGGATTATTCAAATAATCCATGACCTGGCTCGAACTCAGTCCCACTTTTAATAAAATATGAGGGATTTCTTTCTCCACTGGAGGGCAGTGTTGGTCTTGAAATAGCTCCTGGCTACTGCAGGTTAATGTGTGCTTAGGTGTGTGTATTGGAAACAAGCACAATGTCAGCATGACTGAAGGTGTCTGACGATGTTTCTTTTGTTCCCCCCAGCCTGTGCAGTAGGCACCGGTATGGAGCACAAGTCTCCAGAAGCTTCCAATGACAACAACAAAAGTAGGTTCAGGCAGTCACTGGGATGTTAAACACATTGAAATGTGTAAGATGTGTTCAGGTAAGCTCGGTCTAAGGTGACATAACCTTGTATAGTGTGACCTCTGTTGCCAAACTCTAGGGTAACACCAGTCAGACAGTGAGGAGCAAAAGTGACTAAATGTAATTTCATAAAAAAGCACACTATTGTCTGTAAACATTTCTGCCTAAGTCCCTGAGAAAGACTTTCATTTGCAAAAGTAACTGTTTACTACACAGTTTGCACGACAAAATATACAAACAAACTGGTGTTTCATCTTAAGATTTGTAGATCTGACTCAGTCTGGAAGATATAATGAAATGAGAATACGTATTTGTTTTCTCTATTAAGATTTGAACTTTTCTGGTGTTTTTTCCTTTGTTTTTTTCATTGTCATCATTACTAATATTCATTCGTTTCTCTTAGTTTTTTAAAATTTTATTTGTTTTTAAAAGATCTGTGTGATGCCCGACCTTTCATTGACACACCTTTTAAAAATGTTCTCTGTTTTGTGGATCAAATGTTTTGGTTTTTTTTAATGCAACTTTGTGTCTTCGGGGGAAGAAATATTTTTTATCCATAAATAAATGTGCCAAGAAAATGAACCAAAAACAGTCTAACAAAACTGCCATCATAGTCCAGCCCAGTTTAAGCCAAAGCACGTAGTGAAGATAATGAAATAAGCGTATTTGTTTATTATTCAAAGCTTTGGTCTCTGAATGCTGGTCCTGGCTGGCAAGCTTTTGTCACTATAGACACAGAGCAGTAAATACAGGACTAATTAATGCAGCAACACAAAGAGAAGGCCTAACTAGGCAAAACATTTGATTCTGTTGTTACTTTGGCAAGCACTTAAGGTACAGACCAAACAAAGGTTTTAAACTGAGTAAAGTGAGCGAGGAGATCTTAAAGGTAACTAGGAGACTCTAAACAGGGGAATGAGGACACAGACGGATTCCCAACAGAGGACTTTACTAAACTTTACAATGGTATGTGTCACAAATGACCAAAATGCATCTTGTGTTAAAAGATATTATATGTCTTTACATAAGATTTAAGATTATGAAGATAACATTAAACCAAACACAATGCAAGATATAATAAAACCAGGTGTTGGTAGAGTAGTGAAACTTTATGCTTAAGTTAAAATACAGATACCTCCATAAAAAAGACTGAAGTAAAACTGGAAATTAACATTTAAAAATCTTCTCAAATAAAGGTACCTGATAGATAAAAATACTCAACGCACAAGGAACTTTCCATTTTATTATGGATTTATGTTGTTTGGTATAGGCCTTTTTCTACTTAAAGCCAGGCACGCTATTTTAATTACAAGATTAGTTAATATCTCTATCATAATGTCACTAATCAAAATAATCATAGATCATCATAACGTTATCTAGTTAACAATTTCACCTACAGTTATGTGCAACTTCCATAAATGTGCTTGTGGAGTAGAGGAGGAGTTTTTAGAAGCAGAGGTCTCAGTGTTTTCAGGAGGCACAGCACACATTTTCTCATGTAAATGTTGTTTTTAGATTCTCTTGCTGCAAAATGCCTTTTGTTCTGATTTTTTGCTCTGAGTTTTGCTCAGTCATCATCACATCATGGCCAAAAGACAGGTGGTGCTTCTTCTCTTTTTTTCCTGCATCTGCATCTTAACATCTGCAGCAAAGGTGCCCCTGGCGTGTAGAGCAGACTGCAAGTAACAAGATAGATAGATAGATAGATAGATAGATAGATAGATAGATAGATAGATAGATAGATAGATAGATAGATAGATAGATACTTTATTCATGTTAGGAAGTACAAGGTAAATTGGTTTCTAAAAAATAAACTAGAGTAAAAGTATGATAGATTCAAAACAGTAACATGGAAAGTAAGAGGTCCATAAGAAAATAGAAACTAACTCATGACCAACTCATGCTGCTGAGTGTCCTGTAAGATCAATGGTGTACCACTTTACATTCGGATGATCTATCTTGTATGTTTCAGGCAATAATCTGAAGAGTTTCTATTTATTGTTTTTATTGTAACAAATGTCATCATCAAGCTTCAAAGTAGTAAAATGCTAAAAAAAAACATGATAAAACAGATCACACAAGTACAATATGACACAATGTCCACTAAATTACAGTATGTTAGTATATGTTTGTGTAGTATAATTGTTGTATCTTGCCCTATCGAAGTGCATGCATTAATATTTCTTACACAAGTGAGTTTGTGCCAAAAGCATAATTTTATTTGGTCTCCTCTTAATCTGTAGTTAATAAAACATTCAGTGCCAATGCTGCCAGTTGTAACTCAACACAGGATGTGAGCTTGCTATATTCATACCAATACAGCCAGATACCAAGCAAATTTAAGTGCAGATCCTGCATTGAAAAGTAGGTTATTATTTCATTCATCACACCTGTTACTCTGGCACTACTCCAATTTCAGCTTGTCAAAGAAGGTCTGCCTCCTTGTATAACAATGGAAATGTCTCAGGTGCATTAACAGTGTAAATGAGATCTAGAGCAGAAGGTTTTTATTCAGTCTCTTTGTTGTGAACAAGCCAAAGACATTTTTTAAAAAAAGAATTGAAACATCTTTTTATCACTCAAGTGCACTTGGTGTTTCATGTCTGCAATGCTTCTTATTATCATTATATTTTTCCATATCTGTATCACTTCCCCCTCTATGACCTTTCCTTCATGCCATAATTTAAAAAGCTGTTCTTTGCAAGGCCTAAATGAACCTGTTCTCTTTGCTGCTTTAGAGATTTTTTAAAAATAAAGATACAATATTGAAATGTCACACAGATTCATGCCTTTGTGTGTCACAGGAACAATGCTTTTCTAAGTTGCTGAATGTACCGCACTAAGCTTAGATGCACACATCTGATTGTGAGGCAATAGAAAGACATTTGTCACTGACAAGATAATTGAGTTTTCTTTGACTAACAGAGGTGAGCAGGTTCACTGATGTGTCTTCAGAGCAGCAGAAGTGGAAAAAGTATTCAGGCACTTTACTCAAGTACAATACAAAGGTGTAAAAATTCTCCTTTGCATATTAGGTTTTTCTTTTTTTCATTTATTATCAGATATATTTTCCCTTTGTGTAATGCTTCCTTCAATATTTAGGTCCAGTGTGTAGAAAATTGTGAAATTTAGTTGTGAAGTTCCACAGTGTACCAACAAAGTTGTGAGGAGAACTGAATACTCTGTTGCAGGCAGAGCCCCACTCATAAAGTCATCATAGTTTGACTTTAGTGTAATAAAGGTACCTGCATCTTCTGCATGGCTTCTTCTCTGTATTGTGGGGGCCAAAGAGCATGCCTACAAGAGACTTCCAGCTCTTCTAGACTCTACAAATGTCATCTGACCAAATGACTCCAATTATGATGGCAAAATGAATCTTTTGCAGGGATGTGTTGCTCTTTTTTTCAGCTTCATACACACTTCTTTCAAAGTGTAAGTTTATGGGGAAAAGTCATTTTGGGCTCCACTGAATTACATGATGTGTTATTACACGGTTTGATAGCTATGTAAAATCGCCTCAAAAGCCTGATGCACTCTTTCCCATCACCCCCCCTTCCAAGCATATAGGAGAACCTGTGGTGGCAGTGAAAATAGTTAAAAACATGAAGGCCCTCTTCAGTGTTTAGGGCTTCTGTGGAAACATGGTGGTGCAGCATGTGTACTCAGTGGAAGGGGGTCTGCTCCTTTGGTAGATATAAAAAATAAAATACAGATATTAAGAAAACATGATGGATCTCTTTTCAGGTGAGAATGCACTGATAAAAACATACTAATGAGCAGTATATTGCATTTCTATCAGTAGATTCCCCTATATCCTAGACATTGGATTTTTAAATACAAGTATAATGTCCATTTTAAGGTTATAACTTTGTTGAAGAGTGCTGATATGGCAAAGATATGAGTTTACCTCAACAATATATGTTTGGGACTTAAGCATTTTATGAAGCGGATGCTCACTAAAAGCCTTTGTTAGACTTTAAGTGATCACAAGACACATTTTCAGTAGATTCTCTGTGTTGTCTGACCTCTGTGCTGAGGTTGATTATATCTAGACTTCTCAGTTCCTTTTCCATTAGGCTGCACTAATGGGCCATGCGCTGCAGTGTGTATTATAATGTGCTGAGGATATCAAGTTGTTGTACATTTTCAGCCACTGGGTTTAAAGTCTGTCTGTTGCTTGTGCAGGAGGCCTACAGACACTGATAAATCATACTCCCATAAAGAAAACAAGAACATGAAAGATTATATTTTTTAGCAAATGCTAACTTTACATAGCCTTTGGAAATGTTAACTATTCAAACTGTTTGACCTGTTAACATCTATAGTTGGATGAATCGCATTGGTTACATCAAGCATGACATATTTCTTGATAGAGGGCCTACCTGTATAATATTGTGATGGACTGGGTGACGTGAGTGTTTGACATGTCTGATATGACATGTGTGTGTTAGAGATAACATTTCAGCCAAAATAACAAAAATTCTTTATTGCAGGTATTGAGAATTCCAGAGTGTCAGTAAACGCGTGCGAACAGTCAATTACCTATGACGATGATGTAAATTGATTACATGCTTGAGAGCCTCCAGTAGCCCACCAACGATTAGCAGAGCGTTTACTAGCAGGGCTGTTTATTTTTTCTGGAGCGGGAGTCTGTTTAAATGCGTGAATGGACGCAAAAATAAGTTCTTAGAGCTGACAATAAACTTCACAGTTTTGCTGTTTTGGCGCAGGTCACGGCCCACTGTAGCCTGTGTACTGTTTGCTAGCATCGCTGGCATCAGCTAGCTTGTTGTCTCAGCTTTCATGTTTCGTGTTTAATTTTTTTTTAGTCTGATTGGTTGAGCCCTTGCGTTTAGAAAATTACTCAGCACAGCATGAGGAAGGCATAAATGCTGACTCACGACTGTTAATAGTCCATGCCGACCTTGTTTGGTCCCTATAGCTTATATTATAAATCTTAAATGTTGCACTTTCTTCAGTGCTTATGGTATCAAGATCTACATAATGTTACCACATCGTTTGCACAAAAGGCATGTTTCCCAACGATTAGATCCTAGATCAAACTGTTTGCATTGATGTCACATTAGTCACGTGACATCATTCAATACGTAAATATCTCATTAATTAAACACCTCTTCCCATTAACATAGCCCAGTCAAAACATCATCACAGCACAAACGCTTTCATTTTCTTTAACTCTTTCAGACTCTGCTGTCTGCAGGTCCCTGCAGACACAACAATGCTCAGCCCGGGACAAACAGGCAAACTAATCGAACAGTGAGTCATGCAGCTTTTCACCGCAGCGCAGGACTCTGCTGGAGAAACACGCCGTTAATTGCTCTCGATCGGTACGGTGGCTCCACAGCAGGTCCGCGGTCTATTGAGCCTTCCAGCAAGGACGCCCGCATCCTCTTTCCTCTGCAATTATGATAACCATAAACGGTGTTTGGCAGCTTTTGGGTGTCAGTCAACAAATGCATGAGTGAATACCGACCTATTCTCAGGTGACTCCGGGGAGGGATGTTGGATGGGAAACAGGAGCGAGCGGGGCTAGAGAAACACCACAGATGACTGCGGATTCTGCACGGCAGGTCGTCTCTCCAGCTTCCTCCAGCTCTGCCTCCCGTAAAAGGAGTGGCTATCTCAACATTACCGGCGCACACATGCCAATGCGCCGTCACACACTGAGGCTTTCAGGGACTTTATTTGTTTTGGTCGGCGATAATCTACAGGACACTGACTGAAGCACCGGCACTTGCATTCATGGCTATTTGACAGGCGCGCTGATCCAGCACAGCAGTAAGGTAAGACAACACACGCGCTCACTGCCAGTAACTGTGCATGCATGTGTGTCAGGTCTTTGTGACATGAGAGTAATTTACTGTTCAATTGCCTAACTGAGTCATCCTATTATTCACGTAGGCTATTGTGTGTATTTGGTAGCAGTTTATTGCAGGTACAGGAGACCATGGAAATTGCAGTCTCCTGGAGACCTTAAGGTTTCTACTGCCCAGCAAAGTCATGCATAGTTTAATTGTACCATATCTCAAAATGAATTATTCTAATTGGAGAGTGACCTTTTGTAGTCATACTGTAGTTTCACTTCTACTGCAATTCATATATGAATAGACAAGTTAAATACTGTCAACAGCAACAAAAAACGGGTACTGGGGTTAAATCTTGTCATGTGGGCTAAGTGCAGGCCTACAGTACTGCAAATACTGAGATCTCAGACTCAGACATTTGAAGATTTATGAGCCAGTTTGTAGACTGGCTGTTACTGTAATCCCGCAGCACTGGCCATTAATTTCTGTGTGGCATCACTGTGTGTCTGTAATACACTATCATCATAAGGGAAGCTGATATACTTACTTTTTACTGGCTATATTGTTCAAAATAAGACTGGGGTAAATTCTCAACTCAAAAGTGGTGACACTAATATTGCAGAGCTCGAAAATTGGCAAAACACACAATGATAATGCAAGTGCAACATCACTGTATGCTACTCCTTACTCTTTGCAAGTCTTTTGAAAAAGTATTTGACATCAACTATCTTCAGTCTTTACATTAAGTCTGTTTGGTTCTATGTTGATGTTAAAACAAATAACTTCTATAGCTGTAGTCATGTGATTGACTAACTGTGTCTGAGGACCTTGTTACTGTACCCTGTTTGTGATGACATCATAGGCCACTGCAAGTTGGACTGCCAAAACATTTACATGCACAGTATGATAACTTCACAAAGGACTGAACTCCTGATCAGGTCAGCTGTGACAACACTAAAGCATGACACAGTTCTGCTATCTCCTACTGTAATAGTGCTGATCCTGGAACCTGGGGTTATCTCCTAAAGTGGATGTGTCACTGTCATAACAACGGCTACATAAATATTTCATCCCTCAAATACTTCAACAACACACAGTGTTTTCTCAAGTCACTGTGGTTATGATTTAAGCCGAAGTGTGTCTCTGAAGCTCTCTTGGAATATTTATGCTGACAGATACCTAAGTGAGTGTGTCATGAGGTGACGGAGGGTGACAGGTAGTGTCACATCAGAGACCCTTTTAGGAAACACCACCACATTCTACTTGTTTTGATATCAGCCACCGTTGGATTTTGACTGCACGAAGCACAATTTTATGAAGGACTGATCTCCCCTTTAGCACTGTAAACAATACACTAAACAAAACATTAATGGGGGAGCAAAGATGGTATCGCGTTTGCTTAGTGAGATGTGATATTTCACAGAGACACAGATGACTTCCGCCCAACTCTGTCACTGTTTCTGAATGCTGCACTTTCCTGGTAAATATTTAACCTCAAGGCAAAGGTCCAAGTCTGAGCAAATAGTCTTAAATAACCCTGTAGTAAGAGACTGTTAGCAATGTAAAGCAGTTTGCTATTATAACATCTAAGTGTAGGACAGTTATTCATACTTTACCTCCTAAAAGTGCAATTTTACCTTTGTATAATGAAAAATTAATCATGCCACTTGTTAAATTACAACTTCAAAATAAATTTTATGTAGAAATTGCAACCAGGAAGTGCAGGATTCTGGCTGGAGGAGGGAAGGCTGATACTGTGATTTAAATAGATTATGCATGTTGTCATAGCAGTCAAATAAAGATCAGTGTTTCCTAGATGTTGAACTTCTAATGTGAAGATGTCAAACATATTATCATCACTGTTGTCACCGTTTGTATTTCACCAAACGCAAATCTAAAACATGCACTACAGGATTATTTTAGTTATTTTATTATTATGAGTGCCTTTATGTATACATGTAAATAAATGATTATATATCAGTATTTTGCTTGATATAAGCAGCACACCTGGAACTCCAGCTGAACTGTTGGTTATTGTAAATGCTTGATCTCATATCCTGGGTTCTGCTGCATCTAATAGTTTTTAGAAAAAACAATTTAGAAGTTTAAGGAGTGCAATTCTGTATTGCTTTGAGAAATCTTAATAATCTCATTCATGCTTTCAAGAAATGTTTAACTTACTCATCACCTCCCCTGACAAAAGTCCACAGAAGAAGAAAAAAAAAAGTCATGAAGATCTTCAATTTTGCATGTGAACAGGTGAGGGCTGATACGGTATATGCCGTTATCATAGTCATAGAGCTCTCTCAGAAGGCCTCTCCACATGCTTGTGGTCATATTCACAAAGTATATTTTATGCCCAGCCCTGCACTTTGCATTTTATGACACTCTAACCTTAAGTATTTTGAGTTTTATCTTATCATACATTTCAGTGGCAGTTAAACATTAGA
Source organism: Acanthurus leucopareius (assembly GCA_029814765.1). Taxonomy (NCBI): domain Eukaryota; kingdom Metazoa; phylum Chordata; class Actinopteri; order Acanthuriformes; family Acanthuridae; genus Acanthurus; species Acanthurus leucopareius. The sequence continues at coordinate 11,438,061 of JAQMCX010000057.1, read as the reverse complement.
GCAATGCATTCACAACACATTGCAAAGAGTCTGACGACAGCAAATACTTTTTCAAGGCCTAGGTGTCTCTCTTTTACCACTTGGTTTTTGACTTTTACAAAAAGAGCCAGTGGCTTATTGATTAACCCGACAGATTTTGGCAAGAAGTTGTTGATAGTTTTACTGAAGAGGCCCTGGACTCCTATGAAAAGCACTGGTAGGTTTTAAATTACAGTGCCTTATTCTAATCGGTAAAATAAGCATTTCTTCTTTTATGACTGATATTTTACCTTTTAATAAGTTAGTTATCACGACTAATACACATTTGTGTCATTTCATATTGTAAGTGTCAATTCTAAGGTGGTCATGTGTTGATCTGCATAATCTGATAACCCTCTTTTTTAACTATGGATTGTCCTCTTGTCTGCAGTTAAACTGTCAGTCTCAAATTTTGTCTTTATATCTCTCTGGAAGGTACGTGATGGCGACACGAAAAGACAGACGCAGAGATCGAACCCCACTGGAGGAAACTTATGGGGAGAAGAGCAGTGTCCCTTGTCCAGGAGACACCCTGCCCTGGAACCTGTCCAAACACCAGAGGGTGAAACGCTCCAAGTCGGCCTCGGGGGAGGTCCTGGACCCTGCAGAGAGGGCTGTGATTCGCATTGCAGGTAGGATGACTGTAGCAACTGCAGTGGTACTCTCAAACACATCATACGGTGTGCACATATACTCCCTATAACCAAACAAACTTAACTTCCTGTGATTTAAGTTTTCATGTTGCTGCAGTGTTGCAGATGTGTGCCCACGGTGTGACATTACCTTATAGGCTCAGTCATAGTGGCACAGGAGAATTTATCTGTGTGTCTTTGCAAATTTTGTTAGAGCTACAGGTTTGGTGACATGAAGTCTACTCGCAAGGCTGGTTGATGAGCTCATTAGCAAGACAGGAACATGCTAATGCTAGCTGGTCACAACTCCTGAACTTTCTTAACTCTGTGCTGTTTAATGAGTGTATCTCATTCAGTGATTATTGAAGAGGGAAAACACAATCACTTTGAGCTGGCTAGCCTACTAACTCTCATTTTGTAAGCACACTAGTTGCTAAAACCAATAATAAACTCACACAGTTTATTCAAAAGAGATGCAGCAGTGAAAACTGTTCCTGTTCTGTGAGGCAGATGATAGTCCAACACTGTGTTATTAAATAAAAGTGGATAGACTGAAGAAGCTAATACTTTGCTCATGTGAACACTTCTACTGAATGTGGCAAAAACAACGTATTGAGATAATTTGTTTTCGTGCCACATTTCTAAATGCTGCTATGCTTTAAAGCTAAGTTTTAATTTTTCATTTGACAGCTGGGAAATGGATGAAAGTATCTTTCAAAGAAAAAAAGATAAAACAGTGACTTTAAAGGAATAATTTGAAGTGAATTTTAGATGTTTTTTCCCACATACACCAGTGGGTAATGTGATGCCCAACTTAGTGGAATCAGACTATTCACTGCTTTAAAAAATTACCATCATGCACAGAGAATAAAGGGCATTAGTCATAATGTTGACTCTCACTTACAAAAAGCATTTGAAAACTCAATTATTAATAATGTCCGGGCTATTGTCCTTGGGCGGAAATGTCTTTGTTTGCATTCTGGGTAGTACTTGTCCAACCACTTCTATGCCAATTTGCAGAGAAGCTCAGAATAAGACACTGACAGCTGTATTCTAATTTGAGTTCCCTTTTTGGTGATTCTGTCTTTTTTGGAGGTACCCTATTTTTATAGATCTAAATGTTGTAAAATTATATAAAAGGGATGTTGATTAATTAATAAATCTTAAGCTTTTTTTGTCAGCTTTGTCTAATGATGGCTGACAACAAGCTTCCTTGCTGTAAGATGCTTTCATTGTAACCCTGCTATGCTCCATAAGCTGCTGAGACCTGTCCAGTACAACGTTAAATGTCAGGTCACTAAGGAAAAACTAACCTTGTACAGACAGATATTCTATAAGCAGAAAGGAAAACAGACCTTTTTTTGTACTCACAAATGTTGGTATGTATTTCCCTGCAGAGTAATAACGGGTTTTACAAACTGAACAGGACATTCACTTTATATGTTAAGACATGGGACACAGCAGGAGACAGTAGCTTTTCAAGTGTAAGGTGTGGTTCTTTTTGCCCAAACAATAGGCCAGGATCCTGTCCAATTCAACTGGAGGTATTCTGGAAACACATTATTTATTTACATTTCAGGCTAGCAGTGCCATTGCTGCAATGTGCTGATTAACTAAGGCCAAGTGTTAAAGACATTTATATAGGACATGGCACGTGAAAAGCTCATGTTAGATATTCCTGCAATATTTCCATGAAATACTTTTTCAGCAAACCTCTTAAACATGGCTACTTGTTTCCATAGTTTGATTATTTACTTCTCCTTTGATATGTTATTTAACTTCTGAGTGATAAAACAGTTATGACACACAGACAGGACACTCTCACATCTGCACTGAAACAATAAAGGGATGACTTGAAAGTTATGATGGACATAATTAACATTATCAGTCCTTGTGGCAAACACTGAAACATGCTGTAAACGATCTTATTTGTATAAAATTCTTTGTCATTGTAATACAGACATGAGATGGACAGTACTGAGCCTCCGTGTTGTAGCGTGCTAATTTTTAGTGCACCAATTTTAGCACAATAAGTCTTTGATGGGGTTTGTTTAGGAATGCTGCTCTCCTGCTGGGCTAAGGGGAAGTTTGGATAACTTCAGCACCTACAATAGGCCTGCGTCCACATCCTGTACTGCTCTTCCTCTATCCATCACAAGGCCAGGTTGGGCTGTGTCAGCACTCATGGGTGAGGCTGAGCTTTTGTTGCAGGCTCTGCTGATTGACTAACTGGCTGCTACAGAATCCCTGACTGTATATAGATGAGAATGTGGTAGAGAGGCATCAGAAGTGGACTATACACGGTTCTTGTCAGTGATAACCCGCCTTGTGGCTGAGGCAGTACTGCACTGTTCCTCTGGATCCATTTGAAGCATTGCATCCTCTTATAGTTCAAGAAATCCCTCAGTTCTGTGATTTCTCAAATGTTTTTAGGACCTTTTGGATAAATACTGAATTGCATAGAAAACAAGACTTAGTTCCTTTGTTATCGCTGCAACGGTAGAAATGCAAAACACACTGATAGTCACTTAATTTTTTAAGGTAATGAATGTGTTTACTAAAAACATTAACAAAATGGGAAAACTATAGTTGTCTTATAGTGACATCTTTGGCTATAAGGCCACTCCTGTAGTCTTGTTTTCCCTAAGAAAACACAAAACAGCAAAGAAATAGTTAAATGATTAAAAGATAACTTTTAAGTATCCCTGGCTGGCGTTAAGAGAGATCTTAAATGAGATAAATACTCTCGTGATCCCATTACCTTGTCATTACGTTGGGACAATTTAACATGAGAAGCTAACAGCATGGTCCTATCAAGAGATGTAACCACCAGAAATGTTGTTTCTAGAAACTCACTGCTCAACTGATGTTTTCAAATAGAATTTCCTGCCTTCTCTTTTTGTATTGCAAATGATACAAAATCAGTACGTTGCTTTCTATTTTAACACCCTAATTTCTATACTATTAATGCATATTGTAGGTAATATTTTTATCTGTTGTATTAATACTAATAGCTTACTCTTAGAGTATATTCATTAACAAAATCAGTGAATGACTGAGTTAAAAGGTCGCCAGTCAGTCAGCTGTCACACTGGTTACAGGGAGAATTTACTCTGTAAAGTGTAGCTCTGGTGTCAGTACAGGAGGACAGAAGGAGGTCAGAGGTCATCTCTGACACTGACAGAAGAAAGTATAGAATCTCTGATGTATGTGTGAGAACTGAACTTAAGGACTGACTCCGTGCCAGGTTCAACACTCCATTATGCCACCTTGTGGTTCACCATTGATAAAAGAGTTTGACCTTCACGTGAGGGACAGAGTACAAATGATGAAACACATCTTTGGGAAGCTGTTGACTAATTTGACAAAAAAAGCTTTTTAAATAAAAAAAAGAGCATTCACATTACTCTTTACATCATAATCATGTCATGCATTATACAGGAATTTATGGTGGGTTCCATTTATGTCCCATATGGAGTCACAATTTGTGAACTACAAGCGACAAACAGCAGCATGTCAATCAATGCAATGTTGAAATCCAAATGATTAATTCTACTGATACTGAGAGAAACAGCTCCACTTATGAAATATAAGGGAAAAATGCCATTGTTGCAGCAGCACTAGGATTAATTCCTCTTTTTTATTCTATGCATTTTTTCATTGCCAAAACATACACAATTTAACAACAGTGCAACTGTATCGTTGTTAAAGTGCATTTGTCATAACTTACATGTCCTGAAAGAACTGTACCTGAGTTACCCCGGTAGTTCACCCTGTTGTGCCCTTTAATGCGTGCCATTTTTCTTCAGTCCCTTTTTTTTCAGCTATCCGTATGTATAATGCACATGTGGTTGTCTAACAATCCATAAAAAATAATAAAAAAAAGTGTAACAGGTGATAGTTCATCATCAAAGTGATGATCTTGCTTTAGCAGTAATAGTTTTAAAAGCAGTTGTATGAAATGGAACAATCTATGTTCCATAGCCTGTGAGGTTAATTTTTGCAGAAATTTAAATAGAACTATTTTTTTTTACATTGGCTGCACTTTATTTATTCAATACTGACTTTCCCTACAGTCATGGTGTGTGTGTTCCAGTGCAGACCTTGAGATTCAAAGCTGTACTTAAGCGTCAAACAGCCCGTCAGAGCACTCCTTAATTATTTATAGTGGGGAGGCTATGATCTGATACTGAAAAGACGTGACAAGGAGACTCCCTATCTTTCTTTCTCTCTCTCACACACACACACACTCATACTTCAGCGATTTACTGTGAAAATGATCAGTGTAAATAAACAGAGCCTTTAGTACCTGTTTAGCTTGTATATTGTGTATTATAATGGTAATTATACGAATCATTCACTTTCTGTTCCTCATAGTATCAGTGTTTACTGTCTTTTGCCTCCTCAAAGGTGTGAATCTACACAAATGCAGTGAAAGTACCTCTGACATTTACTCCCCATCACCTTGCTTGCTTACCTTGCTTGCATAATTGTGCAATAAAATAAAACTAATGGATGCATTAGAGCTGAACACATTGGCATTTTATCACATTTTGCCTTGCAGAGTTTGTCTCTTAGTCTATTTCACCTTTGAACGCCGACTTGTATTTCTAATCATATTCCTCATTGTCTTGTGTAATGTAGCCGCTGTGATTGTGGTGTTGGTTTTATTAACAAAAGCTTCCTATTCTTGGACCTCTTCTGCAATTTAAGAAGCCTGACAGCAGCTTATTAAACACCATCCTTCCACAGGTCGGGCTGTATGTTGATAGGTGAAGAGAGCTATTACTCCTCTTTTAGACAGCAATTAGCCATCTGCCCACTAGGTGGCACTTTATCACTAAAGGGCTAGTAGCCGGAAAGTTTTCATCCTGGGGAGTCATCACAGCTTCTGGAAAATATGTCTCATTTCCCACACCCATCTCAAATAGCACTGACCACATGGTGTATTCCCCGTGCCCCCGGTGCTGCAGATCTTCTCTGCAGAAAGTACATTTTATGCTCACTGAAGAAGCCTGTCAGACAGATCAGTTTTATTTACAGATATGACCTTTATGCCTTTCCCATCACACACTTCATCAGGGAATGAATGGTGGACCTCGTCATGAGTTTAAATTCTGTAAATGAGCCGTAAGGAAATGCAGAGATCCATGCAAGAAAGAAAAAAAGAGAAAAACGTACAATAACTTCACTTTACTGTGCATGAGAGTGTTTCAGTTAGACGCTTATTACCAGAAGAGGGAGCTAGGCCTGTACCTGAGCTTGTCCCTTTGTTATTTTAGTAGTTGCAGCAACATTGCAACACTATTGCACCATGCCAGAACAGTATCCAGTCAGCCTTCAGCTTTGGCTAACTGACAGAGAGATGTGTCAATCCTCCAGACTGGAGATGGTCAGTTGATACACTGACAGAAGTGGTGCTACTCAGACAAATGAAGTAGGTGAGGGGATGTCTTTGATATGGTGTTTTAAAGGCTCTAACACATGCTGAGACATCATGAATAACAATCATAAGTTGCTTTAGAGGAGAGGTTTCAGGACTTTATGCATATGTAATGCCTTTTCAATGCTATCAGTCATAGTTTAGTAATGTCTGCTAAGTAAAGTCTGTAATGCCTGATGCTGACATAGATTAAGTTTTGATCAAAAGAAATCTAATTTAGATATAAGAGAGTGTAAGTAGAAAATAAAAGAAAACACCCAAGAGATATTTTTTCACTTTCAAACCATGTCTCCCCTGACAAAATAATTTCCATTCATTCAAAATCAAGCAGGGAACAAGTCCTATTTTATTTAGAGCCAGCCATAAATTCACCCATAAAACAGCCGTCACAGTGTTGTTGAAGGGTTTGTCATCCTCCAGTGCCTGACTATCAGTCTAGCCATGGCTAATATTAAACTTCTTGCCACTGTGTTTATGTGTGGGTGTCAGTGTGTACACAAGGTTTCGTTTGCTTTCCCCATGGCTTTTTCCGTCAGTGGTGAGCTGTGCTTCAGTAATCCCCGTGACGCTAGAGTGTAAAGATATGCTGTGATTTGTGAAGATTGGCATCTTATTCTCAGGATAAAGTGGTTTAAAAAAAGACAAAGCACAATAAAATAAATGGTGTAGCTTTACTTGTTTTTAGAGACCGCCAACTGGAATATCAAACAGAAGATAAAATTTTCATGAAAACTGGTCAGTTCTGTACTGTAGCTTCTTTAACCACAGGGGAATGTTATAAAAGCTGTTTCAAAATACTCAACTTCAAATTGTTGGGAGCATACAGGTAGGCAGACACAATAATGCAGCAGCTACACAAAGGAATCCATAATACAGTCCAACTTCGATACATGGTAATCAACAGCTCAAGGCGAAAGTACAGAATCTTCAGATAAACTCAGAAACCGGGAAACTAGGAACAGTGGTCATACACGAGGCAACTATCAGACAATAATTGCTGGACCGCTGCTCACTAGGGAGACAAGAAGAACTGGCAACAGAGGGAAGGGAAGCACGGCTCAAATACACATGAGGGCAGGGAGACAACAAGACACAGGTGAAACACATTAGGGTAATCACTAGAGGTGGGAAAGGAACAATGGAGGAAGTAAAATACAAGGGGAGACGAGACCATCAAAATAAAAGAGGAAGTGAACGAGACAAACAACAACATGACAAACTCAATCCCTGACACAAATGAAGGCTGTGCAGTCAGAGCTTTACCTCAGTAAAATCTCTAATTATTATGAGCATATATACTTAGTATTAAC
>JAQMCX010000057.1:11396575-11430558 GCA_029814765.1 Acanthurus leucopareius | reverse complement strand
TCAAAATAAAAGAGGAAGTGAACGAGACAAACAACAACATGACAAACTCAATCCCTGACACAAATGAAGGCTCTGCAGTCAGAGCTTTACCTCAGTAAAATCTCTAATTATTATGAGCATATATACTTAGTATTAACAGTAAAAGTACTCATCCACAGTAAAATGGTCCAAGTGTTATCATCATATAAGATGTTTTAGGATGAATGTAATTGCAACATTGATGTTTATGTTGCATCTTACTGTTGTAGATGTTAAAGGTTGAGCTAATTTAACTGCTTTCTATACTGTGGTTTTACACTGTTGGTTAGTTCAACCTACAGCGATGCATCTCATTATAGTAAGATCATTATATGTTTTTTTAATGATGCTGTCCCGTGAGAACTACACATCTCTAGAAACTTTTGATGACCACAGAAAAAAAGGATGGTTTCAGCTTTATGACAGTCCAATTTCCAGCTAATCCAAGAGGCTTTTTAAATGGGTTAATACTGTCAGATAAATGTAGTGAAGCAGAAAGTACAATATTTGCCTCTAGGATGGATTGGAGAAAAAGTATAAAATAGCACAAAATGGAAATAATAAAGAATAGACATGTACCTCAAATATGTAAAGAACTGTCATGGTTATTTACAGTATGCAATGGAAATCTTTCTTTTTACAGTTTAGTTGTGCTTTATTTACCCCTTGGGACCATTCACAAAGCACACCCACTCACACACACACCCACACGCCCACACACACAGACACACACACACAAACCACTGTATGTGTAACAGTATAGTGATAATACACACATGTTAAAGGGTACATACATATAAATATGCACCCACACATTCAAATCTTCTAATGTGAAAAGCCTGTGTGAGTTAGCTAAAAGATATGTGCGAATGTCTTGAGCACCTGTTGTGTTTTGTTGAATGATCTGGTATGAGAAACAAACCCTCAGCTACACACTCACAAACACACACAGGTTTTCACGTACTCATTCAGATCACGAGGTAAAAAGCCACAGCATGGCTTAATAAACAGATGTCCTGCGACCAGATTTAGGTGTCCAGCTGTTTGGGAGTGAACACCGAGTAAGAATTATCCAGAAAATACCCTGTGAGAAATTTAAGCATTGCAGAAGGGTCACCACTATGCGTGTAGGAAAATAACGTTATGAGATCCAGTGTCAGTGGGTGTTAATCGTGGGTGAGGTGTCAAACATTTAGTAAAATGTCTCCATGTAGCTTCCACTTAGTTCTCATGTATTAGCCAGGAGTTTTATACTGTTGCTAATATTTAACTCAAACTGAGAGATTTGAATATGTCCATGGCTTTATGACAAGCACATCTCACTTCCCATCAACCCACCGGTACTTTAATTGTACGTCTATCAAGACATTACATCATGTAATTTTAACAGTATATGACTGTCTAATACTGGTCTCTCTATATTTCTGTGCAGTTTATCTGTCTGAGGCCAAAGTCAACATACTGATGTCATTCTCCTGTCGTGCCGCTCTCTATCTGTAGGGATACAAAAGCATTTAACTGTTCAATGCTGCTTCAAAAGGGTTTAATATTTACTGGACAATAAGCCATCTCTGTGCTCTGGGCTTATAAAGCATGCTTATTTGTGTGTGTATCTTAATATATCAGTCCTATGAGAGGCCTTTGCCTGCAGTGTTTTCACTGTGTACATACACTGTGCACATCTTCAAACAAAATTATGTGGAAAAATAGTAACACAAAATGCTATTTATCACATATAAAATATAAAACACCCTGAAATATTTCTCTGCCCACATTTGACAAATCATACTTCACTTAGACACTAAAGGCTCCATGTCTGTCAGTCCAGACACAGAGCAAACGCAGGTCTCAGTTCTGTGTGCTGGGAGCTCCTGAGGGTGTGGTCCACACTTTTGGTAATGTGGCGAACGCAAACTCATCTGTGGAGCATTTGTGGTGCAGCGGTAAAGAGGAAGAATTGATGATTACAAATAGTTAAAAGATGTGTCACAGTGAACTTCAATTATGGCCAACCCCTAAAGAAAACACAGTGACATAACACACTGTCAATGACAGCTGAAGAAGGAGCAGGGAGGAACAGACACAGTTGTCTGTGAGGTTCAGGCTAGTAATCAGGTGGTTGAAGTTTGTGTATCATTTAGTGTATTGGATAAGTGGATAGTTACCATAAAACTGTATTTTCAATTTCATCATTAATTAAATTTCAAAGTAAACAAAGAAAACTCATCCAGTGTACTAAAACCAGGTGCTGGAACAGTGTTGAGGAATGAGTGTAAGTAAATTATGCACACTCAGAGCTCCTGATGCAGTTCTTTTATTTACAACACTGATGAAGAGCAATGCGCTCAAATATCTTAGATGTTGTGGTGTTGATGAATGAAGTGCACTGGGTGTAAATGTACATGAGTGTACATAATTTACCTTCAAATGATTAATTAGATGGCCTGAACTGTGGAGTTTAAATTATGCAGAGTCACACCGGCCTTGCACAGCTGGGTAGATATGAAATCAGGTGAAGTGATGGAAAAACCCCTAACCCTACCTGTAACTACCTAATTCTTTTAAATATTTTACCTCTTTTTTCTTTAGCTCATTCATGGTTGAATGCCACAGCATCATGATGCACACTAACTGACTTGTTTCACATTCAATGGACAAGAGTCAGCTTAATTTTTTATGATTAACTGAATCAGAAGGTCGGCTTCAAAAAAATCTTTTTTTTCAATAATTTATGAAAGTGGGATGAAATATGTAGAACATCCAACAAACATGTCTTTGTGAACTTAAAAAGGTTTGTTCATTCCATTAGCTGCACTCAGATCTGCTATAAAGTGGCAGAAAGGCAGGAAGTTTTCACCTCAAAATTAATGGCCTCAAAATAAAAGTGTATCCTAACTGACACACTCCATTTTGTGCCGTTCTATCTATCTTGGTTCATGTTAATATTAAGTCAACAAAACAGCAACTCAATGCAAACACAGAAAAAAAAGCTTCTTGCATTGTACCAAATTGCAAATGTGCTCAGATATGTGAGTCTTCTAAATGTAATACTACTATAAAAATCTATAATAACATGGGTGTAACTATCTAATTCCCTGTCATACAGTTACATTAAAATCGAAATAGTAAGGTATAATAACGTAAAATAAATAAATGGATAAATTAATCAATGAATAAAAGCATGCTGCACCAAACAGTATCTCTGATAGTAAAATTTCCTGTTGGAGTGAGTGCAAAGACACACACACTGCAGCAGCAAAAGGGAGTTTGGAGAGGACTTATCGTGTTTCCTCTCAGGGAAGTGACCTGGCTGATGTCAGTTCAGCCTTGGCCAAAGAAATGTCTGATAGTAAGGCCTTTTCCTACATCAGGTCTCCGCGATTGTAACAGACTCCTACACAGTCCTGCATGGAAACAGCACAGGGAGATATAATCGTCTCTTTTCTCATCATTTTTATGAGGTGCGACATAATTAAAACTCCTCAGCAAGAGTTTTTAGACTAAAATAAAGTACATCTCTCTTCATCTATTAACAACATACAACATACAGTAAATGTCAGCTGATAGAATCCCATATCTGTTTGTAATATCACTGTTATTAACCAATTTAATTCTAAAACTTGGACTGACAATAATTAAACCACCATCTGATTTCATCAGTTATTGTTAAAATAATCAAGCTGCTAAATCGAATGAAAATGCCCAATGAAGTCTGTTTAGCTGCCTGTTGTTTCAAAATATATTTCAGTCCGGACTTCCATCAGCCTGGCTGGTCCAGTCATCTGTTGAATATTCAATGGCTGTCATACAGTTGATGTTCCTGGACGATACCAAGGGCATCTCTGCGCTGCAACTGCCTTTAAATGTATTCATCGCGCTGCAGGCATCAACTTTTCTCAGCGACTCGCCAAAACATAACAGCTACCAGCTGGAGTTTGTTACTGCAGCATAAACATGGTGGGCACCTACTTTGTTATGAGATTATGTCCTGTAGCGATTGACTGCTTACTTTTCAGATGGGATTAAATTAAGGCATTATAAAACAATAACTTACAGATCCTGAGTAATAATAAGGATTTACTTGGTATTCACCCAAGTCTTTATCTAGGACACTTACATTGCAGCTTCGTTGATGGTATAAGTTTGACAGAAATGTGGTCAACAGTGGTAATGCAACAGACAGTGTTTTTCTCTTTCTGCCATGCAAATCCTTGACAAATTGTTTGTAATTGGGAAAAGTGTTACCACAATGTCATGATAGCTTATATATGGACCTTTTTACTTTTTAGAAAAATGCAACCTGCTGGAAACTGAAAAAAACAAACAAACAAAAGAGTGTTCAGAGGTAAAAGTATGTGATCTTTTTGCCATATGCCACATTTGGACAGATATTTGTCTACCACAGCCAGCTGGAATGACACATGAAGCTCTAGTAAGACACGGCAGCTATTAGCAGTGATAAAGAAATCACAGATTTCACAAGGCTTGAAAGTGAGAAATTCACTGTTTATGTCTCAAACCTTTGATGGGCAGCGAGCCCAAGAAGCTCAGAAGTCATCAAACAAGTAATATTAGTATCAAAGAAAACAAATTTAGCACATTAAAAATGCCTGCTGTTTTCCTTCACAGATTAAAAGCCCAGTGGCCACATCATTCAGAATATTTGTAACTTTAACATGTGTGAAAACCTGCCATGCATGATCAAAATCTATTAGACGCAAGATATGTGCCAGATAATGCTGTTAACTGTAGTGCTTAATCCAATATTAGATGGATTGAATAAAGTTAAAAACTTCACTCTTGTTTGTTTTGTCAATTGAGGCAATACAGAATTGAGCAATTATCATTTATCAACCACGCAGAATCGTGACACAGACTCTTCACTCATGTAGTCAAGCTGATCAGTAGATCATTTATCACTAGAGCCTGACTGATGTCAGCAACGTTTATTAAAGATCTGTATGTGAGGATTCAGAAACTGTTCAAGCTGTCTTTTCCCTTCACATGCACCTCTTCCTCACCAGTTTCTGTATAAATATATTTTACAACAGCAACTAGTATACATTTTTAGTTTTATTAATAATTAAACATCTCAGAAACCTGAACACTTGCTATGTCATTTTGAGAAACTAAGCTGCTGTCATTGTACCTGACTTGCTTTTTTATTTCAAACTATGATCAGATGTTTATATAAAAAACACATTGAGCAACATATTTTAGTCATTTCAGGAGAACTGTATTTCTACACTTCGTCTGACTGTAAGAGAAGTGTATCTGTGCTGGTGGTCTTTTGCAATCTAATTCCCATCCATCTCAGTGTAATTCAGTTGAAGTGCTACTAGAGAGCCTTGTGCTGCTGCTCTGCTCTCTTTGCTGCTGTGCTTATGCTTGGCAAGCAGCAGGCTTCGAGTGTGCGTGTGCGTGTGCGTGTGTGTGTGCCTGCTGGTCCAGTCAGTGTATCTTTAAGAGGAGGGGCTTGACATTTATATTAGTGTGTCTGAGCCAGGCTATGGGAGGGTATGGAAGAGACGGGGAGAGGGGGGTGTGTGTTTGGCTGTGGAATGAAGTTGGGAGCTGTGGAGGGTTCACACACAACTGAGAGAGCAGACAGAGGACAGCGCAGGCTGCCTCACACACATCCAAACCTCACAGAGAAAAAGGGGAAGAAGCCAACCTAAAAGGGGAGAGGAAGAAGCAGAGAAGAGGAGGAGGTGGAGAAGAAGAAGAAGAGGAAGAAGAAGAGGGCGAGTGCGCCGGCATGGCCATGTACGAACCCGCCTACCTGCCTCCGAACGCTGAGGAGCAGGACTTCATCCAGGCTTATGAAAACGTCAGAGAGAAGTACAAAGGTGGGAACCTGCACTCACATTACAGTGATGACAGCTAAGACATGACTACATGATGTGGGGAGAGGTGTCTTAACATGTGTGTTTGTAGGAGGAGGGTCTTATTCGTTTGTTTTTTGGTGGTATTTTTGGCTCCGCACAGGTGCAAACACTGTTTGCATACACACCTTGCTTTGCTTTGATCACATGCAGCTGCTGTGTGTGTGTGTGTGTGTGTGTGTGTGTTGCACAGAGAGGCAGCTAGTGCACGCTGCATCTCTTGACTGTTGAGTGTTTTATTGATTGGCGCACATGTTCACTGTCATCCCTCCAGACTGCCTCTCTTACTGTGTGCTGTGAGAGTCCCGTGGATTTACAGCAGTGCCTCACTTTGATATCTGACCGTAGCAACAAACTGGCTCCGCTGACCTCTGACCTGGATGAGGTTTAGTTAAAGTCCGTGCGCTCAGCTGATTGTTATCCCACGTCCAATCACAACAGACTATATTAACAGGTGCCGCTGAGCCAACATTCATTAATCCACAACAGGGAGCGCATGCTTCTCTTCTCCGATCTTCATCTCATTTTATCCCTTTATCTCCTCAAGTGTGTAGCTCAGCCTGCCTTTCGCCGGATTATTGTACATAGTTTACTTTTTTTGGAAATCTTCATGTAGCGAGGGAATGAATCAGAGACGGACGCTGATGTGAGGGATGTGGTTTTTGTTCTGACAGGTGAAAGCAAAACCACATCTATAGCAGCGCCAACCTCTCCCAACACGTTCCTGTACCTGCTTTTGCTTTTCACTTTCTTCATGTCAAAGTGAGGCAGCGGTGTCTTCCAGGTGCTTTCATTTTTAAAGTTTTGTTGAGTTTGCACTCCTGCCTTTGTCTCACGTGTTAATACACTCTCACTTTGCCTTGTACTGTTTGCATGAGATGTTTTCCCCCCCTGCCTTTTTTTTTCCATCTGTTTCGTTCCAGCAGATCATCAAGAAGAGGGAGAGCTCCTCTATAAATATTGCCCCAGTTTTATTTTTTTCAGATTCTCCCTCTGGTTGTGCAAATCTGCAGACTGGGTTTGTGCTGAATCACTGTCGTTTGTTTTCACCATATCAGCATGTCTGCATGTTTTTCGTTGTCATGGGTCTATTTGTGTGGATATCTCATCTTTTTTTTTAAAATGTTGCTGTATATAGAGGTTTTATCATCTGTGAACTGTCAATTGAAGATGTTGTTTAATTACTGTAAACAAACAGCACCTCTGTCCAATAAATGGCTTCCTTTTGCCTCTACATTATGGTAGATTGCTAGATATGGTAGATTTAGTAACAACTTTGCAGAACAAAAAGTAGGGTACTGTTATCATGTGTAAATAGAGCCAGAGTTGGTAGTGTTATTGACAACAGCATTGTGGAAGGAGGGGAGGAATGGTAAGAAAGTGATTTCTAGCATGTATTCACAAGTACAGGTAACATGCAAAAGTGGTGGAAAGGTGATATTGATATCTTATCAACAATGATATCACATTTTAGTTGATAACTTCAGAATGAATTGGCTAGAAGTATGCATTGTGTGTGTGTGTATGCTTGTGAGCTCTGTGTTTGTTCAGTACTGTTTCTGCACAAGGAGGTAATGGGAAGCAGGAGCTCTGTGGCAGGTGTTTATGTTCCAGACGTTCCTCTGTGTTCTGTCCTCGACAGCTTCTGTGCTCCTCTGAGATCCTGCTCTCCTTATTAAGGCACACTGATGACACAGCCAATGAGAGAGTTTGTTACATTTACTCTCTCATCTCAAAAACACGTTTCGCACACAGTATTTTTTTGGTAATGTAATGCAACAGTCTACTAAATCGTGATGGATACAGTTACATCAGCCACATGACTTTAAAAAAAAAAACACTGTAGAAAGAATTTAACTTGATGAGACTTGTCAACCTTGTTCTTACTGGTACTTTGAAGCACTTAACATCATATACCGTAACCCTCAAAAATACCTGACCTTGTCCTCCACATGCTGGTTTTGTCTCGAATCAAAACAAACTGAGGCCAGTCAGTCAGCCATTTTTTATTCAAGATCTACACAGTGGATCGAGATATGTTAGTGTAGATATTCCTTGCAGTGGGAGGACCAAAGGGATCCCTTTTAAAAGTACAGCTCTGTTAGCCTGTGCCAGAGCATTTGGATTACTTTACCCAGGCTAGAACCACAGGTTGATATTATGTAAAACCTGTACTGAATGCTAGAAAGCTATCTTAAACATGCTACTATGCATAGAAATAATTTGCTTATGTTATTACCGATGACTTCCAGATACAGCACACAGCTTCCAGGTGTGGACGTTTGCTTATCAGGGAACTGTGAGCCTCTTCTAACTTTTGGGGAAAGGGACTGTCCCTTCATTGGCATAATATGTTTCTATACTTCCTTTAGATGTCACTACTGAAAAGGTAGCAAAGAAGTGGCATCTCTTTATATGTACTAAAACAATCAGCACTTGCAGATAAACCTTCTATTGATCAACAGAGGAGAAATGTGGTCCAGAATAAAATATCCTAGCAACTATTGGGTGGATTGCTATGATTTTTGGTACACACACCCCTTCAGGAGGAAATGTAATATACAACAAAGTTGAGACTTCAAAAAAACAAAACACAATAGATAATAAATATAATACTGGTTATAATATCAGATATATTTTCCAAATGGGATAAAATGCAATTAAAATCTCTTAGTCAGTCCGCCCTGTCTAATGTAACCCACTGCTGTCTCATTGCCTCCTCTAAATTGTAGCCGGCTAGACAGTAAAGGCCTGGCTGTCTTGCTGCTGTCCTCTAATGCAATTTGTGCTAGCAGCTGATGCCGATGTAACTGGGCAGGCTAAGTGGGGGGGTTGCCCTGTTCATGTTGTCGGGTGGACTGCTGAGGGTGCACAGACATGGCAGGAATCCATATTTTGCCCCAGTGTGTGTCCTGCAAGAACCTGTCCTATGCCCCACAGGGCTTAAAATAACCCCTAAATATAGCAGTGGCCATATTCAGCTGGTCAATTAAACAGTTATTTTTGGCTCGCTTGATTGTCTACAGAGGGTAATTGAAATTCCAGTTTCTTCTTGGCTGGTGAGAAAATGAAACATTTTTAAATTATTAAAATAGTCTGGCTTTGATGTGCATAAAAGAGCCTGAAAAGAGAATAAAGGAGAAGACCTAATAAGAATAGAAACCATTATGATCAATCTTAATCTTTTCAATATGGTGATAAACATACAATGATTTTGAAGGTGTCTATTATAGCTGCACCTTTTAGCCCAGTATAGACACACAGCGTAGCTATCTTTATGAATGACTGCAGAGTATGTGTCACTGTGTGAGGTAAGAAGTGGTGTGGGAAGTAGTTCGTCACTGATTTGTGAATGAATGGATGAATGAACTTTATATTAAGACGAGAGGCAACTGATCATGTGTGTGTGTTTGCATGCTTAAGTAATGTATATTTTAAAACCTGCTGCTGGTTGTGTATCTGTTTTAAGCTACTGAGTGCAGGTTGTGCTTCCCCTTCACCCAATTATGACTATGTCAGAACTTGGCTCTGATGTCAGTGAGATCTTTTCATTTCCTGTCCCTCCACTGTGAAAAATGATATCAAGTAGAAAAGTTAAGTTAGTGCTGACAGATACCTAAAAATTTTAGATGACATCATTCTTTTTGCCATCTTTACCATGAAATTTCAGTCTTTTGTTGGCTGCCTGCCACAGGTTGAAAAGTGTTAATAAAGAGGTCAAAATGAAAAACTAGTGAGAGCTAGTGAGATAAGCACTTGACCAAATTTATACTGTTGTGTGAGGACAGGAAATGTTTTATTTTACTGAGATGTCGAGGTGATGGTTCATGTAATTTTCTTATCCAGTTTCTGTTTCTACATACAGTAATGTGGCTCTGATGCTCATGTAAGATTTTAAACAAATAGGTCCACACATAATGTTATTATCTACATTTAACATGTAATGATTAGTATAGCCATAGACATACCAGAGTAATCATTAACATTCAACCTGTTAGGTGGCTGTGCTGCATTGGGTCTAAAGCCTCCACCTAGAGTGTTAAGATTTATCTCTCCCCCTTCTATGCTGAATTTGCATCCCTACTAACTGTCAGGTAAAGACCATAGAACTTTTATCAGGCCACAAACTTAACAAAAGTGAGAATCTACAGCCATGCCAGCAGATCTGTGAGGCTCTATTCAAACACTTTGGTGCTTTGGGCTAATGTTAGCACGCTAACTTGCTTTTTGCAACAATACTAACATGATGAAATTTATCAAGTAGGATCTTAGTAAAGGTTAGTCTTGGTCTTTTAATCTTAATTTTAATCGTATGCCAACATTAGAAATTACTGCTAAACACAAACACTAAGTGTTTTTTAGTGTTTTTTTTAGCCCAAGCGTTTTGTTTAACCATTAAGTAATATTTTTTGTAAAATTTGGTTTTGCCCTGAAAATTTTTAGAAATGAAAAGTCTGAGGTTAGCAAAAGTTGCTGAAATCCATCAACATAATTAATTGCTGAGGGCCTTGCTGCTAGCATAGCTGCAGGATAAAGCCTAATAACGGAATGTGTCATCTAATACACACATCTTCAAGACATTAAATAAATAACATAATGGTTAAAACATGGTCTTATGTGCCAGTAGAATCTGTTAGACATGTGCAGTATATTTTCCTTCTCACTCCACTGAGCTGCTCTTTTGATGGAACCCACCATGGCCACAACTACTCCAAACACACAGTGCTAAATTCACATTGAGGTCAGTCACACACAGGCGTCATTGCCAGGTGAAACGCTCATGGAAAGTAGGCCGTTGGTAGAAAATCTGTGGAACTGTCCATATATAAATGACATTTCAGAACATTTCCCATCAGTGCAGTACAGCCAAATGGGGCAATTTTTAGAGCTGAAGCTGCCAGTTACCCGCCATTCAAACTCAACAGGGAAAAACTCCGTAATGGAACTTTTCTGTTACTGTATTTCATTAAACACACCAACTGAAATGAAGCTTCACATTAAAATAACACAGGGTGTGTCTCTGTGTAGTGTGTATATATGTGTGTGTGGGTCATAAAGTGCTAATCTTCGTCAGTTTAGTCATGCTGCTTTGGTGTGAGAGTTTTCAAATTGCAGCCAATAAAACAAGTGGGTTATTCTGCACTCTTCTTCTTCTTCTTCTTTTCTCTTGCTATTTATTTTTTTCATGTATGTCAGCATCCTGCTGCCTGGGATAGATCAGCAGTGACACAGAGCTTAAGTTAAAGGTTACTTCAGGGCAGGGCTTGATAAGCATGACTATGCTGGGATTCCTTCTGAGCCTTATATGGGAGAGAGAGAGACGCTCCATAGGGATGCTCCCTCAATCTATCGGCCTTCCTGTCAAACACTCAACACAACACAATTTTGCAGAACAGAGGCTTTCTGTTCTTTCATGCTTGAATCTCTGGTGTTTTATGATTGTTAGTGTGTGAGTGAAGGAATGTGTGTGTGTCACAGACAGAGAGAGAGAATATGGAAAGAAGGAGGTGAATAAAAGAAAAGATTTGCAAGAGACAGGGAGTGAGGCTGAATGCTGAGGTGTGATGTAGGTGATAAATGTATACTTACATACATACAACAGAGATGCAGTGTCACTAGATCTGATTTCTACTCATTCTGTTGTCATATTTCCCAAGAGAAAAATTGTTTGTTTAGGAATTGCTGAGTTTGTGTCTCTGAAGTGAAAAATCCTCCATGTTTCAAGTTAACTTTGGATTTCCTTAGTTTCCAGCAGTAGATGATATTAAATTCCACAAAGGAGAAATTTCTGAGGTTTTTGTAGGAAAAGAAAAAAAAATCAGATGGGTCAAGAGACACAAAAACAAAACAATAGTTTAAATAATCTAGTTACACTATTGACCTGTTTTCGACCTGACTTATTATCTAACAACTTCCCTTAAAAAACAGAAAAGGAGAAAGGAAGATCGCAAAATGTTTCCGTCATTTCATATTTTAGGAGCTTGGAAATGACAGTGTATTGACATCCTTTTTTCCTGCTCTATGTGCTGCCTTTTGTCCTGCACCTGTATCCAACTTGGCTTAAATGTGCAAACTCTTCCCCATCCTTTCTTCTGTTTCCTGCTTCAAACAAAGTTTTTATAACAGTGGAAAACTTGGCTCTGAGATGTTTTTCCATTTTTCCCTGATATCACAATAAGCATGCAGGTTCTCTTGGCATTATAAGTCAAACTATTAGCAGACTTTTCTCAGATGTCATCTTTCCCTCACGTGTCTTACATAACCTCAAGGACATAATGCAGTGCAGAATTTTTTCAAATTTGTTACCTCTCATTGTCTAAACATAGGTAACATCTACAATTCTTGCCACTTACTCAGATCCACCTTTTACTCTAAGAAGCTAATGTAATGCTTAAGTTAACAGACCTCACACACATACGGTAAAACCCATTTAGACTCAGAATCCACCCGTCAAGGTCCTGCTGCTGCCTGGATATATGACATTGCTGAGTCGGACAGATGTGTATCCGCCGTTTCACTGCGTAATGCTGTGCAGCAGTCCTGTAGATCATAATGTCTGCTACCGACTCTACTGATGATCCCATTTAACCTGACATCTTGTTTGCCTTTAAACTGCAGAAGAACTGCTTGACCAGCAGAATGAATGGCAGCTGTCCGTTCCTTAGTCCTCCATGCACCAAACCTTTCAGTTTGCAGCTCACCAGGGTTGGACATGTGCCCCGAGCCTCACTGCTGCTCCTTTCACACAAACCAGGAGCCTAAGCGGTTAGAGTTTCTCCCTGAATTTTTACAAGGCCTGAAACACATGGCTTTGTGGCTTGAGAGGAAAAAAAAGTGTGGAAAACACATTTGTGTGGAAAATACTGGGGTTCTAACACCTGGGTTGTGCCTGACACAAAGAGTCTGTGTCTCCACCACTTTGTTCTGCTGGGCAGGGCTTTGACAATTTATTAGGTCGAGTATTGGTCTGGGTTTGTAGCTTCAAGGCTCCAATTGGCTATGAAAAAGCTTGTGAGGAAAATAAACACATCCACAGAGACGCTTACTCACACAAAAAACACACATAGACATACACATAAGCACACAGACACACACTCACACAGACACATTAAAATGCATGCCTTTGCTGCAACACACTACTGTAGATGGAAAGGTCTAAAAAGCAGAGGAGTCACCACCTCCAAAGCACATTCCCTCCCCCTCGTTTCCCAACCCTCCCTCTCAAGTGATCTCTAAATCCAGACTGAAGTACCTGCATGTGTTTACATTAACATAACAGTATATGTGGATGAGTGAGAGAGTTGGAGATGGCTAATATAGGTTTATTATTTCCTTGTGACTTTGACCAAGACTTATAGCTGTAGTTGGTCCCCAGGCTCCGTAAGGTGGCTTCCCACTGCTGCTCAGGGATGGTTTAAATGCAGAGAACCAATTTCACTATGTTGTGCTCAAGTTATAAGAGACGATAGAGGAATTCTTTTACTTCTTTTCATAAGGGGACAAGGCGAAATTTTTTCATTTTTTTTCAACCCGTAACACAAAGAAATGGTGTGTTTTTCCCAAAATGTAGATCTTTTGCAGGCGTACAGTGTTTAACCTCATAGAGTCCTGCAGACACTGTATGCAGATAGAGTTAATTTTTACAATTTTTACATAGTGATATAACACGATTCCTGTCCAAGTCTTAAAGAATATTATTTCTAAATTTAAATATTGGAATTTCTTAAATCTCGTCACTGCAGGTGTTACTTTAAACGCCCATTGACAGGTGTTTGGCCTCTTACCCTCTGGAGTTTTGGAGGTTGGGGCAGAAATGAAATGTTTGCTCTGATCTTGATTTTAATCCTAAAATTTGTTTTGCCAAATTTTCTGTGTGTTCCAGATATTAAATCCTCTTGTCACTGTGAACACTGGCCAATTTTCATCAACGTTTTCAAAGAAAGAAGACAAATAAGGACAAGATTCCGTGAAAGCAGACAGTGTACGAGCTGTTTCACATACTTTTACAGTAATTGAAGTACCATCTGTTCCACTGTGGCTGGAATTAATGGAAATCTCTGTGTCCACTGTCAAGGAGCACTCTGTTGAGGGAAGACAAAAACTTTTTGATAGCGGGAGCAATTTTATTCACATTGAATACTGTCCAGATTCTTGAAAGCCAAAGCAAGTGGAAACAGTTCCGCTTCGCTGCCAAAGGGACTTAAATAGACTTGGGGGTTATTACTTTCAGAGTGAGTAATAATGGAAATAACCCTTCGCACATGATCTGGCGCGTGGTGATGTGTATTACCAGGTAATGATGAGAGCAAAAGTGTGTGCATTTCTTCGTCAGCATGGTCATTTCCTGACACTGAAAGGCAATGAGTTTATTGGCTGTCAGTGGTATTCAGGGCAACTGGTGCCGGCCGGTGTGACAGTCACCACACGGGCCAGGAATGTCACAGCAGGTCACCCCGCACAGCTGACAACGGGGGGAATGTGCCCCATGTGCACACGCACACACACACACATCCTACATTAAGTTTTGCACTGCACTTTCCACATGCACACACAAAACACAGACACCATCGGGCTCTACAAACATGCCACAAGGAATAACTTGTTACATTCTACTCTGTTAGCAGATCACTTAATCTCTTTTGGTCCAAGGAACCAAAGATGGAGGAGTACAGCTTGTTAGCCACTCCAAATACCTTCCACAGACTGTATTCTCCACGGCTTCGGTGAAAGATGAAGTTGGTTCAAAACTACCCTAGATGGTGTGGTTGGCTCCAAGGTTTCACCAAAAAGGGCTACACAAACTGGCGTTACATAAAAGGCATGACTTAGATATTCAAAGATAAAGCAGCTTCAGAGATGATAGGCTGCTGCAAAACTAAACACGGACTCCCGTGAGTTTGTGCGTCCATTGACCTCTCGGTCTCTGAGGGGTGTGCCAGTTCTTTGTGACCACAGTTCATGCATCAACCCTGGAAAACCCACTCCTGTTTGTTTTCTTATCTGAAAGTTCAAAATCACTGCTAATTCTGGCCTTCCTGTGCTACTGTTGCTGCACTTTGACACAGTTGAACTGACTTGTGTCGGGAAACGCATGAGCGTGGCCGGGATCCAGTTGCTCTGTGGCAACCTTTCATTTAATCAAAGTTGTGTTGTGAAATGACTCAAAAGTGTATCTACATGAAATGAAACCAGTGTGCCCTATTTTACCTTTCTCTCATTAAGTCGTCACAGCTGTTATTACACTTATGGCTGAACACACACACACGCTTGATGTATAGCAGAACTCTCGAGGTAAACATGAAAGGTTGGAATGCCTTGACCTCTTGCGTGCATCATCCATCTCTGGCCTTTACATTCATACCATGAATTCACAGCTGAAGGCCACAAGTAATGGTCATGAACATAAACGTACATGCTTTTACCCGCTCAGTTGAGGTATATAATGTTCTTAAAGCTGTGCAAAGGATCACGATGTACGGCTGAACTAGTTCCTCAAAAGTACAAAAGGTTATATCACATCTAGACCGATGGATTAGTTTTCTTATAAATAAGAGTTTACTGAGGGCTTTACAGAAAGACAAAAAGCAAAAAATACATAAAGGTACAGAGTATTAAGGTAAATCCATTAGAAAGTACTTTCATAGATCAAATCTTGGTCCCGAGTTCAGACAGTCAGATTGCTCAGATTTTCATCAGAGTTGTAACTTGTTCAAAAGGGCCAAGTTCCAACAACTTTAAACTACCACTGAATTTGTTAAATTACCTCAAGCACAACCCACCTTCACAATCCTATAATATGTTGTAGAATCGCCCCCCCTTTCATATTCTTCTCCTTATGCACCTCCTTAACAAGTTGACTTTAGCGTTAAGACAGTTAAATTGTTGAAAAGGCAGCCATGACTCCTTTGTTGATCAATACTTTTTAGATTTATGGTGTTATATCCAAAATGGTTGCACAAAATCTTATTTATAAAAGTCATTTTGTGATGATCAGAAAAACATATTCACTGTTAAACAGATCTTTATTTTCTACTGATCATTTAGTAAATATGTATTGTGGACCAGTGTGCATCATGTGATAGAGGTTGCAATACCAACTTTAACCAGTATGGCAAAATGGAAAGTGCCATCATTTTGTTCCAGTCAGAAAGAGTCTGCTGTATTTCAGTGCAAGGATTAGCATATCTATTCTGTGTGATTACAGCAGGAGGCAGCAGACAGCTAGTCGCAGTGCTTAAATAGAGACAGATATGTTGATGTCAATTTTGGGGAAGCTGAATGTTCTCAATCGATGTAAATCTGTCTGACATGTAGGAAAAGTCCCACCACCCATCCTGGGAACAGAGTGTAGCAGCCAGTAGCCAGGGTGGCGCCTCCAGCAGAAACTCCCTGTCATGCATAGCAGAGACAGAAAAAGATGATGAGGCACTCAGAGAGTGAGGGAGGGAAGGAGGACAGGACGTAGACAGACAGAGTGCAGAAATGAAACTTGGTCCAATAAGAGACTACAAGCAGGAATTAAGAGAAAATAAAAGCATAAACAAGCAGGGGGGTTCAGTCTTTTTCTCACTTAGTGTTGTTCTGGCGTGTGCTTGACTGCATGCTCAGCAGCAGCTTGTTTAGATAAAGGGACATGTGTAAGGTGAGATGGGAGGCCTGTTGTCACAGTGGGCCTCAGGACTTTTGTGTTTGACTTCTGAAAAGTTCACTGCCAATTCAGTGGCACGATACATAAAGGCCACAGTCTAGCATGGCGTGTACTCATACCCTTATGAAACACAGGGTACAAACTGTTTCGATTTGAGCTGAAACAGTTGTTAAAATTTATAGCACATTAACAGAAAATTAATCTTCAACTGATGTGATCATCAATTAATCACTTAAATATTTTTTTAAGTTAAAGTTTACCAGTTTCAGCTTCTCAAATGATAATATATTCAGGTTAATGGCAATCATGCCATACTGTTTACATTAAAGTTTAGTCAATGAAATGCTCGATAATATTAAAAGATGCCTGTCACAATCTTCCAGAGGCCCACGTGATGCCTTCAAATTGTTGTTCTCTGACCAAGAGTCTAAAACACAAATATACTCTATTCAATATCAGATGGGTCAGAGGAGAATTTATGATATGTAAATTTAAAAGCTGCAACTGTCAGAAATGACTGAAAGGATCCATATATTTTTAAAATTATTTGGGAATAAGTTATATGTCATTAAACTTTTTTCTCAGACAAAACAGGTTATATATAAGGTCATGCTTTGGATATTTAGGAATGGCATTTTTCACATTCACTGCAATTCTAAATAAATCACTGAACCAATTAAAAGACTAAATTAATTAATGAAGCAATAAATTTGTAGAGTAGTAGAATAGAGTAGTGGACAAAGAAATTATCAGTAATGGTGGTACCTTTGATTAAACCTCTTTATCATACCTTGCCATTACATCTGGTAAAATTATATTTATTTTAGCTGAAAGACAATTAACTAAACATTTAATAAAAGATAGTGAGTAATTATATCACTGAAGTTATAGTATGTTCAAAAGTAAAACTGACAAATCATTTCTTTCATCCCTTGTTTTATCGCTTTCAATTTATTTAGTTTATCAGTTTCATTTTGATGGAACATTAAAAGAGAAATCTGGCACAATCACACACTTTGCTATTTTTGCTCATGAGCCACATCAGATGTGGTCCGGTTCCCAGAAATACAATGACGAGTTTCACTTTCTTCCTTGTAGCTTATTGTGACATCTTCTGTGTTGTGCCTACAACGGTCTGCTGCACCAGTGAAATCTGAATGGAGATGAGAGCCCAAAACAGCACCACGCTTTTCTGTCCAACACACACATGCACATGCACACACACACACGCACATGCACGCTGCCAGCTCTGTGGACTTTCCCTTAAGGCCCAGGGGAGGTACTGCCTGGCAAAGACGGTGTTTCCAGCGTTATGTGAGCATCCATCTAAAAAGCCCCAGAGAGGTTTCTGTCTCTCCCTGTAGAATCACAGCAGGCTTAGTGAGTATGAAAGAAAATGTGTCCCGTTTATGAAGTATTCATTCTACAAAGTGTATTATCCATAATTGATGACATTTCCTGTGACAGTGTTCATCTACTCCGGCACTTATCAGCGCTTTTGAGATTGCAGTGATTTGAATAAGGCTTTATGTATTTAGTCCTCATGTATTGTTCATTATCTTTTCTTCATTGCACTGTTTGTTATGGCACAGAGAAGGTCATAATAGTAGTGATAGTTATTCTTCTTTATGCTCCTCATGATGGTCAGGGCTTTACAGGGTAAGCACAGCCCCTAGTGGATCATTGTCTTCATAACATCAGATGAGATCTTATTCTATTTCATAGCAGGTGACATTAAGGTTCGTTTCATTGCACCCCAGGGATTCCAAGATCATCTTTTAATTAAAGCACAGATTAGCCATCTTTTCCAGTAGCTGATAGGTGAATCTAAATAAAGCTGAAATAACAGCATCTCTCCAGTGACGGTCAAGCTCCAACCAACTGATTATGAGTCAAGGCTGATGAGTCAGAGCGTGGGTGGGGGACCTCGGGAGCCCCAGCTTGCTCCTCGTCCACTACATAACAGTCTAACTCACGTCCTGTTCTTCTCCCCTCTTCAAATAGGATGTGACTTGGAGCAGAACCTTCCAGTGTCCGCCTCAGTTGTAATTTGTCCCAATCTCAAAACAGGACGCTCTTTATTGCGAGTGACCTCACACAACTTGAAGGCCCCATGGGACCTGGTGTCAGGGTGGAGCATGGGAGGGGTCACTTGCTCCATGCCTTGTTTCCCAACTCTCTTGATTCTGAGAATTCCTCACCAGTCTTGGTTATATCAGTGTGGCAGGAGAGTCAGTGTGTGTTGAGATTTTAACAGCTGCCTGGTGTTTGCCTGTCAACAGGGATACATTCATTTTAAATTCATTCACTTACAGATTTGTATACAAGTAAAGCTGTAAATTAAGAAAGATCATCTAATGAACTCAAGCCAAAACAATGGTGTAAACTTGGCTTGTTTAACAAAATAATAAAATATTACTCTAGCTGTGGATTTTGGTAGAAAACCTCTTAAAATCACAGTGTAATGACATGTTGTAACCCAGTAGGTCTTTCCCTTTACAGAACACCACATTCCTGACGGACAGGCTTTGATCTGTTTCATTCAGTCCTTTGGCTTTAGCATTTTATCACAGGCTAACACAGAGACTGTCTCTTTCGGCGGTTGGACTGCTCTCCTGCTGACTGCTGCTCGGGGCTCTAAGCCGGTACATTGGGCCGGAGATTTGAGTGACTGGGTGACCTCAAACAGAAGGAATGTTTTGTCTGGATGTCCACAGCAGGGCTACCAGTCTGATGCAGACAGAGCAGGGGGGCTATGAAACACTCTGAGGTGAAAGTATCAAAAAGAATGGTTGGTTTTGTGTAGAATAATAAGAAACTGACAAAAATGGAAATGATTTAATTCTAGTTCCAAACCCCTCTAGTAAGCTGTTATTAGATCAGTTTGTATCCCTTTATACAAAGTCTCTCCTGCTGTAGTTGCCAAGAAACAAGGCACAAGGCACGCAAGCATTTGTTTACACTGATTAGCCATGAATTTTCAACAGCACTAACTAGCAAGGCCAGTAAGCCTGACGCTATGTTGGTTACTCATATTAAATGTATTAGTCAAGTACATAATAATAGTTGTAACTTGTGCTTGGATGGAGCTTGTGAAGCTTGTTTCCTAAAGAAGAATCACGCTCCTATGGCTAACTCAGTAACACAGATACAGCAAGCTTTATGCATCTGGGTTAGATGGAGGAGTACAGCAAAGACTCATGAAAACTGTAGCAGAGGAAGAAGTGTTCAGTGGGAAATAGTGAGGCAATATGAAGGGCGCAAAACCGTAGTCCAGCGTGGGAACACTGCACTGCAAGAAAAGATATGTTCAATGTAAATATTGCAGCACCGTCTTAAAATAGAGCTTCAGTAAAACTTCATTGACTGGTTACAGTGCACGTCAAAAGTCCTTCCAACCAACTGTCATGATGTTAGCATGCTACTGTAAGCTGGATGAGTCCATAGTGATGTGTTGGCAGAAGCAATAACTGAGGCTTTGCCTTATTTTGAAAAAAAGGACACAATGGCTACATACATGGTATCTGTTACTAACTATCCCTTAACACGTACTGTTACTAGCTGGGTCAGGAAGCAGTATAATGAAAAGAAAGACAAACTTAAGGGGCTGTTACTTAAAGCTGAAAAGGTGGTAGCAGACATGTTTTGTATCTTATTAACTTTCAATGTTTAATTGACTATCATTCATGTGTGCAAAATTTAGTGAAGGAAAGTGCTTGAAATTTTCAGGGCTTGATTAGGATTTTGATGATCGTCAAGGATTCAACTCAACTGGACAAATTTTCTGCTTAATGACTTGTATTTTTTAAATATGAATTTCATTTGTGCATATAAAAAATATATTGTATACCTTCATAAGAAGTGAAACCTCCATGTATGTTTGTTGGCATTTTTCTGGTTTTCAGTCTGTATTGACATGTCACATTTCTTGACACGCAACTGCCACCAACTGCTGATCAGTAATATAGCATAAAACCATCAAACCTGCCAAAAGACAAACACAAAATAAAGTTCTATTGCTAGTCAGAAACTACAGAGGTCCTTTATGTATTTAAGTTGTGTCACATAGTGACATTAAGCCCCATGTTTTTTTTCTTTCCTGTCATGTTAGTTTTCACTTTTGAGTGTGGAATAAGTCCAATATTTGTCTGTAAAAACTTAAAAAAAATCTTTATAAATATAGCTCATAATGTCAATAACTGCTGAAAAGGGTAATGAAATGAAAGACATGCAGGCTTCAAGCAGGAGAAGGAATCTCGCTGAATTTGGCTGTTACCAAGATGTTAGGTGAAGACAGTAAGCCCTCACAAATAAACCTTAGCAATTTACAGGCTCACTGTCTGCTAAAAAAAACCTCTTGTGTGGATTGGCAGGATCCTGCTATAAAGTCTGCACTGGACCCACAAACTGCACAGAAGCAAATAACTCCAGTTTAGCCTGGAATAGCACAACAAAAGCCTTGCTCTTCATTACCCCCATTCCTCACAAGACCCAGTTATGAAACGCTGTGAGAGGCTGAGAGATTGGTTCCTGTAACCTTGAGCTGCTGAAGAGTTAGTGTTTGACATTGCGAGCTGTGTTTGTTACACTTATGAGCATCTCCTGGGGCATGGATTGTTTTACATAGCTGTAAAACATTAGAAAAGGATAACAAAGGACAGTGTGTGTACAATCGAAATGTCAAGCATTGGGTCAAGGTGATTTTTTGTCAGCCAAATCTGTCTAAAATATTCCTTTAGACAGTGACATTATGAAGTAATTCTGCTACAAAGAAAGACGATCTGGCGAAACATGTCAGACCAAAGCTCCCTCTGGCTCTTTATTAGACACAGTTTATACGTTTTTATTGCATCCAGCTAGTCCCACTACTCTTCTCTCTAAGTGAGGAAATTACTTTTGCAATTAGAGACATAATCTGAGATTGATTATCCAGCTGCTGGCAGTGTTTTAATGTGAATGGTGTTGGCAAATCTGCTACAGCACAATAGAACCAGTTTAATGCCAAACAAATAAACATGAGTCCTGTCTCAAAGTAACACCCATTAAGACAATCTGCTCATTTCTTGAACTGATGAGAGAAGAATACTTATTAAAGTTATTTTTTAGTTTAGGTGAGCAAAATGAAATTACTATGTGTCGTCTGGGAAATTTTAGTGTCATTTTTAAATTACATTTTTTTTTAGTGATTTGGAGTGTTCTTGGCATTTGCAAGAAAAGGCACTCTTCACTGGTTTAAAAGAAGCGCTAGCATTCCCATAGCATCCAGTAATAATGTTGCAATATTAGGTTTCATTAGCAATAACTGAACTTCAGAGTGCTGTGTTTTTTTCCAGCTGTTTGTTGCCTTCAGTGTTTTATTTTCAATAAACTATAAATGTTAGTTAGTCTACTGGCAACACTACTGGCAGAGACACTGAATATTGTAGTTTTGGGTGGTTGTTTCATAGATCAAGAGATTAAAATGTGTTTCGTTTTATAGATCCATTCAAGTTGCTGAGTATATCCACATGAAGACAGTATCAAGTTCTTATGTCCAATAATCTTTCACATCAACATTTATTTTTCTTTATTGATACAAATTTTATGATTTGAGTCAGTTTTATTTTTCACTTTTACTGTAATGCTTTAGTATTTGATAAGTGTCTCCTATTTCTGCACGTAATATAGTTTTTATTGATGACATAACACAGTTTCCACATGTAACAATGCATGATTAAGTAATATCTGCTTCCCTTAGAAACACAATGGAGTCACAACAACCAGTGCACATGACGTCATACACTATAACTACCACCTGTACTTTATAGAGCTCATACTTGTGCTGTCTATTTTCAATAACTAATTTACGCAGAAGCTTCCTTGTTTGCATTTTCTGGTCATCTTTAATGGAACATGTCACGTTGACAAGAGCCGGGCATGGAAAGAGAAGGACAGGCACTGGTCCAGAGGGCTCCTGACGTCAGCCAAAGCAAACAGTCAGACACTTAAACACACACACAAAGCACATCTGGGTCCATCTAGCATGCTTGTGTGTTTGTGTATGTGTGAATGTGTGCGTATGTGTGTGTGTGTGTGTGTGTGTGTGTGTGTGTGTGTGTGTGTGTGTGTGTCTGGTACAAAAACAAATTCTCAATAAGCACTCTGAGACAGTTGCCACAACCACTTCTACAAGCAGTGCACTTCAACTCACACACATCCAGACACACATACACACACATGCATGCACACACACACACACACACATGATTGAATTCTCCTTGACTGTGCAGAACAGCTAGACTTCAATTCTACCCTGCTGCCAAAAATGTGTCTGTCATTTCCTCCAGACATCCTTTATTATGTACAAGAGGTTGTGCAAGAGCTGAATCAAGTAATAGCCCTGCAACAAGGCCTCCTGCTGTCCGAGTTGAGGCAGACGCTGACAGACTATTAGAGGACGGATTGACATATTTTCTTCTAAATTTGTATGTTCTAGTCCACGTCCTGTGGCTTTGACCGCAGTTTGTGCTACTGGGTGCGAGCAGGGCTTCCTTGGTGATGATGAAGCTTGATCAGTGGTGGATGTTGATGCCTAATAATCAAGCCAGTCGGCCATCAGCACAAAGGACGTATCTTATCGACTAAGGATTAAACTTGTTCACGTCAGACCCAGATTGTTTGCTGGCATGCCAGGTCTCATACCGAAAGCTTTACACCAGATTTGAGGAAATATTTATTGCTTTCAGTACAATACAGTAGGGGTCCAGTAGCTGCAACAGATTTGTGGTTGGCCAAAAAGCTGATGATAAAAGTAATTTTGATCCTGGGATTTTTAGGCATCTGATGTAGCTCTATATTTCCTCACTGGCAATAAAAAACACCAAGTGTTAGCGACATCACTTTTTTTTGTGCGTATATTCCCTGTGACAATTTAATGAACCTTGAAGAAGCTTTAAATTCTTTAGTACACTGTAAGCACATGTGGCATGAAACTGTTAAGCTAGTTTCTGTACCTCTTCCTTTGCTCAAAGGTTGTATTTCAATTCACATACATCTACAGTCTTTAGAAGGGTATGCTACTTAATCATTTCATTTCCTTTTTATTAAACATGCATCTCTGAAATGCCCTCTTCTGCTAATTTATTTTTTAACAGTTGTATTTCAAGGTTTCTTTACCTTTTTCCATATTTATCTACAAATCCAGTAGCTACAATGGCTAAAAACTGGTTTATGTCCCTGCTAAAGTGGATTCGCTGTTTGGTACACAATGAGAAGCATGAATCTCTTATTGCAGCTTTAAATTAATCCAGCAATAACTTCAGTGTTATTTGAGATGAGGTTGAGGAATTGTTTCATTAAACATTTATAGTAATTCCATGACAATACTTAATATGCATTATATTGTAATGAATTAGCTTTTTAGTGCATTGTGCACACTCAGTCTATTCTTCCTATAATGATTTCTCTAAAGACTGTGGGCTTATTGTTTATTGTTTTTGTATGTTTTATGGTGCTATTGCTAATATTTAATCTTGCAGTAGCTACTGTCACAGAAAAGCCTTGTTGCTCACAGTAATGTGGTAAAATGCCAGCAAGTGCTAAATGTGTAATTAGCACTAAGCCTGGTGTGGTCAGGGATCAGAGGGAGAGTTGTTCTATCTCCCCATATGTTTGTGGTTGGTCTGTGTAAGCAGCAGGCTCATCCTGGGAATTACTGCAGGGATCTGGGTGTGGCACTGGGGTTCTGTTTCTCTGCGTGAACACACACTCACTCACACACACATACATAAACCATTACACACACACAAACACACAGATGTGCTCTGAATTATTTTTTGTATTTTGCCAAAAAGAGTCAAAAGATCTTGCTTCCACCCTCTGCTATCTATTTATCTGTATCCTCTGCAGACTCCCTCCTTACTGCATCCTCATAGTGTAGAGTGATTAAAAGATAATCCACTGTATATCCTGACAAGCTGGTTTGTGGAAGAGCAGGTAGCCGCTCGACTCAATGAATGACTGAGTATGTGTTGCAGTGACTCAATGAAAAGCCCAACTTTAAGTAAAGGAGGAGGAAAAGGAGGGGACAAGGGAGGAGCTTTGCATTGTGCAGATGCCTGCACACTGTTTGTCTGTGTGTGTGTGTGTGTGTGTGTGTGGGTGGGTGTGTGTGAGGGACTGTAAGTGAGTGTGTGCACATGGTGTACCACAGGAACCAAAACAGAGCAGCGTCCCGGTCAGCAAACCTGCAGTGGCAGACAGAGGAGTGAAGTGACCAAAGAGAGGCATAAAAGATTAAAACTTGAGACTGAGGTATTCACCTCAGCTCAACAAGAAGGAGGCCAAACTATTGAATCTTCAACTTCAACATTTACAACATTAATTATCACCATTCTTCACAAGGAGGCTAAAAAGTCAGTATGGACAACCCCAGGTCGATCCAAAATGAGATCACTTCTCTTAAAGGTATTTGCTTTTATTTGTTTTAGATTCTAGCCTCTGGTTACGTGACTGTGTGTAATGTGACATGAAAGTAACAGGCTGGACAGCAAAGAATGAGGCAGACATTTTATTGTGTTATTGTGTCTCAGTGGGAAGGCTGGAAGGGAGGGGTGTCCAACAGAGGCATTGTCTGAAAAGCAGAGGAAATGCATCATATCCTCATCTCAGAAACTTTAAACTCATCTTTTAAAGTAATATCTTTAAGTATAAAACCAAATGTAGGTGACTGAGGATAAAGGCAGAGAATGAGCTCCTCTCACCTCTGTTGGACTGGTGGGCTTCTGTTTCTGTCATTTTTGTGAAGTTGACATTGAAGATTGTGTCACTGTATTTCAGCCTGTGTCAACAGACAAATACTGCTGGAGTAAAGCATGCAGGCATTTAAATGACATACAGCCAGACCTCACATTTGCAATGCAAACGTACCAGGAAAAGTCTGCCATCCCCTTTTCTCACTAAAATTGGCCGTGCTTAATGAATGAAGATCTCTTTCACTGCTCATCTGTGTCTTTGTGTCAGTCTATATAGTAAAGACGGTGTACACGATTGTTGATTATCACAGGTAATGAAAGTTCTGACTGTCAACAAAAATGTTTGCACTTTTTGTCAGCAAACATTTTTTTTAGGGAACAGTCATCCCTATTTGTAATGTTTACTCGTGTCATCACTGTGCATGTTCCTATAGTTGCGTCTCGTCAACATGTGACCTGTCAGGTTTTACCTCTCAGAACAAGTTATGCGCACATGTTACTCCAGTTTCTGTTCTTTAACAGGAGAATGCTAAGAATTAGATCTCTGCTCTAAAGTGTGAACAGCCTTTTGCGTTGCTGCTTTGATAAGAATGATGATGAGGAAGAAGAAGAAGATGACAAAAAAGATAAAATACGAACTTGATGACAAAAAGGCTGTAGAGTCTATAGGTGCTGTAGGTGTAACTAGCGTGAGCTGATAGACATATTGCCAAGCAGCCTTTCAATAAGGCCTCAGAGCAAGTCAAGTCATGTTTACATGTGTAGAAAAGTTAACAATGCACCAAAGTGCTTTACAGGCTTTGCAGAAAGAGTATCAAAGCCCTATAGAGTTTCCTATGATGATATGAAACCAAGAAATAAAAACCTTAGAATCATTAGTAAGAGAAAAACAGAAAGGAACCCCACTTTAAACAGAAACATTGCACTCTTCAACAGCATTCTGTGCAGTAGGTGCCGTGGTTGGCAAAGAAAAGAGCTAAAATATGTCCAGCATCCAGACAAAATACGACATTCAAGAGCCCACACATAGAATTATGGCCCAAACCTAAGGTCACTGTAACAAATTTCACACAAGACTTCCAGATTAAAGCAACATGATGTATAAATTTAATATTTTGTGTGACTTGGTGCCAGGAAATGTTTCTGACTACAAGACCTCTATTGTGTTCCACCAAAATGATTTTTTAGCTAGTAATTTAGAACAAGGTAGTTACATAATGTTACTTTAAGTCCCAAGGAGAGCTAAAGCAGGATGAGATGTGATCTGGTGATGTCATGATGCCACTCCCTAGCAGTAAGAGATGGGAGATGGTGCTGCTGGTGGCTGTCAGGGTGAAATAATGATGGAGGCGTTTATATTGATTTCCTGTTGATAAATGAACACCGTGCTGACCTTGCACGGAGCCCACAGCCATCACCCACCCATCTGGTTATGCTATCATGGTTCTTATCACAGAATTAATTCATTACCCGACAGCAGAAGAAGGCAGAAAATTTGTGATGAAAACATCAAAGATGGTTGCATTAAGTGAGTTTCTCGACTGCGAGTTTCATCAGAGTCCCAGAATAAAACTTCATGTAAACACAGCTGTGTCACTGTCTGACACTTGGGCTCTTATTGTAGACAGTATGTGTGAGTCTTCACACAGTTACACTTACAGGAAACTATTTTCTGTATCCCACCACAGTGCAAAAGTTGGAAAAACATCTAATGTGTGTGACCTAAGTGGTGAAGCACCTCAGTTTTTGATGCGCTTACACCAGATCTCTTAATCTGCAGTGTCAAGATGTTGTGAACATGGTGTGATATATCTCTCCAGGAAACAGGCCTCTTTATGTGTACTGCCATTAGGTCATGAGGTATGATTCCAGGAAACTGTCAGATGTTCAGTATGTGTAATTAATGTGATCCCCCCAGTCATCCCTCTCTCTGTCTCCCCTCTCATCCTCGGATCGATTTCGGTCTCAGTTGCACTTCCCGAGTGAAGATCTGCAGCCGTATAAAATCCCTGTGGCCTTTCCCTGTTCTGTCTCAAGACAGATATCTACAGACAGCTACTGTGTGCATTAAGATGGGAGCCATCACATCCTGCTGTCACTTTGCACCCAGCCCATGGCGGATAGTTTAACAGCTGGCTTATGTAGAGGAAAGTGATAATGCTTCCTCCCTGTGTTCATCTCTGTTCTATTTATCCTGTCATGGGCGTGGAGTTGATGCATCATTTAATTGTGAAAGGGCCTGATCTTACAAGCTCAGGTGATGAATTGGAATTCAATTATATATGTGACTGTGCAATCTCTTAAATTAAAGGTAATCTGTGCGCTTAAGGACTAAATTCAGCCCTAATGTTTAATGGAGGCAAGTTGGTTCTGAATTAACTCCTTAGATAAAATGTCTATAAATGCAGAAAAAAACTGTAGTGAATCCTTTTTTTTTCTTATTTTTTTTGTTATAGTTCAACATTATGAAGCAACACTTGTAGAAGTATCATAATACACGCACTGGCCTCTGTACAGTAGTGACAAACAGCTCCAGTTTCAGCGAGACTGTTAAGCTAATGCCACTAGCTGCATGGCTAATTAAACTATCAAGCTAAATGCAGCTACTAGCAGTTAGAGAGCTACGGGAAAGTGTGTAGTGAGCAGCAATTAACGTTTATTGTTCATTAGTTCACTGATACAATTGAACCCCTGTCTGTTCAGACACTGCCTGACACATTAAATAAACAAATGTCAAAACTTATAAAAATCATGACATGATCAATAGAAATCCATACTAACAAAACCTTATTTATACAGCAGATGCATGTGCTTCTTCAAAGATAGATGCAAGAAAAAAAAGGTTTTGTCACTATTTTATTTTAATTGGACACAAATTGCAACAAGGCCTTTATTTAATGGAATGTTACAGATTATGTTTTTGTTTTAATAAACAGAAACTAAAAATAATATACCTGTGTACTCAATGTGTGACAAACAGCAACACATAATGCGCAACAGGAGCAAAGTCAAAATTACAAATCGAAATACGGCAAATTTATTGCCCATTAGATCTATGAGAAGTCCATTACTGTGAAATGAGGAAGAGAGTGAGGCCATGTCATGTGTGGGACCTCCTGTTCACTGTTGTCTAAAGACTGTGTGAGCATGATGTTTTTTCACCATGTTACTGCCTGACTGACTTAAAATTATGAGCGCTTGGAGGGGTTACAAAGATCCCCCTCTTCTTCCTTTAACTGTTGCTAAAAACAATATTATCTGTCGTGTGTCTGCGTCAAGCTTGCCCTTTAGTCCCTTTGCTGAATCAAGTGCACTCTACACACACAAATGGTCAGGCAGTCAGTCAGCGTACTTTCCATCAAACACACACTAGTCAGAGTCCGAGGGAATTCCCTGACCTTTTTGTCTATATTCAGGTAGTAGTTTCTCATACCATCGTCTTTCCTTTTGCTGTCCCATTTCCTTTGTTTCCGTGCCACAGTCAAGGAATTTCAGCCACTGACCTGCCTGACAGACCGTATCCTCATATTTGCCCTGTGGAGAACACTTCCTCAAACTTTGTTTCCCTCTGTCATATTTTACTACACCTCTGTTTCCTGACCAGAATAATATCTGCCAAAGTTGGCAACTGTCCTGTTTGTCATGTCTGATGTGAGGTGAACAGAGGGGGTGCACAGAGGTACCTCAGAGCTGAGATGCAGGGCAAGTAAGCTGTGATGAGTTACAGCCCTCAAACCTGTGGAGGAAAACTCCTGGATTTGTCATATCACCCTGGAATGGCTACCGTTGTTTCTGCGGATTTTATGCCCCCCCTTAAACCACAAAGTAATAATTGTATGAAATGTCAAAGCTACAGAACACAAGGTGTTTCTTTTCGGATATGAGTGTCCCATAATCACATGCTGTTGTGTCAGCTTTTACAGGACTGCTTGAACACTCTTTTTAAGTGTGTGTCTGTTCTGCCATCATCCTGGATGAGCAGTCCCACTAACAAACTGGTGGTTACATTATCACCACTGTGCTGATTACAGAGAACACAGTTTGTTTTCAAGACAGTGTGAGGCCTGTGTCGGCTCTCAGACCTGAGAATGTACCACAGAAACAGAGAATCGTAGTCAGAAGTAGCATGTCTTCTGTGTGTTTTTACCTTGAACTGTGGTACATTGTAGTGGCATGACCGCTGTATGTATATGTGAGCGAGTGAGGGAGACACACAATGTTTTTGTCAGTGTCTTATGCTTCTCAGGTCTGTGAATCATCCTGTTTGTGAGCATGTTACTAATGTGATTGTTAGAAATATACCTTATATTTGTTAGGCATATCCATGTTGTCTCCATCTAATCATCACCTAGCCATCCTTTTAATTCTTGTCTCTTGAGAAACACAAGAAGTCCAGCGACCTAATTATTTTTAGATGGTCAATGCAAACATGCTAACCATTGTGATGCTAACAAGTAGATGTAAAGCAGGCATAATGTTTTCCCCTGTTTCTAATTCTATTAGATATATTATTTGTGTACTTTACAGTATGGATGGATGATAATTTGAGGAATTAATACAATGAAACATGTGCGGGACTAAGATAGCATGTTTGTTCAAAAACTAATCAACTTACTTTAATAAATTCAGAATAACTCAAACAACATACCAGTGCAAGTGAAGGATCTGCCAAGCTCACAAAATTAAGGCCCCATTTTGGACACTTTTCCATCAAGCTTTTATCTTTCACTCTCTCCTAATATACAGTGACACACTTGTTTTATACAGTTGGATTTGGGGGAAAAAGGGCTTTACTCTATTGAAGCTCTTAAAAACTCGGTGCAGCAGTAAATCTAAAAGGCAAAACTGAACACCTGTGTGGATATAATTTGCCAGCTGATGGCCAAGCAGCTGGAGAAGCATAAATGAGGCAGCTGACGCTAATCAGTTTTTTTGCATCACTTGACTGTTTTGCCTGGACTAACACTGATTTACATATTATTACCTGTCATTTAGCTTTGCATGTGTTGACCGAACAGTGCCCTCTTCCTGTTTTGTGTTGTACAGCAATTTATCAAAATAAGTCTGGTAAGCAGTTGTATACCTGCAGGTTAGAGTAGTGTTTATGCTGCCTGTTGTCCAACAAAAATATTTGGTAAATTTACAGTAATTGTGTTTTTATTTTCTTGATTGAATGCAGCGATAATTCCATAATGTGACTGCAAATTTCAAACATTGTCAGTTTTTCATTTAGTATTATCAAGTACTATTTGACCGTTATAGTAACTGTAGTGAATTTACTCACTTTCTCTTCTTTAAGTTGTGTCCTCTAAGTGTTTCTATATTGGATCTCGGTCTTGTACGGGAGCACAAAGGGAGGAAGGAAAAGTTGCAAGGGGCTTTTAAGACTTCGGAAGTTGTAACTGCTTTGAAGGAGACTGTTGATACGATATGAGAATGTGCTACGTGTCCTGTGCCTAATCTGCTCTGCCGTTGTAGAAGAGGTGCTCTGGAAGAGAAAGTTAAAATACTATGAATACAAAAATGTGACACTACTTATTGGCAAATAAAAATACTTAGATAACCGAAAGTAAAAGTTGTCCTTTGGCAGGATGTCCTGTTTCAGAATAATACATAGATGAATTGATTTTAACATGTATCAATTCAAACAACCAGAAAACCCAGAAAAGATGGGACTTTTTATAATTAGACGCAGAAAAAAATCATTTGCAGACAAGCTGCATTAAATGACAACATTCTTATGAAGAGTTCCCAAACCCATATAGTGATGCCATTTATACAGTGATGTGTATCATTTATTTGTTGATTCGACATTTGCATGAGTAATCTAAATGTGCAAATGTACTTATTAATACAGCTTTTGACAGTGGTATAATACTTCCCTCTAAAATGCAAGGAATAACAGTGTAAAGTAGCATAAAATGGAAATACCTTGGTAAAGTACAAGTACCTCAAAATCTTTTTTAAGTACAATAGTTGACTAAATGTCTCAGCTTTCAGTTCCACGGCTGCCTTTTTATGTTAATATAAAAGGATATGTTTGTTTTGCATTACAGTAGCCAGGCTAAAAATGAATGTAATCCAGTCTTGGCTGCAGTTCTAAAGTAAAACATAAGATGAACTCAGACCAGAAACATTTATCTTTGATCTGAGACAGCTAACTGCCAAAAACGCCAAAAATGGCAACAAGCAGTTTGACAAAAGCTGCAAGTCAGAGGAATGGAATGAGACCCAGGTTAATTAAAGCTTCAGTGGGTCTAAGATAAGTGTTTGGGAGGACAGTTTATGATTTTTTGCAGACTGAAGAAGATAATTATACTGCCATTGGACTCTGTACTAAGGAAAGCTCGCCAGCAGTGTGAAGTTAAGTCATTATACAGCTTGACTGTCTGATTTTCTCCAATCTGCATCCATGCCAGTGTTTGATTTTCCAATGGCTGACTGGTAGCAGAGACTGATAACAAAACAGCAGCTTAAGTAGATGTTATATCAAGCAGGAAGTGACTCACGGACCAACCCCTGAGGAACAGTTACTCTGACGCCTCTTTTATTTATTTGAATTATCAACTAAAGATTGATGATCAACAAACAACTTGCATGATATGTACATTTATGACCACAATCAAGTGACTTGTATGTTTGAACTTCAGCTCCCTGAAACTTAATTCAATCACTATTGAAACCAAGTGTACGGAGTTGAATGTCCTTGTGTATGATGATCTTCTTTGGTGGATAACAAACTTTCTAACATTATTAACACAGAGACAAGTACTCATAAAGTGGTTAAGTCAGCTGGCAAAACATAAGACTAAATATTTAGTCAAACCTGTGAAGGAGGCCAAAAAAGATCTCATCCTGTGGTCCTAAAAGGAACTGACAAATTCTCTGTCTTTTTGAAGGTATCACTCCCATTTTGTTGCATATTTCATATGCACAGAGTGTATAGGTAGTCTCTTAGATTAAAATGTTACCACAGAATCTCAACCTAAAAGTCTGACTCTGTGTGTGTCACATGAGGCAAGAAACAGAACCAAACTTCAACATGACAAATGCGCACAAAAAGACAGAGACATTTAGTCAGAAGCATGTGATCTATTGTTATAATACGAGATGTGATTGATGAGTTCAGGGCCAAAGGTATACAAGCAGTGACATTTCAAATCCTAGCATTTCTTTTTTTTTTTTTTTTAGTCTCTGCCTAGATTTACAAACTTAGTGGAGCTTCAGTCAAGCAAACTGATCCTTTCTTTTGAGAAGTTGTTGGACCTCATGGCAGTGGTCCCCAGCAGCAGTGATGTCATCAGCACTGCCAAAACGTCAACACTGAGCTCTTTCTGGTGGAGAGGACAGTTGTTTGTCAGATTTCAAAATAACATTCATGGATGACTGCGGGAAGGTTGTCGTTGGCCATTTTCTCTGTGCTGGCATGAAGTTTTCAACTACCTGAAAACAAACCAGAAAAAAGAAAACCAAACCAAAAAATACTTTCACATTAAAAAATTTTGAATTAAACCACTCATGCTTATAAATCAACTCATTCTACTTGAAGCCACAAACTTATCAAACACCCCTTAAAGAACTGTTTATTGTAGTCACCTTAACATACAAAAATAAAAATCTGTATATTAAAATAAGACTCCAAAATTGAGTAAAGTAACTTGCTCGAAATCCTCATGGTACACAAAAAAGTGATCATTTGATATTAATGCTGTAAAAATAAAAGAAAGAAAGAAAAAACATTGCTCTACTTAATATATCTTCTATGACATTTTCAACTCTGCCAAACTCTAAAAACAAGTCTCAGTAAGGAGCAGAGGGGTGGAGGTTTGAACTCCCCCGTTCTGCTGCCATTTACAGATAATAAATTCATCTCTGCTCCATCGTGCTTTTTAAAACTTAACAAAACATTGGACTTAGTAGATATTTATAAGCCCTCAGTGAGAAAAACAACTTTCAGAACAAAAATGGGAGGAAATGATCAAACTATGGAGATCATTTGGCTTCTGTGTGGTCTAGTCTGTATGGTCTATTATGGGAGATGGGACAGGACAATGGATGGTGTAAATATTGGTATTGTTTACTTGTGGAAAAGTTCTTCCATTCTTTCCTCCTATTTCCAGTGTGATCCACCACATGGGAATTACATCAAATTCCTTTGTTGTTTGTTGTGAATCAGGCTTTTATCTGGCATGTTTCAGCTGTGATACAACAGCATGTGTTGTGGATCTCTCCTATTAAGCAGTACACAGTGCACTTACTTGCATTTACACATTGTTATTCTCACTCTGACCTGGCACATCAGCACCGTTTGTCACATGGTCGCTACGCATCTCATTTAACACCCTTGTCCACAATCCCTCAAGCAATTTACACACAATGCAGGACATTCCTCTGACATAGTTATCCCTGCACCAGTGCTAGGAAATGCATCATGGGTAGTTTCCCCTCTGTGTTGTCACACTATTTTTGGTGTAAGTGGGACCCAGGGGAAAGACCTCACAGTGTAGTTCAGCTGATAGGCAGCTCCACGGCTGTGATTTCAATTAGTGTCCCCCTGATCATCCTCATCATGCCTGCACGTGTCATTTCCTCACATTGATGGCTTTTGCTCAGGGGATAAAAGCTCTGTCTGTGTGTGTGTGTGTGTGTGTGTGTGTGTGTGTGTGTGTGTG
Source organism: Acanthurus leucopareius (assembly GCA_029814765.1). Classification (NCBI taxonomy): domain Eukaryota; kingdom Metazoa; phylum Chordata; class Actinopteri; order Acanthuriformes; family Acanthuridae; genus Acanthurus; species Acanthurus leucopareius. Next base: position 11,396,603 of record JAQMCX010000057.1, on the reverse strand, counting down.
TGTGTGTGTGTGTGTGTGTGTGTGTGTG